>OY978015.1:14889480-15489480 GCA_963854515.1 Pandemis heparana | reverse complement strand
GTGTCTATGGGCAGTGGTGATCGCTTACCATCAGGTGACCCACTTGCTCGTTTGCCTTCCTATTCATATAAAAAAAAAAGATATTTAGGTGCACTCATTAATATCGTTCCCATTAGGTGTGGATTAGTTAGACGGACAATCGTGATACGGTATGTCAATATAAAATCGTGGATTACGAAACAACCAGATTCGCTGCGATATACATCAATTTTTCGTGATATGATATGGTATGGATCGCGATATGCAGGCAAGGGGTGTACACTCCGCAGTTTAGGTACGTTCAACCGGCGCTCCTGCCGGGCAGGATAATGGCAGTAGGTTGCCACTCGCCTAGCGCTGGCTACCTAGTTACCTAGCAACGAACAATGACTACTACAACCCTAATAAGTACGCGGTGACGTCGTGCGTGAACAGCCAAGGTCCCCAAAGTAAGTATTTAGGTAAAATAAATTATATTAGTCTCTACTGGTCATGAATATTGACCGTTTATCAATATCTTACGGCGTAGACAAAGCACAGGGTAACAAAACTTAAAAGCTACGATTAGAGCGATTGTGGGCGTTTAGTTGGAAAGGGGAATCAAAATAGTGATGGGCTGCCGTATCGCCTATAATTTGGTTCCTAAGATTTTCGCCCATGATTCGATTGGCTTTAACGATCTGCACGGGAATATTGTGGGATTTAGTTTGAATCCTTTTAAAAAATCAACTGTAAAAGGTGATAGACGGACCGAAAGAATTACTTTCCCTCTGTCCCTTTGCCCCTATGTATGCTTAAATCTTTAAAACTACGCAACGGATTTTGATGCGGTTTTTATTAATAAATAAAGTGAATCAAGAGGAAGGTTTATATGTATAATACATGCATAATATACTGTGCGAAGTCGGGGCGGGTCGCTAGTTTATAATATTAGGTAGTTCTGGTACTAGAGGATCATATAGGCCGGTGCTCCATGGGCAACAACGGCTGACTATATTCGTGATGGAGCTATAACTTAGCTTAGCTTAGTTTAAACTGAAATGGGTATATGAATTTTATTTTAGAAGCTCTAGAGTCAAGGATGGTCTCACTCAGCATACAAGTTAAAACATTGTTTTCGTAAGGCGTTATATCCAAATATAATAATAGCATATGGGCGTTCGACGATAAACTCTCCAGTCGATCCGGTTGTTACAGGTTTATTTTAAGATTATTACTTCTCCAGGCTGCCCCGAAATTAAACGCGAGCGCATCGGAAAAAACTTCCTTCCATTTCATAAATAAGAACCCATTCAAATATACCAACGCCTAATGATATCCATGAGAGAATGCGACACACACTCACTTCTATATCCCTTACGGGGTAGACGGGGTCAATAGTAACAAGACCTAAAAGGCCACGCCACGTTTAGCATTAATTGTGGCCGTGTGGAAAGGGGAATCAAAATAGTGATTCTATTTCTGTAATGTTCTTTCTTCTTATCAATAAATAAATATTTTTGTTATCCATTAAAATTAGAATTTTAAATGTATAAGGTCATACCGTTCAAACAACAAATGTCTGAGTCATTGTATTTGTCTCGAGACTTGGCTATCGATCTTTTAAAACGTCATGGATTTTTTTCTATTTCATTAATGTTGTTCACAGCCACGTTATACTCATCATCATCATGCAATCAATACAGGTTCGAACTTTACACACCCAATCATAATCGCGTAAGTATTATATCTAGGTATTATATACAGATATCATCATCATCATCATATCAGCCGAAAGACGTCCACTGCTGGACATAGGCCTCCCCCAAGGCTCTCCACTCGGACCGGTCCTGCGCCTTCCGCATCCACCGCGATCCCGCGATTCTACAGATATACTCGTAAGTATCAGTAGACATATTATGATATCATGAAACCAGCAGGCTTATTGTCTAACTCGCTCGCAATCGCCATCGTGTTCATTTTGACAGTTCTTGTATGAATGTGACAGCTAGCTGATTCCGATGCCAGCCCATACATGAACTGTCAAAAAGAACACGATGGCGATTGCGAGCGAGTTAGACAATAAGCCTACTGATTCAAGATAAGCGAGTGACTGACCCACAGAATGATATTTTTAGAATCTTTAACTTCACAGGCAACTTCTCTCAGCGCGGAACTTCTCTTTATTTTCCATCAACAACTACCTTCATAAAATTTCCGACTACAGCTAAAACAAAGAGGGTTATGTATTTTATGAAGGTAGTTGTTGATGGAAAATAAAAATTATAAATAAGAGGGTAGTTTGGAAATATACGAATGTGGGTACATTTAGTTTGTTTATTGGTTTACAAATTAGTACGACGTTGGTTCGCATGTACTTCGGTTGTGCTCTAACTTTGATAATGATTCCGTAGAGGGATCGAAACGCGCGTCAGTGTTTGTGTGGTGATAGGATTAATTAAGTTTGTGGGATTTGTGTGCGTTTTGTGTGGTAGTAGTGGTGGGAGGGCTTGCATGCAAAACGTATATATTTCGCACAAGCTTGGTTATCTTGCATGTAAGTAGCGGAGTAGCAAGGTAAATATTTTGTGTTCATTTCCGTCAGGTGACCCATCTGCTCGTTTGCCCCCTCTTATATAAAAAAAAAAAAACTTCTGCAAGGTGCCTTACAAAGTGAGAGTCAATCCACCTTATTCATACTCATTACATCAGTATTTCGTAAACTTTCTGTGTTCACGAACCACTTTCAGAATTTCAAACAGTCCATGGGCCAGTTTTAGCTTATTACAGCAAAAGAAATAAAAGCCTATTGTTAAAAAATGTCTAAATAGATTTGTTAAGATTAACTGTGTTGCTGCGGACCCCTGGCACACATTTTACGTACCCCACCTTAAGAAACCCTGCATTAGATGTATATTAATTAAGTAAGTAAATGCTTTATTGTACAAATATAAGGAAACAGACACAAATCACAATAAAAGACATAAATTTTGGACAGTTACTTGTAAGTAACTGTAACTCGCCTAAAAAAGTCAGTGGCATAGCTAGGGGGGGCGTCGGGGGCGGCCAGGCTGTGAACACCAGTAGTAAATGAACAATTATAAAACTTATTATTTTTTATTTTAACCATTATTGGGTGCTTTGATACTTGTATACTACCAGTACTCACATACGGATGTCAAACATGGGCACTTAATAAGTCACACATCAGGAAACTTGAAACTTGCCAAAATGCTATGGAGAGGAGCATGATGGGGAGGAGGTTGTCAGATAGAATCAGAATCACAAATATAAGGAAACATACAAAAAGAACAAAAGATATCACAGTAACAGTCAGAAAACTTAAATGGAAATGGGCAGGTCATACAATTAGAGGAATGGAAAAGTGGTCCAAAACAATAATGTTTTGGTACACAGCTAACAGAAAAAGAAACAGGGGCAGACCACTTAGAAGATGGAGTGATGAAATAAAGAGTTTGGCAGGCACAGGATGGACAACAAAAGCATATAATAGGAAGTTGTGGAAGGAGTTGGGGGAGGCCTTTGCCTATAAAAGGCAAACAGACGCTACATAATGTTATTGAAGAAAAAAAAAATGTATCATATTATTTTCTGTATACCTTTTTCTGTTTTGATTGTTATATGTGGTGTTCAATAAAGAGTTATTGTATTGTATTGTATTGTAATGTCTGAATAAAGGCTATTATTATTGTTATGTTGGTACGGGTTTCCGATCACGGGCCCATGGGGACCCGGTCATTTGAAAGGCATTCATGGGGCCGAGGCCAACATGAAGAGGCCTTTGGTACCATATAATATAAACATGAGATGGGCGCAACTATGGAGGTCTATCCCCTAATACACCATGAAGATGTGCTAGCGGACAGTCCTCCACAGTTGCCAAACTATTGCCTGGTAGGGAACGACATGGATTGGGCTATGGGGTTGGGATGCTCTGGGCAGGATTACTGGGCTATGGAGTGAGATAAACGGACACCTACCATTTCAATATCTCAACAAATTGAAGCTTGGTAGGCGGTGACTCGCCGCCCACTAAATGGGCCCCTCAAACTGCTGCCCGCTCGGGGCAACGAGGTGGCAACATTGGTGTGCATGGCTAAGGATGGAGAGGTGTTCCTGGACTTTGAACAACCATCACTTGGTCCTTATACAGTCGCATCAGGTGCCAACTCGCCACTTACGCAAACACATCCAACCTTCGAGCATTTAGCTCTTGCGCTCCACTCTAGGCGGCCAACTAAGGCAAACTAGAGGCGGGGTGGGTGTGTAACTGTGTGTGAGTGTGTGTATAAGCGCATGTGTGTGTGTGTGTACCCCCGGAGGTCTCAGGTTCGTGGTGTCGCTACGCACCAACAGCTCGCCACAAGCCGCCCTGCGATGACTGATTGCACTAGTGACACGACAACACCAGCGGGCGGTGGGGTCGTCACATCCCTACGCCTTTTTATTGTTATTATTATTATTATTATTATTGGGTGCCATTGCCACCCATGCTAGCTTCGCCACTGCTAAAAGTTTGTGGCAAATACTTAATTAGAACACAAATTATATTGTCCGTAGGGTATTGCTTCTTCATAGCAAATTTCCCCCACCTAAAGTATGATTTCAGTAGTAAAAACTATGCTATATCCTTCCCCAAGAACATAACTATATCCATACCAAATTTCGTGTAAATCGGTTCAGAGGTATAAGCATGAAGAGGTAGCAAACAGTCAGACACACTTCCGCATTAATAAAAGTAGTATCGAAGTATGAATAAAAGAAATTTGTGTGCAAAATTTCAGCTTCCTAGGTCCATCGGTTTATGCTGTGCGTTAGAAGTACCATATTAACGTAGTCAACCCCTAATTTAGCAAATTAGAACTAGCACTGACCTGTTTTCTTCGACAAGTCTGCCATCAGAGATTCTAGCTTGGACCGGGACCGGCCAGCGACTGCCCAAACTAAAGAGGGGTACTTCTTGGCCAGCCGGACCATCTCCTCCACTGCCTTGGCCCCCGTGAACCCTGTGGCTCCAAATATCACCACATCCACACGTGACATCTGTTAGAGGAAATGCAGAATAGGTACAGCTATAGGTCGATTTGAAATTATCTTAAGTTTTGAATTTTTTTCTGCTAACAATACAAACTGCCTTTAATTTTACTTCATCATAATCCCCAGCCTATATTTTGTCCCACAAGGCACAAGTCTGCTCTTAAATAATTTTAATTAAGTACAAAGTTTACCCATAAGCGGAGACCGAGGCCGCATCTCAATAAAGGATTCAAACATTATTTTAGTACTTCAAGTATTAAAATAGTAGTTTTCAGAAGTATCTTGAGTTAACGCTAATTTTGGTAACCAGGTTTCGCCGATAAAGAAAAAATAAAATAAACTTTACAATACCTACCCGATAACTATAAAGATAAAACGAATGTAAAACGATGAATAAGTGTACAGAAATTTAATTTAATGTTTAACCTGCGACTAAGACTAATAAAATAAAAATACATTACCTTGAAAATAATTCAATGAAACTGCACAAAATAATCACTTATAACCAAATGTTATGTTATTCAGTACCGACCGCACGACTACGCATTCATTATATAGGCAATGTAATCAAAATGTACCGGTCAAACTTCAAAGTCAAAGTCAAATTAAAGACTATATAGGAAACACTAAAAACACTTACTCATCATGAACATGAAATACAGACTTCGAATTTAGTCAGTCAATTCAATGCGACAGTAGCGCTATCTGTTTTTCGGGGACTATACGACTACTTTATAAATCATAAAATTTGTGTACTTCGATATAATATAATTTATAACATATAGTCTGGCAGCTAAATCACTGCAGCCAGATGACACTGCCAAATGTCATTTTAATTTTACGAATGACGCAAATTAATTTCATTACATCGTTCATTCTTTCATTCACTCACTAAGTCACATTACTATTTAATATTTGCCAAAAACTGACAACACTGAAAGTGTCTTCTGGCTGTAGTGGTTTATCTGCCAGACTATAGTGTTTGACTTAATGATTGAATATTGTTAAAAGAACATTGTTTATGTGGAAATGTTAGTTTTTAACTCATAATTTATTATTTGATATTCTTCTTTTTTCTCTTCAGTTGGTCCCCCAATATAAAGAATACCCGGAAAAATAAATGTTATTGACGATCTTTCTTCACTCGCTTTTAAGGTTTTTATTTGAACTGACATATTATTTGAACGTTTGAATTTTTTACTAAAAAATTTATTAAAATGTGAGGTGTCTATTCATTAAAATAATTAATACTACAAACAAAGAAACGCAACATGCATTTGTATAAAAAAAGATAAATAAATCAGTAAAATATGTTTTTATAGTATTTTATTAAGCTACGAGCTTTGACAGAACAAATTCAAATTTTTAAGACCGAAAGCTTCTGCGGCTACAAGATATGTAGTTTTGTTGCGCGGCGCTAGGGGGCGTGGCGGCGCTGTTCCCACATCTTCAAGGAAAGTGACAACACACACTGCGTTATTCCACTTGTTTGTAGTCTGTGGTCACAGACATTGCACATAGGCACCATTGACTTACAATAAACAATAGACTCCCAATCGCAAACAAAAGTGCCTCAAGAAACGTCCGAGCGGCGTTTTCTATGTATTGTGTGTGTCAACACAGCAACTTACACAGATAACATTAACATATTCGTTCAAATTAACACCTTATTTCGTGGCAGTAATGTTTAATGTCAATTGTATACGATCGTGAGAAGTAATGACACGACGCCACGCGCTGTAAACCTGGTTGTCTCTTGTCCTCAAGCGTTTGAGAATACGGTGTGAGAGACATGTACATTGTTATTAGTGTCCGACCGAAGTTTCGGTTTCGGTTTCGGTTTCGGCCAATTTCGGCCAAAAAAGTGATTTCGGCCGAAGTTTCGGTTTCGGCAGGATCCGGCCGAAACCTTCGGCTGGACCGAAATTACTTCGCATCGCAGCCTCTCGCATCGGGAGCGCTCGGCTTAATTCGGGCACGCTCGGCCGGGTAAGGCGGCCCGTCCAGCTGGGACCAGTGACAATTTTTTTTTATTTTGTTTAACAAAAAAAGTAACTGTTCTCATATAAGAAATCCTTGCAATAACCTTTTCCTTACGATTTGTACAGTAATTTTGAATATTTTGTTTGATATAATCATGGACGTAATACAATAAACGGGACTGAGCACTCGGAGCTAAAAAACGAGCAGAGCGAGATAGTTCGTAGGGAGGAGTGTGTCCCTTTCTAACAGGGTGACAATAAGATTTTTGCTATATGGGACAAAATTCGATCCTGCAATCATTCTGCTAATTGTTTATTATAAACACTGAAGTTTTTCATTGGCTATGGAAATAAATCTTACTAGTCCTACTAATCCTACTCCTACTAATCCTTCGTACTTTCCTACTAATATTATAAATGCGAAAGTTTGCGAAACTATACTTGTTCTGTTCTTTTACCGCAGAAAGAATAAGAGAAAAAGCAAACTTAACTTTCACACTCAGAAACGCCATTTAACATATCATAAATTTAACAAAAAGGTAAAACCAACGAAAAAATAATGTACAACAGTAAGGAGACACAATACACGAATTCATGGTCAACATAGTTGTTAGAAGGGTTACCATTAGAAATAAAAAAGCAGACTAGACAAAAATATATTTTATTATTTATTTAATACAACAAAATTAATGAATTTATAGTACGCTAACTTAAAACTGTTAAAATAACATGAAAATAATATTTTAATGATTATTCAACAGTTTTTTTTTAAGACAAACTTTTTGGTTAAAAGCATTTTTTTAGGCTGGCAAGATGAAAGAACGAGACACACTCCTCCCTTGTCGCTATCCCTCTCGGCGCAGATTAGCCTCTGTGTAGGGCGCAACACAAAAATATACTTTCTTCTCTTGTATGTAATATGGTTCATTTTCGTACATTTATACAAATTTTCAGAATACTCAGTCCTGTTTATTGTATTACGTCCATGGATATAATACATCTTCAAAAATTTCGGTTTCGGTTTCGGCCGAAATCAGAAAAAAACCGAATATTCGGTTTCGGTTTCGGCTAGATATCGTGTTTCGGTTGGACACTAATTGTTATCGAAGCGCGGTCGAAACGACTGAACCAAAACTCTGCACCATAGACGCGTCGTGCAGACTTTTGCTTCCGACAGTTTTTGAGCGTGATTGGGAGTCTAGGTTTATTGTAAGTCAATGATAGGCACTTACTCTCTTGTCTGTGGTCTTACAAGATTTTGACCTTATTTTGTTTTGACGTTACTTAGTCCTAAGTCCTAATGTTGTTAAAACCGATTAAAATCGCCAAAAATATTTTTCAGCTTAATAAACTTTTCCTATGTTTCATACATACATACATACATACATATCGTGGAGTAATATATTCTGTTCAATATTCTGTTGGTGTCAAATAACTGTTTCAAATGTCTCAATGTATCACGGTGTTATTTAAGCTGAATAAAGCCAAGTTTCTTATTGGTTTGTTATCAATTTCAATTACGTATCATAAATGTCATCTGTAACATGTAGTTACTGAGATTTAATGTTGTAACAATTACATTAATCCGTTTCTCTTTCTATACCTACCTACTATAAATATATAGCCATAGAGAAAAAATCCTTCTTATATACGTAGATATTTGGTATTTTTCAGACCACCTGCTCGACAATGGCTAATTATATATCATGTAAACCTTACTCAAAGTAACTCATTACAGCCCTTGGCTTTAGCCGGGCAGTAATATTGTAATGAATTTCGCCGGTTAGTAATATGAATCTCACTTCTCATAGTTCTTATTGTTATACTCTTAAAGTCTAATTTCGTAAAAATTGCACGGCTCCGAAAATCGAGATGGCCATGCCACGCCACGGCAAGCGGCGGCGTTCGATTTTCAAACGAATGAAACAAATTTCAAATAAAACAAAAGCCGCGAGTGTTTGCTGGCGCTGTGATAAAGTTACGCATTAGAACTGCTAAGATTCCAAATAAAAATATTACTAGTGGACCAATGTCTCAAATATAATTTTTTACTTTTAATTTTGTTTTACTTAGGTACTGTAGTTAAAATGAAATTCTTTTTCTAGTTGCTTTGGTTTTTATTGTCTCGCAGAAGGTGAGAAAAGAAGAGTATACTCCTCGGGGATAAAACTGTTTATGTCTTGGGTGCGCTTAAATTCTTCGCTCCTCTCAGGATTCATCTTAATTCCCTCGCTACGCTCAGGAATTAACTCATAACACCCTCGCTACGCTCGGGAGTTAAATCTAGAGTCCTTCGCTGCGCTCAGGATTCAATATCGCGCCCGTGACATAATACAGTGCTTTATCCCCTCGGTGTACAATCTACTATTGCGCTGCTGTGTTCAGGGTGTAAAACAGCCGCTGAAACTACGGCAACACGAAGTATTTTGCCTTAGCCCTTAAGGCTGACAATGCATTTGCAATGCTTCACTGTTGCAGATGTCTATACTCAGTGAAAATTGTTTGCCGTTGGTTAACTGACTTGCTTGTTTTCCTTCCTTATTTTGGATAATAAAATTGAAGAAACACCATCAAAGCCTAAAATCGATTTTTTTCGAAAACTTTTAAATCGACGCAAAATCAAGCGACGCCTACATCAAACATTAAATGAATGTCCTCGTACATATATCTTGTGTGCGTTTTATGATACAAGAAGTTTTTCACTATCTTATCTGGCACTCTTCAAAGGATTAAATTTTACACTAATCATCAGCTTCATTTAAAAAGTGTCACTCAGTATGTTACGTACAAAGTTGTATGTATGTAATAGCACCTCCGAGACTAGCACTAGGTAATAGCACGTCGTCTTCTCTGTTACAAATAGTAAATAGTATTAAATATCAGGTATTTTTTTATTTAAATATATATTTTCAATATTTTAAGTCAGATATATCTACTTATTTACAATATTATTTTTTTATAGACATACATTTTATTGTTTTTGGTGTAGTTTTTGTAATTATGTATTGTTTTTCGCTTTTACTTTTTATTCTGTTTTTAATGCCGCAAATATGACCTAGCCAATTAACTGTGAGTGTTTTGGTTTTGACTGTAAACTTGTATATGTTGGAATTAAATAAATATAGGCTGTAAAACACAATACCCTCCTTTGCTTCAAGCAAGCGCCCTATCTTAAGTATGTGAATTATATTGTAAGTTAATCAGGAACAGTGTAGCTATTCATTAGTGAATTAATTTTTAAAATTGGTATTCTATTTACAAAGATCTCCAATTCTTTACGCACAAAGTTTACTTCTTCATCACATTAATCAAGGTTTTGGTTCATTTACACTTAAACGGCTTCCGGATTTCAATGTTTATTAAGACCTAGAAAGACCACGATTCGGAAAACGACGTTGATATTTTGAGTTCCACGAGATTCTACGTCGAATAATTCGAGTGCAACACAGGTTATACGTAATTTTTTATGGTTTTTTTTGCCAGTCATTACATTTTTGATGACTTAAAGTGACAACTTAAAGTGACTTAAAGGGACATAAGTGTGAACGCAACCGTTTTGTTTTAATGTTGATATGTAGTTCATAATTTCCTGCAGACATGCATTTTTTCTTATCAGTTTTTCCACACGAACGAAATATTATTATGCTGATAAAATGACAATAAACAAAGCAATACTTTAACAGCACGACGTTCTTTACACTCTTATCACTTCTAATCTAACCATGAAGCCTCTCAGTCCACTTGCGCAGTTTTTGAGACGACCCTTAAAGACAAAGAAAATATTTAGTTCGGTAGATATAGTACATTTTTTTCGAAAACAGTTTGAATTTCGTAGAGTAACATCAAAAGAGTAAGTCTGAAAATGTCTATCTGAAGTTTGAATTATGTAAATAAATATTGGTGTTTATGAATACTTACTTATTCACGGTAATGCAAATAGTAATGGTATACGAGATTTTTTTTAACTAAATAAAATATTTAGTCGCGAATTATTATTTTAGACAAACTAGTAAGACAGTTCCAAATGTTTCAAATCCAATAGTACAATGTCAGTCTCAAAACAATGAGCTCTGTTTCTCTAAATCATTTTCACGCGAAACAGTGTTATATTCTCTTTGTACGAAATTATAAACATTAACTGTAGGGAACATAAAATGTGGCATTTAATGTTTCCTTTTTTATGTTCTAGGCAACGCAACAGTCAAATAAGAAGCCTGGGGGACATACAAGGATGGCTATGTTGAAGAACAAATTACGGATCTTTTTAGTTCCAGTTAATGATTAAATAACAAAATTAGGGTTCGAATAGAAATATTATTGTGGCCAAAATATCTACTTCACGATTTTACTGGTGATCCTTATTATGATAAGAATTCTGTGTGTAGGTACCTAACCTACTTACTAAATTTACCGCATGAAAAATTGAGCATAAAATTGGTTAATAGAAGAATTTCTACTTTAGTGCGAAAGTCAGTTTGGGTTTAAATTAATTTATTCAGGAAATAAACAAAAATGTGTGATTTTGCGTTTTTTTTTCTTTGTTAATTTAAAAGTAAACACGACACTTATTAAGCCCCAGTATAAGAGAAGACTCAAATAAAATTGTAAAGAGAATATTATTAATACAACGAATAAAAAAAATAAGCAAACGCTCGAGGGAAGCAACGGACTACCCTCGCGTAGACATTTTCTTGCGCAAAATGATGTACGGCTCCAAACTTTAATTTTTAGCGTAAGTTTTATTTTTCTTTTATTGTAGCTTTAGTTCATGAAAATCGTGGGAGCCGTTTCCAAGATTCAGATTATTAGATAGATAGATAGATAGATGCCATTTATTATATAGAAATACAAGAATTTCTGGTTAAAAGGTATATAACATGGTTAATTCCGTGTTCGAAAGTGCCTTCGCTAGACCGTGCACCGCGATAACAATTAAATTCATATTAGCAGTGCTTATTTTAAAAACCGTATAAATGTTTCTCAGCACATCCCTACATTCTTTTGACAGCTGTCAGCTGTCAACATTTTGATTTGACACATCGCTTTGCTTTGCTCAGTTTGCTCGCCGTTAATCGTCATCGCCGTGGCCGAGTGGGGTGGGTGAAGTTTCATCAAGTTTCGTGTATCGTAACCTAGAACTCTTATTTCATCACACAAAATGGAATTAAACGAAAGGATTTTACATTACCTAGAAAAGAGTGATAAAGTGGACACTCTGAAGTTAGCCAACGAGTTCGGTGAGGATCATCAGAAAATTGTGGGGGCCGTGAAAAGTCTTGAGGCTTTGGAGATGGTGGTGTCGGAGACTGCGAAGAGTACGAAGTGGGATCTGACTGAAGAAGGTTTACTTGTAGCTGAGAAAGGGAGTCATGAGGCTGTTCTATACAGAGGTGTGCCGGAGAATGGGATAGCGCAAGCGGAGTTGATGAAGGTAAGCGATAAAGTTGTTACCTACTTTTGAAATTGATAAGGATTCTCGTGAGTATTTTTTTTCGTATACCTACTGTTGAGTTGAGTGTAAAGGTGCCCAATCTTTCACAACATCAGTTACCAGCAATCAATGTGAGTTAGTTGTACTTACTTCAAAAGAGAACGTTAGAAATTTATCTTTTTAGTAGACTCACTGATTTTGTGGAAGTGCCTAGTGTGTATTATAAAAATCACTTTAGGCTTAGGCTATGCCAAGCCTAGCCTATACATAAAAAAAAGTAAAATATTTTTTTTTTCTCAGACAGTACCAAATGCAAAGGTAGGCTTCAGTAAAGCAATGTCATCTGGCTGGATATTAATAGACAAGTCTGGAGGAGCACCATTAGTTAAACGCAAAGTTGATACCATCACTGATATTGTGCAAGACCACTTAAACGAAATAAAGAAAGGCATAGACAACTTACCTGACAATGTACGTAATGATTATAAAAAACGGAAGTTGCTACAAGAAATTACGATCAAAAGTTTCTTGTTATCAAGAGGACCACAGTTTGCTACGAGTATTAAAAAGTTAGAGACGGATTTGACGAGTGAAATGTTGCTGACAGGGTCGTGGAAGGAGTTGGAGTTCAAGCCTTACAACTTTGATGCCTTAGGTATTTTTTTTTTTAACTTTTTAGCTATACCATTTTCATTATTACCTGTAATATTTGGTAAACAAAATTCTAACCTCAAAACGTCTCATTTTTGTTATTTTTTAACTATTTCATCATAATTAAAGGAACTGGAGATAAAATATCAGCAAAATTATGTACAAAATATTACCTCAGGTTTATTTGATAACATAATACACCTTATTCTTTACAAAAGTTTGCACATTGAGGTTAGAATTTTGTTTACCAAATAGGACAGGTAAGAATAAAAATGGTATGTATAGTCTGGCAGATTAACCACTGCAGCCAGATGACACTTTCAGTGTTGTCCATTTTTGGCAAATAGTAAATAGTGATGTGACTTAGTGAGTGAATGAAAGAATGAACAATGTAATGAAATTAATTTGCGTCATAAATGAGAATTTTCAAAGCGTATTTTAATAAAATGGTTTGTTCAATAAGGTTTTTTTTGGATGTTTTCTAGTCAACTTCCAAGTCACTAGAGCGCGATTTGGAAATGTGCGGAAGCATGTCAAATCAGTTACCAGTTTTCAACTCATTCCCCATTTTGCCATAAATAAAACAACAATTATCACATTAATATTTTTTCCTACCTTTGTACTTTTACTTAAAAACTTAAATTATTCCGAATCAGTTTCACTGCTGCTGTCACTATTTACGTGTATTACAAAGTCATCGCACATTTTATCTACTATGTTAATATGAACCTTGAATGTCTCAAAAGTATCGCGCTTTTTTTGAAATATACTAAACTACGAATGTGACATTCATAAAATATTTCGTTTGTTCAATAATCAAATCATTCATTACGTGACCTTAGTCGAGCACTAGTGAAATAAATGTGGTATCATTATTTCGTAAAATGACATTTGGAAGTGTCATCTGGCTGCAGTGGTTTAGCTGCCAGACTATAGAGTAAGTAATTCCAACATGAAACTACCGTGAGACTCAAACATAATTACAAAAACGGATAACTCACGTATAGAAGCCAAATAATGCTGGAAATATTTTTCGGACTATTCCTTCTTCAAAGAGCGCTCGCCCCGGCGGCAGTGTTCGTTTGCTGCCGCCGGGGTGAGCGCTAAGAAGTACTATGGAATAGTTTTTGTAATTATATAGAGTAAGTAGTTTTGAGAAGGTTAGTATTTATACTAAACAAAATTAATTATCTTGTCATTATGCCCAGGCCTTAAGGCCACCATTGAGGGGGAAATTGAAAATCTTGTCATTATCATATTAAAAAGGCGAGGCAATACAGATTTCTGTTTATTCACTTTTTGTATGCCTATGTAGTCTGATCCAGGCCAATTTAAAGCAATCTCTTTGTATTATGTCTATAACCTCCTAAATTAGTATTATTTGGGACAAATGAGAGTAGACTTGTATTTGTAAAATGTAATTCGTTGTTGTTTTCATTTACTTGTTCAAGTATTATAGTTTGTTAGAATTGCATCATGCGATAAAAATTTACTGTCACCTTACCTACTTTACCTTTAGTCATTATTTTAATATTTACTTTATTTTTTGATTTCCAGGCCAACCTCCGGAATGTGGGCACCTCCACCCACTCCTGAAAGTACGGTCAGAGTTCCGTGAAATCTTCCTAGAGATGGGTTTCTCCGAGATGCCAACCAACAATTACGTAGAGAGCTCCTTCTGGAACTTCGACGCTCTGTTCCAACCCCAGCAGCACCCGGCGAGGGATGCTCACGACACATTCTTCATACTGTCACCGGAGAAGAGCACGGAGTTCCCTATGGAGTATTTGGAGAGAGTTAAGAATGTTCACAGTGAAGGGGGTTATGGATCCCAGGTTAGTTTAAAATAGTAGTTTGTGACTGTATTATAATGAGGGCTGTCGGAGCTAAGACCGAAATTTGTTGAAATCCATGTTACTTAAGCACTTTTTTAAGAAAAACCATGTTCTAGCACATCAAAATAAATATAATATGTTAATATTCATTCATCATATTTCAAAGACCGTGGACAATAATTGCAAAGATTGGTCTTAAAATCACCATGAAAGGGTCTTTATTTTTTCTACATTTATGGTTCTGCAATTAAAAACATGAAGTCAACATATTCATACCTAAACCGCTAATGAGTCGTATTTTACAAATAATAAATACTTTTTTATTTCTTATTATTTGTGTCTTATTTGCAAGACTAGACGCGCGCTACGCTGCCGGAATAGTTTTTTCTCTTTCACTAACAGGCACGCGAACCGTATGTGTGACGAGTGGCGCTGCTCATGGTCATTGGCGGGTTTTAGCGCCTTAAGCGGTTGGTCTATAATTCTGAGACAGTTTGTATATTCTGACAGGGATATAGGTACGACTGGAAGATAGAGGAAGCCCAGAAGAATCTGCTCCGGACGCATACGACGGCGGTGAGCGCGCGGATGCTGTACAAGCTGGCACAGCAAGAGTTCACACCGCAGAAGTATTTCAGCATTGACAAGGTGAGACCGATACCAGAGGTTTTTTTTATTGATACCAAAAAGTAGGTAAAAAAGCCGTGGTAGCCTAGTGGTTTGACCTTTGGCCTCTGAAGCAGAGGGTCGCGGGTTCAAATCCCGGGCGCGCACCTCTGAGATTTCGGAATTCATGTGCGAAATTACATTTGAAATTTACCATGAGCTTTTCAATTTCTAAACGACACTTAAAATTAGAACACATAGAAAAATCCGAAAAGTAAAGCTATGGCCGGGAATCGAACCCGGGCCCTCGTCATTCCGTGACGCGTGCTATACCCCTACACCACCCAGCAGGTGAGTAAGCCTTCGAATTTTTCTATCTTTTACCAACTGTCACGTGACCTTGTTACTATAGTCTGGCAGATAAATCACTGCAGCCAGATGACACTTTCAGTGTTGTCAGTTTTTGGCAAATATTAAAATAGTGATGTGACTTAGTGAGTGAATGAAATAATGAACGATGTAATGAAATTAATTTTCGTCATTTATGTTGAAATAGAGAATTTTCAAAACGTATTTTAATAAAATGATTTGTTCAACAAAGTTTTTTG
The DNA here is from genome assembly GCA_963854515.1 of Pandemis heparana. Classification (NCBI taxonomy): domain Eukaryota; kingdom Metazoa; phylum Arthropoda; class Insecta; order Lepidoptera; family Tortricidae; genus Pandemis; species Pandemis heparana. Next base: position 15,473,351 of record OY978015.1, on the reverse strand, counting down.
TATGTATTCTAGTTAGTAGTAGTGTAAGAGCGCGATTTGGAAATGTGCGGAAGCATGTCAAATCAGTTACCAGTTATCAACTTATTCCCTATTTTGCCATAAATAAAACAACAATTATCACATTAATATTTTTTTCTACCTTTGTACTTTTACTTCAAAACTTAAATTATTCCGAATCTGTTTCACTGCTGCTGTCACGTGTATTACAAAGTCATCGCACATCTTATCTACTATGTTAATATGAACCTTGAATTGAACCCCTCAAAAGTATCGCGCTTAATTTGAAATATACTAAACTACGAACGTGACATTCATAAAATGTTTCGTTCGTTCAATAATCAAATCATTCATTACGTGACCTTAGTCGAGCACTAGTAAAATAAATGTGGTATCATTATTTCGTAAAATGACATTTGGAAGTGTCATCTGGCTGCAGTGATTTAGCTGCCACACTATATGCGAATATAATATAATATATCCAAATCTTGGGATTAGGTTGTCAAAGCGGACCCCAGGCTCACTGAGCCGTGGCAAATGCCGGGAAAAACGCTAGGAAGATGACTATATGCGAATATTTGTCGCTAACCGTCATCTGTTTGAATAATGTGTCTCTACGACACTATTGAAGTATTGCGTAACGTAAGCAGATTTTTTACAATTATTTACTCCCCCCTACCCCCTTGTCAGCAAAAGTAGGCAAACCTCCCCCCCGTCCCATGCTTACGTAATCATTGGTACCTATACGCATTTTTCTTTTAATGTACCTATTCTGTTTTTTATAAATTTGTGGGTTGCCATTTGTGTAAAAAAGTAAATAATAACTGCTGACGTAATCACGATATCGACCCCCCACCCACCATGTCATCAAAAATAAGCAAAGCAAAGACCGCCCCGCCCCCCTCAAGCGCTTACGTAAAACTTGAACGCCCCCCTATCTACTCTACTAGGTTGTCTGCTGTATGCTTCCAGGTATTCCGCAACGAGACCCTGGACGCTACCCACCTGGCCGAGTTCCACCAGGTGGAGGGGGTGATCGCGGACCGCGGGCTCGGGCTGGCCGACCTGATCGGGGTGCTGGACGCCTTCTTCCAGCGGCTAGGGTTCCACAGGCTGCAATTCAAGCCGGCCTACAACCCGTACACTGAACCCAGTATGGAGATATTCGCGTTCCACGAAGGTAAAGTTAGAAGCTATTCTCAAACTCCAACTTTTTATTGCGTTGAATGTTGTTACAGAGATCTTATACATAGAAACATGCTACAGAAAATTTGAATAAACAAAAACAAACAAAATAACAGTACAGAAAATCACAAAGATACAAAGAGATAAAATAAAAACTATTATCCTACTAATATTATAAGTGCGAAATAATAAGATAATAATATATATAATTAAATAGATATGTTTATAGTAAATACAGTTTCTGAATACGGTAGATGCAGTTTTTAAATAGGTATGGTAAATAAACTTTCTGCCAATTTTCCATGTTGAAACTCTTTTAAAGAGTAAAAAGTTTTTTTAGTAGATATTGTTTTAATTGCCTTTTAAATCCGTCTATATTGGTTTCATCTTGAATATTTATTTGCGTAAGAATAATTTGTCATTTTTAGAGTTTTATAGTCAAAATTTACGTGAACGCTTTCATTAACACTCCTTTTGAAGACGTGTAAAAGAGCCCTTGGCGGCCTATTTGCAGAATAAGCTTTTGAATTTTTGTTTTTTTTTCCAGGCCTAGGCAAGTGGATTGAGATCGGCAACTCCGGGGTCTTCCGTCCAGAGATGCTGCTGCCCATGGGTCTGCCAGAAGACGTGAACGTCATTGCCTGGGGCCTGTCCTTGGAACGGCCCACCATGATCAAGTACGGGCTCAACAATATCCGGGATCTGGTGGGACCAAAAGTGGACCTGCAAATGGTTTATAATAATCCTATATGTAGACTTGATAAGTAGTTTATGATAATAAATTATTTGAATAAATATGTTTTGTTTGTTTGCGTTTTTTATCGGTAAGTCTCATTTATAGCTTAGTGCGGTGTTTTTCAAAATTTTTGCGGTCAGAATTTCAGTGTCCATGGGCCCCATATGAGCCCTGTCTATGCTTGTGGGAAAAGAAAACAAAACCTAATTATTAGAAATCACTAAGTAAATATGTGATGGGTTAACTGAGTTGCTGCGGACCCCTAAAGGGTCTGTGGACCCCAGTTTAAGAAAAATAGTAATGTTTGTTCTCGAGTCTTAGATTAGATCCCACTATAATATAAATTATGCAAACTGCTGAACAGGTCTGGATGAAAGTAGGTACATTATGGTCTGGATTAACACCTTATACTACTTTTTATCCCGGAAAATTGCGTAGTTCCCGCGGGGTGGCGATAAAAGAATTATTTGCAGACCAAGTTGCTGGCGACCGTCATAACATTCTATACCCGGGAGCAAAAAACCAGGTTTTCCTAAAACTGATTTATCAATTTTACTATCAACCAACCTTTTGTTCAAGTTTTTTTTTAGTCTATGCTTAAGCATAGAATTCTTTTCCGTTGCTAACTAGTGTCCGCAAAGCCAACACGTTTCAAAACGACACGTCAAAATCTTATTTTTGTTGTTTTGTAGCAATTATTTATTCTAAAATAAGTTTACGTTCAGATTAGTGTTAATTGATGTCGTAAAATGTCTTTTTTAACCAAAATTGCCCGCAAGCGCTCGCTTGGAAACACACTGATTAGTGTAAGGTGTTATGATATTCCCTGCAACTTGGTCCAAGTCGCGACGCATCCGGATCCTAGCTTCTTTAAAATGGTAGAATATTTCTACCATTACGCTGTGAAGGTTGTTGAACCCTCGCTGATAGAATATTTGAAGGAACACCACACGCATTTGAGTGACAAAAAGAGGAAGCAGAGGGTTGCTGGCATACTGAAGGTAAGAGGATGTTTTTGTGGACTCCCTTGGGCCCGTACTTTCGAAAGATTTAATTAGAAATTAAATAAACCCTCCCACGCAATTAAATTTTATGCCAAAAATGCTTTATTTTGATGAACTGATACTCGTTAAGCTGCTGGACCGATGTTTACCAAACATGCCTAAGAACTACCGCAAGGAAACGGGTTTTTACCATCTGCGCGGGAAGAGAAGTAACTGGTACATTCTATGTTTGGAGTAGCTAACCTTTTTTTTGTGGACTTGCCATTTTTTCGCAGATAGTAATATTTGGCTTTGACCTGTCATCAAAGACCTTGTCTTAAGAGTGTGTTATTATTTTACCATAATATGACCATCCCATTTTCCGCCCTACTTCATAATAAAATAATCTTAAGTTGGTGATTTCATGGTCAAAAATAAACCTTGCACATTTTTTATTATTGGCTTGCCTGAGTTATGTTGAAGCGTGGCAACACTGGCACCCTGTTCTATGTTTTTTATCTGCTCCCAGACGCATGGAAGCACCATGGAAGTACGAATTACAACGTATAAAATGAATTCCCCAGGTCATGGGTTCCTGTAACAGCTCGCTGCAGTTCGAGTTTCCTCTGCAGCGCAAAAATGGCGACTACGAGATCATAAACGGATACCGGTCGCAGCATAGCGTGCATCGGCTACCTTGCAAGGGAGGTACGATTAGTAGTCTAAGAGGTTTGGGTGCATGACGTCCCACTCTCAAAACGACCCTCCACCAAAATTACGTCCCATTCCCAAAACGTCTTCTCTGCAAATGGTCCCTTATGTAAAATACCACATTCGCAAAACGTCCCTTCTGAGAAAGCCCCTTTCGCTGAAAGTCCCTACTGCACAACGCTCCTTTCGCAAAACGTCCCGTCTGCGAAATGACCCATTCGCAAAATATCCCGTCTGGAAAAAGCTTGTTTCAGTAGAGACTAGGAGTCTTCTCATGGGATAAGAGATGGCCATTTTGCGAAAGGGACGTTTTGCGAACGGGTCATTTTGCGAAAGGGACGTTTTGCGGACGGGACTTTATTTATGTGAAGGGTCGTTTTACGAACGGGCCCTTTTGCAGAAGGGTCGTTTTGCGTAAGGGGCATTTAGGAAATTGACATTATGCGAGTAGGACGTTAAGCGCCTAAACCGTCTAAGAGCTAGCTACCCAATCAGGTATACAATTTACAGAGTAACGAAATCCCTCATAATTAGCATACTATTATAATTAATTTATTAGAGCGCCTGGCAGCTTTTCAGCGATGGGGACACAAGGGGGGGGGGGGTGCAATTGAAGGTGTGCAATTTATAGAGCTCTGAGTTTGGTGTGATATAATAGCTAATAATTATATTTAATTGGAATGTAACATTGCCAGGCGTTTTAATTGGGGGGAAAAGTAGTGCCAGGTGACATCCAAGGTGCGGGAAAAGGTGCCAAAGTCACCTACCGATACTAACTGGAGGGATTCGTTGCTCTATTGCGCAACATTATGCTGAGTGGGGCCCATTTTACACCATATCGGTACTATTCTAAAGTATATTGTATTTCTTATATTTTCAAATCTACGTGTATCGAATGTGTGTAAATAAATGTTTCTCTCTCTCTCTCTCTCTATAAATTGTATACCTATTTCGGTAGTGCGCTAGCCGTCCTCATCTCTCTCGACCCCTTTCTCATCACACCCCGCGTCCCTGCACCGCGCGGGCGAGGCGAGGACTCATTTGAGCGGTTGGTCTATAGTTTCGTTTCGCTTATCCAGGTATCCGGTACGCAGAGGACGTTGACTTGGAAGAGGTCAAAGCGCTGGCTGCCCTAATGACATACAAGTGTGCCTGCTCCAACATTCCTTTTGGAGGAGCTAAAGGCGGTAAGTATGACGGTAATCCAACTACCTACTTTATGTACAGTTAAGTACAATTAACTATCCTAGTTACTAATATTATAAATGCGAAAGTTTGTGAGGATGTGAGGGAGTGAGCGAGTGAGTTATGTTTGTTCCTTCTTCACGCTGAAACGACTGGATGGAGATAGCTGTTACTCTAGAATCAAATATGGCTACTTTTTATCCTGGAATATTCATAGTTCCCGCGGGATAGTGACTAGACTCGTAACGTAATTATTATTGCAGAATATGACTATCAACATTCAGTTCTTAAATCAAATTCTATGCGGACGAAGTCGTGGGCTGAAAATAGATTTTTAATAAACACAAATATCTAAGCGATGGTTAATTAAAGAGTTGTTTCAGGAGTTTGTATAAACCCGAAGAAGTATACCGTAGCGGAGTTGCAGAGAATAACTAGGCGTTACACATTGGAGTTGGCCAAGAAGAATTATATTGGTTTGTATACCCTTACACTGCTTACACACACCACAGACGAGCAAAAATATTAATGCACTTGCGAGTCTACCTTAAACTCGTGAAGCTAACTTTGACTCGCGAGTCTTCTTTTAACTCTCTAGTCTACCTCTAACTCGCGAGGCTCCTTTTGCTCGCGAGGTTATTAGAGACTCGCGATGCTGCGTTTGTCTAGCGAGGATACCTGTGACTCGCGAGGCTAATTTTGACTCGCGATGCAACTTTTGGCTTTTTAACATTGGATAAGTGGTACTTACAAGTTTATTTTTATTTCTTCAGGAGCGGGCATAGATGTGCCAGCGCCCGACATGAACACCTCCGGAAGGGAAATGTCCTGGATCGTTGACACTTACGTCAAAACTTTAGGTGAGTAGGTAATCGAATTATGAAAAAATATTGAGAAAATACAGGTAAAATAAAAAAAAACATTTAAAAAAATCAAAATCGAAATTTATTTTGCAAATAAGCCGCCAATGGCTCATACATGTTTTTTTTTTGAAAGTACAGAATTACCTTACATCCACAGGCTTTTAAAAAAAATCGTGTACTAAGTATTCATTTTTGTAAAAAAAGTGTCCGTCGGTTTTTTGTCAGCTTTGTGATGTGACGCTTTTTTCATACGAATTCCCCTCCCTGTCGTCCCTCGGGAAAACATCGGCTGGGAGTTCAATTTATAGCCGGAGAGTACAGCCGGCCATACGGAATACAGTACGGGATACGGTACATACGGAATTTTCATACGGTTTCAGTACGGAGTGACGTCAGCGAACGGGACATCGCTATACAACGGAACGGGACAGGGCTACGAATTGATCCAGCAATAAAGTAAAACTTGTAGCGCCTCAATTGACAACATTTCATATTTCTGAGCCTATAGTTTTAATGGTTCTCTGTATTTTGTTTGAAAAGATGAACATGCTGGAAGTTTAATTTTTTTGCTAGGGTTTGTATTTAATTTATAATTAATTTATTAATTTTTGCTTATTCTAAAAGGGCGTAACTCCGAAACTATCACAGAATAGACACTTATCCTTTTGTCTTTTCTGTATAGAAAAAAAACCGACGTCAATTTCAAATTGACAATGTCAGGCCTTATTCTCCGATATTCGATTTTCGATATTCGCTTCGTGCTGTTCCGCTCATACTAATATAGTCATTAACTTGAGAGTGAGAGAGAAGGTATGCAACGAACTTCAAAAATAGAATTACAGAGTTGCCCCCCTTGTACTTTGAAGTTGTCAAATACAAAATTATGGTCGCTTACTTTTTCTCGTGAAAAAGGCAAAGGCATTTCACCCATCCTGTGGTAGTTTTGGTAAAATTAGGACATATTTTTAATTAATTTTTATATTTTATAATAAGCGATATTAAAATTATATAAACATATTGCAGTGATCAGGAGGCAAAATGCTTTCGAATCATATATACATTTTCAGGTGTTATAAAAATGAAATGTTGTCAATTCCAGGTTATAACGACATAAATGCGGCGGCGTGCGTAACAGGCAAGCCTATCAACGGGGGAGGCATCCACGGACGTGTTGAGGCCACCGGCAGGGGCGTCTTCATGACCATCAACATCTTCGTCCATCATCCCGAATGGATGAAACTTATCGGTGTTACCCCCGGCTTTAAGGTTCGTACCATGCAATAATAGTAGATTAATGCCGAGGCCTGGGAACTAGCCAATTGCTGGATGAGTAACTTGTTTAAAAACAAGAACCGCAGGTGAGTGTTTTTTAAGTTACGAATCTAGCAATTGCTCTTCCAGCTGACAAATTTTGCACTAAACTTCCTCGTATTTAGCTGGTTTTCACGTTCCCGCCTTTTTTCTTAAGTTTTTTTTTATGTCATCTGTCACCGTAAGCTATTTGAGACATTGATAAAATAAAAACGTTAGACTCGAAAAACGCGCACTCCTCGGCCATCGACTTGGCTGTATGTCATTGTTGTTCATTATTATAGTCCCTTTGAATTTTTAAAAAGTTAAAAACAAATGAAAAACAGTCCAGCAATCCGATTTATGGTCAGAAAATCGCGCCTAGGGAGCTACTCCGAAATTCGATTTTCGTAGTTCGTATTATGCCGTCCCTCTCACTCTAAAATTAATGCCTATTAGTGTGAGCGGAAAAAAAAAAAAAAAAAAACCCGTGGTAGCCTAGTGGTTTGACCTGTGGCTTCTCAAGCAGAGCGTCGTGGGTTCAAATCCCGGGCTCGCACCTCTGAGTTTTTCGGAATTTATGTGCGAAAATTACATTTGTAATTTGCCATGAGCTTTTCGGTGAAGGAAAACATCGTGAGGAAACCTGCACACATTTGCGAAGAAATTCAATGGTGTGTGTTAAGTTCCCAATCCGCACTGGGCGCGCGTGGGAACTATAGCCCAAACCCTCCAATACACGGAGGAGGCCTATGCCATGAGGCACGCCGAATTACGCGACAATTTAATAAATAAAACGACAATAACAACAACAACAACATGCACCTACTGAAATTGTAGCGAGTTCGGAATAAAAAGGCTTATAAAAAAAAAAAAAAAAAAAAGTGAGCGGAATGGCGTTACACGAACTTCAAAAATCGGATTTCGCAGTATAAGGCCTGCAATGTAATTCGGCCGTCAACAAGGCCCTTCGTGTTCTGTTACTTAGAATACAATGACGACATACGACAATGTTTAAGAAAAGGCACATACTTACTGAAAAAAGATCATCGTCATCTCCAGCCTATATATTTTTTTTTGTTTTTTAAAATTTTCGTTCTCCAGATTCCGTTCATCTTGTGGATATGTATGAATTATTCTCTTATTTATTCATAGTTCAGTGACACTCAAACTTTCGCATTTAAAGTATATTTAAGTGGGACAATTATGGTGTTACGATCTCACAGGATAAAACGGCAATAGTGCAAGGCTTCGGCAACGTGGGCAGCTACGCGGCCATATACTTGCACCAGCAGGGCGTCAAGATCATCGGAGTCGTCGAGTTTGACTGCAACCTGGAGAAACCGGAGGGTATTGACCCTGTGGTGAGTTTCCTAAACGAACCTAATGCATACATACATACATACATACCGTCACGCCTCTTTCCCACAGGGGTAGACAGACTAGGTACTTTGTTCCACTTGCTACAATCCTGACATACCTTTCGCTTCACCAACGTTCATCAATCTCTTCATACATGCTCGTCGGTTTCAGGTACTCTTGACCAGGCTTTTTTCCAAAACGTTCCCAATTTGATCACGGAACGCCCGTCTAGGCCTTCCCCTACCAACGCACCCATTCACACTTCCTAAATAAATCTGTTTAGTTAATCTTCTTTCATCCATCCTCTCTACGTGACCAAACCAACTAAGCATACTTTTTTCTATCCTAGTAACTATATCTTCTTTCACACCAGCACGTTCCCTTATCACACTTTTCCTTATTCTATCTTTCAGTGATAGGTACACCTTCCATTCTTCTTAAAGCTCTCATTTCTACTGCATTTATTCTACTTTCATGCTTCTTTTGCCATACACAACTTTCGCTACCGTACATTAGTGTTGGAACGAGCACCCCTCTGTGAACAGCCAGACGCGCTTTATAAAATAGGCCCCTGCACGTCATATAATATAGTAGTCCGGAACGTAACACTGTCCAGGCACTCCAAAAGTACAAAGAGAAGAACCGAGGCAGCGCCAAGGGCTTCCCTGACGCCACGGAGGCTGGCGGTGATCTGCTGTACAAGAAGTGCGACATCCTCGTGCTAGCCGCCGCCCAGAAGGCGCTCAACCACGACAACGCGGGGAAAGTCAACTGCAAAGTGTGTTACATACCTCACGCCTCTGTCCTACGGGAACGAGCCTCTTTCCCTATAGCTATGGGCTCTATGGGAGAGGCTCGTCCTCACTGAGAATTTGCGTATAATGAGCGGTCGGCGGGGGAGCTAATAGCTATTTTCGGTTTATGCATAACATGGACATACCTTTTGTCCTTCATTGAATGCCCCACATGTAATATTGCTTAATGTAATGATTTTATTTATATAGGCTGCCTTTCTTCTACTTTATGTTGCTTGTCTATTGCTTGTACTGTGCGGCTTTAAAACCAAAGGTTTCGCCAGCCCTTCTCGCTCTCACCTCCGGAGCTAGCAGCTAGGGTTCGCCGTTGACGGATACGTCAAGGAGGACATGATGATATTACGTCGCCACCAAAACAATTGTATTATTAGAACCTGCGGAATGTGATTCATCTATTTCGCACAGATTTCCGCTTGTGGCATAACACTTTCAACTAGTATTAATTTAATACTCGTTTTGTAATGCATTTTAATTTTAATTTACTTAATCATAGTTAATAAATGGTTGTTTATTTTATATTTCTTTTCAAGGTGTATCCATATTAATATCCACAAGACAACTTCATGACATTAATGGCGTAAAAATAGCTCACCCCGCCGATCTTCGGTAACGAGCATTCGGCGTCGAATATTCGTGGTGGAACGAGCCGAGCGTTACAAAGCTTACATTGATTGCTCGGGTAAGAATGCCACGCTCGCAGTAAAAATGCTCCTTTAGGGTCAGGCCAAAAACTACTTTGTTCCACTTGCTACGATCCTGACACACACCTTTCGCTTCATCCACATCAGTGTCTTCGTACATGCTTGTCGGTTTAGGCGATCCTTGTCCTGCAAGCTCATCACGTAACTCGCTCGCGATCACCATCGTGTTCATTTTGACAGTTCATGTATGGGCTGACAATTGGCATCGGAATCAGCTAGCTGTCACATTCATATAACAACTGTCAAAATGAACCCGATGGTGATCGCGAGCGAGTTACGTAATAAGCTTGCTGATTTTTTGGCATAATCGTATTGAGTAATCGATATTTCGAGATTAGTTCTAAACCTGGAAGCTTTAAAGTGTTTAAAATGAACGTTTGAACATTTACTACCCACACCAGATAATAGCGGAAGGCGCTAACGGTCCCACCACGCCAGCAGCGGACGTCATCCTTCGCGAGAGGAAGGTCCTGGTGCTGCCTGACCTCCTGGCCAACGCGGGCGGCGTCACCGTCTCCTACTTCGAGTTCCTCAAGAACCTCAACCACGTCAGCTTTGGGAAGTTGAGCATCAAGTTCTGGAGGGACTCGAATACTGCACTATTAGGCGAGTTCCTCATATCAACTGGAAAGTCTTCCTCATATCAACCCCCTTATTCATAAAGCGCTAACTTAGTAATCTCTGCTAACTTAGTAATCGTTTGTCTTTATCTGTGAAAGGTAAATGTCAAAATGACGGATAAGGACAAACGATTGCTAAGTTAGCAGAAGCCTATAGAGCGTTTTAGTAACGAATGTCATATTTTGGACATTCGCATTCGCGAACGCGAATGCGAATGCGAATATCTGCTGCCAACATTCGCGAATGCGGAATGCGAATATTAAGTTTTTGCTAAAATTTGGCGCCATTTCTCTATGGCTTGGTGACCTTAGTGGTAGTCCCGTTCGAACGAAGTGCGTTCCGTGTGTTTTTTGTTCGAGAATAGCAGAGTTGATACGAACGCATACGATTGAAGTGTCATTCCGCTCAGTGTTGCCAGATGGGGCTATTTAATTTAGCACCAAGCCAATCTAGGGGCTATCTACCTCACCGGGCCGCGATAATTGAGTCTTTGAATTTAAAAAAAATATCGATTTTTTTTATGTTTTTTAAAACTTTATAGCATATTATATAATATCTAATTCAAAGAAATCTTAAAATATTTTTTTTTAATTAATTATAACCAATTCAAAATTGATGAAATTTGAAATATGACCACTTGACCGGGAACGGGCCATGATTGGTCGCCATGGCTGTGACGTCACAATGTTAAAGCAATTTCACTACAGTACTGGGTTAACGGCTGATTTCACTAAAAATATCCGAAATTTAATACAAAAAATATCTGCTGAAGTTTTTTTTATGAAATAAGGTGCCAAACGAGCACGCGTATCACCTTATAGTAAGTAAATTTTTGTTTTAGTCATGTGTAGGTAGGTAATAAAAGCTTAATCCTGATAATGTTTCTGATTTATGTGAACTGGATTGATTTTACTGGACCTGAGATTACACAATAAAGTACCTAAGTACAGTGAAAGATACTGAATCGCTTACCTACCACTGTGGAATTTTAACATACACCCTGCCAGAGATATTATTGCTAAATTGTACCTATTAGGTAGGTTACGTGATTCAGTTTCTTCGACCGTAGGTACGTAAATTTTAATGGCTAGATTTTGTGGTTGATAGGTATTTCTAGTTTTTTTTTTATAATCCCGTGGGATTGTATTATATATTCAATGGGAATTTTTGCGGGTGTAAGAGCCTAACCTTGTTCTAGGTAGGTACGTTCGGATCGCTAGGTACGGTAAACGTCAAAGATATCTTTACACTTTAGTACCTTGTCGTTGTAACTATATGTTTGAAGTTTCATATGAAGTTGTCAAAGTACTTGGAGCGACAAGGCACTAAAGTGTAAAGATATCTTTGACGTCGACTGTACCAGCATCTTAGTAATCCTGCCGCCAAGTAGCAATGCTTGCGCTGATGTGTTCCGGGCGAGGAGAGTAAAACAGCCCGATTTTGGCATAATTTTTTAAATCCAAGATGGCGGATGACATTTTGACACTATTGACACTTTGACACTAAAATATTGATGGGTGTCGTTTTTGAGTAATTTGGTGCTTCTGAGCCTGATTTTGACATACTTTTTTGGATTCAAGATGGCGGATGACATTTTGACACTTTGACACTAAAAATGTTTATGGGTGTCGTTTTCGAGTAATTTGGTGGCTCTGAGCCCGGTTTTGGCATAATTTTTTGGATCCAAGATGGTGAATGACATTTTGACACTATTGACACTAAAAATGTTTATGGGGGTCGTTTTCGAGTAACATTTTACACTTTTTTGTTTTTTGTGTCAGTAATGTCAAAATGACATCCGCCATCTTGGATCCAAAAAGGTATGCCAAAACCGGGCTGAGAAGAACCAAATTACTCGAAAACGACACCCATAAACATTTTTAGTGTCATAGTGTCAAAATGTCATCCGCCATCTTGAATCCAAAAAAGTATGTCAAAATCAGGCTCAGAAGCACCAAATTACTCAAAAACGACACACATTAATATTTTAGTATCAAAGTGTAGTATAAAATCAACGGGATTTTCAACTGAAATCCCACGACTTATTTACTTATTCATATATAAATAGTTACTACCAAAGTGTACTCATCCCTATTCTCATCTAATTTTATTGTTTTAAATCCCGGTACCGTGGAAAGTTGGGATAGAAGCATGATAGAAGTATAGATAGTGCCATCCACAAATACTCGTAGATGTAGGTATTAAAATTAACCTTTAACTACAAATTAATAAGAGCCACGGTGGATGCCATCCATCGTGAATGACACCTACTATAGCCGGTACGTAAATCCAGATTATAAATTATAAAGTTCGTGTATGGCAAATTTTATCGAAATCTGTTTAGCCATTTTAGCGTGAAAGAGTCACAAACCAATACGCTCTCACAAACAATAGCATTTTACAATAATAGTAGGATAATAACAGAATAGAGTAGATTAAAGTCAAAAAACGGTATCCACCTGTATACTAACTACGAGTGGAAACTAACATTGTGACGTCACACGCGGCTCGGCCTTGTTCGGGAACTGTCGGTGTGTTTTCGGTGCGGTACTCGACGATCAATTTTCAAATCGGTATAACTCGTTAATTATAGCGAATAAAAAAAAACTAAAAATACTTTTCTTACAAAACTTATATATGATCTTTCCATTTATGACAAAAAAAATTTTGATTCAAAAACTCAATTATATAATTAAACAACTATTAGGTACCCTCAATTTTTTTTATGATATTCCCTAAACATTCGCAGTAATTTTGCGAATGCGAATATGCAGAAAATATGCGAATATTCGTTACATCACTAGAGCGTTTATGAATTAGGGGGTAAGTCTACTGCTAGGCCTTCCCGAAGAATCTCCACAGCTTTAGGTTTAATGCGCAGATATCAGACATACCATACATTAGGATTTGTATTGAAACCAAGCATGCTTTTTACCACTTACGCCACAGCCGAAATTTAGTGGTTCATGTTTCGTAGAAATCGGTCCAATAGTTTGAAGAGTATCAGCTCTTTTCCAAAATGATGTGAGTAAGGCATTTTTGGCATAAAATTGTAATTGAAGTGAAAACTTTTTTAGCGGCGTTGGGCACTTTTTTGGATGGGTAAAAAATGTTAAAGTCGCGTCAGGCTTAAGACGGAGGGAGAGTTTAAGTACCAGGATATAAGGATCCTCTAAGAGCTTATTATGAAATACGAATGGATCGCGTTCGATTTTTGAAGTGTTTTTTTGTTGAGCCGTGGAGCAAAAGTACTAGGGCATCAGCGAATTAGTGTAATTTACTGGCTTAAAGTAAAAGTACAAATCTCAGTAATAAGAGCAGTGTCCATAAGATTGAGAGGCACAAGGAGGCACATTAAGGCCCTTGGCTGTGAGGACGGAGCTGGGATTTTGTGAAGAATAGGCTGCCATTGCCACCAACATTATTGCAAGCTACTAATGTTACATCTTATTGCGCCGCCAGTCGTCACTTTGGTTTTCAACAGCTTTCAAATTCTACAACAGCCGAATGTTCACGTCGGTGGGCACAGTATTCGTGCTCTCGACTGCTATGCTGGTTAAATCGCTCGCCAAGAACGTCACTGCTAGTGCTAGCCCGTTGCCCGTAAAATGGTGTCCATGAAGAAGCCCATATATTATACCTATTGTTTTTAGATTAGATTATTCATGTACACAGTTAAACAATAAATTTATGACTAGGGCATCAGCACATTGTTAGAGGTCTGTCCAAATACGTACGTTTTTTTGTAAGCGGCCAGTACGGTACGCGTCTTGAACGTCATGGAGGTTACAACAATAAAATCTAATCTAAGCTGCTGTTTTCACTTCTGCCGGCACTGCCGGAGTGCTACTCGTCGCTTTTATAATTTAACTAGCTGATGCCAGCGACTTCGTCTGCAAAGAATTCGTTTATCGCTACCCCGCGGGAACTACGCAATTTTCCGGGATAAAAAGTAGCCTATGTGCTATTCCAGGCTTTTCTCTATGTATGTGCCAAATTTCATAAAGATCCGTTGGGCGGTTCTGGCGTGATTGAGTAACAAACAAACATACATCCATCCATCCATACATCCATCCATCCATACTTTCGCATTTATAATATTAGTAAGATAAGATGATTACAATTTGTTACAGATTCGGTGGAGAAATCATTGAAAAAGTGCAACGTGAACGCGGATATAGTGCCAACGCCGCTGTTCCAGTCCATGATGTCGGGCGCCAGCGAGGAGCACATTGTCAACTCCGGGCTGGAGTACTCCATGAGCAACGCTTGCGACGTACGTTTACACGGGCCTCTTAAACTTTAACTCCCGGGATGACCTGGGCCGACGCCAAAGAGAGGGCTCAGAATAGAGAAGTCTGGAGAAAGACTGTCGAGGCCCTATGCTCCACGAGGAGTTAAAGGAGGAATCATCATCATCATCATCATTTATTGGAGCATACTACCACAGATTCAAAAGCAGCTATCGAATGCATCCCTGACAAAGGATATTTTCAAAGCTAGTCGTATTTTCAATAATTACAACGGAAATTGTGACGTTTATTGAAATCAATAAGGTTGAAAATCTAACACAATGCATGTAGTCACTAAATCGCCTCTGCCTTATTAAGGGTTAACCCACTTATTCATAAACGATCTGTAGGCTTCTGCTAACTTAGCAATCGTTTGTCCTTATCTGTCACTTTGACATTTTACTTTTCATTCATATGTGGGAGATATAGGGAAAATACCAGGTAAACAGCATTTAAATCAACACATATTTATTTTATAATAAATAACCATAGGCAAAGCTGCGTGGAAAGCACAATGAACGAATATAAATATCCACTAATTAGCCTTGAAATTAAGCATAGTAAGTAAGCAAGGCAGAATAAATCATATTGGCGTTAATTTACAGAGATCTTACCGTTATAGACAGAGGTGACATCCTTTATTAACATAGTTAAATAAATTAAATAAACACAGCATAATAGGCACAGTAACAACGGTAGTTTACAAAAATAGCGTTACCTGGGATTCGTAGACAGCTCAGAGCACAGATCGTACCGTGTTCGCAACTGAACAACTTCTGAACCATCGATAGGCGGCAGCGCCTTTTTATTAACTTACACAAACAAATGACGTCACGGCCGGTGGGAGCGGTGAGCGACCAACTTGTTTACGAACTCGATTGAAACCGTTAAAATTCAAACAAATATCGTTAAAAATTACCCTATCTCCCACACATAGATAAGGACAAAGATTACTAAGTTAACAGAAGCCTATATAGCGACGCTATGTATTGACTTATCGACGTTACGTATTGTAACGTGCAAAGGAATGTTAACCTTAAGATGGTAGACCACATATTTGGCTGATGGTACCTACATATAATTCTACGCAGACTGAATGCCATGAAAGAAATCATGAATATCACATATCACATGACATAACAACAACAACATATGACATGTAATAACAATCGCTTTGACCAGTAGAGACTTTATACATCTCTACTATAGACCAATGTAATTTAAAGTACGGACTTAACTTAGGGACCTTTTACATCCCTTTTATAAAATGTATTAATTGTATTATAGGTACCTAAGTTAAGTAGAATTTAAGTACTATTGTAAATCTATTTTATTTTGAAAAAATGACTTTCTGCCAAGTTTCTTGCGGCGCATTCTTCTTGGCAATGATGGTCTTTCCGAATGCGCTGGTAGATTCAAAAAAGGACATGTAAAAGAGCCCTCGGCGGCCTATTTGCAAAATAAACTTTTGACTTTTTGACTTTTTGAATAATTATTACGAATAAATGAGTATGAGTATGAGTATACCCTATTGGTGTAACTTTTATTATTCCACAGAACGTGATGCGGGCAGCCAAAGAATTCAACCTAGGCCTGGATGTACGAACAGCGGCGTATATCACCTCAATAGTCAAGATATTCCTTACCTACGACGAGCATGGACTTGCGTTATGAAACAATGATCAATTAAACAAGTTTTGCGAAAACTGATATTTTTATTAGTTTTTTTGCTGATGCTACTTTTTAGGCTTGTATTTGACTCATTCGCTATCATCGTAATGCTTTGGGCTTCAAACCACTGAATTTCAACATAACTTATTCACTAATACCCCTAATTTTCACCACGTTCATCATGATTATGGGCGTACCTATAGGGAGAAAGCTATGAGTTGCTAGCCACATCGCTTATAACACGATTCAAAAATTTCCGCCCATTCCCTAAACTCTATAAAAACAGCATTAGTTACCTACTTAAGAAAATAAATGTCTAAAGAAAACAAAAACTAGATACCTTATGGTCTTTTATTTCAAAATAAATTAAATAATTGACAATATTTCAATTTTTCAAGTGCTACTTTTTATTGTCTGGCTGGAAAGAGCGCACAATTTTAAGACACCCATATTTTTTATATTTGTGAAGATCTTGTATTTTCGTGGAAAAATCCATTTAAATCGTTGCTCAAGCAGAAAGGACGTAAGTAACAAACGTCAAGTATTAGCGAAATGACGTCACTGCTTTGTTTCGTACACTTAAAAAAACGTTGAAATAATTACATTAATTGACCGACAAAACCTGTGCTTAAATAGTTTGACAGTGAATGAAGTTGTCAATGTCGATGAACGTCAAAACGAGCTGACAAACTCAAACAGAATACCTCACAAAAAATATGATTTAAAATGAAATCTTGCAAAAACATTAGTATTATTGCCCGGAAAACAGTTATCTAGTGTTCCTGATGGTAACAAAGCCAAGTGGTATGCGAATAATTTAACCGTCAGCTATCAGTAGTGTTGTTTTGTGAAAGTTGTAAATGTCAAAGGGAAACCCGGAAGACAAAGTTTTTTATAATGGCAGTATTGGACCGGCCGCTGGACGTCATTTCCCGTTTTACATATTTTGCTATTTTTTTCAAAAAATACTGTACGAAAAAATCCAAAAATATATTTTTTGTGTTCAACAAGTGTCTCTCGAAATGGTTTTTGATTTATGAATATAAAGAAATTTGAAATATTGTCAATTTTAGCAACACGATGATAAAGTAACATTTTGTTTTAATTTAATTATACATTATTATTATTTGCAATATCAATTATCGAGTTAATTTTTAGTGTAACAGTCCTAATTGTAATAAATACTTACACGATAATTGATAGTCTTTCTTCGTTCCAACACAGTCATCCATAAATAATGTCATCTACTTTTCCTTTTGACGGTCGGTGACCACTTCTACATTTGACCACTTCTGCATTTGGCCACTTCTGCATTTGACCACTTCTGGATTTGACCACTTCTGCATTTGGCCACTTCTGCATTTGACCACTTCTGGATTTGACCACTTCTACATTTGGCCACTTCTGCATTTGACTACTTCTGGATTTGACCACTTCTGCATTCGACCACTTCTGGCTTTGACCATTTCTGGATTTGACCACTTCTGCATTCGACCACTTCTGGCTTTGACCATTTCTGGATTTGACCACTTCTGCATTTGACCACTTCTGGATTTGCCCACTCCTGGATTTGGCACTTCTGGATTTGGCCACTTCTGGATTGGATCAAATGTCAAAGGATGTTAAACATTACCAATAAAACAGTACCGTGACTGACTGACTGACTGGCCAAATGCAGAAGTGGTCACCGACCGTCAAAAGGCTACTTTTTGCTAACAATATTTTTTAAACTCAAAGTTCTTATACATATAGGTACATATATTATTATATTTGCCCGCGACTTCGTCCGCGTAGAATTAGCAATTGAAATGTTTATCGCTATCCCGCGGGAAGTATACAATTTTCCGGGATGAAAAGTAGCATATGTTTTAGTCTACCAGCTATCTCCGTTCCAAATTTGATTCAAATCCGTCCAGTCGTTTCAACGTAAACAAGGAACAAACATACACACTTAGGCGAACTAACGTGATAGTTCATTGCACACGGATGTTGGTGTTGGCACAATGTCGCTAGTGCTGTTAATATCGAAATTTAATAAATCCAGTTCATAGAGCAGTAGTATTGTTTGAAATGAAACTAATAATTTGTTAGAAGAAATAATAACAAAAATAAATCGATTGAAAAATCAAATACAGACAGTAGGCTTATTGTCTAACTCGCTCGCAATCACCATCGTCTTCATTTTGACAGTTCATGTATGGGCTGACAATTGGCATCGGAATCAGCTAGCTGTCATATTCATACAAGAACTGTCATTTTAATCCGATGCCGAGTGTCAAAATAGTTACACAATTACCACCCAGGACGCTGTCCGCCATTTTGTTTTGTCGACTGCGAATCTATCGTATTCCTGTTGTTACTCGATACAATACACATTGAATCAGATTTTTAGTAGGTACCTACATAAACCAGGGCCCCGATTTTTGAAAGCATATCACTCGAAAGTGGTATAAATCTGTTTATATCTTCAAAACTACGGCTCTAATCAAATTTTTGACTAGTCCACATGAGAGCCGCAAGTATCTTCAGCACAATTTTTCACCACTTTCGAGTGGTATTTTCACACATGTGCTTTCATAAATCGGGCCCCTGTCACTATGTTTTTCTATATCTTTCAGCATTTTCAGCTGTCAAGTTAGTTCGCCTCACCTTTACGAATGTCATTGCGCCCTCTCACTCTGCTACGTCCTGGCTTGTTCCCTGTTCTCTCTGAACCACTTAACTGTCTCCTCTATGGCCACCTCAAACGGTGTGAACGTGAAGTCCTTGTACAGGCCCCTCAGTTTCTTGTTGGAAGCGGTCTTCTTGTACTGGCCGTCCGCTTTGCTTGTATCATAGACCAGGGTACCTTGGTACCCGTGAGCTTTCTTTATGGCTTCTGCTACAGCGCTTATTGTAACCTCGTCTGATTCATCCACTGCAAATTAAATAAAAAATACAATAAGGTATACTTAAAATGTTTTTGCTAGTGAAATAATGTCTCAGATCGCAGGAAGTTGTCGCACAAGCAAAAGGCGAGGGCGATAAACATGCGAACTGAGGCTGTTTATGGGCGGTAAATTCCTACTTACGGCCGTAAAAAATTATGTATCAATCTCAATGGAATTTAGGTAAAATTTATCATACTTTTGCTACATATTTTACCGCTGCAATTTTGCCGTCTGGGGGCCAAAATGCATAAACTACAAAATGCTTTAAAGATAACGTTCAGATTTCGTAATTGTTTTTTTTTAAATTTTAATGTTTCGAGTAATTTACACATTCAACTCTAAACTAGCTGTTAAGGTTGTGTTGGGTCCAAATGGCAGTTTACTATATATATTTATGAATCTACTAGCTGTTGCCAGCGACTTCGTCTGCAAAGAATTCGTTTATCGCTATCCCGCGGGAACTACGCAATCTTCCGGGATAAAAAGTAGCCTATGTGCTATTCCAGACTTTTCTCTATCAATGTGCCGAATTTCATCCAGATCCCTTGGGCCGTTCTGGCGTGATTGAGTAACAAACAAACATCCATCCATCCATCCATCCATCCATCCATACTTTCGCATTTATAATATTAGTTAGATTAGTTAGATGAATCTATAAGCCTTCTAAGAGTTACGATAGCTGAGATATTATAGAATGTTTTTGCAGCGAGCGTCTATGTCTGTTTGATCACTTACCTGACAGAACAATAGGTTCAACGCTGTCATAGCTCCTCAACACCCAGAGGAACAGTTTAGCCAAATCCAAGGAATATATGAACTGACGCAGCGGCTTGCCGCTCCCCATGACAGTGAATGTTGTGTCACCTGGGAAAATAAAGGAGATTATTAGCTAAATGGTTAATGATTAAATTTATACTATGGTTAGGTCAGTCGTAAACATATACACCCCCTTGCTTACTTTCTAAGCTTTAAAGGTGCGACCACACCGCCGCTTAAAAAACGGTGACGTTACGGAATCGCAACAAAATTTATGAAGAAACGGTGAGAAAACGTGACGCATACGACACGACACTGCGTATACGCGGCGGTTTGGTCGCACCCTAATGCCTAAAAATCGCACCAATGGTTTTTGTATTTTATGTGCATAAAAGCTTACTTTCTAAGCTTTAAAGGTGCGACCACACCGCCGCTTAAAAAACGGTGACGTTACGGAATCGCAACAAAATGTATGAAGAAACGGTGAGAAAACGTGACGCATACGACACGACACTGCGTATATGCGGCGGTTTGGTCGCCTAAAAATCTGAAAAATCATAAGTGCCCCATTTTTTTGCAAGATGGTGTTCCTTTCGGGTTTTATTTCGAATTAGTCTCGTATAGGTTGCTTTTGATCAGGGATCGGAAACCGGTTTTTGAAATTAACCGGTTTAGGGTCAATGACCGAAACCGAAACGGATTGCGGTTTACGGTTTGGTAACTGGTTTTTTTAACCGGTTATTAAAGAAACCAGTTTTCGCACAAATTCAGGAAGGACTACTTTCTAGTTCGAAACATGTCGAGTATCACTCGAATTTTATACCCGAGTTAGGGTGCGACCAAACCGCCGCGTATACGCAGTGACGTGTCGTACGCGTCACGTTTTCTCACCGTTTCTCCATACATTTTGTTCCGATTCCGTAACGTCACCGCTTTTTAAGCGGCGGTGTGGTCGCACCCTTATCCTTTTGCGTAATTACAATTGAGTCTTACGGTAGTCTCCTAAAAAATAAACTTGTATTTTAGGTTACATTTTTTGAACGAAAAAATTGCTGTTACAGGGGTAGGCAGAGACTACTTTGTTCCACTTGCTACGATCCTGACATACCTCTTTCGCTGTGGAACAAAGTAGTCTCTGCCTACCCCTGTGGGAAAGAGGCGTGAAGATATGTATGTATGTATGAGTATGTAAATTGCTGTTATTACCTCGACGTTCCGGCCACGATGCAGTGGCCGTGGTCACGAGTAGACTGCCATGTGGTTGCAAAATAATGACCAAGTGCGGGTAGTACGAAAAACTCGCGCAGCTAAACAAAAGCGATACCCTACACGGCTGCATCGTGGCCGTAACGTAGAGGTAATTAAGGCGCTGTCAACAGCAAATGACCTGGAGCAGCGCCACTCTTCACACATACGGTTCACGTGCCTGTTAGTGAAAGAGAAGACACTATTCCGGCAGCTTGGCGCGCGTCTAAAATCTTGCAAATAAGACACAAATCATAAGAAATAAACAAAAGTATGGATTATTTGTGATATATGACTCATTAGCCGTTTAGGTATGAATATGTTGACTTTATGTTTTTAATTGCAGACCCATACGTCGAAAAAATAAAGACATAGAACCGTTTAATGATGATTTTAAGACCAATCTTTGCAATTATTTTCTATCGAGCCGATTTTGTTCAATTATGTATCGAGCCCGTCTAGCGTGTTTGAAATATGATGAATATTAACATTATATTTTTTTGTATTTTTTTTGTGTGCAGTTTTTCTTAAAAAAGTGTTTAAATAACATCAATTTCAACAAAATTAGGTGTTGTCAGCCTCTTAATAGCAATTTTTACGCGGTTGTTCCGAAATACTTTTACTAAATATAAGTGAAAATCGCGAAAGTTTAAAACATTATATTTTTTCAACGCACCGTTCTTCATAGCGTCGTCCATTCTCCTCACTAACGCTGGTATCACGTGGCTGGATTGCAGACTGTAGTTGTCCCGCGGACCGAACACGTTGCAAGGTATCACTGATGTGAACATGCGGCCGTGTTGCTCGTGGTAGCCTCTAAATAGGAAGCAGTCAATACAGTGACAATGTAATACAATATTTTAAAAAAATTGCGAGAGCGTTTCACTGTAATTCTGCCAGCCTCTGCTGAGTTTTTGCTGAGTCTCGCGAGTCAAATATAGCCTCGCGAGTCAAAGCTAGCCTCGCGAGCCTAAGGATGATTGCCTTGCGAGTCTAAGGATGGTACCGTCGCGAGTCTAAGGTTGGTGGTATCGCGAGTCTAAGGGTTGCCTCGCGAGTCTAAGGGTGGTAGATTCGCGAGCCTAAGGACGGTAGCATCGTGAGTCCAAGGATGGTAGCCTCACGAGTCTAAGGGTGGTAGCCTCGCGAATCTAAGGATGGTAGCATCGCGAGTCTAAGGATTGTAGCATCACAAGTTTAAGGATGGTGGTCTCGCGAGTCTAAGGATGGTAGCATCGCGAGTCTAAGGGAGGTAGCCTCGCGAGTCTAAGGATGGTAGAATCGTGAGTCTAAGGGTGGTAGCCTCGCGAGTCAAAGGATGGTAGCCTCGCGAGGCTCGAGTTTTATATAGTAGCATTATGATGAATACCTGTTCAGAACATCAATCATGCGTTTTGCGTAACTATAGCCGTAGTTAGACGAATGCGGGGGTCCGTTGTGAACCTGAAATAATGAAAAAAAAGTATTTTCTCCTTTTGTCAATTTTTTATGTCAATTTTATGTAACTTTTAACATGTTTTTGTTTTTTAATTACTGTGATTGTCATAATAAACTTTTTCCTTCTTTCTTTCTTTTGTGTTGTCTTTCAGATTTTTTCCAGAACATTTCAGCAGCTGCTGGGGTAGGACGACAAGGGGAACCGAGAGCGCGGGCGGGTAGTGCGCCTGCCGCCCGCACCTCTCTCGGCCCCCTTTGTCGCCTACTCCGCGCCCCTGTACCCGCGCGAGGACTCAGGTAAGCGGTCGGTCTAGATGAAATGTTTCAAGCTTACCATGGTCTCGTCGATGGGGTACGTAGTGTTATCCGGGAAGATGCACGTGGATAGGCAGGAGACCACCTTCCTCACGTTGTTCTTGTGGCAAGCTGCCAGCACATTGTCGTTAATTGCCATGTTCTCGCGCTAGAAGAACACGGTTGAAACAGTAGGCTTATTGTCTAACTCGCTCGCAATAGCCATCGTGTTCATTTTGACAGTTCATGTATGGGCTGACAATTGGCATCGGAATCAGCTAGCTGTCACATTCATACAAGAACTGTCAAAATGAACACGATGGCGGTTGCGAGTTACGTATTAAGCCTACTGACAGCAGCCCTAACTGCACGGGTTGCCACGAGAGCGTGCGAGAGCTATATCGTGAGCGAGATAGACTCAAAATTCAAAACTTACATACATATATACACATACATATCGTCACGCCTCTTTCCCACAGGGGTAGGCAGAGACTACTTTGTTCCACTTGCTTCGATCGTGACATAGCTCTTTCGCTTCATCCACATTCATCAATCTCTTCATACATGCTCGTCGGTTTCGGGTACTCTTGACCCGAAAAACAAAACTTTAAACTTCAAAACTTTATTTTGGTAATAGGCCGCCAAGGGTTCCTTAACAAGTCTTTTTTTAATTACCAGCGCATTCGGAAAGACCGTCATTGCCAAGAAGAATGCGCCGCAAGAAACTTGGCAGACAGTCAATTTTTCAAATTAAAATATATTTAAAAATACTTACAAAGAAATCTAAATTGTGGGCCATATTGTGGAACAGCCCCCCGACCATAGCCGCGAGATGTATGACATGTGTGGGCCGGTGCTTCTCAAACAGCGCCTCCGTCTGCTGTTTATCTCTGAAATCAAGTTTGGAAGGCCTTGGACATAAGATGTAGTTGTTACACCATTCCAAAAATAGTTAAAAATCTTGAATTTGTATAAATAAAAAAGTTACATCAAAATATTTTTTTATAAATTCCTATTAAATTTTTGCAACTATTTCCTAAGCAAGGAACAAATCTATAAGCTGTGGACATGGCTCATGAACCTGGCTTAATGCTGAACTTTAATGTCATTATGTAATTGTAGGTTTTAACTGTACAGTCAAAAAAAAAAAATCTGACCCATAGAGGAACCTCTTCACATAAAACATCATAGTGTCATTGCATTACATATACAATCGTTATGACGGTTATTATAAAAAGGTTCTAATGGTGGGTTAGAAATCAAATTCCTTTACTGTTGTACATACAAACAAGCAAACAAACATCACAAGTCAAAAAAAGCTTGTAAAAATGGAGTCTAATATGAATTCTCATAATGTTTACAGATCTAATATAAAAAATATTTAATCTGAATCAGCTGAATCATGTGATGACAGTTTCATGTGATGTGTATTAGTCAGGAGTCAAATTTTTATGTTTATTTTGCAAATAGGCCGCCAAGGGCTCTTTTACATGTATTTTTTTGTAAACTACCAGCGCATGGGTGGCGTTGATGAGTTTTGGTGATGGCCCATGTGTTGGTCCTTATTTGTGTGTGTGTGTATGTGTGGGCGCGTGTGTGAGAGCTTTAGTGTTTCATGGGGGCGGCTGAAAAACAGTGTCTGTTTGCCAACAGATCGTTGGGTCTGTGTGGCGCAGGCATAAGCTGAGCTGCAAACCAGTTCAATAGTTTGTAGCATTTTATTGTTTACTTGTACTAATATCTTAATGTAATTGCAAACTGTTGAATAAATATCTTTTATTATTATTATTATTAATCGAAACATGTTGCGGCACAGGAAGGCAACTTTGCATCCGGTTTGAGTGTTGATAAGATAATTGAACATTAGGACACTGTAAGCTGAAGTGTTATTTATTTATTTACATTCGATGATAAAATAAACTTATCAAGTAGCATGTTTATAATTTATATACATACTCGCTGTAATGTAGTCCATGACTTTGTCTGTAAAGAATTCATTTGTGGCAACCAAAGCTTTAAACTGACCCTTGATTTGTTAACTGCCATACGTAGTATTTCAAACGCGAAATTTCAAAATACATCCACGCTATACTACTCTCTCTCTCTCTCTCTCTATCCAGCCTATATACGTCCCACGCTATACTACAAGATACAATTTTTTTAAATAGATAATGTATAATTTTAAGCAACATTCACCATACCTTAAGTCGCCATCTTTAGAGCCACAAAATATCCACGTTTCATTTCTGCCTTTCTGCTTTTCTTGGTCGACTAAAACTTTAATCGCCTGTCCGACAAGGCCAGAGCCGCCGGTTACTAGTATTATACTTGATTCTCCACTCATCTGAAAGAACAATGCAGTGTTATCGGTTTACAAACAACAAACTATGGAACAAGTTTTAATACGTACTGATTGCGAAATGATTAATTTAACCGTTTGAATAACTTTCTTACCGTCTTCAGCGGAATATTACTGGCTTTAAATTAAATTATAAAGATAAAGCGTGAAATGAATATGTGGCAAAAACTTAAATAACCTGCCGGCTGAATTGGAAATACGATTATCGCAATCAATTGACACTATTGACAGTGACACTGACATTGGCAGAATGTTTATTATGATGCTATTCAAGTTATAGTTAAAACCGGCTGATGCTTTCATGTCAGCCATGTACTTATATTGTTATTCAGCCACATACTCATAAATTACTTATTAACATTTTAAAATAATCTTAAATACAAAAAATATATCAAATTACTCCTCATAGTATTTAAAACACGCGATTTCTATTTAAAAAACCTTAATTTCAATCTGGCTTTTTTGATCAAACCATAGCCAGCAATTCTAAAAAAATAAAACTTGTCTATGCTTTTATTTGATTGGTCACTGATTTTTCGACGAGCGTTCGTTCTTGCTCCGCAAACGCCAAATACGCTTTCAATCCAAAATGGAGGATTTGTCGGTCGAGGTGTACGGTGAAAATGGTGCTTATTATAAGGTTTGTAAATTGTGAAGTACGCTAAATTTCTCGTCAAAAAATGCCAATTTTATCAGTGCTAAATGTGTCCAATCATTTTCAACCAGTAGTTTCACTTTTATACGTAAACTTTCAAAAATATTTTTCCGGGAAGATCATCACGGCTGGAATGGACGCCATGTCCGTCTGTCAGGGCGTGAATTTTCCATGTGCTGTAAATTATGCCGATTTTATATATTTTTAGCTCTGAACACGGAGCAAAACTGGGGCGTTTCTCGCCGGATTACCGTTGTAGCCCATTTTGCGTATCTGACCTATATTACTTTTTTTATTTCTAGCACATTACCAAGTTATTAGATGACCAAAATGTTCTTAAATTCTCATATATTTTTAGGCCACTGTCACCGACGTTCTCGACAATGAGGTTCTTGTAGCCTTTGAAAATGAGTAAGTGTTGAATTGGTTACTCGCAACAAATTGTTTAATTTTAATTTTGGGTGCATTTATTTACACGCATGATTTTGTTTAAGCTGGCAGCCGGAGTCCAAATTTCCTTTCTCGCAAGTGTTCTTGCCACCCAAAGACACGGGTAAACACACAGAGTTTGTGGAAAACCAGGAGGTGGAGGTGTTTGCCCGGTCCAATGAGAAGGAAGCATGCGGCTGGTGGACTGCCAATATCAAGGTAAGACCATTTTAACCCATTCAGTACTTAAACAGCCTAACATAGTATTTTTAAGTTAAGACTGCGCTTACTGAGCATTGTACCTCTTTTATTTACCTAATGCTTGAAAGAAGCATCTACATACATTAGAAGCTTAACAAAATAATATTTTTTTAATAAAAAAAAGAAGAAACTTGGTTAATTAAAATACCCTAACAAAATCACTATGTGTTGTAGCAGACTATCTTTTCATATTAAAATCAATATAATACTCTTAAATAATGAAATATTTCTTTGTTTACCATTTTAATTGGAATTATTATGCATAATATGCAAATGAGATTTGCATTCAAGATGTGTTTAATAGGAAGTTTCTTTGTGTTGATGTGGAGCTATAAATAGATGCAAGTCTCAAATGACTTCTGCCTTCAATTTATCGTTTACCTCAGTACCTACCTATTATTTAAATTTTTTAACTCATCAGTGTTACAGCATAATAAAGGAAGCCAAAAATAAAATATCTCAAACAGTACATTTGTGAGTCAGAAGCTCTAGTTGAAAGCTTTAATTTAATACTATTGCACAATAGAGACTCAGGTTTCAGGATGTTTATAAACAAAACTGTAAATGTTTGTGTTGCCAGTTACAAACCTTATGAGTTAAGTTATAATAATCCCGGTTTAACTATGAGGTTGCACAGATGTGACCCATTGTAGACCTTCTACCCTAACTGGTAGGACATCCTTAAACATATGTTAATTTTATTCACATACAAATAAATGTTCAGAATTTTATGCTAAGCTATACAAGTTGAATAATGCAAAAGGACACTGCAAAATAAGAATTTCAAGGGCAGGCTTTATGCTAAATAACGGGGTTGATAAGAGGGTGACCATGTCTAGACTTATATGAGGACAGATGGTAACCATTTGTTACCTAGTTTTCATAATGAAGTGATCCTTTTTAATCTACTTAGAAAAAGGAGGAGGTTCTCAATTCGGTTGTATTTTTTTAAAATGAGATGCTTCTGTCCAGTATTTTAGACAATCTTATCATATCATCCACCTGAACACAGCTTCATTCACACAATGAAATTTAATTGGCAATTTATTATTGTTTTGAAAAGATTTGATTGAAATAATTGTTCCCATCTTTTAACCATTAGAATTTATATATACCTGTAAGATCATGGGGTGAATTTTTTGTTAGGTTCAGTCTCTTATTTTAAATAGTCAGGAGTTTTTTGAATTATATCTCTATAATAATATCTCTAGAATTACATCATGCTTAATGACATTGAATATGCTCATTATTCTTTGTTAGAATTTAAGTAGAGTGGGTGGCATGCGGATTTCACTCTTATAAATTGGGATTTTATAAGATTCATTGATTGGAAATGAACTATCTGGAATTTACAATTCTTTAAAAAAAAAAAAAACTGGAAGTTGGTAAGTCTGGTTTAACCTTTTAATTGTCAGTGGTCACTATGACCATGCAATTAATACTTTGAAACATGGTGACAAGGTTAAACCTTGACCTTTTTGTTGCCATTGACTTGATGTGAAATCAGTATGTGCAGTGTGAAATGCGCATTCATTTGACAAGATAAAGTTGACAGTTGAACGTAACACTTGTGTTGCTTGGTGGCGAAAAGGTTTAAATGTATGGTGGTCACTGACCATCTGTTTTTGAACTCTGACACACTGTGAAAAAGTTTAATTTGGATTGGCAGTTAGTGAACACTGGCTAAAGGATGAAGCTTGACATTACCAAAGTAAACTTGACACTGAATCTTGATTTAATTTTTTCCAGCACGGATCATCTAAATTAAATGAGTTTAACAACAGCAATACAATCAACTAAACTGTTGTTATTGGTTAAAATTAGGAACTAGTATGTGGGATATTACCCAATACACGGAGGAGGCCTATGCCATGAGGCACGCCGAATTACACGACAATAACAACAACAACAACATGCACCTACTAAAATTGTAGCGAGTTCGGAATAAAAAAAAATAAAATAAAAAAAAGGCTTATAAATAAATGTGGGATATTGTTTTTTTATGGAGGATTGAGTTGTAATAAAATTAATAATAAGTACAAATATAACTCACTTTTTTTATCTGCAATTTATAACTCACTCTTCGTCGGTCCCCCATTTAATGCTCCTCTCATCTACTCAATGGTTAACTGGTATCCCTTATAGGGATAAGTTCGCATTTGTGCATGTATTTAAAGTAATTTTTTGTGAGTTGTGTGTTTTTTATATTGGTACAATAAAGTAAAACATTTACTTACTTTCTACAATTTTTATCTAACATTTTCAAGCAATAAATATATCATTAGCTATTATGTGTACTTTCATAGGTTTTATTTAGGTCAAATCTTGCACAGACTCCATATAAACCGCGCGATTATGCATTTATGTATAAGGAAATAATAAAGGCATCAATTTTAAAGTACTGTTCATTAACCTTGTTTATTAAGCATGTGTGTGAATGAAAACACATGTGACTCATGAATGTTGTTATTTTCGGGGATTCCCCTGTTAATATTAATGGTTGCGCGTCATAGAAAATGATTACATATTTGATTAATTTTGGAGTCATGTCCACATTATTGCGAGCAATGACGCAAATTTTTCCGATCTCTGCTTATATGAGAACAGTTAATTTTTTTTGTTAAACAAAAAAAAAACTACATGCATAGGTACTACTGTCGCTGGTCTCAGCTGGGCCGGCCGCTTGTGCATTACCTATACCTACCCGGCCGAGCGCACCCGAATTAGCAGAGTGCTCCCGATGAGACAACCGCGAGAGGCCGCGAAGTAATTTCGGCCAGATTCTGGCCGAAACCGAAACTTCGGCGGAAATCACTTTTTTGGCCGAAATTGGCCGAAACCGAAACTTCGGTCGGACACTACTTCCCAACCAACTTTTGGCCGAATTTCATTTTGCCGAATCACCATATGGCGGCGACTTGTTAAAATGATTGGTTTCATTTCCCAACCTCACGATTGCCAACTCAACATTTGTTTTTTTTTTACATGGACACTTATTAAAATGTAATTTTTTATGTAGCCAAATGGTACTACATAACCATTAATATAAAATAAGACATTGTAAGGTTTATAAATACTGTAATAAATACTGTTTATAAATTAAAACAAACATGTTCGCAGCTAAGGGCCCAAGGTCCACCCCGCCGCACCTAAACCTAAATTAATCCAAATTAATCATTTAAGAGTTTTTCGCCCTAGTGTAACATTTGCCATGTGAAAGATATTCCAAAAGAGTAAAATCAAAATGATATTCGTCTTCATAAAAAATCGGCCAAATGAGAGGTTGGCATACAAAAATTTGCCAATAATTAGTTGTCAAAGTGAACATTCGGCGAAATGTTGGTTGCCAAATGAAATTCGATAAAATAAAATTCGGCGAAAAGGCAGAACACCAGAATCTAGACCCAATTGAACGAAGGTTGCTTTTGCATTGAAGTAATGGACGTACAGAGGTCGTTAGCGTTGAACCTGCGGTGCTGATATCTGTGTCAAAAAGGTTCAAGTGCAAGATTCCAACGTGACCTTTTACATTTTAATTTGATATTGATAACAAGTTAATATGACGTAATAAAGGTGTCATTACTGTCACTGTTCACAATTTTCTATTGTATTCGTTCATGTTGTGTCGAATTTATTATAACTCGATGAAGAAAGGTTTACAATCGCTGATTCTAGATTCTACTTGTATCCAGGGGACTATAAAGGTTTGTGACTATGACAGGTCATCATATAATATATATAAGGAGATTGATGAATGTGGATGAAGCGAAAGAGGTATGTCAGGATCGTAGCAAGTGGAACAAAGTAGTCTCTGCCTACCCCTGTGGGAAAGAGGCGATATGTATATAACCAGCGATTAAGATTCGGGGCGGAGGGGAAGCGTGGCCATCGTTACTTGTTTTAAGGGCTAATTATGTGCAGTTGCATACATTACTTTATCTACAAAGTAATCTAAGATGGGTTCAGAAGCAGTAGAGACATGACCAGCATTATTACCAAGAACAACCAACATCTCTAGCACGAGAGCGGACAAGAGTCGCGTCGCGCGCGAGATAGATTGCTGCCCTTCTTTTTCTTACTGTTCGCTCTAGAAAGAGACGGGTAGTCCTCGCGCGTGCCGCGATTCTTGCGCTCTCTCGTGCTAGCCGGGCAATTATCTACTAGGATCTGTCTGCCCCGTAAGGGATAAAGACGTGATTTATGTAAGTACTAGCTGTTGTCCGCGACTTTGTCTGCAAAGAATTCGTTTATCGCTATCCCGCGGGAATTTTCCGGGATAATAAGTAGCCTATATACTAATTACAACAAATCGGATAACTCACGTGTAAAAGCCGAAGGCATGCTCCGACAATTGTTTCGGACTATTCCGTAGTCCTTCGTCAGTGTTTGTTTCGCTGCCGCCGGGGCGAGCGCTCTCTGATGAAGGACTACGGAATAGTCCGAAACAATTGTCAGAGCATTCCTTCGGCCTTTATACGTGAGTTACTCGGTTTGTTGTAATTATGTTTGAGTCTCACGGTAGTTTCATGTTGAAAGCCTATGTGCTATTCCAGACTTTTCTCTATCTATGTGCCGAATTTCATCCATATTCGCTGGCCGTTCTAACGTGATTGAGTAACAAACAAACATTCATCCACCCATCAAAACTTTCGTATTTATAACATTAAGGTGGAAACACATTATTAACACGCGACGCGTGTTGAGTCGAATCAAATTGTATTATTTTCTATGACCAGAACCACACTATGAACATCCGACGCGACGCCATGCGCATACATTCGTTGCATCGGGTCGCGTCGCGTGTTAATAATGTGTTTCCACCTTTAGTTAGATTTTCTTGTCTGTGATAGCAGGTAAAATCTGTACTTTAATGTTATTACAGTACAGATTTTTGTACTGTTATTTTATTTATTACATACAGTTATACTTAGATTTTTTTAAGGGTATAATAATGCTGGTCCTACTATTACGGAACTCATTTTAGAGCAATAATGATGTATGCATACATATAATAACTTAAAAAGACGAGTATAAGATACAGTCCACATGTTAATTACAAATTTTGTCAACAGATGATGAGGGGTGACTTCTTGGTGATAGAATATTTAGAATGGGACAACTGTTATACGGAAATAGTGCCAAAGGACCGCCTCCGAGTCAAGACGCCCAAGACGCCCATCGACAAAACCACCTTCCACAAGTTTGAGATACCAGTACCCGAAGACCTCAAGGACTAGTGAGTAGAACATTCTGCTACACCAGTATACACATAACCCCTTATTCATAAAGGCTTCTGCTAACTTAGTAATAGTTTGTCCTTGTCTGTCACTTTGATATTTACTTTTCACAGATAAGGACAAACGATTGCTAAGTTAGCAGAAGCCTATAGAGCGTTTATGAATAAGAGGGATAGCACAGGGGTTAGTCAGCGTCATCATTACGTATAAAACAAAGTCGCTTTCTCTGTCCCTATGCCCCTATGTATGCTTAAATCTTTAAAACTAAGCAACGGATTTTGGTGCAGTTTTTTTAATCATCATCATCATCGTCAGCCTGAAGACGTCCACTGCTGAACAAAGGCCTCCCCCTTAGCACACCATAATGAACGACAAGTCGCCACCTGCATCCACCGGTTTCCCGCAACTTTTACGATGTCGTCAGTCCACCTATTGGGAGGCCTGCCAACACTACGTCTTCCGGATCGCGGTCGCCACTCGAGAACTTTTTTCCCCCAACGGTTGTCTGTTCTACGAGCGATGTGGCCTGCCCATTTTCACTTCAACGTACATACTTTTCGAGCTATGTCGGTGACTCTAGTTCTTCGGCGAATCTCCGTATTTCGGATTCCGTCGCGCAAAGAAACTCCGAGCATAGCTCTCTCCATAGTTCGTTGAGCGACTCTGAGCTTTTCCAATAGGCCAGCAGTCAAAGACCACGTCTCAGAGCCATAAGTCATCACTGGCAACACGCACTGATTATAGACTCGTCTTCAGGCACTGCGGGATTTTTTTAATAGATAGAGTGAATCAAGAGGAAGGTTTATATGTATAATACATGCATAATATACCGTGCGAAGCCGAGGCGGGTCGTATAGTATAAAACATTCAAGTTGACCAAAAACTTCGACACACCATATTATTTCTATGGTGTCGATACACTAAACTATTTGGCCGACATGGATGCTTCAAATTATATGACACTGACTGTACATAGATACACATAGTTACACAAATCACGTCTTTATCACTTAAGGGGTAGACAGAGGATAATAGGATTGTGGGCGTATGGGTCGAAAGGGGAATCGAAATAGTGATGGGTTGCTAGCTGCATCGCCTGTAACATGGTTCATAGTTAAAATTTTTAGTTTTATATCAGTTTCAATCGTTTTCCACACCGTTTTTATTTTCGTCGTCGGCCATTTTGTTGTACCGCAAACGACGCCAGTGTTGAAACGCAGACAAGTTTCCTGCGCGCCGGTTTCAAACGCAACTGATTTGCAATGCGTTGCGTGTCCGAGATCACATCACCTGTAATTTTTTTACACAGCAGGAAAGAGAAAAAAATAATGAAATTACGAGCGTGACATGGCTTGAATGAAAAAAAAAAAAAGTTATTGCTGTTTTTTTAATTAACTAACTTAATTCATACTAAGTCCGAAAAATACACGTGATCTTGAATGGGGGGAGGGGATATCGTTATATCACCAAATATCACCCTTGGGGGGACCAAAAGTAGGCCAAATATGATCACATGAGTTCTGGACGAGCCCAAACACCGATGTCCCTCCATTCCATTACGATCGAAATGATGCAACTGGAGCTGTCGCCCTTCTAAATGTCTTCGTATTCGCAAAATACACGGAACCCGACGGTGTATGCAAGCCGCTTCCAACTGAGGCAACTGGAGGTCTATGGGGGAGGCCTATGTCCAGCAGTGGACGTCCTATGGCTGATATGATGATGATGACCATTATTCTGCGTATATTTGGGAGTATGAGGCCGCAACATCACAATGTTGCAGAGGGTTTACCATCATTTGCTAAACAACTTCTCACAAATGCATCATCTGACAACCTTTTATTTTCTATAAAAATGTTGTTTTTTTGGAAAACTTATAAAACAAACCTAACCTAACCTAATGTGAGACACGCCTACAGGTTTTTCGATTTTTAAAAAAGTTTACAGTTTATCAGATACTAGCTGTTGCCAGCGACTTCGTCTGCAAAGAATTCGTTTATCGCTATCCCGCGGGAACTACGCAAATTTCCGGAATAAAAAGTAGCCTATGTGCTATTCCAGACTTTTCTCTATCTATGTTCCGAATTTTATCCAGATCCGTTGGGCCGTTCTGGCGTGATTGAGTAACAAACAAACATCCATCCATCCATCCATCCATCCATCCATCCATCCATACTTTCGCATTTATAATATTATTGTAAGATGAAAGGGTTGTCAAGTGATGAGTTTGTGAAATGATGCATTTAATTGCGTTTGTAAAACGTTTTTTAGCAAATGATGAGATCCCGTAGCAGAGCTGTGTTAAGTCAACACAGTTCCGTCTCTTGTATTGTGATAATGTGATTTGTGTATTTCTGAAGACGTGTAAAAGGGCCCTTGGCAGCCTATTCGCAAAATAAAGTTTTGATTTTTGGATTTCAATCAATAACATTGATAGTTTCTTCACCTCTCTGCTAGCTCATTACGTAACTCGCTCGCAATCGTAATCGTGTTCATTTTGACAGTTCATGTATGGACTGACAATTGGCATCGGTATCAGCTAGCTGTCACATTCATACAAGAACTGTCAAAATGAACACGATGGCGATTGCGAGCGAGATACGTAATAAGCTAGCTGGTCTGCAGGCTTATTACGTAACTCGCTCGCAATCGCCATCGTGTTCATTCTGACAGTTCTTGTATGAACAGCTAGCTGATTCCGATGCCAATTGTCAACCCATACATGAACTGTAAAAATGAACACTATGACGATTGCGAGCGAGTTAAACAATAAGCCTACTGGTCATCCTGACGCGATTTCATTGTTTTTCCTTTCTGGCTCACTAATGTGGAGCATTTGCCACATTTGACTTTTCACAAGCATTTTGAAGGTCACGCTGAAGCTTTCCTTAGGTATTTATCTATCTAAGCTATTCCGGATTACCTGCAAATGCCAATTTTAGTCATAACACACTGTTAGTTGAAACAGTTAACTTATGATATTAAATAATTATCAACGCATACTTTCTTGGTCTGGCCTTCGCTATTCATGTTTATTCAAGTGTTAAGTGAATGTACTGAAATCGTATCCAGCTTAGTCGCTAGAACGTGTTTATGTTAATATTTATAAGCAATTTATCGCTTTAATGGTGGTTTTAATTAGAAGTTTGTAAAGAAGAGCAATATATTAACTAGGCGTGCAAAATTAGTGCAAGAGTTATTGCTTATGTTTATACGAGAATAAATCGTGCATTTTTTCGCTACTACCATTCGTCAACACTATTATGATTTCTTTCGTCATCATGCTAAACGTGGCCTTTAGGTCTTGTTACTCAAGGCTCTATCTAACCCGTAAGGGATAAAGACGTGATGTATGTATATATAGAGCAATTAAAAGCTAGATTGACGAAACTGCCGCAATTTATTGAAATTGCTTTAGATGAACAACTTTTGCTTAAATAATTAACCGCGTAAGTCGCTTCTGCACCACGGTATCAACGGCTCAACTGGTTGAGTCGTTGGGAATTTAAATTTCCTATGGCACACTTAGTTCGACACTCGTTCTTAACGATGACCAGTCACGTGGAGGGGATCTGCGCACCCACGCATACCGTATTTTAACCTTTTGCGCATACAAGGTCAGATTAGACTTACGTGCCGGCGCTTATACGAAGGTGAGGCGCCGTCATAACTCTGTGATTGTTAAGGATTGTTATAAAATAACCTAACCTAACCATAGACTTCTACGTCTTCTACAGCATGGCCATTTCAAAGCTTATGAGAAAAAAAACTTGTAGTGTCTTGTAAAGTCGGTTTGCGGACGATAGTTTTACGTGATAGCTCTGACGTCACGCGTGCAGCCGGTGTTCATCGATTTATAAGAGGTCATCACGTCAGAAGCCTCTGTGCCAGGGCTACGTAGATTATCTCCATGGAACAACTAGGGTGTGTGATGGGGAATTGACAAAATTTCATTTTTATAACACCTGAAAATGTATATATGGTTCGAAAGCATTTTGCCTCCTGATCACTGCAATATGTTTATATAATTTTAATATCGCTTATTACAAAAAATAAAAAATAATTAAAAATATGTCCTAATTTTATCAAAACTACCACAGGATAGGTGAAACGCCTTTGCTTTTTTCACGAGAAAAAATAAGCGATCATAATTTTGTATTTTTGACAACTTCAAAGTACAAGGGGGGCAACTCTGAAATTCTATTTTCGAAGTTCGTTGCATACCTTCTCTCTCACTCCCAAGATAATGACTATTAGTATGAGCGGAACAGCACGAAGCGAACCTCGAAAATCGAATATTGGAGAATAGGGCCTGACATTGACAATTTGAAATTAACGTCAGTTTTTTTTTCTATAGAGAACAGACAAAGGGATAAGTGTGCATTCTGTGATAGTATTGGAGTTACGCCCTTTTAGAATAAGCACAAATTAATAAGTGAATTATAAATTAAATACGAGCCCTAGCGAAAAAATTTAACTGTCAGCATGTTCATCTTTTCAAACAAAAAAACCAGAGAACCATTAAAATTATAGGCTCAGAAATATGAAATGTTGTCAATTTAAATTCCCAACGACTCTACCAGTTGAGCAGCGTATTTGTGCCGTGGGTCAGAAACTGTCCCCTTATTCATAAACGCTCCATAGGCTTCTACTAACTTAGTAATCGTTTGTCCTTGTCTGTCACTTTGACATTTACCTTTCGGATAAGGACAAACGATTGTTAAGTTAGCAGAAGCCTATACAGCGTTTATGAACAAGGGGTGTAAGTGTACCTTTGGACTAGGGTTTCGCGCACTAGATTCACTTAAGATGCCAGCAACCTTTGGACGGTAGTGATCGTCGTCGTTTGTCTACAGCCTGCACGAGATTCACAGCGGCAAAGTGGAGAACGCGCACAAAGAGTTCCAGAAGGCGATCGGCGCGGCGCTGGTGTGGTACGTGCCGGAGCGCGGCGCGCTGGCCGTGCTCGCGCGCGGCGACGCCAGCCAGCGGCGCGCCAACATGCTGCAGGAGATGCACTTCAGGTAACACACGCTGCACTGCAACAGACAACACAAAGAGTTCCAGAAGGCGATCGGCGCGGCGCTGGTGTGGTACGTGCCGGAGCGCGGCGCGCTGGCCGTGCTCGCGCGCGGCGACGCCAGCCAGCGGCGCGCCAACATGCTGCAGGAGATGCACTTCAGGTAACACACGCTGCACTGCAACAGACAACACAAAGAGTTCCAGAAGGCGATCGGCGCGGCGCTGGTGTGGTACGTGCCGGAGCGCGGCGCGCTGGCCGTGCTCGCGCGCGGCGACGCCAGCCAGCGGCGCGCCAACATGCTGCAGGAGATGCACTTCAGGTAACACACGCTGCACTGCAACAGACAACACAAAGAGTTCCAGAAGGCGATCGGCGCGGCGCTGGTGTGGTACGTGCCGGAGCGCGGCGCGCTGGCCGTGCTCGCGCGCGGCGACGCCAGCCAGCGGCGCGCCAACATGCTGCAGGAGATGCACTTCAGGTAACACACGCTGCACTGCAACAGACAACACAAAGAGTTCCAGAAGGCGATCGGCGCGGCGCTGGTGTGGTACGTGCCG
The DNA here is from genome assembly GCA_963854515.1 of Pandemis heparana. Classification (NCBI taxonomy): domain Eukaryota; kingdom Metazoa; phylum Arthropoda; class Insecta; order Lepidoptera; family Tortricidae; genus Pandemis; species Pandemis heparana. The sequence continues at coordinate 15,435,756 of OY978015.1, read as the reverse complement.
GAGCGCGGCGCGCTGGCCGTGCTCGCGCGCGGCGACGCCAGCCAGCGGCGCGCCAACATGCTGCAGGAGATGCACTTCAGGTAACACACGCTGCACTGCAACAGACAACACAAAGAGTTCCAGAAGGCGATCGGCGCGGCGCTGGTGTGGTACGTGCCGGAGCGCGGCGCGCTGGCCGTGCTCGCGCGCGGCGACGCCAGCCAGCGGCGCGCCAACATGCTGCAGGAGATGCACTTCAGGTAACACACGCTGCACTGCAACAGACAACACAAAGAGTTCCAGAAGGCGATCGGCGCGGCGCTGGTGTGGTACGTGCCGGAGCGCGGCGCGCTGGCCGTGCTCGCGCGCGGCGACGCCAGCCAGCGGCGCGCCAACATGCTGCAGGAGATGCACTTCAGGTAACACACGCTGCACTGCAACAGACAACACAAAGAGTTCCAGAAGGCGATCGGCGCGGCGCTGGTGTGGTACGTGCCGGAGCGCGGCGCGCTGGCCGTGCTCGCGCGCGGCGACGCCAGCCAGCGGCGCGCCAACATGCTGCAGGAGATGCACTTCAGGTAACACACGCTGCACTGCAACAGACAACACAAAGAGTTCCAGAAGGCGATCGGCGCGGCGCTGGTGTGGTACGTGCCGGAGCGCGGCGCGCTGGCCGTGCTCGCGCGCGGCGACGCCAGCCAGCGGCGCGCCAACATGCTGCAGGAGATGCACTTCAGGTAACACACGCTGCACTGCAACAGACAAGACAAAGAGTTCCAGAAGGCGATCGGCGCGGCGCTGGTGTGGTACGTGCCGGAGCGCGGCGCGCTGGCCGTGCTCGCGCGCGGCGACGCCAGCCAGCGGCGCGCCAACATGCTGCAGGAGATGCACTTCAGGTAACACACGCTGCACTGCAACAGACAACACAAAGAGTTCCAGAAGGCGATCGGCGCGGCGCTGGTGTGGTACGTGCCGGAGCGCGGCGCGCTGGCCGTGCTCGCGCGCGGCGACGCCAGCCAGCGGCGCGCCAACATGCTGCAGGAGATGCACTTCAGGTAACACACGCTGCACTGCAACAGACAACACAAAGAGTTCCAGAAGGCGATCGGCGCGGCGCTGGTGTGGTACGTGCCGGAGCGCGGCGCGCTGGCCGTGCTCGCGCGCGGCGACGCCAGCCAGCGGCGCGCCAACATGCTGCAGGAGATGCACTTCAGGTAACACACGCTGCACTGCAACAGACAACACAAAGAGTTCCAGAAGGCGATCGGCGCGGCGCTGGTGTGGTACGTGCCGGAGCGCGGCGCGCTGGCCGTGCTCGCGCGCGGCGACGCCAGCCAGCGGCGCGCCAACATGCTGCAGGAGATGCACTTCAGGTAACACACGCTGCACTGCAACAGACAACACAAAGAGTTCCAGAAGGCGATCGGCGCGGCGCTGGTGTGGTACGTGCCGGAGCGCGGCGCGCTGGCCGTGCTCGCGCGCGGCGACGCCAGCCAGCGGCGCGCCAACATGCTGCAGGAGATGCACTTCAGGTAACACACGCTGCACTGCAACAGACAACACAAAGAGTTCCAGAAGGCGATCGGCGCGGCGCTGGTGTGGTACGTGCCGGAGCGCGGCGCGCTGGCCGTGCTCGCGCGCGGCGACGCCAGCCAGCGGCGCGCCAACATGCTGCAGGAGATGCACTTCAGGTAACACACGCTGCACTGCAACAGACAACACAAAGAGTTCCAGAAGGCGATCGGCGCCGCGCTGGTGTGGTACAGGATGACGATATTTAGGACCTGTCTCACCACTCCTTAAGAGGCTGACAACACCTAATTTTGTTGAAATTGATGTTATTTAAGCACTTTTTAAAGAAAAACTACACACAAAAAAAATATAATGATAATTTTCATCATATTTCAAACACGCTAGACGGACTCGATACATAATTGAACAAAATCGGCTCGATAGAAAATAATTGCAAAGATTGATCTTAAAATCATCATTAAACGGTTCTATGTCTATATTTTTTCGACGTATGGGTCTGCAATTAAAAACATGAAGTCAACGTATTCATACCTACACGGCTAACGAGTCATATTTCACAAATAATCCATACTTTTTTTTATTTCTTCTTATTTGTGTCTTATTTGCAAGGTTATAGACGCGCGCCAAGCTCCCGGAATAGTTTCTTCTCTTTCACTCACAGGCACGCGAACCGTATGTGTGAAGAGTGGCGCTGCTTAAGGTCATTTGCTGTTGACAGCGCCTTAACTGTCAGTTAACTATGATGATGTCTCTGTCTGTTTCGTAGTAATAAATAAAGACGGAATCATAGATAACTGACAGTTAAGTTAAGGCCCTTAGAAGGTTCTGCTGTATAAAATATGTAGAATATGTAATAGATGCAAGGCAAAAGAGTCAGCTAGACTAGGCACGTAGTTCATGCGTCATGTGTCAAAAAAATTGCATTTTGGTATAATTTTGGCCCTACTCTGAAATATCTGTAATTTTCTGGCCGGCCATGAAAACAGTTCGCCCACCGCTGCTGACGATAGGATAAGGCACTTGTCCCATCGCCGGCGAGTAGCGAGAAGCGAGCGTTTTTTAGTATGGAAATTTTGTCGCTTTTGTCGCCGGGCGACAAAAGTTCCATACTAAAAAACACTCGCTTCTCGCTACTTGCCGGCGGTGGGACAAGTGCCTAAAGGCACCTGAAGTCAGAAAGGAACCTATAGTATACAGGAACATAGGATTATAGGACTATAGGATTGGTAACTAGTTATAAACAGGTTCGCACTCGTGCCCTCGGGTTAGTTTTGTTTTTGATCCTTGAATAAAAATACCATACGAGTTTGTACTCAACTTTCCTTGAAAACGCCTATTTTTAACGGATTATTTAGCAACGCAAACTGAAGAGAAGCCAAAACTACTAACCGGAAAAAAGTTTCATACACTTACGTTAAAGACCGCCTATTGTATACTTTGTTCTTTGTTTCTGTATTGTTTTGTACTGATTTGTGGTGTTCAATAAAGAGTATTTGTATTGTATTGTATTGTTAAAGTTTTTTATTAATTGGCATCACTCTTGACTAATGGTGTCAGCAAAGTGGTTCTGAGAGGCGTCTTTCATAAACAGTTGCCTATAAATGTCTACAATGTCGCTAAAGAAACATCTTTTCACAAGACACATGGCATTGACTATTTTTTCATCCCAAAGTAAACAACTTGAACTGGAGCGTTAGTAGCACTCATCCGGGATCCCACTTGTAGAGCAACACTTGGGGGCCCGTTTGTTGGGCCAGCCGACTCACTGGCCCAACGAAACTCGTGCTGACATTATCGGAAGCTACAGGGCTGCCGGTATAGATATATATGCCGAGACAGTAGTATAAAGCTTCAAACAATTTTACAAATGTATCGATTTAAACTTTCGCGATTTTTACACATAAGTAAAGTCCCGTTAAAATTAAGTCCCGTTCTTATAATAATAAAATTAACAAATATAAGTCATCTGCGTTATTTTTAACTTTTTTATGTCGCCTCGAGCCGTGAGTAGGAATTTTCCATCCGATACGGGGGCGGAAATTTCCACTTCCTAGCCAGGGGAAGTATGTTTGTGTGGGTGGAATCTTGCGACTCAGTTTTGAAGCAAATATCTTTTGATTTGCGTACGAGTATTTAAGTCTGATGACAAGAATAATCTGGTGGTGGGAGTTCTAGTGACCCGGTCAGGGTCGTCTCCGCAGGAGGGAAATCTTCGACGGTTGGTCAGATTCACTTGAATTTTGGTATCCATATGTAGGACTGATGAAAATGCAAGTACAGTCAACAAAAAAAGCTTGTATTAAAAATTAATTTTTTGACAAACTTTTTGAGGGATCTTTTATCAGCAGTCCACGCAAAGGCTGAATACGACTCTTGAAGTGATTTTGAGAGCTGTTTTACCTGTTCATTTTAAAGTGTTGTTATTTTGAGTATAGAATAAATGATCGATTGATGACTTAATGACTCAGCGGTAGTTTGATGATGTGGTATGGCGAGATTAAGGAATTTACAGTTGTGAAATAACGATTGACACGTCATTAAAGGAACCTTTCTAGTGTAATTGTCTATTATTATTCACCGCCCTGCTTTTAACTACTGATAGAGTTAGGTAACCCTTTATATAAGGCAGAGGCGATTTAGCGTCCCCATGCATTGTATTGGAATTTCAACCTTATTGGTTTCAATATACGTCACAATTTCCATTGTAATTATTGAAAACACGACTAGCTTTGAAAAAATCCTTTGTCAGGTGTGCGTTCGATAGCTGCTTTTGAATCTGTGGCAGTAAGCTCCAATAAATGGGGCCTTATAAAGGGTTAATTAGTTTAAGATGTTTGACATGCGCGTTTATAAATTTGTACAATCTGATGAGAACGACATTATTTTATTTTAATGCCGTGTTTTGTTTACAGGAATCTAACTCAGAAGCTGTTATTGTTGAAAAAGACTGAAGAGGCCGCGAGGCAGTTGGAATCCACCAAAATACATAATCAGGGAGGGTGAGTACCGAGTACTATATTATAGAACGTACTGTCAAGTTATCCAATATCTATGCAGACAATTGTTCAAAAATATCTAAAGACGCTTCTTGTGTTACCGAAAATAAAGTGTTTATAGATATTGGAGAACTCGACTGTACCCATATTACTTGCCACGTTCAGTATACTTAATGTAGGTTTTCGGTCACAAAATACGTCTCGAACGCGTTTGCGTTAATGTCAAATACTATGAGAATATTTTTTTGCCGTTTCGATCCGCAAGTGGCGCTGCCAATTTTTCCATATTTACGTGAACGCGTTCGACAAGTTTTTATAAGCGAAAACTTACACCAGAGGCTCAGCAGGCTTACGTAACTCGCTCGCAATCGCCATCGTGTTCATTTTGTCAGTTCATGTGAACTGACAAAATGATTTACCCTTTATTTTTAATAGAAAATACCGTGAGGCTCAGACATATTAATGTAAATAAACAAATAATACCCCCCCCCCCTCTCGACCCCCCTCGACCCCCGTTGACCCCCGTCGCACCATGAGTAAGAATCTCGAGAGATTCGAAACTGTCGGACCTTCTCCGACGAAATAAAACGTGAGTTATCCGTTTATTTACATTAATACCCCTTTATTCATAAACGCTCTATAGGCCTCTGTTAACTTAGCAATAGGTTGTCCTTATCTGTGAAATTCATTGATAAATACAAACGATTGCTAAGTTAGCAAAGGGCTATAGAGCTTTTATGAATAAGGGGGTTAAACTTTAGCTTTAACGTAGCTAGCATCTGTACCGCGTGTAATATAGTTGGATGTTGCAGGTACTCTGACGAGTTTTCGGTGCGCGAGGACCTGATGGGTCTGGCGATTGGCACGCACGGGGCCAACATTCAGCTGGCGCGCAAGGTCGCCGGCGTCTCTAACATCGAGCTCGAGGAGTGCTCATGCACCTTTAAGATTTGCGGAGAGGTAACGCACTTATTGTATTGTCATAGTGATATGATTGTTAGTGTTTACAACACGTTGCTAAAGTTTGGCAATGTCAATATGACAGAAAAGGTGGGCATTAATTTGTTAATACGTTAATTAACCAAGTTGACAATCTGCTTAAATGATTAACTTTTAACTTCAAAAAATGTTAACTTTAGTCTGTTACAATTAGTCTTTTTACTAAATAGAACGTCTTTTTTGTACGAGCAAAGATATTTTACGGGCTAAACTATCATGGATGTCAATATTAATTTTAAAAAAAATATGAAAGGGAACTTGCACCTAATGCAAAATTACGATTAATAGGAGCATTATATCTACCAACTTAATTATCTGAATAAATAAATGTCTGTTTAATTCTTCTCTCTACTTGTTTTTGTTTTTTTGGTTCACTTTTAACGGTTAACTTTAATTTCCGAAAAAATTTCAAAATTTAACGCTTCACCGATTATCGAAGTTAACTTTTTAATTAACGAAGTTGAGTTAACTTTAAATTAACTATGCCCACATATGAATGACAGTATGCCATAGTGACTTAACGATAGTGGACCGCACTAGTGTTGTTTGTTTGCGGCAGTCGATGGAGGCGGTCCGCGGTGCGCGTGCGCTGCTGGAGTACGCGGAGGAGTCCATCAAGGTGCCGCGCGCGCTCGTGGGCAAGGTCATCGGCAAGAACGGGAAGGTCATACAGGAGATCGTCGACAAGAGCGGCGTCGTGCGCGTACGTACACAATACCTTCTATCTACTATTCGATTATTCAGGTGTATTCAGGTAATTCCGAAAATCGGGTAAATATGAGAAATCATTAAAATCAGTCATATTTCGTTGTAGTAATGGTCCCTTAGTTATTCGATTACTTCCGAAATGGGACTCTTATTACATTACAGCGAAATAGAACAGTAGGCTTATTGTCTAACTCGCTCGCAATCGCCATCGTGTTCATTTTGACAGTTCATGTATGGGCTGACAATTGGCATCGGAATCAGCTAGCTGTCACATTCATACAAGAACTGTCAAAATGAACACGATGGCGATTGCGAGCGAGTTAGACAACGAGCCTACTGATTTTATTGATTTTCGGATTTAGCCGATTTCCGGAATTAGCCGAATACACCTCATGACGGTTCTGGCTGAAAATCAGTGCTGCAGGTGTTAAACACCGCAGCGTAATGCTGAGCCAGCGACCGTTTCACTTTTCGAAGACACGATACAATGCTGATGATCTATTTTTATCTGGGTGTCTTGCAAAAATGAATAAATGTCTTCTTTCTTTCTTATTTTTTCTATTCAGAAAAATCATTTTTAGACTAACGTCAAGGCCATAAATATATGTATGTTACCAATGTGGCGGGTCTGCAAAAACCACACCTTTATGCCAAATATAATAAGGTTGGTGACACATGTTTGACATGATGGCTGTATCGATATTTGTTTCCGCGACTACAAAAATAATACTAAATTAAATTATTTTGCAAAAAAATGGATACTTGTGTTTTATTTTGATTTTTACGAAATTACTCATTGTGACAAAATAGTCATGTAACTTTAGACTTTCTAATTTGGTTAGTAAAAGTTACAAACAATAAAATAAAATTAAATACCTATCAAGTGAGTCCTCTGGCTGAAATAATTGCTGCACTGGCCTGAAGTTGGATGCCAAAAAATCCAATGTTAGAAAAGCCTAAAACCTAAGCTAAGGTAAGCTTAGGAGTGTCTAAGCAGTCTGACGTCATTTCATATAGGTTATTTTATTGCATAGACAAAAAAAAAACAGTTTATTTGTCTTCCTACTAAATTTTAATATTCTAGGACAACTGGGCCCTATTTTATAAAGCTACAAGTACAAGTACACGAATATTGATGGCAATCTTAGAGTAATAATTACAGTGGTATAGAGCGCACGCAACGAAGTGGGAACAGTAGGCACGGGTGAGAACAAAACGACGTTCCCGTCGCGAGCGCTTGTAGTCGTGGTTGTGCTAGAAAGTTCGTTTCTCTAGGGTTTTTTTTTTTCATATTTACGTGTAAAAATGGTGAAAAGTGCAGTTCGATCTTGCAAAAACGATACTAGGAAACATACAAAATTTAAATCCAGTACTCAATAGAAAATTATGATAGTGAGAGATAACATTTTGTAAGAAAAATACAGGGTCCTACAAAGTTAGTGCAAATCATTTTAAGGAAAAACTTACCAAATATGTACAATGAGAAATAATATTTAATTAACATAACGTATTATTTATTATTAAAAAAATAACATTAAATCCGATCTTTTATTTTATATTTAACAAGTCCATGGGCTTTCTGACATTCTATTAAACAAACTTTATGAGCTAAAATTTAAACAAAAAATATTAAAATGGAATAGACACACTTTTATTATTTAGCAAATAAATATACATGGTGTTTGGTAGCCAGGTGCAAACCTTTAAGGGGGTGTTAGCCAAGGTATTTTTGAACATTATGAGCCATACATGTCTTAGCCGAAAGGGTCTGGCCGGAAGGTAATAGTAAAATCGCCCCTGGCTGTATTTGAAATATTGTTATGCACGATTGTTTGTTTTATTATAAGATATAACTTTACTGAATATTAAGACTTAAATGCTTACGGTTAGCGAAAAAATAAAAAAAATAAAAATTCAGTTTTTATTTTTTTCTAGCCAAACTACGGTACCGATTAACTTGCCGTTTGGATATTTTGTACACATATTTAAGATACATTTATGGAAAAAAAATTAAAGTTCTAGCGTTTTTTAAAGTACACAATTTTGGCTGTTTTAGTTTTTCTTTTTTTTTTTTTTACTTGCAAGTTAGCGACACCTACCATATTTTGATATAATATGCGCAATTTTATATTCTATTACATATATTTTTTTCAAAATTATTCATTTGGATCAACAAAGTGAAAAATTTTTTTTTGTTTAAAAGGGTGGAAAAAAGTTCTTCCATATTGTTCAATCGTTCAAACATTCGTTCATAGTGTTAGTAACAATTATCTTATTAGCTATGTTAGTAACATGAAATAAAAACAGAAAATACGGATAAATCAGAAAAAAAATGATTTAAATTGATTATTAAAAAAAAAAATGTAGTTGCAATTTTTTACTTATTTTGAAAAATCTAAAATAATTCATAACAATAATAATAATAATTTATTTTGGATTCACTACAATTTCAGTAGACCAGGTAAGTATTTTTTTTTCAAAAATTCAAATTATTTTTTTGTACAATTTTTTTTTTAATATATTTTTAGCTTCTATAGCTATGGTTATATACCCCAGTGGATTATTGTTAGGGGGTGTCTTATACACCCTGTATATGTATACTGTATTGTTACAAAAAATAATTTGAATTTTTGAAAAAAAAATACTGACCTGGTCTACTGAAATTGTAGTGAATCCGAAATAAAAAGGGCTATATTATTATTATTATTGTTATGAATTATTTTTGATTTTTCAAAATAAGTAAAAAATTGCAACTACAAAACAAAATCCGATTGCTTGCATGACTCTCCTTAGCGTCCAAAGTCCGAGGTCGGCTCAATAGGAGCACCCTTTGGCAGCTAAGTAAAACTACCCTTTTGCTGAGCTGCCCGTCTGGCAGCTCGCCCTCTCTCCGGTAAGCTGTAAAAGCCGTCTAAGGCTAACAGCAGTCCATTCGAAAAAAAAAAAAAAAACTACAAAATATATTTTTTTAAATAATAAATTTAAATCTATTTTTTTTCTGATTTATCCGTATTTTCTGTTTTTATTTCATGTTACTAACATAGCTAATAAGATAATTATTACTAACACTATGAACGAATGTTTGAACGATTGAACAATATGGAAGAACTTTTTTCCACCCTTTTAAACAAAAATTTTTTTTTTCACTTTGTTGATCCAAATGAATAATTTTGAAAAAAATATATGTAATAGAATATAAAATTGCGCATATTATATCAAAATATGGTAGGTGTCGCTAACTTGCAAGTAAAAAAGGAAAAAAAAAGAAAAACTAAAACAGCCAAAATTGTGTACTTTAAAAAAGGCTAGAACTTTTATTTTTTTTCCATAAATGTATCTTAAATATATGTACAAAATATCCAAAGGGCAAGTTAATCGGTAACGTAGTTTGGCTAAAAAAAAAAAAAACTGAATTTTTATTTTTTTATTTTTTCGCTAACCGTAAGCATTTAAGTCTTAATATTCAGTAAAATTATATCTTATAATAAAACAAACAAACGTGCATAACAATATTTCAAATACAGCCAGGGGCGATTTTACTATTACCTTCCGGCCAGACCCTTTGATATTTTTTTTTTAATTGAAAATTTAGAAATTTTATGAAAATACCCAGAATTTTATAGAAACGAGTCAATATTGCACCAATGAGTTAATTTGTAAACAAAATCTTTTATTTCAGATGGTTTAATGTGTATTGGTCCAATTGGCAAGACAGACAAATACTGTTTCAGTTGGTCCAATACCACAGAAACAAAATGAAGGCATTCGAAATTACTAAAAATGTCTTATTTTCAAACAGTAATTTTTCAGTGCCATAAAAAAAAAATAAAAAAAATCCTGGAAATGTTCAAACACTTTTAAAAACATGCCTGTTTATTGTTCTTTCTTTTAAGGTATCACTCATTCACATTGCTTGCTAAATCTGAGATAAAAAGTAAAAACCAAACTCGGAGAGCACTCGCTAAGAATGCGCTAGTATTGAAATTTCACGTTAAAAGTAGGTACTGTAGTAAATTTACATGAAAAAAACGTAAAAAAAATCATTAATCTTCACTTTGTTGTGATTTGAATAGTAAACTAATTCATTTTACAATTCTTTTTTTACATCTTTTCATGTAATTTACTAAGTGTAGCAATTTACCTAGTAAATTACATGAAAAAACGCGAAATTTCAATACTAGTGCATTCTTAGCGAGTGCTCCCCCGAGTTTGGTTTTTACTTTTTATCTCAGATTTAGCAAGCACTGTGAATGAGTGACCTTAAAAGAAAGAACAATAAACAGGCATGTTTTTAAAAGTGTTTGAACATTTCCAGGATTTATTTTAATTTTTTTTATGGCACTGAAAAATTACTCTGTTCGAAAATAAGACATTTTTAGTAATTTCGAATGCCTTCATTTTGTTTCTGTGGCAAGACAGACACTTAAATACTGTTTCATTTGGTCCAATACACATTAAACCATCTGGAATAAAAGATTTTGTTTACAAATTAACGCTCATTGGTGCAATATTGACTCGTTTCTATCAAATTCTGGGTATTTTCATAAAATTTCTAAATTTTCATTTAAAAAAATATATATCAAATTTCGGCTAAGACATGTATGGCTCAAAATGTTGAAAAATACCTTGGCTATCACCCCCTTAAAGCTTTGCATCTGGCTACCAAACACCCTGTATAATTTCATATTTTATAATTTAAATTTCTCCTTTTATAGTAAAGAATATAACATAATATTGAATATGAAATGTACCTACTTAACGAACATTTTATTTATCGATAGCGGTTGCCGATCGGCACGTACCCCGTCTCTGTCTGTTATACACGCATCAATATACTATCTATAGCTTACCTGCCTACGATGCGCACTAAGCAATTTGGGCAATACGGGCACTCTATACCACTGTAATAAATACTCTAAGATGGCAATGTACACATTTCTTCCTTAGGTGAAAGTGGAGGGCGACAACGAGCCGGCGCCGGTCGGGCCGCGCGAGGAGGGCGTCGTGCCGTTCGTGTTCGTGGGCACGCGCGAGAACATCGCCAACGCGCAGGTGCTCGTCGAGTACCACGTCGCGCACCTCAAGGTAACCGCACGCGCGCGCAGAGAGGGGGAGTATGACTCTGTGTTGTGATGGCGAATAAAGTTATGTCTATGTCACAGTGGTGTAGGCAGGCATCGGGAAGGTGACGCTGTTTGTACGCGCTGACTTTGGCTACCCCTTGCTGCACGTTCTAGAACAGTGTTAACCTTTTTTCAGCTATGTACTCCTAGGATAAGTAATTAAAATTCTGGATTAACAAACAACCTCATCGTAACGTGTGGTGTGTATGTGTTCAGGAAGTAGAGCAGCTCCGGGCGGAGAAGCAGGAGATAGACCAGCAGCTGCGGTCGGTGATGGGCGGCGCCGCCACCGCGTACCCCGCGCCCCGCGGACACCCCGCCGCGCGCGCGCGCCGCCGCCCGCCGCCGCTCAGGTACCCGCCCGGTACGTGCCCCCGGCCCCCGCAGCCCACACCCCGCCGCGTGCCCCGCGCCCCGCCCACACCCCGCCGCCGCCCGCCGCCGCTCAGGTACCCGCCCGGTACGTGCCCCCGGCCCCCGCAGCCCACACCCCGCCGCGTGCCCCGCGCCCCGCCCACACCCCGCCGCCGCCCGCCGCCGCTCAGGTACCCGCCCGGTACGTGCCCCCGGCCCCCGCAGCCCACACCCCGCCGCGTGCCCCGCGCCCCGCCCACACCCCGCCGCCGCCCGCCGCCGCTCAGGTACCCGCCCGGTACGTGCCCCCGGCCCCCGCAGCCCACACCCCGCCGCGTGCCCCGCGCCCCGCCCACACCCCGCCGCCGCCCGCCGCCGCTCAGGTACCCGCCCGGTACGTGCCCCCGGCCCCCGCAGCCCACACCCCGCCGCGTGCCCCGCGCCCCGCCCACACCCCGCCGCCGCCCGCCGCCGCTCAGGTACCCGCCCGGTACGTGCCCCCGGCCCCCGCAGCCCACACCCCGCCGCGTGCCCCGCGCCCCGCCCACACCCCGCCGCCGCCCGCCGCCGCTCAGGTACCCGCCCGGTACGTGCCCCCGGCCCCCGCAGCCCACACCCCGCCGCGTGCCCCGCGCCCCGCCCACACCCCGCCGCCGCCCGCCGCCGCTCAGGTACCCGCCCGGTACGTGCCCCCGGCCCCCGCAGCCCACACCCCGCCGCGTGCCCCGCGCCCCGCCCACACCCCGCCGCCGCCCGCCGCCGCTCAGGTACCCGCCCGGTACGTGCCCCCGGCCCCCGCAGCCCACACCCCGCCGCGTGCCCCGCGCCCCGCCCACACCCCGCCGCCGCCCGCCGCCGCTCAGGTACCCGCCCGGTACGTGCCCCCGGCCCCCGCAGCCCACACCCCGCCGCGTGCCCCGCGCCCCGCCCACACCCCGCCGCCGCCCGCCGCCGCTCAGGTACCCGCCCGAACCAGACCGAATCGCTTGACTGAGTCCTTGCCTGCGCGGATACAGGGGCGCAGGGTGGAACGACAGAGGGGACCGAGAGCGGTGCGGCCGAGAAGTGCGCCTGCCGCCCGTACAGAGAGGCCCCCGCGGTATAAACGATTTCGATGCCATTTTTTCGCGGCATGCCACCGCTAGCACCACGAATAGAACACGAGCCAATTTTTCGGCACCAGTGACCTCCTTCCGCGTCTCTTGCTGTCCCCGCGACTATATTTCGGACTCGTCGCGCCACTTATCGGTGTAGCCGGAGGTGTAAATGGTTTATAAATGATTTTATTTTGTTTTTAATAATAAAATGTCATACAGAGATGTTAGTAAAATGTATTGGCTACTTGTATTGCAGGTGGGCGACGCATGACGCCCGAGCTGGGTGAGGAGCGCGGCGAGAGCGGCGGCGGCTACCGCGGCAGGGGCGGCCGCGGCGCACGGACCAACAGGTACACAGGAGTACATTCAAGTTTTTCCGTCATCTAGTACCCATATTACAAGCTTTGCTTAGTTTGGGACTGAGTTAATAGGTGTCACTCGTCCTGATATATTTAATTATCTATTTAATTTTGCCATGCGTAGCAGCCTTGCGAGACGGCTCGCTCAGTCGAATCCGGACCTGGTAATGCCACTGTTACAATTTAGGAGTCGTCCGACGCGCATGTGCGTTTCCGGCACTCGGAGACGTCCCGCGTACAGCTGGCAGTGAATGGCAACGAATACATCATTAGATGTTCGAAGTGAGTCATCAGCGTTTATGTGTTGCAGGTCGAGCGAGCGTGGCGACGCGCGGCGCGGAGAGCGCGGCGAGCGGGCCGAGCGCGGGGACCGCGGCGAGCGGGGCGGGGAGCGGGGGGAGCGCGGGGAGGAGCGCCGCGCGCCGCTGGAGAACGGCCGCGCGCACGCGCCGCGCCCGCACCACACCGCGCGCCCGCCCGCACCCAATGTGAGTACAGCGCGGGGACCGCGGCGAGCGGGGCGGGGAGCGGGGGGAGCGCGGGGAGGAGCGCCGCGCGCCGCTGGAGAACGGCCGCGCGCACGCGCCGCGCCCGCACCACACCGCGCGCCCGCCCGCACCCAATGTGAGTACAGCGCGGGGACCGCGGCGAGCGGGGCGGGGAGCGGGGGGAGCGCGGGGAGGAGCGCCGCGCGCCGCTGGAGAACGGCCGCGCGCACGCGCCGCGCCCGCACCACACCGCGCGCCCGCCCGCACCCAATGTGAGTACAGCGCGGGGACCGCGGCGAGCGGGGCGGGGAGCGGGGGGAGCGCGGGGAGGAGCGCCGCGCGCCGCTGGAGAACGGCCGCGCGCACGCGCCGCGCCCGCACCACACCGCGCGCCCGCCCGCACCCAATGTGAGTACAGCGCGGGGACCGCGGCGAGCGGGGCGGGGAGCGGGGGGAGCGCGGGGAGGAGCGCCGCGCGCCGCTGGAGAACGGCCGCGCGCACGCGCCGCGCCCGCACCACACCGCGCGCCCGCCCGCACCCAATGTGAGTACAGCGCGGGGACCGCGGCGAGCGGGGCGGGGAGCGGGGGGAGCGCGGGGAGGAGCGCCGCGCGCCGCTGGAGAACGGCCGCGCGCACGCGCCGCGCCCGCACCACACCGCGCGCCCGCCCGCACCCAATGTGAGTACAGCGCGGGGACCGCGGCGAGCGGGGCGGGGAGCGGGGGGAGCGCGGGGAGGAGCGCCGCGCGCCGCTGGAGAACGGCCGCGCGCACGCGCCGCGCCCGCACCACACCGCGCGCCCGCCCGCACCCAATGTGAGTACAGCGCGGGGACCGCGGCGAGCGGGGCGGGGAGCGGGGGGAGCGCGGGGAGGAGCGCCGCGCGCCGCTGGAGAACGGCCGCGCGCACGCGCCGCGCCCGCACCACACCGCGCGCCCGCCCGCACCCAATGTGAGTACAGCGCGGGGACCGCGGCGAGCGGGGCGGGGAGCGGGGGGAGCGCGGGGAGGAGCGCCGCGCGCCGCTGGAGAACGGCCGCGCGCACGCGCCGCGCCCGCACCACACCGCGCGCCCGCCCGCACCCAATGTGAGTACAGCGCGGGGACCGCGGCGAGCGGGGCGGGGAGCGGGGGGAGCGCGGGGAGGAGCGCCGCGCGCCGCTGGAGAACGGCCGCGCGCACGCGCCGCGCCCGCACCACACCGCGCGCCCGCCCGCACCCAATGTGAGTACAGCGCGGGGACCGCGGCGAGCGGGGCGGGGAGCGGGGGGAGCGATTTTTGTGTCAAGTGTCAAAATGACATCTGCCATCTTGGATCCTAAATATTAGGCCAAATTCGCGATCACAGCCACCAAATTGCCCGAAAACGACACCCATGAACATTTTTCTGTCAAAAGTGTCAAAATGTAATCCGCCATCTTGGATCCAAAAAATTATGCAAACTTCGTGCTCAGAGCCACCAAATTACTCGAAAACGACACCCATGAACATTTTTGTGGCAAAAGTGTCAAAATGTCATCCGCCATCTTGGATCCAAAAATTTATGCAAAATTTGTGCTCAGAGCCACCAAATTACTCGAAAACGACACCCATGAACATTTTTGAAGCAAAGGTGTCAAAATGTCATCCGCCATCTTGGATCCAAAAAATTATGCCAAATTCGTGCTCAGAGCCACCAAATTACTCGAAAACGACACCCATGAACATTTTTGAAGCAAAGGTGTCAAAATGTCATCCGCCATCTTGGATCCAAAAATTTTGACAATTTCGTGATAAGATCCACCAAACTACCCGAAAACGACAGCCATCAACATTTACATGTCAAGTGTCAAATTATGTCAGTAAAATTGAAATATTGTACACACTTTTTTATTTTGTTTGCTTTCTAAATTGCTCACACCGTATTTTGTCCTGAACGGCTGAATGGTTTCTGGCCTTAGTCCCGACGGACAAATAAAAAAAAAAACAACTACTATAATGTTAGAAAGCTACTGTAATGTGAATATTATAGTAGAGTTGCGGGCCATAAAGCATAGACTTGTCTCCAGTATATTATGTGTATCATTATATTGGTGTTGGTGACCCTTTAACTGTCAAATAAAAGTACTGGAGTAGGAAAAATATTATATTTACGTCTGAAGATAATATTGCTAAAATATAAGTTTTTATTTACTTTGAAATCATTCTAGTTTTACAAAATACGAGATTCATAAATCATTAGGTACGTTATTTGTTTCCAAGATGAAGGTACGGAACGCGCAAACATCCAGACTCGCGTGCGGCGACGCCGGCCGCGGCAGCCTAACTGAGTAGCCGCTTAGCGAGTACTCTAATATCGTGACCTTGAGTCCGGCCGGAGCGGGAGTTTCCGTTCTACTATGTTCTTATTTATTCTTATGGTACACGCACCGCTCTCTGTACAGGGTTGACGACCGGGTGGCCTAGTGGTTAGAGAACCTGACTGAAGCTCGAGGTCCCGGGTTCGATCCCAAGGGCAGATATTTGTATGAAAAATACGAATGTTTGTTCTCGAGTCGGCTTGGATGTTTAATATGTATTTAAGTATTTATATTTATCTATATAAGTATGTATATAGCTACCAGACTGTTGCCGTTTGTTTACAATATAACATAAAATGCTGTACGTTGCAGAGCGGACGGCGGCGCGACGAGAGGCGGCGACAAACCGATGATGACAGCTCTGTACTTGACAGCCAGGATGTTTCCAGCGCCGATCGAGGTACGCAACACACGCACACACATACAGACACACACACGCTGCCGGCCAGACTTAGGTCTGAATATGTGACGCTTGATTTAGGTGCATCATTACGGCTAGAACGAGAGCGCGCGAGGTAGTAGTCCCGTCTTTTTCTTAATGTTTGTTGAAGTGAAAACTTCTTTATACTGGCACTTCGTCGCACATCTTCGTCGCATACGCTAGAAACAATATAGTGCATCCCCTTCACTCACGCGAATATATGGATAAATACGCCAAGTGGAGTACAGTAGGCGGCAAATAAGTAAAACGTGGAAGGGATATGCGCAGTATGAAAAACAACATCATTTTCATACTGCGCTTATCCCCTCCACATTTTACTTATTCACCGCCTACTGTACCAAGTATTAGCGGCGTTGTGCACTTTTTTGGGATGGGTAAAAAATGTTAAACTCGCGTCAGTAAGACGGAGGGAGAGTAGGCCGCGCGGCGTAGGAGAGGAAGTAATATCCCCCTCTCTACCGCGTGGTTCAAGTTTACACTTCTGCCGGCACTACCATTCTAGAAAGAGATGGGTAGTCTTACCTCGTGCGCTTTCGTGCTAGCCGTGCAGGTGAATCAGGTGGTATTACATCGAGTGTTGCACAATTCTTAGGAAAAATTGAAATTATAGTAGAGTAGGAATCACTGCTGTTCTGTGTAGTGTATGCGTTGATACACGGTGTTATAAAGTTGATCCAAGATAGGTCGTTGAGTTGAACTCCTATTTATATAAGTGTTTATTTGAGGTTAGCAAATGTTGTATAAAGACGTGACGTAATCTTGAATAAAAACAATGCAGGGCTGTTCATTTAGGACATCTCGGGTCAATTTTATTATATCATGCGTATCACGCAATAAACTACCAGTAGTAGTAATTTAGCAAAAACCGCCCACGTATGAGCTTGACAGTAGTACAACGAGAATTTGATGCAATTTTATTTTTTTTAATTAATTTTAAAATCTACTGAAGTGATTTGAAATTGGAAGCGAAGATAATCAAGTTTTTATCAGAATTTTAAATATGTTGGGATTTTTAAAACACCCTACCAAAAATAGCATACTGTGTTTTGAATTATGGAAAATATTTGCAGTTGAGGTATTCTGGTGGTTGTATTTTGTTTATAGCCTAAACAATTGCCAAGCTTTATCTGAACTCACAGGCAAATCGCTAAATGTCAGACAAACAATAGTTGTCACAGTGTTATGGATACTTCCCGCTGTCACAGTTAGATTTACTTTATCGACAGCTCTTGCTTGCTATACTAATGTCAGATACGAGATGCTCGCGGAGCAACGGTGAGTCGTTTAAAAAATTTATATAATTTAAGGGCTTTATTAACTAAAACAAAAGTTATTTCCTTTGTGTAACGACTTTTGCACCCTTATTGCTATGGAATAAAAAACGGTCGTTATAAAAAGGAATCAATTAGTTTTTGTCGTAATTAAGCCCTTAACTATATGCATTTTTGAAAACCGTCTCATTTATGTAGGTATGTATGTAAATTCTTTATTGACAAACACTTAGATACGTACACAATATAATGGTCGGAGTAATTATTAAATTGAACTACCATGCGACGAAACTATTTTTTCAATCTTTTGGGAATCGATTTTTACTAATCAAATCTGTCTACCCCGTAAGGGATAAAGACGTGATTTATTTATTTATGTATGTATGTATGTAAAACGGTTGTCGTTAAAGTCGGGTACTCATCTGCGAGCTGTAACAGTTACTGGTGCACGTTACAGTAACCAAAAACCCTAATGTTGACATGGACACGCTGTACACGTCACCCACGTGGGTCCATTGGTCATTTCGTGCGTACCGTGCGCGTGCAGCGTGCACCTATGGAAACTTAGGGGTTAACACTTTAGGGGTCCAGCTCGGTGGAGTGGCTGCATGCGCTGATGACTTATCCGGACCGTGGGTAACGGGTGTTTGACCTTATAAAGAACTGTTAGAGTGGGTTTCCATTGATCGTGTATCGCTTTATGCGTCACTTTCCTCGCTTGTTAGAATAAGAATGAATTAGCAATAAAGAGCGACGTGGAGTATTTTTAATCCTGGGCCGTATTTTATAAAGCTACGAGTTACAATTTACAAGCGGAGGTCTCTATCTAACACATAGGGTCAGAAAGAGACTTCCGCTTGTAAATTATAATTTGTAGCTTTATAAAATAGGGTCCAGGGCCCCGTTTCTCGAAGCTTATTAGACTAATAATATTAGTGTTTTGTTTCATTTTTTCGTTTAATTTATGAGAGAAAACACTAATATTATTGGTCTAATAAGCTTCGAGAAACGGGGCCCTGAAGGCATTCTAATTTGTATAGTTTACATTGCGTGTACATTTAGCGATTCGTTTGCCTGTTTATTGATAATGAAGCGACAGATAAATCTGAAAATGTTACCGAATGTGCTAGTTAAAATGTAGCTGTAGTGTTCTGTTATATTTGTTAATGATAAGTATTTATGCATTATAATGTTTCATGTATGTTTATTTCGTGCACCCCGTTTTTACATTTTAATTAGTACATTAAGCGTTAGATGGATGATTGGGATTCCTTTCTTTAATTATTTGTGCGGATGACAGCTGTTTGTTTTTAGACGCGCTTTTAGAATTAGTTTTAGTTAGATGTATTGTTTCGGTGATGGTGTAACATTTGGTAGAATTTGTTTTATCTGTGGTAAATGTCTTGTTTTATTTGACTTTAATACGTTATTCGTTCTCACTTCTTAGCTACGTTTTATCTCAAAGTGAATCTATTTTATCGATAGATTGAGCCACCGTTAACATTGTTAGTAATAACCAATACTTATTTCATATGACATGTGATACAATATGATGCTCTCAAGTATCGATAAACATGAAACTAGCGGCAAACAAACAGCTGTTGCCGCTTTAGAGCGAGCAGTCCTGCCGCGTTGGGTCTGGTAGTGGGCACAGTGGGTACAGTGGGCGTATTGTGCAGAGTCCGCGTCTTCGGAGGAGGGGCGCGGCGCGGGAGAGGGAGCGCGGCGCCGGCGCCGGCGGAAACAAGGTACACGCCCCAACAAGGACCGGACAACCAATTTGCTGCCTTTTCATAGGGTAACCCCTTTAGGCCCAATTGCACAGTACAGAGTTAAAAAATTAAATCGCTAACTCGGGGTTTGGTTTGACAGTTCCATACATTTTGATACTACTTAGCCCCGGGTTAGCACCGAACGCGGAGTTAAGTCGTTAACCCTGGTTTGTGCAAGTGGCCCTTAAACTGTTACCCTGTGATATAATAGTAAGCTTATCGTTGGGCTGAGCCTATCATTACCGAAACCGTTTTGAATAAGGTTAACCATTTTCTATAAGGTTTCCGAGTCGAATAGGGGGAAAACTTGATTATTTAACCACTCCATTTAAAGTTTAAAATGGCTTGACCGCGTTTTAAAATCACGGAATAGCCGCGTATTCACTGGGCGAGCCGCCTCGCGCGGCAGCTTCGTGAGGCAAATCCTCGACCTGTCAGGACGTGTCTCGCCCGAAGCGAACACACGTCTCGCCTCGAGCGAGCGTGCCTCGACCTGAGCCGCGCGGTGTCGGTTTTTGTCCATGCTCAGCTCAAAGGCGCTTCACTCAGTACGTTTGCCGCGCTCACTCAGGACGGTTTTGTTTTGCCTCGCTTGTTCGTCGCGCGCGTGCGTGTTATGTTAGCGTCATGGATAAAGAGAGGTGTCTTAAATTTATACAACTATATGGTGAATATAAACGATTATGGGATGCGCAATGTCCCGATTATACAAATAGAGGACTAAGAGAAGATGCGTGAAAAAATATTAGCCCGGAAGTGAACATTCCAATAGCTGATTTAAAGAAAAAAATGGACTCATTGCTAGGATCTTACAAGAGGGAAAAGTAGAAATTATTAGAAAGGCAGTGGTGGCGACAGCGTTTCGAACGAACGGCCTCATGACACGCACGATCTCAGTGCCACATCACATTAAACTGAGCGCGCAATGCTGCCTCAGCCTCAGCGTGGCTCGGCTTTGCCGCGCGAGGCAGCCTCGGCCAGTAGGATTTCTTGCCTGAGGCTGCCTCGCGCGGCAATCGTTGCGCGGCAAACGCCCGAGGCGGCAGCGCGAGGCGGCTCGCTCAGTGAATACGCGGCTAATACGATAACCCTGGGTTTTTAGTTTTGGTGATCGCTTACCAGAATAAATTAACTGTTGTAACGGTCAGACTTTCTTTCGGGTAACCCGGTGATATGCTTACCAAATTGATAGGGTTTGTGAAATCATTTCTATAAAATACCCCTCATTTAATGATAACCGGTTCCGGTCCTTGCAGAACGCTGGCCAGTTTAGCGCTAGCTACCCAAGGCCTCCTTATTCGCTGACTGAGATCATCCGTTTCGTTGGCATTGTGAGCTAAAGTAAAATCGCGCTTGAGCTGCAGACCGCTTACACTTAGGTCATATCTAAACATCGAGCATGCGCGACACGTGTAGTGGCAGACAAAGTGATGTTCTTTTGTAGTGTGTAATTTAATAACGTGTATATGTATCGTAACAGGGAAGAGGCTCCGATAGAAAGTTGTCGAGCTTGGTCAGGCCCCTGTTTCACCAATGCGACAATGGTCGCTGACAAGTGACAATTCTATATACATTACAAACTCCACAAGAATCTACACCGGTTGGCTACATAACAACGCATTGCATTTCGAACACATCCTCCCGAATCCACATTTTCTCGAATACATCCTGCATGGAATCATCACAAACAGTGGCTTTAAAACTACAAATAGAAGAACTAACTCTTGAGCTCTCAAGCGCACACGATGAAATTATAAATTTAAACACGGAGAATAATTATCTGCGGAAACAAAGTGAAGAATATGAGAAAAAAATCAATATATACAGTACAATCCTTAAGGATCCACCTCTAGATAAAAGCGTACGTGAAAGGACTACTACAATTAATTCAAGTTTGCATTCTGCCGCGACTCCAGACTCAGAAAATAAAATAAAGCAATTAGAAGGTGAGATAAAAGAACTAAATAATAGAATCAGGAAACTGCAAAAAAAACTAAGCAGTGTACTATCGACAAACAAAGACATAAAGCGTAAATCGGATGCGTTAATAAATAAAGATATCACCCTCTCCCGCATACAACAGTCAACCAAAACACTACAAAAAACTGTAAAACAACTTGAACAAAAAATTTGCAATGACTCCAACGCTGAATCTCATTTTGACGTCTCGACCGGAAATGAAACTATAATAAAACCAGATGATACTGCCGACACGACACAGAGACCACACAAACCAAAGCTTCTACTCTTGTCTGATTTTCACGGTACTGATTTATTGCTACCTCTTTCCAAGATAAGAAAAAACGACTATGAGTTCTCTGCTGACATACTACATTATGGAACAACAGAACAAGTACTAAAAAAATTACAAGAAAAGGTTGTAAATTTTGGAAAAAGTGACTGTTTAGTCATAATGTGCGGAGGCAGTGATTACAATATCACACCAATTAACAATATTATAAACTTTTTAGAAATAGCAGTAAAAAAATTAACACATACTAATGTAATCATCTGTGACATTCCATATTCGATTAATGATTGTAATAAACATTTTAATATTTTTGTTAATAAATTGAACTCTGCTATACATAAAACATTTTCCAATATGGCACATGTCTGGCTCCAACTTACCAGTATTTATGTAGGAAAAACAGACTATGAATACAATGGAAATCAACTTAATTATAGAGGAAAGTACAAATTAGCACAATGTATAAACAAAATACTCAAAGCTGTAAATGAATCATTCTACAATAGTTGCACTTTTTTATAAATAGCAACAGTCTTAGGTCAAACAATTTGCCTAGTAAAAATTTAAATAACGATCTCATAATTTACAATAATATATTTGTTCTTCATCAAAACATAAACGGAATAATAAATAAAGCTGATGTATTGTGTGTTCATTTGCAAGAGTTAATGGAGTCTGGAAAGCAAATTGATATTATCTGTATTACAGAACACAATATGAAGTCAGGTGATGAGCTTCAGTTACACATTCCTAATTATAAACTGGCAGCTTTTTTCGCAAGAGAAAACAGAAATGGAGGTTCTTGTATTCTGCTTAGAAATATCCATAAATTTAATGTTCTAAATGAAATTACGAATATCTCGATACCAAATGTCATAGAGTGTACAGGTGTTGAATTGATTAACCATAACATTATCATCATTTGCATATATAGAGTACCTAATAATGTTTCCACGGCAATCACATTATTTCTAAACAAACTCAATGTAATTTTAACCAAAACTTGTTATACCAGTAAAAAAGTTGTAATTTGCGGTGACTTCAACATTGATACAATCAAACCCACTGCACATTCAATTGATTTTAAAAACCTGCTTTATAGCTACAACCTCAAATTGGGAATTTCTCAACCAACTCGACTGTCGAGTGGCACTTGCATTGACAATATTATTACTAATATCAAAGGAAGTCAAACTGAAGTTTTGGAACTAGCTCTTTCAGACCACACAGCACAATTATTGAAATGTCCAGTGAAGAAAACATGCTCCATTCCACACTGGTATATAAAACAAGTTGATCTATGTGAACAAAATATTATTAAATTCGTGGATTGCATTAAAAATCTCAGTTTTAATGATGTATATTTAGCAAATAATCCGAATGAAGCCTTCAATTGTTTTGCTGAAACCTTTGAGTTGTTTTATAAACTGTGTTTTCCTGTTAAAAAAATCCGAATTAGCAGTACTAGCAGACCAAAATGGATTACGAAAGGCATAAGAAACTGTTGTAAACGAAAAAGAGAACTCTTATGGAAATGTAGGCTTTCCTCCGACCCGAATAATAGAATAAAGTTTAACCGTTATTCTAGTCGACTTAAAAAAATTATAAAGATGACACAAAAATCACAAAATGATGATTATATTAGAAATTCTACAAATAAAATAAAAGCTACTTGGAAAATAATTAATAATTCTAAGGCTAGGTACCCCATGGAATACATTGA
Organism: Pandemis heparana; assembly: GCA_963854515.1. Lineage (NCBI taxonomy): Eukaryota > Metazoa > Arthropoda > Insecta > Lepidoptera > Tortricidae > Pandemis > Pandemis heparana. The sequence goes on along the minus strand of OY978015.1, from coordinate 15,412,322 downwards.
CCAAATAAAATATGGTGCTAAAACAATTACACACCCTAAGGACATTGCTGAACATTTTAATAATTATTTCATTAACCTAGCTTATCAAATTAAATCAACTAATAATAATAATAATAATAAAACCAATACTAGAAATCACAATTTTAAAAACACAATGACATATAACTCTAATTCCCTATTTATGAATCCCACAAATCCGAGCGACATAAAATCTATAATAAAATCTCTTAAGAATACAAATAGTACTGGTTTAGATGGAATACACACTAAAGTTATAAAAAGAGTGTCCAACATAATTTCTCCAATACTTAGCTACATCATTAACATGTGTATTGAACATGGGGAATTTCCCAGCAAATTAAAGATATCTCTTATAAAACCCTTATATAAAAAAGACGATAAAAATGATATGAGTAATTACAGGCCCATTGCATTAATCTCCATCTTCTCAAAAATAATAGAAAAAGTTATATACCATAATTTATATAGTTATTTTGAAAAAAATAGCTTATTCGCAGAAGAACAAAAGGGATTTCGTAAGAACAAATCCATAAATATGGCCATATTCAATCTACTTCAAAAAGTGGTCACTAACATGGATAAGAAAATCCCTGCCTGTGCCTTATACATGGATATGTCAAAAGCCTTTGACTTCGTCGACCATAATATTCTCCTTGATAAGCTTTACGCATACGGAATACGTGGTAATGTTCACAGTTTAATTAAATCCTACCTGACTAATCGGAAACAAAAAACGTTAGTAAAAAAACTATCCAATAAAACTAAAACTGAAGAAACTTTTTCGTCAGATTTGAGAGAAATTCGTTACGGCGTACCACAGGGAAGTGTGTTGGGTCCTTTATTATTTCTAATCTACATAAATGATCTACCAAAGGCCATAAATCATCCAATGGTTCTCTTTGCTGACGACAGCACTGTCATCTTTTCTGGTCAAAATGTACAATCACTTGAATCCGATGTTAACAGTACATTAAATATAATAATAGAATGGCTAAGCAATCATAATTTGAAGGTGAATCTGGATAAAACGAATATCATGACATTTAAACAAAGAATCAATTCAACTAACTTAAGTATAATTTACAACGGACATAAAATAAATGAAACTGACATAACAAAATTTTTAGGGCTTAGTGTAGATAATAAGCTGACGTGGAAGAACCAAATTGACATTATATGTAAGAAATTAAGTAAATTTTCATACGCCCTATACAATTTAAACAAAAAAGCAAACCAGTCATCTGTACTAACTGCTTATCATGCGTATGTTACGTCAACTTTACGTTATGGTATACTTTTCTGGGGCAATTCAACCAATAGAGAAAAAGCATTTAAAGCCCAAAAAAAGTGCATAAGGTCAATTTGTGGTTTAAAACCAAATTATTCATGTAAACCGCACTTTATAATGTTGAAAATACTTACACTACCATCTTTATATATATACGAAACAGCAGATTTTGTAAATGCTAACAGAAATCTGTTTAATACATTTAAAAGTTCTCGCCTGCAAAACAAAGTAAGGGCGCCGCCAAGTAATACAGCATTGTTACGGAAAAGTATACTAGGAATGGCGCATAGAATTTACAACAAGCTTCCGCAGGAAATTATAGAAAAAACTGCAAACCAAAATGACTTTAAGAGAAGTCTAAAGGCATTCCTTACTGAAAAGGCTTATTATTCGGTACAAGAATTTTTGACAGATACAATAAGTTGACATAAATTGAATTATTATTATTACTATTATTATTATTATTATTTTCCGGAAGTATTTGACATAGTTTTATAACAAAAATGTAAAGTATATTGAACACTGCCTAAACTTATTATTTATTAAGTACAAAATTGTTTTATTGTTTTTCTTAAGGTATGCTGCATGTATTTTAAAATATGCATTTATCCTAATAATTTGTATGCCCCAAGGCACCACATAGTGATACAAATAGTAATATAAGTAACACCCTGTAATTTACCTATGTTGGACAAATAAATCTTTGAATCTTTGAATCTTTGAATCTTTGAACTATTTGTCTCAGACTATTAAATAAATAAATATCATGTGACAAATTACACCAATTGACCCAATTCCAAACAAAGCAAAGCTTTTGTACTAAGGGTACCAGGCAACGGATAAACATACATATAGTATAATGTAGATGAATACATACTTAAATACATACAACATCCATGACTCGGGCACAAACATTCGTATTCATCGTACAAATGTCTGCCCCTACCGGAATCCGAACCCGGGACTTCTAGCTTCATAGTCAGGGTCACTAACCACTAGGCCATCCGGTCGTATTGTTGAGATGGTGAAATAGGGGCCTGGAGAAGCATCGAAACTCTGCAAAAGGCTTTTGTTTGAAACAGATATGCCAATGATTGCCAAGATGTTAAAACTGTCGCTGTGTCTGCCAATACAACACACTACACTTCAATTTCATTAATAAGCTGGAGAGTTTTATTTTAAAGTCACAGTTACTTGTCGGAAAGAATCTGTAGGTAGATGTGAATAGACATAGACGGAGCTTTTATACACAGTCAGCATGCTTAACACGTAACTCGCTCGCGATCACCATCGTCTTCATTTTGACAGTTTATGTATGGGCTGACAATTGGCATCGGAATCAGCTAGCTGTCACATTCATACAAGAACTGTCAAAGTGAACACGATGGCGATTGCGAGCGAGTTACGTAATAAGCTAGCTGGTGTAAAATTGGCTCTGTCTGCAGTTTCCTAATAAATAACATTTCAATAGCACAGCTTAGTCATGTTAGCACAGATTAGCGCTCATTTTTATTTAAAACCATACGATAACTTATGCCGATAACACACTTTAGAAGCGAGTCAGTGACGTTTGATAAGCTTTGGTCTTGGTACGCCAATGAAGGTAATATTAATATTACAACGGTGGTTTTTGACATTGTTTGCTGGCAAAGTACGGATGCTTGGTCAGCGACGAACGAAACTGGCGACAGGATAACGTTTCCAAATTTAAATAAAATTAATCATGTTTTATTGGGATATAATTTCGAATTAGCTGGCAATAATCCAAAAGTGAATTGAGAAATTTATTAGATTATTTTAGTTGTTTCGCTTATAAGCAAGTGTTTTACTTTTTGTAAAATCAAGCTTTCGTTGCGTGCTTTACCTTGCACACTCGACTTACATTGTAATCAAGATCGGACATATTCGAGTCAATACGACTCCAACCAATAAAAGTAGATGTATCTTGTGAATGTCCTAAGCATACTAACGGGTAAAGTCGAATGAAAGCTTGTATAATAAATCGGTCGTTCAGCTATCATTTGAACTCGCCACTTAAAATATTACATAACAAACTACATATCTAAAATATAACATAGTTATTAATAGGTATGATGCATGATTTAGTATTGATTATATTTGCTTTTATCCGTAGCTAAGTATTCGCATGTATTTTTATTAATGTTCACACGATGTAAGATTTTCAGATTTAACTTTTTAAGTTTGACGATATGTTGTTTTTAATCACGTGTAACAAAACAATACTTGCTAATCGTGCCATTAAAATGTCATCATCTGTATAATGTCATTCACACTGCTTTAATTGAGCACGATAGCGTTTTCGGGTGTCAGTAATGTGGGACCTCGAAATGTACGCCCTGTAATTCGTGTCCTCCATTTTATTTGTATTAAGTACACGAATTATCAGGGCGTGCGTTGCTGAATAGAGTATTTCGGGACGTGCATTGGTGTTACTGGTACTCCGTTTTTTTGCTTAAAGTAATACGCTAATGTCGTCCGTGTATGATGTTTTTCTTAAATACTACCTAGATAGAGTATAATAATCGAGTTGCATTGATCTTGGGATTGCTAGTTTTTGCGCCGACATTTTATTTATTTTCATTGATGACTCATCCCACACTAATACCACATACAGGATTTCGATGCGCAGAATGACATAATTTTTCTATCCAATGCACTTTAGGACTATTTAGGTTTAGGTGCGGCGGGGGTGGCTCTTGGGTTACCTCTGAGCCGCGAACATATTTGTTTTACCTTAGAAATCTCAGCTAACAGAGTGGGTCAAAATGAAGACGGTCCGCGGGCTAAGTGCTCTGTGGGCTAATTTGACTACAAAGGGTGTGGTATTATTATTCCACAACATTGTTATAATTTTTGTTGAATAATCATTTGGCTTTAGCAGCGCGTTAACTGGCGATTCTTCGATCAATGTCATGTTCTCTGGCCGAATATAATAGTCCAATTTATCAGCTTTTTAACATTAAGATTTTAGGGATCGTCGTGGAGCCCGAAACACACTAGTTCACGTGTGTATTACCCAAAGGGACGCAGGACTGGTTTGTCTTTTTTTGAGCTGTCGCATATTGGACCGCAGTTAAAGTTAAAGCTTTCTCGCGTTGTCGTGATGTGTGATATACTTGTACTTACTTAATTGGCCAGTTATGTCTTGGGCACGAGTAATTGTCGTTATGATCAGAAGACTAGCATTTCAGCATAGCAGTCACCCATGGACATCTTGATCATTAAATAATGCAGTTTGTATCGTAAATTGTGCGTTTTCGAGTTCGGTAATAAGTACTCACGCTCGCCGTCTGTGGTTATTCGAATAGGTGGCTCTATAGTTGTAGAGCGGCGGTGACTATGTCCAATATGCGTTAGCGTTTTGGTTAATAGTGGATTGACGATGTTTGTTTTGTGTCGCAGGAGGCGGATGGAAGAACGGCGCTCACGCCGCGGCCGGGCCCCTGGGCGCCGCGGCGGCGGGCGCGGTGGCGGCAGCGGGAGCGGGAGCGGGCGCGGGCGCGGCGGCGGGCGCGGGCGAGCAGCGCGCGGCGGGCGCGGGCGCGGGCGCGGGCAAGCGGCGCTCGCCGCTGGACAAGGGCAAGCCGCGCTCGCCGGTGCTGAACGGCACGGCGTAGGGCCAGCTGGGCCCGCGCCTGGGCCGCCCCCCGCCTGCCGCCGAGCGCGGCCGCGCGCCGCCTCCGGATCTGCCCTAACGTTAACTTGTACCGAGAGAGGCCGGCCGCCGCCCCGAGCCTCGTTTTAGTTTTTACGCGACCGTCGCGACTGACGCTCGTTTCGTCGTATGTAATCGATAGAGTAGCGCCGCAGCGCACCTTTGTATGTTTTTTTGACGCCGTAGCGCGTGTATTTATGTGAGCGCGACGCCCGCCTCGTCGCCGCCCTCGCGAGGGCCCCTCGTCACTAGACTTACTCGTATTATGCTTTTATAAGAGATTCGTGATTTGTATTCCTGATTATCGATAAATATGAAAAATTAAAGATGTGTACGTCGCTCCCCGGACGATTCGCGCCGAACGCGGCCTTTCGGCACCTTATGGGAGATCGAGCAGCAGTACGTATACGTGTGTCGTAGCTGTACTCTGTGGTTATGTGATTTCCTATAAAATAAAACATTTCTGTACATATTTTCAATCGTATTTTTATTTGTATATAAATAAATGTCCATCGACCGCGCGCCGGAGCTTCGCCGTCGGAACGAACGAATCTTACAGACTGACGTGCTCGTATGACAAGAAACTGTCAGCGCTGGCTGTTGTTACAACCTAATACCTTCTTGCAGACGATCAGTCTCAACAACACAAGTAGAGCCGTTCCGACCGCGAACCTCCATCGCGCTACATTAGGTACTCACATGGCAAATACAATAATACTTTATAAAAAATACTAGCACTATAGTGAAACATTACAGATAGTCAGTAATACTGTGAGTGGAAGTCGTCGGGATCGGGGACACATTGTGACGCTAGGAGCGAATACTAAACGTGTACGTCTAACAAATATTTACAGCTAGATACTATAGTATCAGTCGATATATTACAAACATCGTGATATGCATTATTGCCGGGATATCACTAGGAAACACTATTTACAAAGATACGCTTTCAGCTAGTCTCAGTTTCACAAACTTTAAATCTGTCGATATGTTTACATACATAATACATGGCCGAGATATCTTCGGCGTTTACGAAATGGGTTTATTCAAATTAGTTGTTTTAATCGAAAAGTGCCATAACATCGAACAGAAAATTACGTATCGATACTACTGAATTAATAGTTTATTCGTCGTCAAGGATCAATACTATCGATACTATTGTCTGCACAAACTATCGACTGGCAACACTAATTCAAACGGGAATCGTGTTCCAACAAATACACAATGGATTTTCACTTATACTTATGTAAGCCGGCTTTAGAAACTTGGTCGAATACAATTTTTGTGGTTGGGTATTTTACACTTAATATTTAACATAGCACTCCAGCGAACGAAACGATGCTCATGGAGTGAAAAAAGACGAAATATTTGATTTTTATAAAATACATTTCGACTTCTTTCCCCACGACTGAGAAACTGGGGCGGTTGAAGTGGCTTTGGCTGGGTTTGATTGATTCAGAAAAAACAGCCTGCGTAAGTAGCGGATGTTTACACATACATTATTTATACAATAACGTAATAATATTCGTAGTCATCTTTTTTTCATAACTTATGAACTCGTGCATTTTCTGGAATTTTGGAAGTCATCATCATCATCAGAAAATGTAGTAGGTTAGGTTAAATAAAAAAAAAATTGTGCTCAGTGTAAGATTGTGTACAGCAGTGTTTTTCAACCTTTTTTCATGATACGACCCAATGAAAAAATGTTCCGCGATTCCCGACCCTTCACTGTTCATGTATTTTATTTGTTACAAATATTCAATCAATACAACACATTTGCATAATTAGCAATTTCATTTTACTGTGTTAGTTACCGCGACCTCTCGCGATCTGTAGAGGCTTCGGGGGTCGAACAGGGATCGGAAGCCGGTTTTTGAAATTAACCGGTATGGGGTCAATGACCGAAACCGAAATGGATTGCGGTTTACGGTTCGGTTACCGGTTTTTTACCCGGTTATTAAAGAAACCGGTAACGCCATCTTTTATAATCTCTTCAAACATTCTCTAGCCAGCGCATGCGGGAGAGAGAAACAGCATCGCGGCGTGACTCGACGCGTGAAGCGTTGCTTTGTGCAAAACCGGTTACGTATCGGTGAGCGCGAGCTCTAAAATTTCGTTCTTCGTATTAACCGGTCACCGGATTTATTTAAATAAACCCCCTTGCAAAAGAAACGGGCACCCATGGTTTTTGAGCTTTAATGCCTAAAAATCTGAAAAACCATAGGTGCCCGATTTTTTTTTAATTTGATTCCCTTCGTTAACCGATCAATCCGCTGAACTTAAACCGGTTTTCTGAATTACTAACCGGTATTTCAAAACCGGTTCCGATCCCGCTAGACTGAAAAACACTGGTGTACCACCACAGACGGTCCAACCAAAACCAAACCCAGCCCGTGCCAATTCACACGAAGGTCCCCAGCTTAGTATTATCCCCGGCAATAATGAGGTGGTGGCATTAGAGCAGCCGGTGCCGGTCCTCGTGGCACTCCTCGCTGGAGTCGGAGTCGGAGTGCGAGCAGCAGGAGGAGTCGCTCCAGTGCTGGAACTCCTCTTTGTGGTGCTCCAGCGCCATGAGGGAGGGGAACAGGCTGTCGCACGCGCTGCAGCTGGAAAGGGAAGGAGATATACGTAAATAGTCGGTTTGTGATATTGTGATTAGTTTCCGATTCGCAGTTCTCGTTTCATAGGAAATATTATTAAATCAAGTTTTTATTCCTCGCGGGTAGACGGAGCCTAAGGTGACAAGACTAAAGGCCACGTTTAGCATGATTGTGGGTTGAGGTGGAAAGGGGAATCAAAATAGTGACGGGTTGCTAGTCGCATTGCCTAAAACGTGATTCCTAAGATTTTAAGACTTCCAGAGCAGCATGGATACAAAATATTTCTGCTTTTTTTCCTAAATTTTCCAAAGTTTTATTAATGGAAACCAATCTAACATATCAACGATCGTAAAATACGAGCAGCCGTTCGTGAGTTATAAAGGCGGAACCACATTATTAACACGCGACGCGACCCGACGTGCACCGTGCACATAACCAACACCCGATGCCACGACACGCTAGCAATTTCTTTAGCTGACAGCTGTGGAAGTGTGTAGTTCACAAACACATGCATACATTCTGCGAATGTTCTCGAACAACTGACGCGTGGCGTCGGGTGTTGTCCAGAGCCACACTGCGCGTGCCGCGTGGGGTGGGGTGTTTACCCCCGCCATCGGCGACACGTCGATCTGGCCCGTCTGGGTCGGGTGGCGTGTGTGCGCGTGGCGTCGCGTCGGGTGTTGACAGTGTGGCTCTGGTCATAGAAAATAATACAATTTGATTCGACTCAACACGCGTCGCGTCGCGTCGGGTCGCGTCGGGTGTTGGTAATGTGGTTCCGCCATAAATGTTTAAGTATATCTGGGTGAAGGCTGGCGCACACCAAATGCGTGCTGCGTGACACGCGCACGCACCAGTTGTGTTGTAAATTGTAGTGTATGAAACTGAGATATACCTAGTCTATCAAAAAAGAGAAGAAATTAAAAAGTGGCAATACTGTACTGTCGTCCCGTTTTCTTATACCTGTAGATTAGGAAGGGACGACACTACAGTATTGCCAGTTTTTAATTTCTTCGTTTTTTTGACAGACTATAGATGCCCATGCCAGACCAGATGCGTGGCGTACGCACGTATCTTATTATGTAGTTTCATACATTACAATTTACAACACAACGTGCGCGTGTCACTCAGCACGCATTTGGTGTGCGCCGGCCTGTTATCTTTCCATTCTTACCCGAAATGCCTCTTCTTTTGCTGATGGTCGTTGAGCTGCCGGCGCGAGGGGAAGGAGCGGTCGCACACGTTGCACGTCAGCGCCTCATCTGTATAATAATAAGTTTTTGTTAAAAAAACATTTGCAAGCTTTTTTTGTTGACTGTACTACACTCGGTTTCAATAAGGAAGGGTTGTATGTGACATTAACATTGACGAATCTAGAGGTGAGGCTACTTTATGACACCTTTCACATAAAACGATTATCGATTATATCTTAATACTAATAACAATCGATTCCATAAAAATAACGACTGCATATTAATTTATTACATAAATGCTATTTCGTTATAATGATACTCAAGTCAATCTCCTAAGATTTTTTGAGAGAGCTTCTGAAGAGCTTTTTGCCAAGTTGTGTTTTTTCAACAAAATAGGTTGTATAAAATATTATTTAACTTCATAATGTAATTGAAGTTCTAAGGAATCTATTTATTACCAATAAAATCGATTGGTATTGTGTAGTGAGTGTGAAAGAATGTAAAATACTCACTTCGTGTTTTTGTAGGTTGTCTTTGGATTTTCGATTATACGCGATTTTAACCGATTACCCAATTATACGTAGTCACCTCTCTAGTTTTAATGACCATAGAACGTAACCTAGCAACGTCTCGTTAATAATGACATATATTGAAAATTTGTACGTGAAAATTAAGTTAACGCAAAAAACATCGCCGTGATTCTTTTTAGAACGTTATTAATATACAGTACCAAGTATTGGTTTATTTCTAAGTAATTCAATTTAGTATTTATTTTATATATTTATTTATTTATTAGATTGTAATGTCATGTACATTTATATTAAAAGGTGTTAAACATAAATTAGTCGGTCCATGACGCCCTGCAAGGGCACACAAAAACAATTTATCACTAAAATCTAGGAATACACAATTTAAATGTCAATAGTTGCTTAATTATGTTAATTTAAATCATGCAATTGTATCGTATTAATTAAATTAAATTTAAATTTGCTGTCAAAACTTTCGTGAACACTAACAGTTACATTCTACTGTCACACAACCCTTCCTTATTGAAACCGACCGTACTTGCATTGTCATTCATCCAACACATGTGTACCAAATTTCTGCTACTGACCCGTGGTCCAACTAATTATTTTGAATCACTCAATATTTTAATACAAAAATAGGTAGGCAGGTTGTTAGGTTAGTCAGGTATCTTCATTAGTATACCACTGGCATGGTAACAGGTGGGAATAACCTCAAAGTTAGCAAACCTCTTCGTCTAAGTATGTTTCGCGGGGAATCCCTCGCTCGATTGTATTTTACAATAATACTATTTTTATTTAGTTGCCAGTAATGCCAGTTCGTTAGGTGACGTTTAGGAAGGGGTAGGGATTACAGAAAAAAAGTTTCGACGCATTATATAAAAAAAATGCGTTACATAATACATACTTGAACGCCCCAATCCCACCATTGCCATGAGTTTGGACAACCAATGAAGTATATTTCAGATTTTTGATCAAAATTTTACCAATCTGGTGAATTCAGCACGCATTAAAATAAAAATCACGCAGTCAATAATAAATCGTTTATTTTACAAATTCGATATGAATCAGACTCCCTCGTAAAATCCATTTATTTACAACTATTTCATACAAAACAGTATTAATAAGCCACTTATTTCAATACAGCCACAGTTTCAAATATTGTACAGTCAGAAGCAGATAATTTAGAAACAGGATAATATTCGATGACTGGACGTTAATCCTTTAAAAAGGACAAAATTGTGCTAAACAGCTTCCTGTGTATTACATAAATCAAAAATTATCGTAAAACAAGTGATAAAAAGTTCAACAAATCTACAATCCTAGGTACTATTTTACTCTGGACTTGTCCACAATATTTGAGCGCACATGTTACAAAATACCGAATACCAAATAATGAAAAAAAAACCGCTCACATTACTACGTAGGTACTGCTTCCTTTTTTGCTCTACGTTGTGGGACACGGCTAATTTCCTTAGCCGTTTTTTCATTACATACTGTCATTTAGTAGCTAAGATAAGTATAGTGTACAAACAATCCACTAAAATACAGTACCCGGCCATAAAGATTGCACTTCGGTCTTTGGAAAGAGACAACTAGCGTCGCTAGTTAGAGCGAGACAACGCTATAGGAAGCCGAAGTCAGCCGAGAAGACCGATGCAATCTTTACGACCGGGTACTGTAATTCAATATAATTACAATTAAGTTGTCATCTAGCATCACGAATTTCATAAGAATTAATAAATTAACACGACATAAATAAATGCTAAAATTAGTCAATAATATATTCTATACAAGGTTACGAGAAGTCATTAGGTATGTTGACCGATATTTTTGCATAAGTTGCAGATATGTAATTTGAATTAACCAAGTAGCATTGTACTTTATAAAGAACAAAACTTACATGACAGGATTTTTTTTTACAAAAGTTATCAGGTAGGTAATCACTCATTTTAGTCTTCTCATTATGGAATCTGAATGCCATAGGCAAGAACAAAGCCAAATCCTGTTACGAAAATAATTAAATTATATCATTGGCTCCATCTATCACAACTTTGCTAGAAAACGATTGAGCATCTCGAAATTATATCTGCTTTCCGCACTATAAATAAATGTGAACCTTATAGGTACAATCATAAGAAATTAAAAATTGCTTCACTTTATTATTTTAATTAACCTATTTTCTAAGCCCTTTTAACTGCCAAATTATCCCGTAGATTTCAAGTCTATTGTAAACTAATAAGACCGATCGTACTGTCAGCACAGTTACCTACATTACATCGGAGATGTTTAGGCGCTCAAAAATATTTTCGTACACCTACGTCTTAAGGCGAAGGGATAGGCAAATGACCTTGCTCGTTTGTGACGTGGCAAGCAGTCCGATCAACGCGACATCTGTTAAATAATCGACGCGTGAACTCGATGCGAATGGGCGCGGGCTGATGGATTGAAATATTGCACTGTGATGTTAGTAGATGGCGCTTGTTTCAGTTTTCCGATTGCCTTACACACACAGCATAATGTTCAAATCAGATTTCGCAAAAATAATAAAAATTGTAACATTTCGGCATTCGTAACGTGGCCTTAAAGTCTTGTTACCTTGGGCTCTGTCTGCTCCGCAAGGGATAGAGACGTTATTTATGTATGTATGTATGTGATATTATACATGAGAAAGTTTGTGACGATGTGAGTGAGTGTGTAAGTATGTTTGTTTCTTCTTTTTTTTTTCTTTTTTATATGTGAATAGGAAGGTAAACGAGCAAGTGGGTCACCTGATGGTAAGCGATCACCACTGCCCATAGACACCCGCAACCCCGGAGGGATTGCAGATGCGTTGCCATGCCAACCTAGAGGACTTAGATGAAATGCTTCTGCATGAAATTTGGAACGAAGACAGTTGGTACCCTAGATTAAAACAGGCTACTTATTATCCCAGAAAATTGCGGTGTCCAGGGTCTGTCTAGAGTCGCAACGTAAATTATTATTGCAGAATAAAGTAAAACTTGAACGTGTGCAGGAAAGGTACAGAATAAGGTATAGTTTTTCCAATGATTATTTTCAAAACCGATATCTGAGGGTCCGAGAGGTCCCCAAACATAAATCCGTTATCAAAAATGAAAAAGGTGGCCGCCATTTTGAATTCTTTAAGTTTTGAAACGACTATTTTCAAAATCGATATCTGAGGGTCCGAGTGGTCGTCAAACACAAATCTGCTATCGAAAATAAAAAAAACTAGCCGCCATTTTGAATTCTTTACTTTTTGAACCGATTGTTTCCAAATTCGATATCTGAGGAAACAAGTGGTCTCCAAACATGAATCCGTTTTTAAAAATAAAAAAAGTGGCCGCCATTTTGAAAACCTTTGTTTTTGGACCAATTGTTTTCAAAATCGATATCTGACGATCCGAGTGATTCCCAAACACGTATCCGTTATATAAAATGGAAAAAGTGACCGCCATTTTGAAATCTCTAGTTTTTGAACCGATTGATTTCAAAATCGATATCTGAGGGTCCGAGTGGTCCGCAAACATGAATCCGTTATCCAAAATGAAAAAAGTGGCCGCCATTTTGAAATCTTTAGTTTTTGGACCGATTGTTTTAAAATTCGATATCTGAGGATCCGAGTGGTCCCTAAACATGAATCCGTTTTTAAAAATGAAAAAGTGGCCGCCATTTTGAAAACTTTTGTTTTTGGACCGATTGTTTTCAAAATCGATATCTGATGATCCGAGTGGTTCCCAAACACGTATCCGTTATATAAAATGGAAAAAGTCACCGCCATTTTGGATTCTGTAGTTTTTGAACTGATTGTTTTCAAAATCGATATCTGAAGGTTCGAGTGGTCCCCAAACATAAATCCGTTATCAAAAATGAAAAAAGTGCCCGCCATTTTGAAATCTTTAGTTTTTAGATTGATAGCTTTCAAAATCGATATCGGAGGATCCGAGTGGTCCCCAAACACAAACCCGTTATCAAAAATGGAAAAAGTGGCCGCCAGATCAGATATCGATTTTGAAAACAATCTGTTCAAAAACTAAACATTTCAAAATGGTGGTCACTTTTCTATTTTGTATAACGGATACGTGTTTGGGAACCACTCGGATCGTAAGATATCGAGTTTGAAAACAATCGGTCCAAAAAGTAAAGAATTCAGAATGGCGGCCAGTTTTTTTTATTTTCGATAGCAGATTTGTATTTGACGACCACTCGGACCCTCAGATATCGATTTTAAAAATAATCGGTCCAAAACTTAAAGATTTCAAAATGGCGGCCACTTTTTTCATTTTTAAAAACGGATTCATGTTTGAGGACCACTCGGATCCTCAGATATCAATTTTGAAAACAATTGGTCCAGAAAGTAAAGAATTCAAAATGGCGGCCAGCTTTTTCATTTTCGGTAGCAGATTTGTGTTTGACAACCACTCGGACCCTCAGATATCGATTTTGAAAATAATTGGCCCAAAACATAAAAAATTCAAAATGGCGGCCACTTTTGTCATTTTTGATAACGGATACGTGTTTGGGGACCACACGGATCCTCAGATATCGATTTTGAAAACAATTGGTCCAGAAAGTAAAGAATTCAAAATGGCAGCCAGTTTTTCATTTTCGGTAGCAGATTTGTGTTTGAAAACCACTCGGACCCTCAGATATCGATTTTGCAAATAATTTATTTATTTATTTATTTATTTATTAGATTGTAATGTCATGTACATTTATATTAAAAGGTGTTAAGCATAAATTAGTCGGTCCATGACGCCCTGCAAGGGCACACAATAACAATTTATCACTAAAATCTAGGAATACAAAATTTAAATGTCAATAGTTACTTAATATGTTAATTTAAATCATGCAATTGTATCGTATCCATTAAATTAAATTTAAATTAGCTACTATTTATGTCAAGGAGTTTTATAAAAAAGATAAAGACAATTAAATAAAAAGTGTAAAATGAAATAGGTAAAATCCGCATGTCAACCATTACATTAATAATTTAATAATGATAATCTATATATATAAAACAAAGACGGGTTTGTTACAACACTTATAACTCGAGATCGGCTGGATCAATTTTCATGGTTTTTGTTTCGTTGGATTTGTCTCCGTCCTGAATAGCAGAATACATTTTAACAACAATGAAAACTTGACGAATACATAATTATGAAAATGAATCATTTTCCATTTAATTATGTTCCTTTGTTTCGTACCTGTCAAACATTTGTTTTCCTCCTGTCATCCTGTCAAATACTGTGATTGAGATCTATGCATGCGTTCAGAAATGTATTTTGTGTAAACTATTTAAAAAGGGTGAATAAACTTTTGTCTGTATTTTTTTTTATCAATTAAAAAGGTTGAAAAGTGTATTAAGCAGGTTTGAATATCTATCTATATATATAAAAGACAGTCGTGTTAGTTACACTTTTTATAACTCGAGAACGGCTAAACCGATTGGTGGGGAGGTAGCATAGAACCAGGAATAGCTAATAGGAAAAGTACTTTTTTTTTTTCATTATTGTCCTTCTAACAATGTGGCTGCTATAGAGACCCGAAATTAGGGACGGAGGCAGTTCGTAGGTAGGCTACGTTAGTAAAAAAACCAGATACGTGAAATTTGGCAATGAGTTAAGTTTATGAATAGGAGATGTCAGTTATGAAAGGTTTGTGCGACTGGGTCCCCCAACTCCCCAAATGACTTGATAATACAGATTTTTGATATCCAGCAGACTTAATATTCCTTGAGGATCACAGAGTAGAGGGGCACTATAAGAATGGATTTTTTAATTTCTTACGGGATCGAACATGAATACCTACTAAATCTTTGTAAACTATATTTCTTGAGGATAACAGTGGTGATTTCAGAAAAAACTCACGGGGTAGAAAATAAGAGATCGGTACATTTCCTTTAAAGTGGCTCTATCACTAGAACTCTTATAAAAAAACCTGTTAATTGCTTACTATGTCGAGAAATATAGCTAATGACTTAAATACTTTTTTATATCTATCTGTATTTTTATTTTGTATCATTGTATTACGTTTAGCTAAAAGGTAACACGACATTCATTGACTGTTAGGCGGTACGAAGTTCGCCGGGTCAGCTAGTAATATATAATTCATAGTAATAAAAAGTCAAGATTTAAATACAAAAATTTCAGTCTTAATTGAATTTATTCATAAAATCTTGCAGTCTCATCGTTTAAAAACTCGTTGACCGTATAATAGCATTTCTCAATTAAAAATGTCCTTAACCTATTCTTATATATAGTTATTCGTGATTCGTTTCTGATGGATTCCGGGATGTTATTTACTATTTGGATACATTTATACTGTGGACCCTTTTTAAACATGGCCAAGTTTGACTTGGGTAGTAGCAGTTTATTTTTGTATTGTGCCCTAGTTGTGCTAACTTCTTTGCTAGCCTTGAATAAATGTGCATGTTTTCGTACAAATAGGGCGCATTCTAATATATAAATCGAGGGTAAAGTTAACAGTTTGTATTTTAAAAAGTGCTGACGGCAGCTATCTGGTATACGGATGTTGGCTAGTATACGAACGCACTTTTTTTGCATAACGAACAGTTGCTGGGCCTCAGTGCTGCCCCCCCACAAAACCACACCATACCGGAGCCAGGCGTAGGCATACGCGTAGTAGGCAGACAGAGCACATTCAACATCCGTGTTCACTTTCAGCACGCTCAAGGCATAGACGAATTTAGACAATTTAGTTTTTACATTTTGAATATGGGCTCGCCAGTCAACATTTGAGTCGATCGTTATTCCTAACAGCGTAAATTCTGACACTTCTTCAATTTTAAGATCTTTAGCTAATAATTTTAATTCTAACGGTGCTTTCTGTTTTGGTCTAAATTGAATAATTTTTGTTTTTTTGAGGTTTATCTCTAGATTATTGTCTCCAAGCCATTCTGCAAGAATATTTAGTGTATGTTTTAGTTTTGAGTTACAATCAGTGCTGCTAGTGCCATTAAACAGCAGTGATACGTCGTCAGCGAACATAACACTAGCCGTATCCGAATCCAGAACCTCCGGCAGGTCGTTGACGTAGACCAGGAACAGGAAACACGCGCATATACTTCCCTGTGGAATAGAGCAAGTAGTGCGTCTCATATCAGACGATATTGCCGTTACCTCTCTAGTGTCGTTATTAAAGTAATCAATCTGCACGAACTGCCTACGATTTCGAAGGTAAGATTGAAACCAGCTATATGCCGAACCCCGTATTCCCATGTTATACAATTTAGTTAGAAGGATATCGTGGGAAACTCTGTCATATGCTTTGGTCATATCCAGTAACAAACCGACCCCATATTTTTTAGAGTTTATATGGCCTAAAATTTCCTGTATGTACTTATATACCGCGAGCGATGTTGAGTGATCCTTTCTGAAACCGTACTGATTTTTTGTTAATAATTCGTATTTCTCCAAAAAGCTGTATACACGATTCGACATACATTTTTCGAAAATTTTTGAAATTGATGGAAGAAGAGCAATGGGACGGTGCTGACTTGGGTCCGTCGCATCACCACCTGGCTTCAATATGGGCTTAATTTTGGCAATTTTTAGTAAATCTGGGAACGTTCCTTCGGCAAACGATTGGTTAATTAGACGTGTCAACGGCTTCACCAGTTCTGTCTCGCATAATTTTAATCGGCCCAAAACTTAAAGATTTCAAAATGGCGGCCACTTTTTTCATTTTTGATAACGGATTTATGTTTGGGGACCTCTCGGACCCTCAGATATCGATTTTGAAAATAATTGGCCCAAAACATAAAGAGTAAAATGGCGGCCACTTTTTTCATTTTTGATAACGGATTTATGTTTGGGGACCTCTCGGACCCTCGGATATCGGTTTTGAAAATAATCGGTCCAAAAACTAAAGATTTCAAAATGGCGGCCACTTTTGTCATTTTTGATAACGGATACGTGTTTGGAGACAACTCGGATTCTCAGATATCAATTTTGAAATCAATCGGTCGGAAAACTAAAGATTTCAAAATGGCGGCCATTTTTTTCATTTTTGATAACGGATACGTGTTTGGAGACAACTCGGATTCTCAGATATCAATTTTGAAATCAATCGGTCGGAAAACTAAAGATTTCAAAATGGCGGCCATTTTTTTCATTTTCGATAGCAAATTTGTGTTTCACGACCACTCGGACCCTCACATATCGATTTTGAAAATATTCGGTCCAAAACTTAAAAATTTCAAAATGGCGGCCACTTTTTTCATTTTTAAAAACGGATTCGTGTTAGGGGACCACTCGGATCCTCAGATATCGATTTTGAAAACAATTGGTCCAGAAAGTAAAGAATTCAAAATGGCGGCCAGTTTTTTCATTTTCGGTAGCAGATTTGTGTTTGACAACCACTCGGACCCTCAGATATCGATTTTGAAAATAATCGGCCCAAAACTTAAAGATTTCAAAATGGCGGCCACTTTTTTCATTTTTGATAACGGATTTATGTTTGGGGACCTCTCGGACTCTCAGATATCGGTTTTGAAAATAATCGGTCCAAAAACTAAAGATTTCAAAATGGCGGCCACTTTTGTCATTTTTGACAACGGATACGTGTTTGGAGACAACTCGGATTCTCAGATATCGATTTTGAAATCAATCGGTCGGAAAACTAAAGATTTCAAAATGGCGGCCATTTTTTTCATTTTCGATAGCAAATTTGTGTTTGACGACCACTCGGACCCTCACATATCGATTTTGAAAATATTCGGTCCAAAACTTAAAGATTTCAAAATGGCGGCCACTTTTTTCATTTTTAAAAACGGATTCATGTTTGGGGACCACTCGTATCCTCAGATATCGATTTTGAAAACAATTGGTCCAGAAAGTAAAGAATTCAAAATGGCGGCCAGTTTTTTCATTTTCGGTAGCAGATTTGTGTTTGACGACCACTCGGACCCTCAGATATCGATTTTGAAAATAATCGGCCCATAACTTAAAGATTTCAAAATGACGGCCACTTTAATTTGTCATTTTTGATAACGGATACGACACGTGTTTGGAGACAACTCAGATCCTCAGATATTGATTTTGAAATTAATCGGTCGAAAAACTAAAGATTTCAATATGGCGGTCTTTTTTATTTTGATAACGGATCCATGTTTGGGGACCACTTAGACCTTCAGATATCTTTTTTTTTCTTTCTAATGATAGATATACATTGGAGTACTACTTGCCTAAATATCAAAATTTTTCATGCAGTAATTCCAACCAAAATCCTATTTCCCATGCTTGTTCGCTAAACAGCAAGTAAGTATCAAACCAACCTGCCACTAAGTTCCCAAAAAACGGATTGAAAATAATAACTTTTAACTTAATATAGGTATTATACGTGCGAAGCGAACGAGTACGACTTTTTGAAGCACTGTTTTGCGCCTATTCTGTGACTCAAACAACATGCTTAGCCAAACCAATATGAAAAAACGCAAAGCGAATATTGGCAACGTCGCGTCGCTTACACACTGCCGCCACCGAGCGAACATGCAACGTTGCTTTTTCCTTATTATTTTCATACGTCTTATCCAAATTATTTTTTTATTTATTTATCTATTATTCTTTTATTTTTTTTTTATGAACATTTTTGGTTTTATCTTAATAATTTATTTCATTGTATTATCTTTTTAACATTTTTTTGGTTTCCGAATTTTTTTGTACATTGAAAAGCGCCTGATTGAATGTGCGGGCAAATATTGCGTTCGCTCTTTTCACAGGATCAGGGCAGTACTACTCTCTAAAGCCTTATTTGTTGGCTAATTGAAGCAAACGCACCGCGGAATTTTAATTATGAGTTACTAGAGTGACCTCGTCGAGATCGGTAGCAAACAGATTGGTTTCACCCGAGCAAACCGTGTACAAAATATTTGCGAGACTCTTAGAGCAAACGAATTTTTGTACTAACTACGACACTAAGGAATATGTTTTCACCGGTGAATTCTAATTCAAGACATGTTTTATAGAATGTGCAGTTTTCAAAACTCCAAATTGTGTATTATCGCCATAAAACATGCACAAAAACAACCAATTTATGAGCTTTTGCCTATCCCTTCGCCTTAACTGAAAGAGACGCCTCGCGAGGCAGCCAGTTTTAGTTCGATTTTGAGCCTCGTGTATAACGCATGGCCTCGTAGCTGCCTCGCGAGGCATCTGGCTCAATCAGTAGGCTTATTGTCTAACTCGCTCGCAATCGCTATCGTGTTCATTTTGACAGTTCATGTATGGGCTGACAATTGGCATCGGAATCAGCTAGCTGTCACATTCATACAAGAACTGTCAAAGTGAACACGATGGCGATTGCGAGCGAGTTAGACAATAAGCCTACTGGACCCGGCTATTGACAATACAGTCGTCTTGTATTTGAGCACCTAGACTTTCTTGCATTTGAAGGAGACTGTAACATTGTCTTTGAATTTATAGAAGTGATTGTGTGTCCCTTTACATTACACTAACACCAGGATGATAGACATCTATCACGCAACCACCATCATTAACCAGTGACGTAAACACAGTCAAAGTCAGTCAATATCCCATCATAAAACACGAAACAACACTGCAGAGTAGCACAAAAATATTTGTTAAATCGGCAGTGTGTTTGACACCGTTGACTTAAACATGCTTCCGAAGAACCTCATCCCCGAGGCTCCTCCTGGCACGGACCCCATCATCATCCAGAGTAAAGCGATAACTTGTAGGACTGCGAAGACGATGGTCAACGGGGTACTCTGGAGATGAAGTGCGCAGTACAGTGTTGCTGTTAGCGTTGACCCGTAGAGGAGAGTGGTGAGGGCTCGTTCTTTGGAGAAGAGGGACTTGAAGTGAGACCACGGCCCATAGAGAAAGCTGAAGCTGTAAATAGGAATAAACAAATATTACATTAAACTTAGGAAGCCATGGTGTACAATATAACATCACGATACATGTTTTACTTGGAACAGATAGGTTCACAATGAAAGCTTGATGCGCCACTTACAGCGACAGACTATTAGGGCGATTGTGCACTACAAGGACTTTTATTGTCCAGAGTTCGATTTTTTACGGAATAGGTACAAACTGCCATATAAATTTGTACCTATTCCGTAAAAAATCTGACTCCGGACAGTAAAATTCCTTGTAGTGCACAAACGCCCTTATATACTGGACATAAATCTCTATTTGCAGCAAAATTTATTTTTATCCCATTGTATTTAACATAGGTATTGATTGTTATTGCCTAAACTTCGAGTCGGGTTACTTGGAGGTCCATTTCAATGAAATAAATAACATTTACCTTGCTACATCCTACTCAAAAACTTGCTCGAGTAATTTCATAGCACTGTAAATATTTTTTGTTCAATGATTCAATTATTAGCAAGTGTAGCAAGTATTACTCTATTCATATTTCCTGCGGGATAAAGTTCCCATTATTTCAATATAGAATACTAGCTGTTGCCAGCGACTTCGTCTGCAAAGAATTTGTTTATCGCTATCCCACGTGAATTTTCCGGTATAAAAAGTAGAGTAGTTAGATTATTATTGCTTTACTTATATTGGTACAAGCACCAATTGTTTGTAATTTCGAACATAAGAGAAGTAGGACAAACAAAGTAGCACTATTTAGCTTCAAACATCCTAACCATAACAACACAATTAACAGAAAATTAAGGTCAAAGTTTCACTTTACTGGAGAAAACCAAGTCGTAAATATCTGAACGTGAGATATTTAGCTTTAATTATAGCACAACATCCTGTTTTGGGCAATATGGTCTCCTTCATTCTGTTTTAATATGCATGTGTGAGCTAGAAAGTGCTTGAAATAGCACTTATAAACAAATTAATATAAATATTCACACCATTAGTAGTCCATACTGATTATTAGTACTTCTTTCCAATGTAAGCAGTCTTAGTTTCTAAATGTAGTTGTTTATTGTTGTTAGTTTAACACCTCTTCCCATCTAAGTTTTATGTTCATGTTTACGGTCAACTGCACAAATGTCGATATTAAATTACTTGGCTTACCTCAATATAAAAAACAAGCTCCCAAGACTGAAGAGCAGTGCAAACTTCCTCGCCTTCAAGAGTAGAAACGGGATGTAGAAGAACGACAGTGTAAAGCAGAGGATACCCAGGAACAGGCATATGCCGAATCCTATGAACCTCTGTGTGCGACTCTGGAATATAAAATAAATTGAAGTTATTATAATTAGTTAGTATAATAGTAGTTTGTTTTGTACTGATTTGTGGTGTTCAATAAACAGTATTTGTATTTGTTGTATTTGTAGTAGTTATTATTTATTTATTTATTTATCTTGGGAATCATATAGGTGATGCCGCTATTTTGATTTCCCTTCCAAATTTATGCCCAAAATTATGCTACTTGTTGTGGCCTTTAGGTGTCTACCCTGGATGGGATAAAGTCATTATTTATGTGTGTGTTGAAGTTAGATCTTGCTACAATTTTCTCACAGTATCCGGATCCCACCAAAAACTACTTGCTGACCCCTGAGCTAAACTAACATCAATTGCTACCTTAACTACTAACTACTTACTATAGTGATGGAAGTAGGGATAGTACTCAGAACAATGATATCTGATGTTTAACATCCTATAAAAGTGTTGTAAAGACTTGTGGTGTAATTATGGCGCAGATTTGAAAGGAATAATTGTAATTGAATTTACAACGTACGTCCTAATACGTTTCAAAACATTTAGTCAGGTACGATATCATTATAAAGGCAATTTGATATCACTAACAAACAATCAACTGGCATCAGTTTGATGACTCATTACTATAAGTTAGGCTAACAAATAAATAGGTCGCCTACTTACCAACGTGAAATACTCTTTCTGCACTTCCTCGAACCAACTTCCGCCACTAGAACTGCTTGTGGGCGTCTCTTCATTGCTTCGCGACAGAAAACTAGGAGTTGAAAACGGTAAACTTATTTTGTAACTTCTACGGTTCTCGTTTTGGAGCAAGTACTCATCCAAATCCGACTTTAAATTAGCCATGTCGATGTGTTAGTTATTTAAAGTACGCTTTTTTTAATTAAACCACTGATTGAGTCATTAAATCACGTAGATTAAGGAACTCACGACTATTTTTACACAAAAAATTGTACGTTTGACAATACGTTACGATGACCGCGATGACGTTTAGCGCTGCTGCTAGTGATGCGCATGTACCGTTGCCAATCGATCGGCTCACCGGTTTTTGTCGCTACCGAAAAATAAACGGATCATATAAAAACAAGATAATTTTTAAGTAACACAACAACGACGAATTTTAATTTATTTCTATTTTTTACCGTAATCGGTGTCGTCACTGAAGTCGTCGTGGTCGTGTCGGCGGATGTTGTTGTTGTACCGGTCATGCGCGCAGGGCGGGCACACGCCTCGCATCTCACGCTCTTCCAAGTCCGTGCTACTTGCGTCTGAATCCACGGCTGCTTCCTCAATGTGAATATTTTCTATCTGTCGATTGTCAAGTTTTTCATTCGACGACAGCTGATTGTAGTTTTTCCGCGGTGGACGAGTTTCTGTAACAAAACACACTGTAAGCCAATTTGTTACGTCATTTCGTTTGGTTTTGACCTAGCAAACTTTGTAATAAATTGTCGTATACTTCGTGCCTGGAATATTTAATGAAACGCTCTTAATTGAGATACGAAGTTTCATAAAACCGTTAATTGGTTAGACTAGGGAAGTTTCAGTCTCTTTCATAATTTAGTTTATTAACTTTAGTAGGTATTTACTTCTATTAATACTTTCCTAGTTTGGCTTCAGGCCTTAATAAAATAATAACGATAGAATGGACGGAGATGGAGAGATTATAACTTATAATGTAAAGATTGTAAGTAGATGATTATTATGTAAAGTAGATTTAATAGAACCTTCGTAAAGTAATGCCACATAGCCAAGTTTTTTGTGTTAAGTAATAATTATTCTAATACACAAAACGGCTTTATTTTAATTAGTAACTTATGTGACAAACAATGGAATATTCCTTTACGGGCAAAACAAAATCGAAACAAAAGAAACGCCATCTTGCAGAATATTCCTGGTACTACCTCTAGTAGGTTTTTCGTTATCAGCTATTCGTCAACAGATGGCACCACGCGCTTTCTCGACACGGAAGTGGTTTATGCACCAACCAACTAGTAATAGACATAATGCACGATACATTATTTAGTAAAAAAAGTAATTAGTAGTACCAGAAAAGGATACTGGTATTTTAAAATTGTAAGTACAAAGACTTATTCGAACTAATTGAAAAGACTCTTTTGTGGTTATGCTTATACGAGTAAAGAAATAGGCAAGTACCAGTTAGTGAATGTGACGTACTATGAACTGTATGAACCTAAAGTGTGTGTAGCACAACACAACATTATAGGTACCTATTTAACATCCTACTGCTTGATATATGTGTAACAAACGGTCTTAACAGTCCAACCGTGAATGTTTAATGCGCATGTTATTGTAATTAAACCAGACATGAGATATTTATGTTCCTATGATGATAATATAATTATTAATATGTTTTCAAATAGTTATCCCTGCCCTGCTGGTCTAAAAGTAAAGAAAAAAAGGTAGAATGTACCAGTTGCTTCTCTCCCCGCGCCTGTGGTAAAAGCCCGTTGAGGAAACGGGCAAAAATCTTAGAATTCAAGTTATCACTATTTTTTATTACCCTTTCCACCTATAGGTACCACAATCATGCTAAACGTGACCTTTAGTTATTGTTACCTTAGGCTCTATCTACCCCGTAAGGGATGTATACGTGATTTGTGTATATGTATGTGTAAATAAATATTATTATCACTTCACTAGTGTATGGTCAAACAACAAAAAACGGGTTTTAAAGTTGGTCTTACAACACTGTTTACAATTTTCGTTTGTACCTTTGGCCGACAAAACAACGCGGCCTCATAATTTTGATTAAAAATTTGGCTCTATGCTTATTGACATAACAAACGCATTAGTCTGACTAGTGACCGTAACAGAACGCTCGCAATATCATCGCAAATAACCCAGGTAAATAAGAACATTTAACATAATTTAATTTTACTAACATAAAGTATGTGTTTTCTAAGTATTTCTCTTAATAAGTATATAGAAACCTTTTCTTTAATTTAAGACAGAGACGAATTAATTGCGTAGTTGAGTAGACTGTGTGCCCTTTTATATTTGTTGTTTATTGTTTTTGCAGATTATTTGTAAATTGATACATTTCTGTCTCTGTTGTTAGTTTGATCGCTGATTGTTCTATTTAAGAAAAATATAAAGCGTCTCTTAATTGGAAACAAAATAAAGGAAGGTTAAAAGCGTTGGACATAATTAAATGTAGAGTGCAAAAGAAGGAATAGGTTAGAAAAGATATCGAAATGTTTGGTGAAGTTATTTTGGGACCATATTAAATTTGTTATTTTCCATCGGTTCTACACCGTGTACTGAAATAGCTATCTGCAACTCTCGAGGGGATGTCGAGGCACTCGTGCGTGTTTGTAAATCTTATCTCAACCTACGACATTTGTTTGATATGATTCTAAATATAGATAAGTTAAATAGTTATCACAATAAAATTGGAAGAAGCTCGCAGTTAAATTCAGGTACAGATTCAGTTATGTAGCTAAGTTACAAAGGAATCTGGGGCAAAAAAACTGGGGTCACTAACTGAACAGAACTGTTGAGGCGTTCTGCAATCTATTTGCATTCCAAAGGCGGGGAATTTTTGCTATTTTAATATGAGGTTGTGAGATTGTTGATCATGATTTGGGGACCTCAGTGTATGTAGCCCTTCGGTAGCTACGCCATTGAAAAGACCGCGAGTTCGTAGGACCTTGAGCTAGTACGATTGAGGGACCTGTCAAATTATTTAGCCCTTTTTGACATTCAGTTGGGGCTGGGAGCTCTTTGTATCTTCGGGGCCATGAGCAACAAACAGCCTGAAAAACAATAGGAATCAAACTACCTATTTTAACGTGTACGTAATATTTACAGCATCAAAATCATACATAATTACAACGCGTCAATTTATAATCTACAACCGCCGACAAATACCCCACGGCATTCTGCTTTAATTTCATTCGGCTCTATTAATCTCAACCGTATCTGGATGTGTCTTGGAGCAATAAATTGCTGTAAAGTTTAATATTACATTATTTATAGTTATAAGCGAACAAGCCACGTGAGCGCGACCTTGAATTGGCTGATATCAGAAACCAGCAATCTGCTGGGGTTCCATTAAGATTTTGTGATGAAATGAATAGCTAGATAAAAAGTATTGTAGCTACGTAGCTATCTGATTGATGTTATCGCGATGCAAACATAATATTATAAGGCAATGAACACAAAACATTTACCTTGCTACTCCACTACTTACGTGCAAGATGACCAAACTTGTGCGAAATATATGTTTTGCATACGTATAGGGATCGAAACGTGCGACAGTGTTTGTGTGATGTTAGGGATAATTAAGTTTGCAGGATTTATATGTGTTTTTGTGTGGCAGTAGTGGAGGGAGGGTTTGCATGCAAAACATATATATTTCGCACAAGCTTGGTCATCTTGCACGTAAGTAGCGGAGTAGCAAGGTAAATGTTTTGTGTTCATTGAAATGGACCTCCGCAAAGCAACGCCTGATTCAATAGAATATATGGCACATTAACTAGTCTAACTAGGTAAACAAGTAACTGCCCGTTACGTCAAAGAAAACACAATGCGAGTTATTATTTACTGAAGAATAAAAATAAGCATAATTAGCCCATGCCCAAACATGGAAAAGGTATAAATCATAGAATATTTTCTTCGTTTGCCCATAAATGTAGCGCTGTCCAAAGATCTTTATTTATGGCCTACATGTCACTGCGTACTAGGCAGTGGATTTTATACGATGTCTTATTGACCTTTAAATGTCGAGATCAAATGTCAGGTTCTGTTTTTATGGGGTTAGGGCGGATGAGTGCCCGTATCCATGTTATGACAACGAAATTGTTAGGTTTACTACTTTTGCATATCTAGAGACATACTTTATGCAGTAACGACGCGGTTGGCCTAGTTGGTAGTGACCCTGCCTACGAAGCAAGCGTCCTGGGTTCGAATCCTGGTAAGGGCATATATTTGTGTGATGAGCACGAATATCTGTTCCTGAGTTATGGATGTTTTCTATCTACTTATATAAGTATGTATTTCTCTATATAAGTATGTATATCGTTGTCTAGTACTCATAACACAAGCCTTACTAGCGCTTACTTTGGGACTAGGTCAATTTGTGTGAATTGTTCCGTAATATTTATATTTTATATTTATATTTAGTATCAAAACAAGTGTAACTAAATACTTTAGGTACTCGCTCCTATTTTCATTTAACTTTTGGACTCTTATCTAACTATAAGATAAAAAACTGCGACAGACCCTTATGACTTATTTGACCTATTTATATCTAGCTTATAAAGACTTATTGCGATAAGTTTCCCAAATTACTCATATAAGATACGTCAAAATACCTATAAATACGGAACAATTCTACTTACATTACAAAAGGAGCGCTGGTGTTGTACAACCAAACTTATATTCGGTAAGTCATGATAGTTAAATTTCAAAGTAAATATTATTTTGATGCTATAACTATTAGTGGTGGTCGTTATTACAACAGCAGATAACGTAATGCATTATTTGCACGCAACGAACAACACATTATCGAATCGTCAATTCTCCTGTTATCATTATTCGTTGTTTGTTGTCAACCTTGTTCATACGCGCACTGTTGCCGCACTTGGCATAGAAGCGCAAGCGAGTGCGCAACAAATCAAGTAGGTGTGTGCCAGAGATAGCGCTATACGCGCGAGCTCGCATCGCAATCGCAATTCAAATAACTGACTTTTGGTATCATTATTAGCAGTTGCTGTTTGTTGTCAGTCAGTACAATAACAAACAAGGTAACAGAGCGTTGTTTTGCCTTTTTTCCCGTACGTTTTTATTACGCTGCGATCGCGACGAAATAAGTATAACAATGATTTAATAATAAGTTCATTATCGCTTTCTAAAACGGCAATATAACAGAATAACAGACAACAGTTTATAATAACAGTTATTTAAGAATAACACAACACTGTTATTCATTATTGCAAAACAGCCGTTATTGCCACCACTAATAACTATTACAGTGATGTATTATAGCGTTCAAATGTTTTGTTTGTGTAGTAATATAATTACAGTTTAGGTTATGGCACAGTCAGATAGTTCTGTTTCGGGTCGCGGTCAAATTTGTTTGTTGTTTGTTGTTTGTTGTTTAGGACGACAGTTTAATTTAATTTTATGAATAACTAGCAGCGTACGCCCCATAACTTCCTACGTGCGAATCAAACACAATGTTGGTTTGCGCCAAAACGTTGTTTGCGTGGAAACTGCTATGTAATTATTTGAATCTTCGAATGGATCTGAGTAAATATCTACAAAATTCCCCTTTCCACCTATACTATAAGCCCATAATTGTGCTAAATGTGGTCTTTAGGTCAAGACCTACGAGGTTACAAGAGTAACCTCGCTCTGTATACCACGTAAGGGATAGGTAAAGATGTGATTTATGAATGTATGTAAATATCTACAAGGTATCCTTATTTGCATTGATACTTAATTATCAATGAACAAAAACCAGGTATCTTGCTGAGCGGAGTAGCAGAGTCACAAATTTTGGTTCATTCACAAAGATAAAAGTTCGAAAAGGAACTTTTTTTATACGACAATGATCATTTATTATTATTTATCACAAAAGTATTCGCTAATAAGCCACTTTTATTTACATTGGCTACACAACACGACGAATTGTTTAGTTTTTAGGTTAAAATGGTTAAATTCATTATGGCATTTGACATCTTTACAACGTTGTAGTTACTTTATGTTGTAGGAAATTAAACATTTCCTGGCCGTGTTGGAATGTTCCACAATAATTAAGGTAGCGCAATGATCAATTGAACACTTAGTATCTTTAATCTGCTGCTGTTTAGGTGTTAATATAATTTAAAATACTTGTTCCAGACAACTATGGACCCTAGTTCACCAAAAATCGCCGTGCTGGGGGCCGGCGTGGTGGGAATGACAGTTGCTAAGCTGATACAAGACGAACTGAGGCACGCTAGTGTCAACGTCATCGCTGACCTCTTCAAGGAAGACACCCTCAGCAGCATAGCAGCTGGCATCTTCCGTCCGGGGACCAGCTTCCGAGGGCCAAACAACGAGATCACACAAAAATGGATAGACGACTCTTGGCACTACTTCCAAGACATTTTAAAAACCCCCGAAGCCGCCAACGCAGGGCTCATGCCAATCTCGTCCTACATTTTCTCCAAACAAAACTATCACGTCACAAGAAACCATCTAATCGAACATCTGGTGCAAACCTATAGACCTGTTGAAGATGATGAACTGAAACTATGCGGCGAGGGATGGAAATACGGTTCGTACTTCGAAACGATAAAAACTGAATGCGGCGCGCATTTGCCGTGGCTCGAGCGAATAATAACCGGAAAAGGCGGGAAAATAATAACCGGTAAAGTCACCAACTTCGCATCACTAAGCCAGTACGATTTGGTTTTTAATTGCACTGGTTTTGGCGCAAAATATTTGTGCAAAGACAACGATTTAGTTCCATTGCGGGGGCAGGTCATAAAAGTCAAAGCACCGTGGTTGAAATCGGCATTCTATGGGGATTACGATGCGTATATTATACCGGGTTTCAACGGGATCACGACGTTGGGTGGCACGAGGCAATATGACAGTTACAACTTAGAGGTTTGCAAGTACGATGCGGCGGGGATCATGGATAGATGTTGCGAGTTAGTGCCGGCGTTGCGGGAAGCGGAAGTGTTGTCGCATAGGGTTGGGCTACGTCCGCATCGAATGCCGGTTCGCGTGGAGGGCGAGGTGGTGGACGGTGTGAAGGTGGTCCATTGTTACGGGCACGGCGGCTACGGTGTGATGACAGCCCCAGGCACGGCCATGCATGCGGTCCGAATTGGACTCGAAACGCTGAAAAACGGCAGTTTTAAAAATAAACTTTAAATTAATTTAGAATGACGATTTTGATGAGATTCAACAAATTTGAATTAAGTATTTAGTTTTTGACTCGATGATTATTCTATTAACATGCAATTATAATTGTTTGAAGTTGATATTGTTACGTAGTTACATTGCATTTTAAATACTAATATAAGACTGTCATATTTTATCGGTTTTGCTTATATAAAGACACCTCTTAATTCCTAATGTTAATTTAAATGTCTTTTTTTTTAAACGCCTGAGAAAAGATGAAACCAAAGGGACACAGAAATTTAATACAGCATCAATCATTACATTGATGAGATGAACCAAGCTATGGAGCTACATAATTTGTAAGCAATTTCAGCTGTCGGGAAGTTGAGAATATATCGAATAAAGGAACAAGTTGCCGACACGTTTCTTATACTTGGGCTTAGTTAAAAACAGCGTACCTACAAACGTCACAACTTACAGTAGGAAACTCTACGTTAGAAATTACTTAATCTATAAGTAGGTAGGTAGTAGGTAATCTGTAGGTAGGTCTATGTAAGAGATGGAGCGACGACATATCTGCCGTAGTGGGACGAACTTGGAGCAGACTTGCCAAAGACAGAACGGGGTGGAAAGAAATGGAAGGAGGCTTTTACCGCGATAGGCGGTCCTTACATTTAATTAGGATAAATAAAATTTGTCTAATAAGTATACCTAAATTTAATTATACCTAACTGTGCAAAATAAACTTAGAACGAGTACAATTGACAAACACAGATACATAAAAGAATAAAATTGAAATAAAATATGTTTCGTTTGTATGTTACGCATTCACGCGCAACTCAATCGATCGTCATCAAATTCGGTATGAAGACTGTTTGAGACCATTAGAAGCACATAGGATATTTTCATCCTGTAAAATTGAATACTTTTTTAATGAAATCTGGTGGCAAACTAGCAAGTGGGTCATGTGATGGCTACTACTACTTTGCTATCTCCGCAATATAGTGATGTCAAGTAGTAGGTACTTAGTAGTATGTGTGTGTGGTGTTTTCAGCACCACCCATGAACACCTGCAATAATAAGGATTGCAGATTATGCTGCCATCCTGGAGGGCTCAGAAGAATACCTCAGTAATTCCACCTGTTGCCCTAATCTCCACTCCGGACCACAAAAGCGCAAGCTCTGCTGCTTAGCGGCAGGATTAGCGAATAAGATGGTGGCAGCGACGTCTTACTTGCGCAAGATCCTGCTACCCGCAAAATTTTATTTGTAAATTTAAAAAATCAAGACGCACTGTAGCCCTGTTCAGACAGACACGTCTGTCAATAATCACATTACTCCGAAGTCGGTTCCGGTTCGACACCTATGCTGCTAATGTTCCTTGCGAACAGCGAATATAATACTTAAAGTATATTACGTTAACTTGTTCGAACTTTGTTATTAGATTCAAGTAAACAGGGTAGAATTATGGGAGTTAGTTACATTACCAAGTATTTTTAACTATTGGAAAAGTATTAAAGTACCACGGAGAATATTCATGGTCTTTTTTACGTTTATTTAGATCAGGGGTTCTTAGGTCCCCGTTAACTGAATCGGAATTGAATCGCATTAAGTCTTAATGATTAAGACGTCATGCATGGTAAGGCCTCAGGATTTGAACCCGGGGCTTCTAGCTCAGCGTCATTAATCAGTTTATCCCGGAGTCAAATATTTTTTTATGTCTGGGCAGGACTCGTTTGCCTCCTCTTGTATAAAAAAAAACTTCCGTACAGACCCAATATCGGGCTTTGCGAGGGACATTTCATATCAGTTTCGACAGCAAATAAAAATGTAAATGATACCAATGGGCTACTGCAGACTCCGTCTCAACCGAATGAATAATGCATTTTGAATATATCGGGAATTTTTCGCAAAAATGTAAAATACAAAGTGTATTTTGTTGATTGAGGATCCGGTGTTCAAATAATACACTGAAGATCGGTTTTTACTTTGTAATCTTTTTAAATTAAATTCGTTACAAACGTATACGTCCTCTCCACTTGACGTCTCTCATCAATATGGCGGCCGCCGGTTGACAGACTAATACAAAAGAGTAATTAATATTATTTATTTATCTATAATTTATTTTAATCTTTTGATCTACTTTCGCCAACAGACGGCCATTCTGTTTTTCGGAATGTCCCCATTTCGACGTAAAGCTCGGCCGTCCTACATGAGTGGTATGGCCCCATACACACAGGACTATAGACATGCCTAGTACTTTACTAATCACTTAAACAAAACAGTAATCGCTATAATACATAGTGAAGATTTGTTTACAATACTCAGGAAATGCACATCACCGAACAGAATGTTGTTTTATACATTAATAAGGGCTCATACAATACAATAATACATTAATATATCGAACATAAATATAGGTAGCTATATTTTCATTAAGTAGCAAAGATGCAAAGTTAAACGATCTACAATCAATATTCGCTCTTCTATTACCTACATTCATAAATCATAAGGTAAACAAGTACTTAATGTTATAATTTAGGTTATGTGACTACAAAACAAAGCAGTATCGACTTGATTTGAAATTTATTTATGCTAGCAAGTGACTATCTCGGACTGCTATCACGGCGGAGGTCATTTTGAAATCACTGCACCACTTGGGGGCCACACTGGCTTGGTCTTCTTTTACTTCCGGTATTTGGTCACGTAGACTGCTGTTTAGGCTCTGATGTGTTTCCGGCTCCCATCAGCTATGTCGGGACACAATCCCTGGATCAGGGTACTCACAGGGTTTCCATTCGTTATCCAGTGGACGCGGTCTGCTCTTCGGTGCACAGAGCTCCCGTTTGCCACCTGAGTGACCTGGTCAGTACATTTTTAATCCTGGCTACCGTTTGCCGCCCGAGGGACCCGGTCTGCTATATTCCACTTATAGCTACCGTTTGCCGCCCGAGGGTCCCGGTCTGCCACTCTTCGGACATAGCTACCGTTTGCCACTCAAGGGACCCAGCCTGCTATTTATCAGTTTAGCTACCGTTTGCCACTTTAAGGTCACGGCCTGCTATAA
Organism: Pandemis heparana; assembly: GCA_963854515.1. Classification (NCBI taxonomy): domain Eukaryota; kingdom Metazoa; phylum Arthropoda; class Insecta; order Lepidoptera; family Tortricidae; genus Pandemis; species Pandemis heparana. The sequence goes on along the minus strand of OY978015.1, from coordinate 15,379,920 downwards.
CGTTATCTGGACCACACCACGCTATCCGTGGGCAATTGGACATGAGTGGTTATGCTTTCGTGATTGCAGGCGGCCAAGTCCGATCAGCTCCGTCCTGCTCGCTTCTTATTTTATATCTAAACTGCAACTGTAGGGATGTGGATTTAAGACAGGGTTTGTTAATATCTCGCAAATATTACTGGGATTTTAGTTATTATATTAGGGACGGTAAAGTTTACTCCAGTTTAAATCATTCGCTTATTTCATCATTATCGCTACTGCTATCACCACTACTCTGCAGCGGTGATGTCTGAAAAGTAATCCAGGATTTTAGATGATCTGCGGGAAAAATATTTTTGTAATGTCTCTGAGAATGCCCACTAACACTAGATACCTCATACCTATCTTTATCTAAAACTGCAGTGATTTTAAACGGCCCACGGAACTTCGGGGCTAGTTTTTTACTTTTACCCTTTTCTGGGTTGTGATTAGGGATCATGACTAGGTCGCCCTCACAGAACACCTTCGTAGGAGCTCTTTTTTTATCAAAGGATTCTTTCATCTTTTTCTGCATTTCTTTTGTATCTTCCTGTACCGTGTTTCGTATTTTTTCTCGCTCATCATCTAGATTGTCCTGCAAAGATTGAGCTGAAGATTCTGTTAACGAAGATTTTAATAAATTCTCCGTCTGGCTAGTTGTTCTATGACCAAATACAACCTCCGCTGGAGACTTTCCGATTCCCTTATTTAGTGTGTTGTTAAGGCTCCATTGTAATTTAGCTATGTTTGAATCCCAATCCTTTTCATCTAGATTGTGATTCATAGAGGCCAGCGAGTTTAGAATTGTTCTATTGTAGCGTTCAATCTGTCCATTTGCACGCGGTGTCGCTACTGCATTATACGTGTGCTTTATGCCACTGGACTTTGTGAACTCCTTAAATTCATTGGAGGTAAAGCTGGTGCCTTGGTCAGAAATTATTATCTTAGGATAGCCAAACGTGGAGAATATGTCCTCAAGCACCTTGATCGTGGTCTTTGACCTAGTATTCCTAACCGCCCTTATAAAAATGAATTTGCTGAATGCATCTATCACTCCTATAATGTATGTGTTACCCCGTTTACTTTTAATAAACGGCCCTAAATGGTCCATGTGAATTGTATGGAATATGGAAGCTGGTTTAGGTATTGGGTGTAGGTATCCTGTCTTTTTACCTGCCAATTCTTTGTTGTACGCGCAATTGAGGCATGATGACACATATTTTTTGATGAACCGGTTCATTTTAGGGAACCAGTAGTCAGCGGATATTTTTTCCAACGTTTTCTCAACGGCAAAATGACCCGCTTCATCATGGTTAATTTGGCAGATACGCCACCGGGCTCCATGAGGCACTACCCATTTCAAGCTCTTCCCCACGCGCCTATACACCTTATCATCTCGCAAGACGTAGTTGTTTGTGATGTCTTTAAGATCCTCTGCACTCGTTTCGAGAATTGACTTAATTCGTTTCAACCGCGAGTCGGTCATTTGCACGGTATGCAGCCAGTCCTTTGTGGTAATATGCATTATATCTATCTCTTCTTGCTGCCCTGGAGGAAGTACTGGATTACGGCTTAGCGCATCTGCATGCTGCATATTATGACCAGGCCTGTACTCAACTGTAAAGTTGAATTCTTGTAATATAAGCCACCACCTAGCCACCTTCGGCAGTAAATCACGCTTTATAAGCGTCGATCGCAAGGCGTTGCAGTCTGTGACTACTTTAAACTCCAGTCCCAGAAGGTAGACGCGAAATCTCTGGAGCGTGAATACTACGGCCATTGTCTCTAACTCATATGAGTGCCAGAACTCTTCCTCACGGGTCGTTTGGCGACTAAAGTAGGCCACAGGACGCATTAGTGCATCGTCGCTTGATCTTTGAAGCAAAACTCCCCCTACGCCAACTTTACTGGCGTCACAATGTACCTCCGTTTCAAAACTGGGGTCGTAAAGTGCGAGTACCGGTCTTGTGACTAATTTGGTTTTTATATTTCGAAAAGCTGACTCTTGCTCCTCACCCCAAACCCAAGTGACGTCTGCCTTTGTTAGTTTCGTCAAAGGTCTAGCGAGCGTAGCGAAATTGTGCACGAAACGGCGGAAGAAACTAGCCAACCCAACAAACTGGCGTACTTGGTGGACGTTCTTTGGAGTAGGAAATTCAGATACAGCTTGGGTTTTATTAGTTCCAGGTCTTAGACCTGCCTCAGAGATCTGATAGCCTAAGTATTCTACTTCAGATTGAAAGAAAAAGCATTTCTTTAGGTTAAGTGTAAGACCGGCTTTAGACAGCAGCTCTAAGATTTCTTCCAACTTTTGCATCCCTTCACCAAAATTGCCGCAAGCTGACAGAAGGTCGTCTAAATATGGGACTGCCAGTTCAAACCGCTTGTTTCCTAGGGCCCTATTTATCATATTTTGGAATACTGCCGGGGCATTCACGAGGCCAAAGGGCATTCGTGTGTACTCATAGTGCCCGTCGGGTGTAACAAACGCGGTTACGTGACGTGAGCTCTCCGATACCGGTATTTGGTAGTAACCCGACGCCAGATCTAAACTGGTAAAGAAGGTTTTACCACTTAATCTATCAAGCTGATCCTCAATGACTGGCATCGGGTAACTGTCCTTCACTGTCTTTTTATTGAGGGCTCTATAGTCAACGCATAATCGATATTCGCGGTTCTTTTTACGGACGAGCACTATAGGGCTTGCGTATGCCGATTGCGACTCCCTAATGATATTATTTGCCAATAATTCACCTACCATCTCTCTAACAATTTCCCGTTCACTGTATGGAAGACGGTAGGGCTTATACGTAACAGGAGTATCATCGTTGAGCCGAATAGACATTTCAGTGATATTAGTTAGCCCCAATTCTTCCATGTTAGAGGCAAAACAATGTCTGTACCTATTTAGAAGCGCTATTAGTTCTTCTTTCTGTTCTGCTAATATTTTTGGACCAATATTTATCATATCCACTGTGATCGGCTGCCTAGGGCACGCATTCGCATCTCCAAGACCATTCGCGTTAACAATTCGGTTTATATTTAAGCTCTCGGATCTGGTTCTGATATGTTTTGGGTTGGGTATTATTATAGCTCGAGAGATGATTTTATTGTTAGTAAATTTAATCGGCTTACATGAAAGGTTTATAACTACCAAACGCCCCTTTCCGTTACTAAAATGATATAACCCCTGTAATGTACAAAACTCCCTTCCATTTTCCATACAAACCGAACCAGGTACGAACAATACACCAGAATAATTATTATCTGTGTGTAAGTACTTCAATATCCTTCACACCATCAAACGTGATTTCGCTGGAGTTAAATAGGTTTGACCGCTCTGTCACGGAATGGTCACAATAGAGAGTCAAATTGGCACTAGTCTTGATGACAGTCACAGACGGTAATTCTGTGAGTGACTGCCCTATAAGAACATCTGTACTCAAAAGTTCGTTGTCAACAACAAAGGCGCTAACGTCAGCTTTTACAGCGTCTACCTCAATATTTACTAAAGCTTGGCCCAACGGACGGACGGTACCAAAAGCAAAGCCTTTAAGGATTGGCAAGTCAGACTTATCAAGAGAGAGGTTAGATTCTTGGGCTACATTGTTTCTAATAAGCGTACATTGACTACCAAAATCAATATAGGCCTGCCTATCTACACCATTTAGTTTAATGTGTTTAAAATACTTGCCATTTTGATCGTCTTGCTTTGATATTTGCAAGACAGGTTTAACAATCCCATTACTCAAATTAACTTTATGATCTTCAGATTGTGGTTTAACCTCCGATGCGGTACACTGCTGAGCGACATGGCCAAAACGTGAACATTTATCGCATTTCTTAATCGGCTTAGGGCAGGCTCGTGCTGTGTGTCCAAACTCTGAGCAGTTGAAGCACCGACCATATTTAGACCTGTTATTATTCCTATTGCTGTTTTGGTTGTTCGTCGTTGATACGGATCCATTTCCATTTTGAGGTCGGCTGTTATCTGATCTAGCTTCTTGAATTCTGGACCCTTGAGCCGTTTTGCGAGGTTGACTCATAAAAATCTTTTTAGAGATGCGTCTCAAGTATTTTAAAAGCTGTGATGGTCTTTTGAAACTCGAACCTTGCGCATTAAGCCGAATATTACTGTCAAAGATACCGTTTATTATACAATCGACGGCGTCTCGTCTCACAATACCACACATCTTCACCAATCTAGATTTGTCATGAAAATACTCCTCTAACGACTCGTCTCTTTTGCTTTTACGATCTAACATTTCGTATAGTCTATCCGCATAGTTACGGTCATCTGGAAATGTTTTCAATATTTTCTTTTGCCACTGCCGCCATGTTAAATTGACTGAGCTAAGTGACTGATACCATTTCTTCGCGTATCCGGCTAACTTGGGAATTGCATAATAGATGATTTGTTTATCGTTCCAACCGTAAACAGTAGCGATCTGATTGACTTTGCGCACCCAGTCAGCTGCAGCTTGCGCATTCGCGTCAGGGTCATACTCAGGCACTACGTTGTGCGCCCCTTCGAAAGTGCCACCCTTGCGGTCTAAGAGCTTCGTGACCTTTTCCACTAAGTTGTAGTTCTCTTGAGTCGCTGAGAGTTTTGATTTCGATTGACGTCGTCGTTTGGCGGAAGTTTCGGTGGCCGCACTCCTTCGTTTCCGCTTATTAGCATTCTGTCGTGATCTTCGTCGTGATCTGCGGTGAGAGGTAGCACTACTGCTCGATAGGCTGTCGGTTGTATCATCCGAAGATTCTGACGAGTCATCGCTACTTGAAGAACTAGAACTGGTTGTAGATTTGCGTCGGCGACGATGGACACTGGAATCTACACGTCGTTTGCTCTCGCGTACCTTTCGGTAACGTTTTAAAGTCCTCCGCGATCGTCCGTGACGATCAGATGACTCGTCGCTGTTTGACGAACTGGAGGTGGTAGTCGACCTCTGACGGTAACGTGAACGTCGGCGACGTGATCTACTACGATAGGTATTTCGTTTCTTTGTATGTCTTCGCGGTACGTCCGCCCTCGTGTAAGACCGTCGCCGGGGTCGATTTAACGTTTTATGGCGATTTAGACTTCTAATAGTACTCCTGGCCCGTTGCGAATTGGTATCGGCTAGGGGTGGGGTATATCCCGATCTCGATGACATGTTATCTTATTTTGCTTAGTGAACACGTGTTAGTGGATACTTGTGAAGTCTTTATTAAGTATTTGCGAGTAAAGGAAATTAGTACGGAAGAAACAAAATAAACATGTAATTAGTAAACTGTTGAACAGCGCTGGAAAACTCGTGAAATTCTAATGAAATTCACATTCAACCTTTTTGTATAATATATTTTTTTTAAAATGTAGGTACTTGACTTGAATAACAAATTTTAGTATAGCTTTCGTAGCATATGCATGAAAAATCAATTTGCGGTGTTATGTAATGTCATTTAATATTCATTTATTACTTAAAAAAAATACCGATAACTTATTAATGACAAATAAGCAAAATAATGCTAAATCTGTTCATGGTTGAACCCACACTAAAATTGCAAGATGAAGGTATTCTTATCTTATGCCAAAGTAATTAGGTACGACCATAACGGGTTCGAGAAAGGTTGCCTAAACAGAGACGACTAGATTATAGGACGCATTTCTAATCGTACATTACAAATATTTAACTTGAGCTGTTTCGTAGTATAAGTAACGATAAGTTTATTTTTCAATATAAATGGTCAATATAGGTGTGTGATAAGGTATTGTTTACATCTAGAAAATGGAACAAAATTTCAGCGGTACAGGTTACAAGTAGATATGTACCTACAAGTCACGTCTTAAACAATGAGTATGATGCTTTAAATGTAGGTAAGTGTTACCAATTATTGACAGACTTAATGTAGCAGCTTCATCGCATTACACCTTTATACTGTTAATTTAGACCTTTAGATATGAAAACAACTGAGCAAAGAATATTGCGAAATTATATCAGCTATAGATAGTTAACAACACATTCAGAAACAACCTTATTGCGTATCAGATTTGTATTAGAGTTTTATAATAAGTATTTTATGAGATCCGGGGAAATCAGGAGACGCCAATCATACTTACAATACGTACGTGGGGTACCTACCCACCTTAAAATCGCGTAATGTCGTTATTTACATAAAATTCGACTGTTTATACCTATGATAATAAATGATTGAACACGTACAAATACATAGGTACATGAATCGCAACCTATGTATTTTCTTTTCATTAAATGTAATTTAGATTATTTTTCGACGTTATATTTATATAGGTATAATTACATATGTCTGCTAGTAATGTTGACAGTATGCAGGCTAAATTAACATGAGTGAGTGATCTTGTTTGTCACTTACTAAATATATTATATACTCATTATTACATAGTTTTTATAGCAGCAGTTTAATTATTACGGATTAATATCACACACAACACCTTCAGTGAATCTTTAAATATTACACAGGGTCAAAATCATAATGAAAATAATACCTCGGTGAACACGAACGTTATGTTGTGATACATGTACATACCTGAGGATGTTCTCCAACGTTCTTACCACTTCTGAACTGTTGATTGAGGATCCGGTGTTCAAATAATACACTGAAGATCGGTTTTTACTTTGTAATCTTTTTAAATTAAATTCGTTACAAACGTATACGTCCTCTCCACTTGACGTCTCTCATCAATATGGCGGCCGCCGGTTGACAGACTAATACAAAAGAGTAATTAATATTATTTATTTATCTATAATTTATTTTAATCTTTTGATCTACTTTCGCCAACAATTTGTTGATACTAACGAATCATTAACGATGTTTCTTCCATGCTGTAGGCTTATTGCGTAACTCGCTCGCAATCGCCATCGTGTTCATTTTGACAGTTCGTGTATGGGCTGACAATTGGCATCGGAATCAGCTTGCTGTCACATTCATACATGAACTGTCAAAATGACCACGATGGTGATTGCGAGCGAGTTAGACAATAAGCCTACTGGTCTGGGTGTAAAGAAAAAAACATAGAATATAGCATAGAACCTAAACTAAATCGGAATTGAAACGCCATAGTTCGCGCCTTCTCTCGTTCCTGGTGAGCAGTAGATGTTGCACGGGAGTTTGTAATTGCAGAGGCGTCTTTACCTATGGTCACAGTACATAAAAGCAGAAGCAGTAGGGAATCTACGAACAAATCGGTCGAAACGAACGCACACATAGACACGCGCTTTTACACGGCCCCTAAGCGGATCTCGCGGTGCCATCAGTCGCGCGTGGCGCATTGAGACGAGCAGCCGTTTTCGTTCTAAACATGCCAAGAGCGTATTGCGCAGTGTACGGCTGCTTGAACTTGGCTTCTTCAAAACCGGAGCTTTCGTTTTTTAAACTCCCTGCTGATGTTGAAAGGTAAGAATGATACTATATTATTATGAAATAAAATTTATATATTATTTTTATAACGAGAAATGTCAGATGTCACTTCTCTGACAAATGCTTTTTCTGTTAAATAAAACGTTGGGGTGCGTGTCGGGTTACCTCCACGTGTGGCCAAGAGCTGCGGTTCGTTTCTGGATCCGTCCGGGGGGAAGAGCAGTGCTTGGTCCGGTGCACCCTGGGCAACGGCTTATGATTTCCTGGCAGTATCTGAGGGATATCATTGACCGTTGGCTAAGAGCCCGACAGGGGGGAGGGGGGTCTTTGACCGTGTTACCGTACAACGTTGCCGACATTTTGTCACAAGATTTTATTTTAAGAAAATTTTACCCTGACATTGGCGAAGTTGTCGTCGCTATAACGACTTGTAACGCCACAAATAAAAAGAAGAAGAAGAAGAATAAAACGTTTGGCTGTTTAGATGATAAGGAAGTAGTTGCCGTATATTATAGACCGTGTTTTTGGTGAAAAAAATTTCTACGGACTTTCATTGTTATCATCTTGCATCTATAGTATATGTACTAATATATTAAAGAAAACTACACTTGAAGGATAACTTGTCAAATAGGTAGGGCAAACCTTGGTTAAAAAAAACTATTCAATTTAACAAAAATTATATCGACAACCCTAACGCTTTATTGGAGCGTAGGTACTTATTTCAAAAAGTAGTTTTATCTTCCCTACTGCTTTAGCTTATATATATACTGTGCTATGGTGCAGGAGCGCCCTCTAATGCGACACCTCCAAAGATGCGTCGCTCGCGGCGCCGGCGCTCTCAAAGGCCCTGCGCCCGTGTTATGGCGCCAGGGTACTGGTTGCACACGGGCGCCACAAGGGCTAGAGACGCCTCTGTGTAATTGTGTCGTACAGACACATCATTCAAACAGACGACGCTTGGTGATAAAAAATCGCATGGTAAAGCTAAACTTCCGAGCATTTAGCGGCGCCAGCTAAGCCTAGCCTAGCCTAACTGGGCTAAGTCTAGCTAACAAGGTCATGTGGCAGCCGGTATAGATATAAAAAATTAAAGGCTAACTTACCTGGGCCCTATTTTATAAAGCTACAAGTTAAAATTTACAAGCGGAAGTCTCTTTCTGACCCTATGTGTTAGATAGAGACTTACGCTTGTAAATTGTAGCTTTATAAAATAGGGCCCTGATATGGGTGTAGCGGTATAGCACGCATCACGGAATGACGAGGATCCGGGTTCGACTCCCGGCCATAGCTTTACTTTTCGGATTTTTCTGTGTTCTAATTTTCAGTCGTTTAGAATTTTTTGACACAATATTTGTAAAATGTTTTCGTCCTCTTTTTAGTAATTCCGTCTCCGATCTAATCTAACGAATATAATCCTGTCTAGAATAACTAACTCCGCTATAATTGACGTCAGTTGGGATAACATCAATTATTCACTATCACAAAGCCTAGCATCTCACCCCAGGAGCGGTAAGCAGAAGGTTCCGTAGCCTCCGCAAACAGCTTTTATCTCAATTCGCGGTATTTCACGGATCTCTAAAACTATTTACGCAGCATGAATGATTAATAGTGATCCTTGGGGAGCTGGAGTCTTGAATTGTTGGAAAATTCGGTCGCGGCGTTTTAGTCCGATGAGAAAGTGTAGATGTTGGAGATAATTAATTCGTAGCTGAAAAGATTTGAGAGTTGTATAAGATAATGATGCCTAAGATACAGGCTACATTCGTAGCCTAGTTTATGTAGGTATTTTCAGTATAAATTAGCACTAAGTTTCTACTTTAGAAGTGAAACTTTCTGCTTTAGAAGTGTTTTGGTAAAATTGCCTGCAAAGACGGACAGACGAGTGATGCCTAGGGGTTCTACTTTTTCCTTTTGAGTTACGGAATTCCAAAAAAAGCACCTGGAATATTCAAAAGTAGCAATTTACCTCGAACTAAATCACCTAAATGTCAATAAAAGCAAAAATCTAAACAACTCATGCAACTGCGTCGAAATATCGGGAGCTCAATAAAGGTAATCGCGGTTCATAATCCCGTTTATAATATTTCGAACAAAAATCTAAATTTAAAATGCCCTTTTAATTTATTTTCATGTACCTACCTATGTCTACTCTACTCAGGTTTCTGCTGTCCATTCAATCGTTCGAAGGTTAACTGGATGACATCACGAACAACCTCACAAACCTCACGAACCTTTACAAATCTGTTTGTTCTGTAAATTTCTCGTGTTTTTGTACAATTACCTGTGTAGCTAATACAAAATTTAATAAGTCAGGGTTAGGTACTACGTCATAATTGATTTTCATCCGACTCATCCCTTTCTTACCGTTATGTTGGCACACCTGAAACTAATGCCTTGATAATCGCTAATTGATGTACGCTCGAGTTTCGCGTGGATTCAGAGGATTCAGCCTCAATTAACGATGTTTTGAATATAATCCAGTATTTATGGGCTTTGCATAGCTCATTACACTAACAACCTGCACCTACAGTGTAAGTTTTCACTTATACTCTATTTATTTTAGCTAGATACTAAAATGACATTACCTGTGTTGCCTGTTTTTTGCAATTCAAAAATAGTGATGTGCCGCTACTATTGAAAGTTAACGATAAATTAAATTTAGTATAGATTTTTGTATGTATAAGCTAGTGTAATAAACTAATAAACCTTTAAATTTGCTTGATTATGATACAATCGTATTTTTTTCTTAAAATATAACATGACCAATCTCTTGTATTCAGACCATAAACATTGTCGATGGTTTCGAGTACACCACTATACAATAAAAGCTGGTCATTATTTCACAATTTGACATTTGCAATTGTCAATTTAGTTTCTAGCTAAAATAACATACATACATATCGTCACGCCTCTTTCCCACAGGGGTAGCTAAAATAAATAGAGTATAAATAACATGAAATAAAAAAAATTACAACCCCTTACGCATTTCGATGCGGTTTTTTTCATGCGAAACTCAGTCACCTACCTTGCGTTGGTTTTAGCCATGTTCTGTAAATATTGGTCCAGCAGTTAGTAGAATATCAGCTCTTTTCCATAATGATATCAGGCATTTTTGGCATAAAATTGAATTGTTTTTTATTTACCTATGATTACTCGACTAATGCGTTGGTTATTTTTTTTTATTTAATGTTATGTTTGCCTTAACACTCTTAACTAGATTTACAAATACCATTCACTCTCTAGAGATTAAACAGTGTGTATTTCTCCCGCTTAATAAGACTAAGTATATTGACATACCTACTATTAGAGCGTGAGAAAAGAGAAAAAGAAGATGCAAAGATCTACGGGGCGCAGACAAAGTCGCGGCTAACAGATAGATAATTGTTTATTTAATTTTGGGAATTGAAGTACCATTAAGTCCTAGAATATTAAACAGCGACTCACTTTATCTGAAGGGGTTTTGAAGACGTCCATTCCGTACTTAAGGTAATTGCCAGTCTAGACATTTAGCTGAAAGAGGTTTCAGAACTTAGTTGTTTATATTGGACGCTGATTTTGTATATAAATTCAGAGGAACTCTAAGGTGCAAGTCTGTTTCGAACTCAAGATTCTCTCCACGATTTATCGTTTTATAATATACACATTAGGTTCGCTCGCTGTCAGATCCATACTGAAAATGACAGCTAAAATCTGACTCGGAACTGAGTCGGAATTTAATCGCATCAAGACGTCATGGAAAGTCTCCTGTCTTTTTCATACTCTTTGCTCAGGAAAGAGACGGGTAGTTTCTCGTTCTCGTGCTAGTCGTGCAGACGCTATAAAATCATGTTAACTCAAAACAAAAACACAATAATCGTCTAAAATATTCACTCCGGTTTTGGTGCCGGAACGCGATGCCGTTTCCGATACACGGCCATTAGGAGACTTATGCGATATGGATACGGCGATTATCGGTGGGCTTTTGTGGGCTTACGCCGGGACATGGCCGTTCCATTGGTAATAGATATTTGTTTGGGCGCTTTGAAAATGTTATCCGACGTTTGCATGTTTTAAGTGAGCTTTGAAAGCACAAATGTGAAAGTACCACTCGAATGTGGTGAAAAATCGTGTTGAATTTGAAAAAACAGGTAGCTGAGTAAATAATAGGGAATATGCATTGAAAAAATTACACATTTCTCCATAAAATATGAAAATATCTTGACAAAAAGTGGAATTAAAAGTAACATCGGTGAAGAAATACGGAATCATAGATAACTGACACTTCAGATAAGTAACTGGAACATATCAGAGTGGTGAAACAGGCCCTAAAATTTGACAAATAACTCACAAACTACAGCAATAACTTTACAAAAGAATCCACAAACAACTTGACAAATTGTCAAACAAATTGACATAACTTTACTATAATTTCTAAACGACACTGAAAATTAGAACACATAGAAAAATCTGAAAAGTAAAGCTATGGCCGGGAATCGAACCCGGGTCCTCGTCATTCCGTGACGCGTGCTATACCCCTACACCACCCATAGCAGGTAACTTTACTATAATCTACGAATGAAGTAAATATGTATTTTTGATCTTGCTCGAACCCACCCAAGGACGACAGAGCAGGTAAGGATGCTGTCCACTAAATATCAAAGGATAACCATTAGCAGATCTTTATGGGACACTACGGCTAAGTTTACTGCTGTAAAGGCCACTCGTGTTAGGTTTAAGAGGTAACGCTTATTGTAGGTGTTCAGAAGACATTGTCTCTACAGTGTGTAAATTTCATACGGGCATATTCTATCCAGAAGTAGTTAACTATATACAAATCTTGTGAGAATGATATTTTGTTGGCTCTCAGGCTAGCTGGTAGATCAATACTAAAATTACAGCTAAAACCTTCTTCTTCTTTTATTAATATGGCCCCATTGATCGATGCGATGATTTCGCCAATGTCAAAGTAATAAATACAGTATTCAAAAATCTTGTGACAAAAATGTCGGCAACGTTGTACGGTAGAACACGGTCAAACGACCCCCTCCCCCCCTGTCGGGCTCTTAGCCAACGGACAATGATATCCCACGGAGACCGCCAGGAAATCATTAATCGATGTCCAGGGTGCACCGGATCAAGCACTGCTCTTCCCCTCGGACGGATCCAAAAACGAACCGCAGCTCTTGACCACACGCGGAGGTAACCCGACTCGCACCCCCAGCTAAAACCAGAACTGAGTCAGAATTGAATCGCGTTAGACGTCATTTTAAGGCCCCTGATTATGAAACAATATGACTGTATAGCAATAAGACCAACTGTTGAAGTGAAAAACCGATTGCTTTGATCTTTCGTATGCCTAGTGCCGACTTCTAACAAAACACGTTTCTTAGAAATATAAGATGAAAGTTGTCGCTTTTCACCAATCATTGTCGAGGTTGTGAAATAGGGGCCACATGAAATACGCTCAAGTTATATTTAAGACACAAATTCTTAGTTATCCATACTGAGACTACGACGGATTTCGATATACGGATGATTTAATCCATCTACTTGGAAAGATAAAGCTACAAACTTATCCAGGCCACCGGTCAAATACGGAACTAACATAGCCACGTACTAATTTCACTATTCTCTTTGATACTGGCGACATAGTGGTCTGCGCAAATAACTTTGTAATACAGAACTATTGGAGTGCAAAAGGGTTGAATTATTTTTCTTTGACGCGCGCAACTGGTGCGTAAATTCACATTTTCTATCGACAATATTGAGTTTTACATTCGCGTTGGAAATATGGACGAATATCGGTACCTATCTATATCTAGCTTGGGTTAGGAAAATGTGAATCAACGTAAAAATAAGCTGTTTTCAAATAACGATTTGTTCAAATATTAGTAAACTTCTTTGAAGTCGGTGTTAAGATTTCAATTACCGTAAAACGGGGTGAGAGAGTTGCGGGAGAAAGCATAGAACGTTATTTTTGTGTTTCCACTTGCTACTTAAAAGTTCTGGCTCGCGTTCTCTAAAAGTAGTTTAGTTATATTTTTAGACATGTCATATATCTCAATTTCCTGGTAATTTGTTAAATATCGTAATTTTCTTTTGTTACTATCCCTTCTGACCGCATCACGGGGTGAGTTAGGATGTGCCTATATTTCAGTGTTTATTATTTAAACTATGAAACTAAACGATAGGTAGGTAATTATTACTAAACTAATATTTATACACATACCATCGGAACATTTTTCATCTATAAAATCCACTTGCCACGTATGAAAATACTTTTTTTATCGAAATTTGATTTGAAGTTCAAATTTTCTCCCTACAACCACGTTTAACGGTAGGTACTGTTATTTCATGCATATTCCTTTCCAATATAATATTTTTAATTTTTAATACGTATTTGCACAGTTTTGTAATGATATTTTCACACCACCTGCTCGACAATGGCTAATTATATATCATGTAAACCTTACTCAAAGTAACTCATTATAGCCCTTGGCTTTAGCCGGGTAGTAATATTGTACTGAATTTCATTATAACCCGCCGGTTAGTAATATGAATCTCACTTCTCATAGTTCTTATTGTCATACTCTTAAAGTCTAATTTCGTAAAAATCTTACAGCTCCGAAAATCGAGATGGCCATGCCACGGCAAGCGGCGGCGTTCGATTTTCAAACGAATGAAACATATTTCAAATAAAACAAAAGCCGCGAGTGTTTTCTGGCGCTGTGATATAGTTAGGTACGCATTAGAACTCCTAAGATTCCAAATAAAAATATTACAACTGGACTAATGTCTCAAATAATATTTTTTACTTTTAATTTTGTTTTACCTACAGTTGTTAAAATGAAATTCTTTCTCTAGTTGCCTTGGTTTTTATTGTCTCGCAAAAGGTGAGAAAAGTAGAGTATACTCCTCGGGGATAAAACTGTTTATGTCTTGGGTGCGCTTAAATTCTTCGCTCCTCTCAGGACTCAATCTTAATTCCCTCGCTACGCTCAGGAATTAACTCATAACACCCTCGCTTCGCTCGGGAGTTAAATCTAGAGTCCTTCGCTGCGCTCAGGATTCAATATCGCACCCGTGACATAATACAGTGCTTTATCCCCTCGGTGTACAATCTACTATTTATTCTAGTTAGCCTTACGACTACGAGGGTGGAATCTAGATTTTTGTGTTAACGCGGCAATACGCAACAAATAATCAAATAATATCCAACTATGTAATAAATTCTAAATAAAGACCGTCATTCGTTCTACGGAGCAGACCCCGTTCTGAAATGAAAACATTTATTTCTCTAATAAACAGGGTGCGAATTTTTTTATGTGCCTCGTATATCAAAACGCCGTAATGGCGCCGAGGGGAGGGTTAATTCGATACTGGGGAGGCATAAAACAAAAAACTGTTGCAAAAACACGCAGAAGACAATGAAAATTACCCGCTTGTCATTGGCACTTGCTTTTTTTGTTCCTTTGACAGATGATAGGCAAAGGGAATTGAGCCCATACAGCCAAAACTGATGAATGCCGGACTAATTTTTTTTACTATTATCAAACTCTTAATTCTGTTCTTGCCATTTTGTTAATTCGCATATAAGTATGTTCACACAGACAATGAATAAACAAAAAACATTCATAATGACCGAATGATCTGTACCTACTGGACCATTAAAATACAAACCAGTGCAGTCAGTAGATTTACGACACAGCGGTGCGCGACCGCTAATGGGCACGGAATTAAAATTTAAAATTCAGACCTTAGCGTGTTTTTGACCGACGAAAAAAAAACGGAGCTGGTTCTCAATTCGACACGTAATAATGTACATGTATTCAATGTTTACGTAATGACCACGCATAACTTTTAACACAGTACTCCGATTTTGATAATTCTTTTCTTATCGGAAAGGGTTGTATACACCGAGGGGGGTCCCTTATAAATTTCGAAAAAAAAAACCAACCCTGAGAGTGGAAAATAAAGGAATGATTGTTTTAATGCTGAGCTGTGTATTAGAAACAAACTGATTAACAAAGAAGCGTGTTAATTTTTTTCTTTAATAAAAAATAAAACCGCCTTCAATTTTTTTTAAGTAACCATAGTAATTTCATATCAAAAAGTACATTTCAATGCTACCTACGGATTTGTTGGAAGTCGGTGCCTATTGGGTTTGCCACTATTAGATCTGAGGCACCGACTTTTTCTTTTTATACATACCTACATACATACATATACACAAAATTACGGGGTAGACAGAGCCTGAGGCAACAAGACCTAAAGGCCACGTTTAGCATGTTAACATTGTAGGCGTATAGGTGGAAAGAGGAATCAAAATAGTGATGGGATGCTAGCCGCATCGCCAAGACATGATTCTTAAGAATTTTGCCCATTCCTTCAATGGGCTTTTACCAATTACGCGGGACGAAAAGCAACCGGTACCTACATTCTGTTTTTCCTTTGCTCCCAGACCAGTGGAAGTAAGTTTTTATGAGTAAATAAGTAATGTACTGTCGAAAATCTGTAATAATTTGACTCGAGATTCGCAAATGAAAGCAATCTATCCCCTTGAAAAGGCTCCCCGAGCTCGCAGTAAACAAAACAGCGACAAAGGCAATCCCGCAGGGCTGCCAACGCATAGGTATGGGACAACGACTTAATACCACGGCACGTGATAATAATTGACCGTCTCACCCATGCCAATAGGTCATGCGGCTAGTGAGGCGCTACGGGACGCATTTGTGTCGTAAACATACTGATCCTGAAAAAGGTCCTCCGAAAAGTACAAAACTGTAGGCTTATTGTCTAACTCGCTCGCAATCGCCATCGTGTTCATTTTGACAGTTCTTGTATGAATGTGACAGCTAGCTGATTCCGATGCCAATTGTCAGCCCATACATGAACTGTCAAAATGAACACGATGGCGATTGCGAGCGAGTTAGACAATAAGCCTACTGGTCAAATCGTACCTGACATTATACGAAAACTATCCACAGCTAAACCTAAAACTAGCCACAACTGACTTACGCCCGTGGATAGCTTCAACGATACTGCTATAATTAAGTATTTACCGTCAGTTAAAATCTTAAAATCAATCAAACATTGTGTTAACTATGTATGATTGATTCGAATCAAAGTTCTCGAGAACCTTCTGACCCCATCGGCCATCGGTCCTGCGAGCAATGTGCCCCGCCCACTGCCACTTCAGTTTCGCAATTCTTCGGGCTATTTCGGTAACCTTAGTTCTACTAGTTATGTATGTATATTATCACGTTATATTTCAGGCGAAGCTATAAAAATAATTTATTATTATTTTCGTGTGGTAACCCTGTTACAAAGTGCCAACACTGTTAGCCGACGTTGTCGAAATATGCTAATGCGTTTGTCTCGCAGGTGCCTCGTCGGAATTACAAATTTTCTAACTTGTTTTACATTTTAACACTAGGCAGTAACAGTAGGCAAGGCGCAGAGTTCGTTGTTCGAAGGGATTTGAGGCCCATGCGGCTTTGAATTGAATTTAAGAATGACTCTTTTCGGAAACAACAGTTCAATAACCCTTCGAATGTTTAAACACTGATCGGTGCAAATCTGTCGGCATTATTTTACTAAATATTTTTAGTATTTATCTATTACTATTAGAATTAAACGAGACAAGAATTTGGGGTTTTTAGAAGCTTTTTAACTCGACCGTTTGTTTTTCTATACTTCATTTAGTTTAGAATTAGAAACCACAATAACATTATATGGCGTCTGGCCAACTATTGCTTATCTAGCAAATAGTACAGTGTAATAGTCTGGCAGCCACAAAATAACATTGTTTTAATGTCACTCTATTTTAATTTCGTTAATAGTTACTCTAGTACAAATTGTAAAGAGAATACAGTTCACGAGCTGCTATATAATGTTGTTGTGGTTTCTATATCTAAATTAAATGAAATGTAATAGTCCGATTGCTTTAAAATTTGGTACACCTATGTAGGATGGATGACAGTAACAGTAATCAACAAAAATAAAAAAATAAATTTTAACAAAACTTTACTTTTCGCATAATAGGGGTGAAGTTGAAAATGACTTGGTTCTGAATGAAAAACAAGAGGGTTGATAAAAAAAAACTCGAAATTACTAAAGAAAACCTTGCTAAAAGCATGTTGAAGTCTGTGATTAAAAACGCCTCTAATTACGCCTAGTCTTAAAAGCGGATAGTAATTTGTTCTTAAGGACCCAAATTACTTTCTTTGTCACCTGAGACAGCGACAGTGTCCCTTTAAAACTTCGAAAAACAAAGTACACTACTAAGAGGGTTTCTTAGTTAAGTTGTTGTCGAATATTTCCTAGGTACTTCAACCTTTACACGCATACTCATACTCATACTCATTTATTCGTAATAATTATTGTTATTACATGTCATTTTTATCATTATTTTATTATATTCCATGTCAGAACAACTCTAGAAATTAAAAAAAAAACATTTCAATATTTTTTTAATAGAACTAGTGCATATGCATAGTGCATGTGTAGCATAAATAATAGCATAATCAAAATCTTTTATTTTTGAAAAATATTTGATCATCATCAGCCTGAAGACGTCCACTGTTGAACAAAGCCCTCCTCCTTAGCACACCATAATGAACGACAACTCGCCACCTCAGTCCTGGATTTATAAATAGGCCGTATAGGCCGCGGCCTAGGGACGGCAGCGTCCTAGAGGCGGCAGATTTCAGAGGACGGTCACTCACTCAATTATTATTTTAGAAAGGTATGTACATCCGAATGGGAGAGGATCGTGCTGCCAAGAGGGCGTACGTGGGACGACCGACTGGTCGCCGCCCGGTTGGGCGACCCAGGTATCGCTGGGGGGACAGTGTCCAGGCGGATTTGCGACGTCTTCAAGTCGACGACTGGCAAGAAGCTGCGCACGATCAGGACAGATGGCGTGCTCTCGTTTCGGAGGCCAAGACCCTATTTGGGTCCCTGAGCCAAGTTAGGTAGTTAGTTATGTACATGGTATTATTGCTATTTGTATTGTTAGAGTGACGAAGCCTCATTTTACCAGTAGCAACACTGGACGATGCCGCCATCTTGAGCGATGACGTTTGACAGTGACAGTACGTCACGTACGTCAAGCAGATTCCCTCTAACGGGAGGTCGGATTATGGTTCCTCGAGGCGGAATCGACGCAAAAGAAGCATGGTCTTGGTTACCGTGCTTTGTGAGATCTTGTATGGCTTTTCCTTTCTGTTATTGTGTAATTATCTGACCAAATTGTGTGTTTCATCATGCTGGGGACTTGTTTGGAATCGTTATAGCCTTTTGTTCCTTATTTGTGAGTTATTTGTAAGACCGCTTGGATACAATTTGCTACTGGAGTCCTGTGTTTTTAATTGAAATAAGAGCATCTTGCCAAAAGTATTATTTTGTGAATTGTATCTGTTTCTTTATATTTGTACAATAGAGCATTACTTACTTACATACTTACATGGGGCGGCGGAAAAAAGTGGCCTACACTCATAAAAAATATAAATCCGGCACTGCGCCACCTGCATCCACCGGTTTCCCGCAACTTTTACGATGTCGGTCCACCTAGTGGGAGGCCTGCCAATACTGCGTCTTCCAGTTCGTGGTCAGCAAACAGCCAAAGTTAAAAGGTAATTTATAGTATTTTATGCAACAGTTGTATTAGAGGGGTCAAAAAAGGCGAGTGGTGTGGGTTACGATGTGAGCGTAGCGAACATCGTAAGAAATTCGCCACGAGCTTTTTTTGACTTGCTAATACAACGTTGCATACAATATTTTTTCTACGACTAAGTAGGCACTTACTAAATTAGAGTAATACTTTCTCCAAAAATGAAGAAGTCCAGTTTTCCAGTCTCCACGCAGAAATTCTCGTACCTAGGTTTTATCATTGCCGAGATTTTCTAGGCAACGAATTTTCCATCACTTCCTGGGCCGCTGCGGATATTTCTTCCGGTGTTGAGTTAATTTCGTTTTCATCCATATTTTTTTATGATACGTTACAAAACTTTGTTAAAACTATTGCAATCAAATAATAACAAATACTTAACAAACAAGACAAGAGCGGGAAACATGAAAACCACTAACGAAAAAATTGGAAGTTTGTTTATAGTAAACTTTGTTTTTAATTAACGCAAACTTTTTTTTTATAGCCTTGCATTCTTGGCGCATTTAGCCAAAACGTTTACCAACTTGCCAGTGACGTTATTAAAAAATCTTGTTTGTTATGTTGGCATCTACGCATTTCGTTCAGAAAGTTCTAGTTCTATAAAAAACCATTCGAATGAAATAATTTGTTAGGTTGGTAGCCATGCATTTTCATCTTAAATTTAATGTTGATCCTGTAAAAGTTTTACCTAGATCTGGCAGTCTATGGCTGGCAGAGTAACGATGGAGCACTTTTAGAGCCATAAGCCAACAAGTGCTTTTAGAGGGAATAGACAATATAGACTTAGCCAAAGTCTTATTATGAGTGTTCTTATAGTGGTGCTCGTGATAACATAAATCACAGATAATAGTACAGGAGTAGGAAAAAAAAAAACACAACCTAATTGAGAACCTTCTTTTTGAAGTCACCTGTTAAAATGTATATTTATTTTGATAGGCTCCACAAGAAGTATTTCGTCCAAAAGAACGACCGAGGTCCACCTCTGTTTTACATAAATTAATTAAATGTGGATACAATTATAATTTTATTCAATCTAAATGTAAATTATTGTTTTATTTCCTTGTGTTTCATCATTATTTTCAAGGACCGTTTGTTTCGTATATCATTGTTTTAAATTACAATTTACGGAAATAATGACTAGGGCTTATCTTTGTTTTTTATTTGACTACATTATTGACTGTGTTAATCTATTGCTTGTTTTAATAAGTTTTTAACATTTATCTTCACTTCCAAGCTGGTCTGGAAGCAAAGAAAAACCACAGAACGTACGTAGGTACGTTCTGTGGTAATAGAAGCAACTATTCTTATTCATCGAGGGAATGGGCAAAAATCTCAGGAATCATCACTATTTGGATTCCTCTTCTTCACCTATACGCCCACAATCATGCTAAACGTGGCCTTTAGGTCTTGTTACTTTTGGATCTGTCTACCCCGTAAGGGGTGTAGACGTGATTTATGTATGTATGTGTTTAAATTTCTCTGAAAGTCTATAGTCGTTCCTAACGACCTACCAATATAAAAATACATAATTATATTTTTTGTTCGCTGACCTCTAAGAAAATAAGAGGTCAAGAAAGTAGTAGGAACGGCTATGTGAGGCTGGTTTAAACTACACCTTGCCGCGTGCGTGTGTCCGTGTCGCAACAAGTTTCGTTGGCAAACTTTGGCTAAACTTGTGAGCGTGCAACCGTACGCACACGCTAGGGCGTAGTTGACTTTTTATTTGGTCTGAGGCTGACTGTACTTTTTTATTAGCTACATTTGAATCGTTATCATGTAATAAAAGTTTTAGTAACGAGACAAATAATACGCGTGTGTAGTTATTAGCGGACATTGAGAATGTTTCCGTAATTAAGTAATTAATTAAGATCACGATGAGATAATTAACTCAAGAAATGAGTCATCATTCTGCTTTTACCCGGAAAACATTACGGACAAAAATCCATTACAGCAAATGACTAATAATCATATTTGTGACGTGACGAAATACTGCTACGTCATGTCGTGCGTAGCAGCTCTACGACGTAGACCAGCTACGATTGTCGTAGAGGCCCAGCTATGTACTTGGAAGTAGGACTAGACGTAGGGGGGTTTACTAGACTAGTGCGTCAAAATATGTGTCCCAAAACTTCCATTCAGTTAATCACTTTTTGTTCGTCTTTTTATACGTATCGAACGTGACGAACGGTATGTTACGGGCACAAGAGGCATTTCATCTAAGTCCTCTAGGTTGGCAACGCATCTGCAATCCCTCCGGGGTTGTGGGAGTCTATGGGCAGTGGTGATCGCTTACCATCAGGTGACCCACTTGCTCGTTTGCCTTCCTATTCACATTAAAAAAAAAACGAACAGGAAAAAAATCCATAGTAAAATCTGGGATACATTTTTCTTGTGTAAAAATCGATAGGGTAAACGATTCTGAGTAAGAAAAACCCAAATATTTAAATTATGGAAAAAATATGAATGTAGACTTTTTTTGAAAAACGCTCACCTACAATATTAAAAGTTCTTTCGCAAGTGTTGCAAGTGGAGCTGTCAATTTTTCCTTCTAGTAATTGGAACGTTAAGGTGGAAACACATTATTAACACGCGACGCGACCCGATGCAACGCGACGCGTGTTGAGTCGAATCAAATTGTATTATTTCATTTCATTTCATTTATTCATTGTTTATGTCATGTACATTATAGTTAAAGATGTTATAATATACTCAAGTCGGTCCATGACGCCCTGTAAGGGCACACAATGGTACTTAAGATTAGATTAAAATTAACACATATTTCCAATTAAAATAAGATAAAATTACATTAAAATTACAGCCATCCATTAATTATTATTATTAGTATTATTTTCTATGACCAGAACCACACTATGAACATCCGACGCGACGCCATGCGCATACATTCGTTGCATCGGGTCGCGTCGCGTGTTAATAATGTGTTTCCAGCTTTAGCGTGAACGTGTTCGAGACGTCTTTTTGTGTGAAAGTACACTAGATGCTCTGCTACCAAGGGCCTTGCCTTAAGTCCTAATGCTTTTCAATTCCGATTCTTACATACATATATAAATACATAAATCACGTCTTTATCCGTAACGGGGTAGCCAGAGAGCCTAAGGTAACAAGAGCTAAGGTCACTTTTGGCATGATTGTCGGCGTATAGGTGGAAAGTGGAATCAAAATAGTGATAGGTTGCTAGCAACGCCTATAACATGATTCTTGAGATTTCCGCCCATTCCTTTTACCATTTGCGCGGGAAGGGAAGCAATTGGTACATACTACGTTTTTCTTTGCTCCCAGAAGGAGGAAGGAGTTCCGATTCTTTAGCTGTCATTTTTGACACTTCTAGTATGGATCTGACAGCGATCGATTAGACTTTGTTTCGGAATTTTGCTTTGGTTTTTTTTGTTTTGTTTTGCCGCCGGGGCGAGCGCTCTCTGAAGAAGGACTACGTACGGAATAGTCCGAAACATATTTATTATGTCGGGCATTGTTCGGCTTTTATTACGTGAGTTATCCGTTTTTGTAATTATGTTTGAGTCTCACGGTAGTTTCATGTTGGAATCGTCATAAGGCTCTTGTATTGCGAGCAGATGAAATACAGAAAACCAAATGGCTCAAGCTGAGTGACATTTATTATGCTTTTATTAACACGTCTCGGATATCGCCCATGTGCAAAGTAAACATGGAATTGTTTATGCGCGGCATTATTCAGCAAGCGACGGCCTGCATGTCTGATGCCAATCCACTCTGCCTCCAGCTTGCATTTTTTATGACGGAAACATAACATTATTACTGAGTTTCCTTACCTGTCACGTTTCACGGACTGATTTGTATGAGCGAACGAATAAAATTTATTTATTTACTAGCTGTTGCCAGCGAATTCGTCTGCAAAAAAATCGTTTATCGCTATCCCGCGGGAACTACGCAATTTTCCGGGATAAAAAGTAGCCTATGTGCTATTCCAGACTTTTCTCTATCTATGTGTCGAATTTCATCCAGATCCGTTTAGCCGTTCTGGCGTGATTGAGTAACAAACAAACAAACATCCATCCATCCATCCATCCATCCATCCATACTTTCGCATTTATAATATTATATATATATATTAAAATATTAATATTATAGTTAGATAATATTAGTTAGACTAGCTGTTGCCAGCGACTTCGTCTGCAAAGAATTCGTTTATCGCTATCCCACGGGAACTACGCAATTTTCCGG
The DNA here is from genome assembly GCA_963854515.1 of Pandemis heparana. Classification (NCBI taxonomy): domain Eukaryota; kingdom Metazoa; phylum Arthropoda; class Insecta; order Lepidoptera; family Tortricidae; genus Pandemis; species Pandemis heparana. Next base: position 15,356,657 of record OY978015.1, on the reverse strand, counting down.
GATAAAGAGTAGCCTATGTGCTATTCCAGACTTCTCTCTATCTATGTGCCGAATTTCATTCAGATCCGTTGGGCCGTTCTGTCGTGATTGAGTAACAAACAAACATCCATCCATCCATCCATCCATACTTTCGCATTTATAATATTAGTTAGATTTCCACATTTACAATTTATCTTTACAATTATCTAATTTAATGATTGTATTTAACTATCTGACCCGGCCAACTTCGTTTAAAAATCTCTCTATTATGGCCGTTCCCATAAGCCATACATACAGATTATAATGTAGATGAATAAGTATGGAAACAAAAACGAGTGCTTGGCCTTTTTAAATAGTTCTAGTATTTTCGTTTGCGGAAAGTGGCAGAAGTAATGCTAAGACGAGCTACAGGCATCTCCTGTGTTAAACTACTTCATGACACACGGAGGGACCCCGTCCAACCCAGTCGGTAATAATGAAGACATTATTATCTATTTGTGTGTCACTTCGCAGGAAACGTGCGTGGACTGTGCAATATCCGCGCAGGCTGACGTTTGATATTTACTGTTGAATCTAACGCTGGCCATCACGGCTTTTAATAATGTTTCTAGGGTTCCGTAGCCAAATGGCAAAAAACGGAACCCTTATAGATTCGTCATGTGCTGTCTGTCTGTCTGTCGGTCTGGCCGTATGTCACAGCCACTTTTCTCCGAAACTATGACAGCTATACTGTTGAAACTTGGTAAGTAGATGTATTCTGTGAACCGCATTAAGATTTTCACACAAATATTAAAAAAAGCAATTAATTTTGGGGGTTCCCCATACTTAGAACTGAAACTGAATTTTTTTTTTCATCATACCCATGCGTGTGGGGTATCTATAGATAGGTCTTTAAAAATGATATTGAGGTTTCTAATATCATTTTTTTCTAAACTGAATAGTTTGCGCGAGAGACACTTCCAAAGTGATAAAATGTGCCCCCCCCCCCCTGTAAAGATTCTAAAATAAGAGGATGATAAAACTAAAAAAAATATATGATGTACATTACCATACAAACTTCCACCCAAAATTGGTTTGAACGAGATTTAGTAAGTATTTTTTTTTTATTAATATTTGTCTGTCTATATGTATAAGTAACCTATATAAATTAACCTCACACTGCCTACATTTTGCTTAAAAGCAGGGCTCTGCTAACACTGGATTGTATAATAACTTAGCGAATTTGTACGGAACCCTCAGTGCGTGAGTTCGACTCGCACTTGGCCGGTTTTTTTAATGAGAATAGCTGTCACTGTCTCTTCTAAATTTTCTAATTGAATACGATTTATTAATAATAATAAACCATTTCAAACATTTAAATGTAATATTTTCAATAATTGCTGTAGCTTATAAAAATATGGTGGTTTTCGGTGGTTTACCGGAGTAATTTCTACAAATAGGTAGGCCGGATTTCTTGTTGTTTCATTTTACTCTTCGACCGTTTGTCGAAGCGTCAACATCCTCTGAGGATGTCTCGGAGAGAGGACACGTGTCCGGATTATTCTGTGTTGGTGGTGGTTCTGATTATCAATTCGGTTGTTTTCCGTTGTTTTTTGTTTTGTCTTGTCGTTTTCTCCAACATTGATTGCATGAATAGGCTTTGACGGGAGCGTAACTGTTTTGAATGATTTGACCTCACTATATCGCGGAGTATCAAGTCATATATTTTTTTTATAAGAAAAGCCACTCGGCCTTAACGCTGGTTTTTAGCCACGCCCTTCCATCTCTGAGCTAACATTAACCACGCTAGGGAGAGTAGCTGACGTACTGACAAGAAAACAAACAAGTAAACTAATAAACAAGAGACATGATGTATACTAATATCATAAAGAGTTTGTTCCCTAAAATACACTCAAAAACTACTGGACGCACTTAAGAGTAACAACGTGTTACAAGCGAAAGCTAAAAACAAGCTCCCAGCCACACTAGACGACAGTAATCTGTCTGACTCACTAACAGGCCACTCCCGCGATTTGTTTATTTTTTACACGCCAAGAGTAAGGCCACGTCAGATATGAGCTTACACATTTAGTTTACACAGAAACTTTGAAAAGTTGATGAAATCTGATGTTTTTAGGGTTCCGTACCTTAAAAGGAAAAAACGGAAACCTTATAGGATCACTTTGTTGTCCGTCCGTCTGTCAAGACCATTTTTCTCAGGAACGCGTGAAGGTATCCAGCTGAAATTTATATCAAATACTCAGGTCTATTGCCCCTTGGAGCTGTGAAAAAATAAAACTTCTAAGCCAACGCAACGCATATATTTACATATGTATGTATGTCTGTATATATCAGTGACCAATATAAAGTGACTCCACAATGCGTACATTTTACTTTGGAGCGGGGCTCTGCTTACACTGGTTTTTAGATATTTATAAATAACTAGCTGTTGCCAGCGACTTCGTCTGCAAAGAATTCGTTTATCGCTATCCCGCAGGAACTACGCAATTTTCCGGAAAAAAAAGTAGCCTATGTGCTATTCCAGACTTTTCTCTATCTATGTGCCGAATTTCATCCAGATCCGTTGGGCCATTCTGGCGTGATTGTGTAACAAACAAACATCCATCCATCCATCCATCCATCCATACTTTCGCATTTATAATATTAGTTAGATGGTACAGAACCCTCGGTGTGCGAGTCCGACTTGCACTTGGCCGGTTTTTTTAATTCTGGTTGACTCGACTGTCGGACAGGGCAGTAGGTATTGGTCCGTCCTCTATGAGCAGCGCTCGGTGCGGTCTGAGCGTGAGCGCACGGCCCCGAAGATTATTACTGAACTTAGTTTATGGCCTGTTCACTAGAAATTGAAATCGTGAACCAATTTTGATGGGTACCACGTCAACCGATTTGTTTCAATTTTGCGAGTTGGAGTACTTAATCAAAATTCAAAATGGCTACCACTAGGCGTCGAACTGTGAAAAGAAGAAAATGAAAGTCTTTGATCATAGCAATGTCAGCAGGCGGGCGAAAATCAAAATAACAAAAAAGAATAGGCACCGCTAACTGGCAACTTTAGGTACCTACTTTCCACACGAAGTTCTATAGTTTTCGTTCGAAATTCTTGCGACTATCACGAAATTTATAATTTGAAGCTCATATCAAATCTTCCCTTTTGTACATGTGAGCGGAATGGCACAAAATCAATTGCCAACTTTGGAGTAGCCTGGTGGTTTTTCTGAAGAATTATTTACCTTGCTACTCCGCCACTACACGTGCAAGACTGCGAAGCTTGTGCGAAATATATGTTTTACACGCAAGTCCATTCACTTTTGCTGCCATATAAGATACGTGAATCCGACCAACCTAACTATCCCCTACACTGACGCTTATTGGACTCTCTGCGGATCCATTTTCAAAGCACGAGATTGAACACAGCGATCTACAAAGCCAATGTGGACTCTTATAAAATTCTTTTTCGTAATTAGTCATTACCTACTCATAATTAGCGTTCTTCAATTAGTGTTTTATTTCTGAAAAATACGTACTCAGTATTTTTTGTGTTGTTTTAAACTAACCAAACTTAACCTACATTTACCGGATGACATTTTTAAAATATTAAAAAAATGCTCAGGTCCGTGTTTTGAAAAACGAAATTTTGCGAAATGACTAATTTAACTATGAATTGCAATTTTATGTAACCTTTGACGCTCCCATTACGAGAGATGTACTAAATAGCAAGGTATTTTTTTTTCCGAAATAGACCTCCGTATAGTAACGCCTGATTACTACTACCTATTGAAAACAATTTGACCACAGCCTTAGGTGCGTAATAAACAACTCTGTTTTAGGTATGTTTTGTACATTAGATCGCGTAGGACATTAATTCTCATGTCTCTTACTCGACTCCATTATTAATGGCTCTCCGCTATGTTTAGGCGTGTTTTAAGTCTGTAATTTTGTCTGCCTTCTAAGGCATCTTAAGTTGTAAATAGGTAGGTGGTGACTGAACCTTTTCAACCTATTTTCACATTTTTAAAAAGCCTACTTTCGGCAAAGATGTGTCTACTACTCCAGGTCGAATTTCTCGGCTGATTCTCGTAAATTTCGTGATCGTGTTCGATAATTTCTTGAATTTACTTATTCATCATCGTCAGCCTATCGCAGTCCACTATACTTAGTCCATTAAGAATAATTGTGTTGTCACCGAACTTACAGAAAGACAAACTTTATGAAAATTATTTCGGAACATACATCTAGGGGTCCCTGGATACACTTCGACCCATTTGTGGATCTTTTGTGTAGTTACCCCTCCTTCGCACTATTCCATCGCTTTTACCACCTCATTGAGGGATTTGGATGATTTGGCGCAGTGGTAGTGCCTTGAAATCTCCTGTTTCAGGGTAGCCGCTGCCGAGGAGTTTCATTCTTAATCTGGCGGAATATAACTATCAAGATCAGTTAACGCGCTGTCAACAGCAAATGACCTGGAGCAGGGCCACTCTTCACACATACGGTTCACGTGCCTGTTGGTGAAAGAGAAGAAACTATTCCGGCAGCTTGGCGCGCGTCTAAAATCTTGCAAATAAGACACAAATCATAAGAAATAAACAAAAGTATGGATTATTTGTGAAATATGACTCGTTAGCCGTTTAGGTATGAATATGTTGACTTTATGTTTTTAATTGCAGACCCATACGTCGAAAAAATAAAGACATAGGTCCGTTTAATGGTGATTTTAAGACCAATCTTTGCAATTATTTTCTATCGAGCCGATTTTGTTCAATTATGTATCGAGCTCGTCTAGCGTGTTTGAAATATGATGAAAATTAGCATTATATTTTTTTTGTATTTTTTTTGTGTGCACTTTTTCTTAAAAAAGTGTTTAAATAACATCAATTTCAACAAAATTAGGTGTTGTCAGCCTCTAAGTCGCGGGCAGAAGCTATTGTATCATATTTTAAGCTACGTAAAGATATGTGAGGTCTAATGTTCACATAGCCGTTAGTATTAAATAGTACCGGAGATATTGTATACGGGTTCCAATGTAGCTCGTTTAATGTAAAATCCAGGCCATTTCTATTAACCTTCCACCCGTCGGCTGGAGGGACAAACCTAGCTTTTGATAAGCACAGCAATTATCTCCATAATGAGTTAGGTTAGGCTTTTATTCAGATTCAGACCTTAATTATTTCTTATCTAAATCTCTTTCAGTTGTTTGAAATTGAACAGAAGTTTAATTTGGTTGTCTTTGTGAAGTAATTGTTTTGCCGTTCTTATCTTGGTTTGGTCATATTTTGGACTTCATTATAATTAATACCTACGGTATCATCACTACATGGTGTAAAACAAAGTCGCTTTCCGCTGTCTGTCTGTCCCTATGTATGCTTAGATCTTTAAAACTACGCAACGGATTTTGATGCGGTTATTTTGATAAAGTGATTCAAGAGGAAGGTTTATATGTATAATTTTACGCAGACGAAGTCGCGGGCAGAAGCTAGTTTAAAATATACACAGAGGGGTGTGGCATATGCAAGTATATACAATGTATGTGAGTGTGTGTATGTATGTGTGTGCTTGTGCATATGCGCGTGTGTACCTAGTGGTCCCTGTTAATAAAAATAATATGAAAATGGACCCCGACCAAAAAAAAGGTCGGGAAACCCTGTTCTAGAGTATCCAGCAAAGAGCAAGAAATCACGCAGCACGTTGCTTAGAAGTCTCTCATATTTAATGCTAACAAACTTCCGAACATACAAGACAGCCAATTTAGCATTTCCCACACGATGTCACAGCTTCCCCGCTGTGTGGGGCACAGCAGTGTTCCAGCCAAGACCGAGTGTAACAAAAAATGCAAACGTACGGCGAGCTGCGAGATCTCAGACAAAAATGACGAAAGATATAAAGTACTCCCGTTCGTCATGAGACTGATGAGATGGAATACGCAACATTGTAAAATTCACCGACAACTCAAATGATCTCACGAGAGATTTAAATCATTACTTTCCAGGAAGGCATGTTTGAAAGTTTGCGCGAATTACGTGATTTTATCAAAAAAAACACAAAAAAAGTGACGACAACATTGTATTGTAAATATTGTAATGTAAAAAAGAAAAAAAAATACGAATGCGGAATGAAAGGCTAAATATGAATTGAGACTTTAAATTGAACCGTCATATTTAAAACTAACACTAGAGATCTCTAGTGGAATTACCTTTTTGACACAATTTTGACACGTAAGCACTTTCACGTAAATGTCTCCATTACTAAGGAAAAATTTGCAGCACCATTAGCACGTAACGGAAACAAAAATAATCTCATAGTATTTGACGCTTCAATGCTATCGTATTCGAAATGTTTAAGCACTAAATTAATATATAGAATGTGAATTTAAACATGGAAATAGCTTCCCGAACTTGGTTGACTTTCATCATCCCTATAATTCTTTAACAAACTCTTTTTAGTCCATGCGACCCGTGTCCTAATCAGAGACAGCTCTGTTCATGAAACTTGGCCGGTTTTCACAAACATCTGTTTTAGAGGTATCCAGTAAACAAGATATATCTAGCGGAGTCGCAGGTCACTATAAATCTTCCCGTTGAAAGGGCGGGTTACGCAATCTCCACTGGATTAGGCTATTGGCTGGTGTAGACAAAATTTAACAAGACTTGGCGAATTTTTACACTCATAACTTGTCACTGATTTCTTTGTTACAGATATTTTTCTTGGCTTGTTTAAGCTTGACATGCGTAACGTTTTTGAGGTAGTAATTAAATTGGAATGTTTTCTTGTCACAATTTATGCGATGCTCATGGAGTCTAGGGTAACCTAAAAGTCACGTTTTGCGTGATTGTGGGCGTATAGGTGAAAAGGGGAATCAAAATAGTGATGGGTTGCTAGCCGCGTCGCCTATACAGGGTGTATCAGACACCCCTAACAATAATTCACTTAATCCACTGGGGTATATAACCATAGCTATAGAAGCTATAAAAAAATTAAAAAAAAATTGGAGTAATTTTTTTTTTCTATAGGAATGGTAGTATTAACTGTAATCATTCCTATAGAAAATAAAAAAAAATTACTCCTGTAGCATGACGTCATTATTTCTAAGATAACCCGCTAGAGGGCGCCGCGCGCAATAGAACGCGGTATCGTATGGCCGACACGGAAACTGCAAGTAGTAAGTCAAATAGCAACCGAGCTTACGATATACGCCGACAGATGGCGCTGCGCGCAAGTTACATCGCGCTATCGTTTGGTTGACCGAGCGGCTATATAGACTAGAGATGATTTTAACTGAGTATCTTTTCGTGTTGGTTTCGTGTCGTTTCGTGTAGTTTCGTGTCGGTCAGACAGACAGTGTCGGACAGTTCTGCGTGACACATGTGGGTAGAGTGAAACTGCGGTTTTCCTGCCTACCCACCCGCGCTCGGACCAACCTAGCTACCGCCGCGTCGCCTTAGCCTGCGAACTGAGCCCGAACCCGGCCTCCCACCAGCGGGTCTCACCGGGGGAAGGCGAGGAACGCGGAGGAGGGCGGCGCGCGCCAAATGGTCGCGCGTCACGCCGAAACGCACCGCTGCCTGCAGCTCCAAACCTGCGCCCACCGCCCACTTTCGCTTTTTTAGCGAAAGTGGGTAGTTTGAAACAGCTCTTTTTAGAGCTACCCACCGTGCTGATATGGCACCCCCGCCGCCGCCCCCCGCTGCCCCGGACCCAACCGAGCGCAAAGCCACCCGACCCCGGCTGGCCGCGCCGATGAGGAGACCCCGGGCACACTTTGGGGACGATGACATCGCTGCCGTAAAGCAGGCGTTTCGAGTCCTCCGGGCCGCAACCCAGGAGTCGACTCCGCCTGCCTTCCAGCAAGCCCTGGCGGAGCTGAACATCCGGCTCCCCCGTCGCGACGCCGCCCCGCGCTCACCGCAACCCGGCCCATCCGGAGCGCAGGCCGCGCCACCACCCACCGGCCCAGACGCCCACCGACCGCCGCCACGCCAGCCGCCCCCGGCGCGCCCGCTGGCGGCGACCGCGAGCCCGACGCCGCTAGCGCCGCTCCCGCAGCGCACTCCACCAGCGACGCGCGGCACCCAGCCGCGCACGCCTCCCGCGCCGACTAAACCCGGCCCCATCGCGACGCAAACGTCGGCCGCGCGCATGCCCCCTGCGCAGGCGCCGTCTGCGCCACGCCCGTCGCCGCACTCACCACCCGCGCCCAGAGCGCCGCCTGCGCACCTCGCGCCTCCCGCCCGTGGCACGCTGCCCGCAACCAGTGCGCCGCCCGCGAGCCGCGCGCCGTCTGCGCCGGCACCTCGAGCGCCACCCACGTACAGCACGAGACGTGCGCCCCGCGCGCCGCCCGCACCGCGCGCTTCGCTCGCACCGCGCGCGCAGCCCGCGCCCCGCGCACACTCGCGCCGCCCGCGCCGCTACCCGCGCGCACCGCTCCGCCGCCCGCCCGCGCGACGCCCGCACCCGTTGCGGCGACCGCGCCCGCGACCCCCGCGCCAGAACCGCTTCCGGCGATACGTATTCCGTCGCCGTCGCGTTTCCCGCCGCCGGCCAATCTGCCGCCGCCCTTCGCCGCCACGAACAAGCGGCGCCTGACGCCCTCGCCGACGTCAGTGCCACCTCCGACCATCTTGAGGCTGGACTTGTCCCCCGCGAACTCTGACCACCGAGTCACTATCGAGGACGGGAGCGACAACGAGGACGACGAGGAGATGGGAAGAGGCTCGATCCTGCCGCCGCCATCGCAGCCAGCATCGCCGCCACCACCACCGCCACCAACACCGGCCCCCCCCGCCGCCGCGAGGGGAAAGCGGCACCCGCCGCTACTGGTGAAGAGCCTACCGGAGTGGCCCAGGCACTTCCGCATCCTGGAAGGAAAACTGGGCCACCCGGTGAACGCGAAGCCACTGAAGGAGGGCCTGATCTTCACGCCGAAATCCGAGGAGGAGTACCGGGTGGTACAGGACCACCTCGAAAAAACTCCCGGACTCGCGTGGAATGACTGGACCCGCAGGGAGGAGCTTCCGGTCAAAGTGGCCATACGCGGTCTCCCGACGAACACCGCGCCGGAAGATATTGTGGAGGACCTTAGGGAGAAGGGCTTCCTCCCCATATTCGCGAACGCAGTGAGGGCGCGTGCGGGGCGCCCAGGATGCATTTTCCATGCACAGCTGCACCGCACCGAAGACACCATCCCGGGCATCTACAATGTCACCGCGCTCCTGGGCATGCGCGGCGTCAGAATAGAAGCCTGGTGAGGACGACCCGGACCAGCGCAATGCCACCGATGCCAGGCCTTCAGGCATAGTTCGGTGAACTGCCACCATCCGCAGCGCTGCGTCCGTTGTGGAGAGGAGCACGCCGCCCGAGACTGCCCGCGACCGAGGGAAGACCCGCCGATGTGCGCCAACTGCGGAGGACCCCACACCGCAAACAGCGTCACGTGCCCGGAATTCCAGAGGGAGGCGAGGCACAAGACGGCGGGAGTCGCGCCACGTACTCGCGCGCGAGCGCGCCCCGGAACCACGTCCATCGGCGCTACCTCCACCACAGTGGACAAGGGCAACGCGCCCAACTCCCTCATGGCGGCGGCCAATGATGGGAGTCGCCCGCCTGTGAAAAGGCGACGAAAACGCGGCGGGAGGAAGAAGAAGGCCTCCAACCAAGAGCCGCGAGAACCCGTGCCGAAAACAACGGCAAATGGAATGCAACCGGCAATCGGCCCGAGCACAGAGGTCGCCGCCCCTGCGAAGGGGAAGAAGGCGAATCTGGGCCCGGAAGCTGACGACGGTAGCGCGAGGACCATCAGGGAGTTGATCCAGGTCCTGCAAGAGCTCCTCGAAGCTATCCAGGCGGGACAGAGCCCTGTCCCGATTATCCTGAGAAGGCTGGCCGACCTGTACGCACAGGATGGCCAGTCAGCTTAGGATCCTACACTGGAACGCTGATGGCCTCGTCACAATGAAGACCAGATTGCTGCGCCATTTTCTGGCCGAGCAGAAGATCGACGTGGCCCTAATATCTGAGACCCATCTCAAGGCCGGGGACCGCCTTAAGATGCCGGGATATTACGAGTACAGGAAGGAGGAGACCTCACCACTAGGATACGCCTACCGGGGACTGGCTGTCCTAGTGAAGAGAAGTTTGGTGCACCAACCGCTGCCGTTGCTGACGACGCTCAGGTCGTCCTATGCCCTCGGTGTGGAAATCTGCGTCAACGGACATCCCCTGCGTGTGTTTGCCTTCTACAAGCCGCCCAGCTCTCGTCTTGCAGTGGCTGACGTCCACGATCTGTTGGACTCGCCGCTGCCCACGATCGTAGCCGGCGACTTTAATTGCAAACACACTGCCTGGAACTCCTCGAAGACTTGCCTTGACGGGCGAAGACTCTTCGAAGACGCAGAAGACCAAGGATACGAGGTGCTCGGACCAGAGGTCCCGACCCACTATCCGCACAACGCAGCTCACCCTCCAGACGTCATCGACCTTATGGTAGCTCGCGGCCTGCCCTCCTGGCCCGCGCATGACGTCCTGGACTACCATCTTCTCTCTGACCACCAACCTGTACTGGCGACCCTGGATCTGGCACCGGCTCGGAACGTTGCCCCCCGCCCCGCCGCAAACAGGACTGGGACCGCTTCGCTGCCTACATGTCTGAGCACTCGCCATCCTTCCCCGTGACCAGTACGGAGGAAGTAGATCGCCTCGCCGAGCAGCTCAGCACATGCATCACTGACGCCCTCGCACACTCCAACGTCGAAGCCGGCACGCAAGCAGCGCGCCCACGTCAGCAGATCCCCGCAGACATCCTGACCCTCATCCAGAGGAAAAGGAAACTGCGTCGCCACTACCAGCGCACCCGATGCCCGACCACGAAGTCCCAGCTGAACGCGCTAGCCGAGAAGATTTCGAGGGGCCTGGCCGTACACTCGGAATACTCTTGGCTCGAGTACCTCGCTTCGGCTGGTGAGGACTGGAACGGCATCCACCGTCTGTGCCGCCAACTGGCAAGAAAACCAGCGCCCATCCGCCCACTTCTGGCCAGCGACGGAACCATCCGCTACCGGGCAGAGGACAGGGCGGAAATATTCGCCGACCACCAACAAAGGGTCTTAGTTACTAAGGTCCCCGTATGGCTGTGCGACCGAACTATCGACACTACATTCCTAGTACTACCTGAATCAACTGATAACAGGACTCTTCTGGGAATTGGATTCATTCAGAAAGCTGGAATGATTCTCGATCTGCCGCAGTATACATGGCACTTTAACAATGTTCCCGAACAGATTTACGAATTGTATTCCGAGGACTTTGTTACTTTTGATGCAGAAGATGCAACAACACCGGATGACTTAACTCATGAAGCCACTTTACCAGAAGAAGAGGCATCTAGAGCATACAAGGTTGCACGCATAGACTTTGGAGATACCCAAGAAAATTTTGAGCGACCGAAACCTTGTTTTGATTTGCGCTCACCGCACTACGCCTACATGATGCGAGATGCGGAGATGACAATAGTTGAGGCAGAAAACAATTTATCACCTTATTCAGCTGCGTTATTTCCCGGGCCTGATGAAGTATGTGTAGACGCTATCAATATAACGGGTAGTATTCTGAGCGATGAGGAACAAAAAGGCCTGCAATTGCTGTTAGATCGGAGCGCCGAGGTGTTCAAACTTAAGACGGAACCTGCTAAATATGCTGAGCATCGAATTGACACTGGCAATAATAACCCCATTTCAGTCCCGCCATATCGAATGTCACCACAACCACCGAAGTTAAGGCACGAGGTCGAGGACGACCCAAGAAGCCCAGTACACGTCATGCTTAAATAGTGAACTGTCTCCTCGTCGGGCCGCCAATCGGATCCAGAGGGGGAGTCTGTAGCATGACGTCATTATTTCTAAGATAACCCGCTAGAGGGCGCCGCGCGCAATAGAACGCGGTATCGTATGGCCGACACGGAAACTGCAAGTAGTAAGTCAAATAGCAACCGAGCTTACGATATACGCCGACAGATGGCGCTGCGCGCAAGTTACATCGCGCTATCGTTTGGTTGACCGAGCGGCTATATAGACTAGAGATGATTTTTACTGAGTATCTTGTAACAGACACAGGAAGCGAGTTTGACTAGCCTAGTGTGCACGTTACTGCTTCTAATTCGTTAGGACGTTAACGGGCCCGGTCTATCAGACTCTGCAGGTGTGTGCACGGGTTGCCGTATCGCAGTGGCGGTCGCTTCCTCGGGCCATTACCCCTGTATTTTTTGCGCTTTTAAAGGTAGCCCATTGTTAAGGGCAAGTTTTTTTATATTTTGTTTTACGTTTGTTTACATAAATAAAACCCACTGTACACAATCACCGTGTATCGACACTCCGTCCGACGGACCTCCCCGCAACTGTTCCACTGCTCGACTCGTACCGCCGTTACACTCCAATTTTTTTTAAATATTTATTTTAGCTTCTATAGCTATGGTTATATATGCCAGTGGATTATTGTTAGGGGGTGTCTGATAATAATATAGATATAGAGAGGGAGAGGAGGGCACTGTCTGTGCGAGGCAACATGATAGCTCGCAGGTTTGCACGTTGCACGAAGGAGGTTAAAATCACATTGTTTAGGGCATACTGCCAAACCTTCTACACCAGCAGCCTGTGGGTAAGTCACTCGCAGCGCGCATACAGTGCGCTCCGGGTACAGTATAACAACATATTCAGGATGCTGATGAAGCTGCCGCGACGCTGTAGCGCGTCGGGTATGTTCGCTGAAGCTCACACTGACGGCTTCCACGCCATCAGAAGGAAAAGAGTTGCGTCGCTGCTGAACAGGGTGCGCGCCAGTTCCAACAGCATCCTGAGCATGTTTGCGGACCGCCTGGACTGCCCCATGACAAAGCATTGGGTGGGGATCATTACTGGCCAAATCAAGTAATGATCTTCACCCAATGTTGCTTTATATGTAATTTGTGCTAGTAGTATTAAATTAAATTTGTATAATTTGTTTTTATATTTTTATTTTATTTTTTATTTCCATTTTAATTTTAATTAACTAACATAGTGCTCTAAGTTGTATTACTAACCCGATATGGACCTTGATGTCCGAAATAAATGTTTTTTTTTTTTTTTTTTTTTTAATAATAATAATAATAATCATTTATTTCAGAAACATCCATAATTTGTTAGTAACAAAACCTTAAGTCTCCCTGATTCTGGTCTGATACACCCTGTATGATTCCTAAGATTTTCACCCATTCACTCGATAGGTTTTGCGCGCGAACAGTAGCAGCTGGTAAATTTTATGTTTTTCTTTGCTTCCAGATCAGTATCTAATTGTTCACAAACGATGTCTCGGGTAGCAGTTATAATTATTATACTTATAATCTGATCGAAATTTGTCATTTCAAAAAGGACCGTTAATCGTAGCTAGTCGCAAACAACCCCATGCCCGTTTGACAAAATGACCACCTTCAGTTTCCACGAAAAGCAATTCCATTTGACAATCCCTGCGAAGGCTCTAACCCGCACAAAAGCCATGTAAGTAGTCTTTACTCTAGTTTAATCCTTTATACTATAAAGGGAGACCTTTGAGACAAATTACAAAGCCAGATAACATAATAAAATACACTCATGTATATATAGCATATTCAGATGCAAAATGAAATAAGAAAATAATCACCTTTTGATATCACCTTTTCACGGAGAATTAATTTAATTGTACCTAATTGTTTTATAATAATGTTTTTGATTTTATCATTTTAGTATTATTGGATTGACAATGTGCAATTTATGATGTCATTTTTATTGAATGAATAAATATTTTATCTAATCTAATCTAATAAAAAAAAGAAGTATTCCAAATTAAGTGTAATGTAATTGTTTAAGTCTGTTGGCTCTTTTGTACCTTTGTAGTTTTTGTGGCAATCTTTTCTTGAAAGAATTTTCCGAGTAAAAAACGTTTAAACAGCCATTCGAATTGAATTGAGTATTTTTACTTAAAAACACCTTTACCCTCCTCCATGTACGCGTGTAAAAAGAGACTGAACTATTTCCACATCGGTAAGTCATTTTAAATCTTATGTAGCGGTTTTTCAATTGGATTTTGAGCAACACTCCCTTGACGTACCTAAACCATTTTATTGTTAGACGTGCGGTAGTGTTAGCTCAATTTGTTAGACCGGAATCCCTCTGGGAACTTTACATTCCGGATTGCCGATATTTTTCCACCGGCCTGTATTTTATTCAGATTCGCCAATTTGTTGATTTGATTCGTCCGGGCGTTATAAATACAATTTATTGGGATTGAATTAGAGAAAGAAAAATGGACGTCGGATGCGAGGGGAATATCTGTATTAGTTAGTATAACCTTTTTATATACCTATACCTGCTAAAATTGTACTTTTTTTCAACAACATTAATAACAACGTAATATTTAAAATTGCGAAAGCTTGTGAATTTGGATTAAATTTTACGCATAGTGTTCTCGACTTGGCGGGGGCACTGCCGTGCCCACAAATTTATCACTATGTAAAAACTATTTTTTAAGAATGAGAAAGATATGTAGCAAGATATGTACCCGTTCTTATAAGTATTTAATAAAATTGCAATGGATAAATTCAGAAAACGAAAGTATTGGAAACAGAAGGTAGCTTATTACGAACATTGATTGAATGATGAATATTGACAGAGGTACCAATAATACCTTGAGAAACACTCCATCGGATATCAAGATATGGGTTCACGTTCTCGTACATTCGTTAAATATGTAATGATATTACGAATATAGCATCATTCATACAGAAGTTATTCGGACATTGCGTAGCAGAAGGGAAAGGATCGATCCTTTTGTGTTGGTAACTATGTAGGTATTATTTCTTGGTTTATAAATAGCTCTACCTATAATATAATTAGGTACTGTTTTTATATCCAACTAATGTGTAGTAGGTTATGTAATAATTGCTTGCTAGAAAAGCTTGTAATATGTAAGCCTCTAATTGTTGGCTGGTCGATCGTGTCTTGTGATCGTGAACTTTCATTTTATAAAGATTTTTACTGTGTAGTGTAAGTACAAAAGCACCTATATTAAATTGAAAATAACATACCCAACAGACTTTGTTTTCTCTCAGCTTCTGTTAGCCGTTATTCGAAGCGTTTGAAGTGGCCCGGGAAAATAAGTAAACAACGTTGCAAAAGTAGGGTTAGCCAATAGCGCTATTTCATTCGGCAAAACAATATTTGTGCGACGCAGGAAATATTACTTCGTACACACAGTTATGGTGTGTAAAAAGATAATATTTTGTTTCCTTAAAGGATAAAATGAAGAATGAATGAAATGAAGAAGAGTCGGCGACATTGACAATTCGAAAGCCAATGCGCATTCAATATGAAGCCAACCGGCGTAGCCTCTCGTCAAGTTTGTGATGTGAACAGAATTGTGTCACATATCGCCGACAAATCTCGTGTAGGTAAAATAGGGGCAAGGGATCGTCTCTGCAGGAGGGAACTTTTAGATGGTTGAGCCGATCGACTTGAAATTTGGTTGTATTACACAGACAAACGGACGGACGGACAGCGAAGTCTTAGTAAATAGGGTCCCGTTTTTACCCTTTAGGACCCTACAATAAGGTTCCAAACATAAAATGCCAGTTTCAAATTGCTACATTAAAAATAAATGTCGGCTACGGCGGCAGTAAACTCTGTTGTTTACTAGGTTTTGAATGGCGCTCGGAGTAGGAAAATACACGCATATTTGTAACAGGGTTGGCGAAGATTTGTCGTTACATAATCGGTGCCAAGCCTAAATATGTGTGTCAATAAACATATTTAGGTTGTATTGTTGTTGTTCGTGTTGGCTTGGCACCGACTTCAACCAGAACCGTAGGTATCTAGGACATTGTTGTAATATTTTTTTAAATAATAGGTAGGTATAATATAGTTTAGACCAGCAGCATTGTCAATTGGTTATTGGTGGATGTACGCAGTTGCGTACTCTTTTCTTCTGAATTAAATAATAAAGGATTCCGTTTATTTTCCCTGTTTGGTTTTTGTTTTAAGTCTGTTTTTTTGGTAAATATTGAACTTGGCTATCATTTCACTATACTTACCTATAAGGGCCTGTCTCACCAGTCCTTAACTGTTGGTTATCTATGATTCCATCTCTATTTATTACTACGAAACAAACAGAGACGTCATCATACATAACTGACAGTTAAGGAGTGGCGAGAGAGGCCCTAAGTATATCATTTTACTCAAAATTCCATTTTTTGCTGACTGTACTTTTTGTTGACTGTAGGTGCTTGCATTGCCATCCGTCCTGCATATATGTGTGCACCAAATTTCAAGTCAATCGGACCAACCAACCGTTATGGAGATCCCTCCTGCGGAGACGGTCCTGGCCGGACCACCAGAATTCTACTACCACATGATTGTATTGTCATCTGACTTACATAAGTACCCAACGGTGTCCTCTCATTTGACCTAAAAATTATTGACAAAAGCATCATTTTACAAAATGATCATTTGACAAATTTTAAATATCTAATAAACCGTGAGCTTTTTTAAAAATGTAAAAACCTTTATGCATGGCTCACATTAGGTTAGGTTAGGTTTGTTTTATAAGTTTTTAAAAAAGTTTACGGTTTATCAGATATTTAAAGTTTGTCAAATGATCATTTTGTCAAATGATCATTTTGACAATAATTTTTAGGTCAAACGTTAGTGAACCGTACCCAACAGCTGGATCGGATGAAAATATCTGCTTCGCAATTGAGTTTCAAGTTTCCACCCGAACAAACATACTTCCATACATTGCAAGTTAATAAAAAGCTTGTAAAAACGCAGCAATTACGGTTCACGGGACGATAGGTTAAATATTCACAGCTCAAGCATCTCACCTCACCACCACCTCTTCTGTAATGATCGCTGCACTCGGTTCACGGTTGACAGCTACGTGCATGCTTTAAATTTCTCTATCCCTCCTTAAACAGGCAAAGGAAACGAGATCCATACAGCCATGTCTGTAGTTCCAATGTTTTTCATTATCCTTAGTTGAGAATGTTTCTGAGGTCGAAGCCTAGTCAATTGTATAAAATGAATTGCTGATAAATATAGTGGTGTTAATGATCGTCCACGTAGGTTCTGGTACAAATCCGGTAAGGACGCTTTTCGAACCTCTTTCTTTTATTGCGTTGGCAACCCTGCTTCATTATGGATGCCTATGCCTGTGAGTTTAAACGAAGGCTTTTGCGCCCTATTCCGTTTTGGAAGCCGGCCCAAATTGCACTGTTCTTGTAGGCTTGCGCTTTGTTAATGGCAGTAAAGTTAGCTTTTGTACGCCAATGTTGAAGTTAAACCAGAGGTTCCCAAACTCTTTTGTTCCATAGACCACTTTTAAAATTTTGCTGGATCCGGTGGACCCCCTGCAGCTACATTACCACTAATTTCTAAACTAAATCTCGAAAAAAAAAAAAAAATTAGCTCTATAATCTATGGAAACTTGCGTTGTTGCTGAGTTTCAACGATAAATTAACAGCTTTCGGAAAAATTGGTTAGAATTGATTGCTTGATAGGGTTAATTATTTGAAAATAAAGTCGACTAAACAAATTCTCAATTATATTATATTTTTGTGCTGCGAGTGACTCCATCCTACTTTACTTTCTTGAAATCTACAATGACTCACAGAACAAGAACCAATAAATTCTCACAAATTTTATTCAATTTTCATACACCCCCGCTTGCGATTGTAGACCACTTTGGGAACTACTGAGTTAAACTGACGTTTCCCTGGTCGTTATTAGCCGAGCTGGCGACTGTATATGTAAAATTGTTAATCAGTGGGTATTTTTGTGGGTGTTAAACTACCGCGGTTTACTTTGGCGTTAAATTCTTTTGAGCCAATTAATCCCAAGAAAACTCTATAGTCCTTAATAAAGTTTCGCGGTCATAGAATTTCTGCATCTGCTCTCAACAGAAAAATTTATCATTACCGAGTTTTAAAACTTTAAAGAGGAAGACTTGAGTTTCCAAACTTCCAACTCTATAAATGATTGAAAAGGCGAACTGAAATGAAAGTAAATTTAAAAGCAGCGAGTCCCGCTTCTCAGCGAATTTCGAGCGAACTTTCAACTCCGTTGTCTCCAAAACATTTCGTTCAAGAAACTTTGTCAAAAAAAGAAATCATCAATTATCTAAGCACGTTGCTAATTTGTTTACAATCTTAATTAGCTAAAACAATAAAAAGGACTCGCCTTAATTTAGTTAAACGGCCATTTATTTTTTTCAATTAGCGACCAGGACACCAGGAGACAACAGGAGCTAAGTTTGCTCTTAACAATAAATCGCTGTTCGATTAGCACGGACGGAAAGACGACTTAATCACGTATCGCGAAGGTCGGAAGTGGCTTGTGTTTAGTTCGAACAAGGAAAGACTTCATTACGTCTCCGGGTTAAAAGACCATTTAGTTAGAGCTGCCTCTTCGCCCTTCATGGTAACGATAATGGGCTATGGAGGAGGTGCGAGGGGTGCTAAATAGGTCCTTCTACACTGGACGTGGGATGGAGTAATCAGTGAGGGAATTACTCTAGAGAGAATACTTGTTTTATGGGAGCATTTTTAGTAATATGTTTTTTCAAGGCCCATTTTTACTGGCTCCTTAAGTGCTTCAGCTAGAGAATCCATTTTGCAGAAGTTGTTTGAGTTTTGTTAACCTACCCCTATTTCATGAAAAATAATATCTGGGGAGCGATTTTAAAAGCACAATCAGTCAAAAATACCCAATCGTAGAGGTTATTTTTTTTTCAGATTTTTGCAATTATAACCCTTGCAAGTTTTTGCTAAGTTTTTGATAGAATTTTAAATAATTTTTGAGAGCAGTTTTGAAAGGAAACTAAATTTGCTACAAAATGAGGCTAAAATTGTCTTTGTAGACCCAATAGTTTCGGAAATAAAGCCTTTCAAAATCCATCATTTTTGCGAACATCGCAATTTCTCCTAGTTCTTGTGAATGAAGTACCTAGTAATAGTAAGCAATAGTTGCGCGAAGTAGTTTTCCCAGATCGTGCCTAGAATGCTACAGTTATTTACCTTGTTTGATGATTTGTGAAGCAGTTTGCAGTAACTATTACTTAGTCTTTTCAAGTGGTATAAAATGAGAGATGTAAGTAATTTTTACGGTCTGACTGTTTCTCTCTTATAAAAGAATTTTGTTCTTCCAATTTTAGCAACGAATATTTGTGATTATGTTTGTTACTCTGTCACTCAAAAATAAGCCAACGTATTTTAATGAAATTCGGCACAGAGTTGGTTTATAACCTGTATTAACATACAGGATATTTTTATCCGTGAAACTAGCGCAGTTACCTCGTGATTACGATAATAAACGTGAAGAAAACACAGACGAAGTCACTGACAACAGCTGGTTTTTATATTGTAGAATCGTTTCCATCTGTTTATCTGACCAGTGAAGGTTGATCTTAGACCAAGATCTACCTAGACGTACTTTTTTTTTTTTTTTTTTTATTGTCCTCTTTTTCTAGCGAGCTGTCTTATTGACATTTAACTAGATTTTAAGTAATTTTGAAGATGGCGTGTATGGCACTATATCCAGTGATAAGGCCATATAATCATTTATCATCTCTTCTTACAGAAGATCCTGAGGGGCTTGTCTTTTTAATCTTTTAAATGTGTGTCTTGGTTGAGTCCTCATCAAGTTTTTTGCCAATAAGTTAGGGTGTGATTTTATTCTCTCACAATAGGTAAATAGAGAGTCATTAACTTCTTCTTTAACTTTTTTGAGTTTTAGATCCCGGTGAAGTTGGTTATTAGTCATATAAAATGGTGCTCCAGTTATCATACGAAGAGTCTTGGATTGAAATAGTTGCAGAATTTCTATGTTTGACGTGGAAGCTGTACCCCATAGCTGCAAACCATAGGTCCAGACGGGTTTCAGGATGCATTTATATAAGAGGAGTTTGTTTTCCAAGGAAAGTTGTGATTTGCGACACATAAGCCAGTAATGGTTTAGGGTAGGTAGGAAGAAATTGCAGCTAGCTATGAGACAGTTCCAAAAGATCACAGGGTCATGAATTTTCACCGTCCTGGAGCAGTATGTGTATCTTAAATTTATTTAATTATAGGCGCCAAAGATACCACACCGTCAAACGAATGATGTATTTGAAATTAAAGGCACATGACCAATTCACCACAAATTTATTACTCGGTTGTAACGATAAAGGGAATTTTTACACGGTAGTTCGCACACGAAAGTTCAAAGTCCAAGTTTCCGCTTAGAATAATCTTAGGTTCTACACTGTGTAACGAGTTCACGGAACCAGTCTTTGTTTAATCACAACAACACAATTTAAAGTTATTAAAGTTTACATTACCAGGAAATGGTCCAGGTCAGTTACCAACGCTGGTTGAGTAGAACGAATAATCCAGAAATACCACTGAGACACTGGTTGTCACTGAGACCGTAGGCACAGGAAACCGCCTTGTGTTCCGGGAAGGACTGCTACAGCATCACGGTCACGGTTGTTCACTCAAACAGCATTAGTTCAATTAAGAACATTCAGTCATAGACTAAGTTGTAAAATTTTCTTACATATTCCCAAGAAAATAAAAAAAACCCTGTGAACAATAATTCACAGTTTTAGTGATTTGGAATTTAAGCATTATTTATGTACGTATTTATAACTCTTTATTGTACATAAAGCACATGAAAAAGATGAATACAGGAAAACACAAATGCATAAAAGTGAATTTAGGCTTAATTTTTATTTACCCCAAACGGGTATTTGGAAGGAAAAAATGAACACTTACCACGGGCCGCGTGGGTTCTTAAAGGTTTTTATGAATTATCCACATTTTAGAAGATTTCGTCATTGGTTAAAAGTGGTTAAGCTGAGGAAAAAGAAAGAAAACAGATGTCAGGATAAATATATCGAAACAAACGAAAATAACAGCCACGAAATTGGTAGAAACGCTCACCGGTTAACAAGAATGCATCTGAAGGTACGTCGAATTACAATGGGGCCGCCATTGTCGGCACGGGAAGCTAAATTATTTAAAGGTGGGCATCAGCCTAAAACAAAGAATGGACACTGTATAAATGCACGAAACATCATCGCCAACGACGAAAATAATTAGGAGTATGGTCTTACCCGACCCGATGAAACAAAACCAGAGAATTTTTTATTCGGTGTTCACATTGCGCACGCTGAGACGCCGGGTTCACGACACACAACGGGATTTTTTGTCGATCGAAAATCAATTGTCACTTGTCATAGACAGAGTTCGGATACTAAGCCGAGCGAGAGTGAAAGAAATATCCTCACAAAAAAAACAAAAGGGAAAACTTCACCCTTCATATGAAAAACACTCCATTGAAAACAAAGAATACGAATATCGCCATAAATCCATTTCTGAGAATGAATTTCTACCTAAAAGAAAATAAATAATAGGTATGATTGACAAGCAATGACAACTGCCGGACTTCATCCTGCACTTATCCGAACACGCAAAACGGGTACCGTTCCATTTCAAGCAATGAAGCGACAAAGACAGATTTTATGTTAAGTTTCAGAGTTAAAACTTTACAAATATTTAGAAATACTGAGACATAATCCTTTGGAAAGGTATTGAATGGTTGTTTTAATGTTCATCCTAATTGTATTCCCATTAATAGAAATGTTTGGAAAAGAAAATTTATTTCTGACACTTGAGCGCGCGTAACGAAACGTATTCGTGACAGACCGATGAATTAAAAAAAAACAGAACTCATAACAAGAATCGAATGGCCTGATGGCTAGTTATTTTGTTATTCTAAACCTATGTTTGCAAGTGTAATTAAGTAATTTCGTTAACGTGTTAGTATCTAACACGAAAGGAGAAAGGAATGCCAACAGGAATGCTCTTTGAAATGAATGCTAGAAGCAAAAGATGACGTTCAAATATAAGAATTTAGTAGTTTCCCAGGTACGTAATTAAACTAAGTTTAGATTTAGTTGTGACTAGGATTTGAGCCAGCCTAAAAGTGTTACAGTTCATCTTTGGTTGGGTTAAAAAAAATATTTAAAAATTTAAAATTTTTAAATATTTTTTTTTTCAGTAAAAGAATTACCAAAAGAAAAACAAATGTCATGGATACTATGAATGGAGACAATGACCGAGAAGAGAACTTCACCTCCTGCAGAGAAACGACTAAAATAATTTGGTGGAACCACCGTCGAATTAAATTCCCCCTATCAGACAAGAAAAGGAAATAACTTATACCTAGGTTACGCAGGAACTCATCATGAGCCAACTAAAAGTTCTTGACTCATAAACCTAATCTTATAGACTTAAACTGGTTCATCTTCTTACCAGCATGACTTAAAACTAAATGGGGGTCATCACCCATTGACTTAAATCTAGCCCGGGGTTAAATCTACTTAATATGTGAAATGCGCATTTCGAAACTACACCTAAGCTTATCAGTAATGAGTTGGAACTCGGCAGGAAATAAAGCTGACCCTGATATGACTAGCAGTACATACCTGTCCCGAAATTCTCTTTTCTTAAACGAAAAACTTAACTAAACGACTGACAATCAGTCTTTATGAAAATACTTCACGTAGGAGAACCATGTAGTATCACAACTGCGATGGTCCAAAGAACCAACTTGAAAAGGAAATTACACAGATTACTTTCGTAGGAATAATAAGTAAAACAGAACGCTTAACGCCTGCACTAACTTAACTAAAAGAGGAGAACATTTGTCTCGACAAAACGTGGAGTGGCACAACCTTGGCACCTAACACCCCTGAAACAAGTGATTGTTTTTAAACCATCCCGATTTTATCAGGATAAAAGAGTATGAATAAAGAGAGAGATGTGATCTGTTTTAGCGCATTAACAGTCACTAATGAATCAAGAGGCTATTGGGGTTTTTACCAATAGAATAGTATTAAACGAGTAAAGTAGATCAGTAATGTTCGACGACTCTGAAGAAACTAACCTATTGCTCAGGAGCTTCGCCAGGCCGAACTAGATCTTTTATATGAAAATCACCTAGAAATTTTCCATCCAGGGATTTAAGAGTATAAACAAGTGGTCCATGTTTTTTATGGATATAACATTTCTCATAGCGAGGAGCTAATTTCGCCGAAAAATGTTTAGAAGCGTTTGATAGCGGAAAACATCTTTTATAAACGATTTGTCCCTCTTCGAGTTGTACTGGACGTTTTCTCATGTTATAATATCTAGCATTACGTGCATGAGAATTCAGTAACGATTGACGCACCTTTTGAAAGATAGTTTTCAACTCCTTAAGACTGTCTGAAAAAGCAAAACTATTATCTCTAGAGAGGGCGCTTTGGTCAATAGGAACCTCGTCGTTATATACTGAGCCATCGATGATCATTTCACGGCCATGATGTAGGAAGTAGGGTGTGAATTTAGTTCCTTCATGAACCGCTGTATTTAAAGCACACTGAATCTCAGAGATATTTTTATCCCAATTACGGTGATCTTCTCGAACATAAGACGCTATTGTTCTTATGATTTCACGATTGGCTCTTTCGCTTTGATTCGCTTGTGGGTGATACCGTGGATTGTAGAAGACATGAGGAATCTTATATTTATCTATGAGATCTCTAAAAATTTTTGAAGTAAATTGCGGTCCATTGTCAACATGTATATATTTCGGTGCACCATGAGTCAGGAATAGGCCTTTCTCCAAACACTTGGCAATGGCCTGAGCAGTGACAGTACGCAAAGGGAATAAAGTTACCCATTTGCTGAAATAATCACAACAGACAAATATGTATTGGTTTCTCAGGTAAGAGGGTGGAAACGGACCTAAAATGTCGATAGAGATAGCTTCAGTAGGAAATGAGACTTTTCTAGGCTTACCCATCAGACCAGGGCGAGCAAGATTAACGGGTTTGTACGTTTTACAAATTTCACACGAATCCACATACTCCTTTACATCTTGAAAAAGAGTGGGCCAGTAATATAGATTAGCGATTTTAAGATGAGTTTTCGCAACCCCAAAATGTCCTGACGTAGCATCATCATGACACTTCATTAAGATTTCTTTCCTATCTTCGTAAGGGATCACCAGCTTCCAGTCGAACTGAGCGGTAAGACGGTATTTATTTTTGGAAAGCCTGAAAAGTTTATTATTATCTATTTTGAAGTTGGGAAATAGAGAGGGTTGGTTCGCTACTTTTTGATAAAGATCTAGGTACCAAGGGTCACGAGTGGTACAAACATCAATTGTGTCAATTTGAATACGAGACAGACAATCCGGAATCACATGTTCTTTACCCTTTCGGTGTATGAGTTCGAAATCAAATTGACTCAACCTGCAGGCCCATCTGTTCAATCGACCAGTAGGATTCTTTAAACTTGAAAACCATTTGAGTGAGGCGTGGTCGGTTACTATATAACATTTTCTTCCCTCAACATAAGCTCGATACTGTTCAAGTGCATATAGTACCGCCAACAGTTCTCGTTCAGTTGCTGAATAATGAGATTCTGCCGAAGAAAGAGTACGACTACAATAAGCAATTGGATGGTCACAGTCATCTATTTTCTGGCTTAGCATTCCTCCTATAGCAAATGAAGACGCATCCGTATGAATATAGAAAGGCCTAGTGTAGTCCGGACATTTCAGTATCGGGGCTGAGACAAGAGCAGACTTAAGTACGTTAAAAGATTCGTTAGCCTCGACTGACCAATTGAAAGTTACCTTTTTACTAGTTAACCTAGTCAACGGTTTAGCTATTTGGGAAAAGTTTTTGATGAAACGTCTATACCATCCCGCCATGCCAAGAAACCGTTTAACACCTTTAGCGTCCTTAGGCGCTGGAAAGTTTAAAATGACATCTACCTTAGCAGGATCGGTTCTAAGACCATATCTATCTACCATGTATCCCAAATATTTCAGTTCGCTTCTACAGAAAAGGCATTTTTTCATGTTAATGGTTAGATTGGCTGATTTAAGCTTTTCGAAAACTGCTTTTAACAAACGAATATGTTCGTCAAAATCCGACGTACAGATAATTATATCGTCAATGTAACAAAATACCCGGTTGTCAAACTCCGCTGTAAATAACTGATCCATCAAACGTTGCATGGTGGCAGAGGCGCCAACCAGTCCAAAACACATCCGTTGGTAATGATATAACCCGCGACCAGGGACCGTGAAAGCAGTCTTTTCTTTAGATGAAGTTTCTAAGGGAATTTGATGGTAAGCAGCGCTTAAGTCGAGTGAAGTCAGGTATTTAGCATCTCGCAAATTTTCAAGGATGTAGTTGACATAAGGCAGCGGATAAGCATCAGGCTTAGACACAGAATTTACCTTCCTGCTGTCCAGACATACTCTAAGAGAACCATCAGGCTTTTGTACCATCACAACATTCGAATTCCAAGCAGAATAAGACGGTTCTACTATGCCTAACTCGAGCATGTGATCCAGTTCTTTTTCCAAGGCATTTTGCTTATCTGGGCTAAGACGAAAATACTTTTGTTTAATAGGAGGGCTATCACCAGTATCGATCATATGTGAAATCAGGTGTGTTTTACCAAGACCTACCTTATCAGTGTCTATTTGACTAAAGAGAAGTTTTACATCGTCTAAACGAGCCTTTTGTTCCGGAGACAAAGAGTCACAATCATTTAAACCAGTTTCCTTAGGTACGGAAGTCATACTATAAATATTTTCATCAAGAGGTAAGTTTGAAATTATATCAGGAGCTAAGTTGAACGCTTTCCAGAAGTTTAAACCCAATATAATAGGAGAATTAATTTCAGGTTGGATGTTAAAATTTATTATTTGTATAACATTTCTATAGTTGACTGGCAATGACATAAATTCGGTACAAATTAATTCTTGGCCGTTAGCTACACGTAGCTTTAAAGGTTGTGAATGAGAGAAAGTAGGTAAACCAGCATTAGCAAATATTAGATGACTATCCTTCCCTAGGACAGAGCAGCTGGCACCACAATCGAGCAAACCTTTAATTTTCAAATCGAGGATATCAAGTTGTATATAAAGCCTATTATCTCCCTTTGGAGGTTCAAAACTCGTTGCCCTTTCAATAAGCGAGGGAGTCGTAGAAGTGACAGGTGTTTCATTAGAAAAGACAACTTTATTTAGTTTTTTGATATAGTATTAGTATTACATTTAGGGCACTCAGGAGTGCGAACTCCTTTCTCTCCGCATTTGAAGCATACGATATCTCTAGAATTCCTACAGATATTGGTAGTGTGATTAGTCATGCCACAACGAAAGCAGGGCTGTCTATTAGTATTATGAGACACGGCTGCTACGAAAACATTCGGAGCCTTATTTGAACGATATGATTTTTGTTGATCGCTTGAGCTCGCCTTAGGTGAACGCGAATAGTTAGAAAAATCAGCTTTACCCGCTCTTGAAGAGGGCGGTTCGCGAAATTGATCCGCTTTCACCTTCGCTAACTCAATGCGCTTGCATAAAGTTTTGAGTTGTCTAATAGAAGTGATGTCTTGCAGAGCCAATTCTCTACTATACTCTGGCCGTATATTTCTGATAAGGATGTCCAATTTCTCAGACTCAGGAATCTCCTTGTTCAAACGATCGAACATACCTAGCACTATAGAAACAAAGAACACGATGGTTTCGTCTTTAGCTTGGGTTCTGGAACGAATTTCCTGGAGTAATTTGTAGTCCAGGTCTGGAATATCAAAATCTTCTTTGAGAGCATTTATCACGTCACGGTACGAATGAAAATCGGCGCGATTAGAGCGGAACCACGACAAAGCTGGGCCATCGAGAATTTCAAGAAATCCCCGAAAAATTTTGTCTTCCGGAATTTTCCTCGCCTCACGCAGCTCGTCCAGACGTGTAACAAACGCACGAGCACAGGTATCCCCCCTGTATTTTAGATTAAGTGAGTTAATGTTAAAAGACTTGTCAGTTTTATAAACAATTTCCCTAACGAACTTAGAAGACCTATCAGACAGATCTCCCTCACTATCCGATCCAGAGGATGAAACATGAGCAGCCTCCCTCTTCAGTTGTTCCATCAAAGAGCCTATTAGTGACTTAAGCAGAGTGACCTCCTCATTACCCGATGACAAACGAGACAGGCGGCAGAGTAAATACTTGCACCGAGAGATAAGACGAGAACTAGCAGCGGAGGATAGGTCATCAGTGATCTCCTTTTCAATTTCTACAGCCTTTCTCTGGCAGGTCTCCAGTTCCGTAGAAAGGTCACCTTCCGTAAGTGAAGAAAATTTTAAACTGCCTCTCCGAGCAAGTTCAGCAGTTTGTTTGAGTGCTTGACGAAGACTATCACGTCTAGAGAGAGGATTAACCGGTAAGTTACGAATAGCCAACTCATGTGTAATCTCATCTTTATGTAGATAGGCAATCTTACAACCAGCCTTAAGAAAATCCATATTGAATAGTGAAAGCCGTGAAGAAAATGTTCAGATTAGAGGTTTAAGTTGAGAAAATTGATTGAAATACTGTTATAAGGTTATATTGTTTATAGTTATATTGTCAACTCACTTAAATTCCAAGTTCACTTTCCAGTAAATAACTATTTGATAATTATTAATAAAATATATTTTTTTTTTTTAGCCGAAGGTAGTTTCACTTAGATGTATAGCCGTAGATTATAATTAGGTATGTAGCAGAACAAAGTCTGAATTAGAATGAGTAAGCACCAGAAATGTTCACTAAAAATGTAGTTTATAATGCACTTTAAGTTTTCTGTTTTTAAAAGTAACAAGTTATTTTTTATTAAAAAATAGGTACACTGTCAGAATGTAAAATAGTTTCAGCAGGTAGCTAATAAAAGTTTGAGTCAAACACATAAGACCACTAAGAGTCAGAAACACAATAAAAAATTAAAATAGGATGCATTCATTCATTAGTTAACCGCTTATTAACCAATAAAAGTATGTGATATTAACCACTATTAAAGTTTAACACTCAATGTTTAGAGTTTAAATAGTATTTCTTATACTATTATTCACTAAATAATATATTTAAAAGTAATATTCCAAATACATCATTCTCCAGGCCTACGTTGGGTATCGCCAATTGTAATGGTTTAGGGTAGGTAGGAAGAAATTGCAGCTAGCTATGAGACAGTTCCAAAAGATCACAGGGTCATGAATTTTCACCGTCCTGGAGCAGTATGTGTATCTTAAATTTATTTAATTATAGGCGCCAAAGATACCACACCGTCAAACGAATGATGTATTTGAAATTAAAGGCACATGACCAATTCACCACAAATTTATTACTCGGTTGTAACGATAAAGGGAATTTTTACACGGTAGTTCGCACACGAAAGTTCAAAGTCCAAGTTTCCGCTTAGAATAATCTTAGGTTCTACACTGTGTAACGAGTTCACGGAACCAGTCTTTGTTTAATCACAACAACACAATTTAAAGTTATTAAAGTTTACATTACCAGGAAATGGTCCAGGTCAGTTACCAACGCTGGTTGAGTAGAACGAATAATCCAGAAATACCACTGAGACACTGGTTGTCACTGAGACCGTAGGCACAGGAAACCGCCTTGTGTTCCGGGAAGGACTGCTACAGCATCACGGTCACGGTTGTTCACTCAAACAGCATTAGTTCAATTAAGAACATTCAGTCATAGACTAAGTTGTAAAATTTTCTTACATATTCCCAAGAAAATAAAAAAAACCCTGTGAACAATAATTCACAGTTTTAGTGATTTGGAATTTAAGCATTATTTATGTACGTATTTATAACTCTTTATTGTACATAAAGCACATGAAAAAGATGAATACAGGAAAACACAAATGCATAAAAGTGAATTTAGGCTTAATTTTTATTTACCCCAAACGGGTATTTGGAAGGAAAAAATGAACACTTACCACGGGCCGCGTGGGTTCTTAAAGGTTTTTATGAATTATCCACATTTTAGAAGATTTCGTCATTGGTTAAAAGTGGTTAAGCTGAGGAAAAAGAAAGAAAACAGATGTCAGGATAAATATATCGAAACAAACGAAAATAACAGCCACGAAATTGGTAGAAACGCTCACCGGTTAACAAGAATGCATCTGAAGGTACGTCGAATTACAATGGGGCCGCCATTGTCGGCACGGGAAGCTAAATTATTTAAAGGTGGGCATCAGCCTAAAACAAAGAATGGACACTGTATAAATGCACGAAACATCATCGCCAACGACGAAAATAATTAGGAGTATGGTCTTACCCGACCCGATGAAACAAAACCAGAGAATTTTTTATTCGGTGTTCACATTGCGCACGCTGAGACGCCGGGTTCACGACACACAACGGGATTTTTTGTCGATCGAAAATCAATTGTCACTTGTCATAGACAGAGTTCGGATACTAAGCCGAGCGAGAGTGAAAGAAATATCCTCACAAAAAAAACAAAAGGGAAAACTTCACCCTTCATATGAAAAACACTCCATTGAAAACAAAGAATACGAATATCGCCATAAATCCATTTCTGAGAATGAATTTCTACCTAAAAGAAAATAAATAATAGGTATGATTGACAAGCAATGACAACTGCCGGACTTCATCCTGCACTTATCCGAACACGCAAAACGGGTACCGTTCCATTTCAAGCAATGAAGCGACAAAGACAGATTTTATGTTAAGTTTCAGAGTTAAAACTTTACAAATATTTAGAAATACTGAGACATAATCCTTTGGAAAGGTATTGAATGGTTGTTTTAATGTTCATCCTAATTGTATTCCCATTAATAGAAATGTTTGGAAAAGAAAATTTATTTCTGACACTTGAGCGCGCGTAACGAAACGTATTCGTGACAGACCGATGAATTAAAAAAAAACAGAACTCCTAACAAGAATCGAATGGCCTGATGGCTAGTTATTTTGTTATTCTAAACCTATGTTTGCAAGTGTAATTAAGTAATTTCGTTAACGTGTTAGTATCTAACACGAAAGGAGAAAGGAATGCCAACAGGAATGCTCTTTGAAATGAATGCTAGAAGCAAAAGATGACGTTCAAATATAAGAATTTAGTAGTTTCCCAGGTACGTAATTAAACTAAGTTTAGATTTAGTTGTGACTAGGATTTGAGCCAGCCTAAAAGTGTTACAAGCTTCCTTTGTTGCTGGTCAAGCGCTTTTCTTTTGGTCCATATATGCTTTTTCCAGGTTAGACGTCTGTCCAGATATACACCCAAGTATCTAACATCGTTGGACTGTGGTATTTTTATTTGGTTTAATTCTACTTCTGGGCAAGTTTCCTGTCTCAAGGTGAAAGTGACATGGACTGATTTAGTTTCATTGGCTTTTATCCTCCAATCCTTCAACCATTTTGATATTTCAGTCAGATTTCTTTGTAGCTTCGCTGAAGCACCAGAGGTGGTCTCATCAACTGCTAGTATTGCTGTGTCATCAGCAAAAGTTCCCGTGAGTACATCATGTGTGCTCGGTAAGTCTGAAGTATATATTAGATAAAGTGTTGGGCCCATCACGCTACCCTGCGGGACACCAGCTTGGATTCCATGTAGACTTGTAATATTATCACCATACTTAACATAGAAATGTCTTTGGCTTAGATATGATTGTATGAAAAGGTAGTAGTTAATAGGTAGTTTTTTGCGGATTTTGTACAAGAGCCCATCATGCCAGACACGATCAAATGCCTGTGAAATATCCAGAAAGGCAGCGGAGCAATAGGATTTGCTTTCAAACGTACGATTTATTTCTTCTACCAGTCTGTGAACCTGCTCAATAGTGCCATGGGCCTGTCGAAATCCGAATTGGTGGTCGGGTATGAGTTTGGAAGCTGCGATTTCTGGAATCATGCGTTTTAGGAAAAGGCTTTCCAGAATCTTGGAAGGGACTGGAAGAAGACTGATGGGGCGGTGAGATTTTACATCAGACGGATCTTTCCCAGGTTTCGGAATTAAAATAATCTCGGCAACTTTCCACTGCGGTGGTACAAAATTTCTCCGGATACATGCGTTAAAAACTTGGGTTAGGAACCTGATTCCTATTTCCGGTAGTTCTCTTAGGATTTTGGAAGTAATAAGATCATAACCCGGTGCCTTGTGAATCTTCAGTTTCTTGACTGCAGCTAGTACTTCCTCCTTTGTGAATTTTTTGATTGGGATGTCTAGTTGGTGTGTTTGGCCTAATACCGATGCGATTTCTTCAATTTTGGTAGATCCATAGTCGTCATTTGCAGTGAATATCCCAGTAAGATGTTTAGCAAAAGTTTTAGCCTTTTCATCACCGGTCTTTGCCCAAGTT
The DNA here is from genome assembly GCA_963854515.1 of Pandemis heparana. Lineage (NCBI taxonomy): Eukaryota > Metazoa > Arthropoda > Insecta > Lepidoptera > Tortricidae > Pandemis > Pandemis heparana. The sequence goes on along the minus strand of OY978015.1, from coordinate 15,325,427 downwards.
CCATCTGGTTTCTTAATAGGTGGACAGTGTGCTATTGGTTTTTTAAGTTTACTTGTCGCCTTCCACAGTGAGTAATCAGTGGCCAATGTTGTATCCAGGTTTTTAAGATAATTTTCTACAGCGTTATTTCTGCGAGCACTCAGTTTTTGCTTGAGCCCTTTTGCCAATCTATTAAAAATGGTTTTATGTTCTGCATACTGCGATACTTGCCACAGTTTTCTAGCTTGACGTTTCTTGTTTACTAGGTTTAAGATTTCTTTTGGGTAGTACAAGTCAGATTTGTTTACTGTTTGTTCTGGTGTAGCAGCCCAGGCTGCTTGTTGTATAGTTTCGTTAAAATATTCTACAGCACCCGTTATGTTTTTATCTGAATTGAGAGGTATGCGACAGTTTAGATTTTTCGTAACAAGGGTACGAAAGAGACTCCAGTTTGTTTTTTTTGTATGTAGTTTACATTCATTATTGACTTTCTGGGCATTACAACTAACTTGCACTTTGACCGGTGAGTGATCCGATGTCAGTTCGAAGCAGGAGTTACACTTTATAGAAGTGCGGCACAAGCCCTTACTAACGACGAAATCTACAAGGTCAGGTCTTTTATGGACATCAGTAGGCCAATATGTTGGTTCCCCAGAAGAAGACACAATAAGTCGGAGGTCTTTGACCGATTTTAGGAGTTCGCGTCCCTTCACAGTAGTGAGTCTTGAACCCCATTCCGTATGCTTGGAATTGTAATCTCCTCCAGCAATAAAACGTGGACCCAAGGACTTAAAGAAGTCTGTATAATCCTCAGTCTTCATATTGTGTTTCGGAGGCATGTAAACAGCAGAAACGAGCAGGCAACCAATAGGATCATCAATAATTATGCTAGTGGCTTGTATTTTTTCCGTGCAGTATGCATCAGTAACGTGGTGTTTCATATTTTTCTTGATGAATATAGCAGAGCCCCCATGTGCTGTACCATCAGGGTGCATTGTGTGGTACATTTTATACTTTGGGATGTTGAAGTATGTTTTATTTGTAAAATGGGTTTCAGAGACTAATAGCATGTCTATGTCGTTTGTTGTAAGGAACATTTCAACTTCTAAGAAGTGTTGTGACAAGCCATTGGCATTCCAAAGAACTAATTTGAGCTGATCGAATGCTTCGACATCACTGTCATTAGGTTTGTTAGTAGATTTGTCACTATGCACAATTGGTTCATTATTTGCTTAAACATTTGTAATAGCTCGTTCATGTCGCTAGATTTGTTCGAGTTGTTTTCTGGAATTGAGTTGTTTTCATTTGTACCGGCTTTGGTGGCATCTGCGTAGGTTCTTGCCTTAGGTGGCTCATTTTTAGCCGTATTAGTTGGTTTATTTGTCCCACTTGTACTTTGTCTGCTTTCTTGGTATTCTAATTTCTTAGCACGTAAATGAGGGTGTTTTTGTTTTTGTAGTTCTTTAAATACTGTACAGCCTTTGTAATTTGCCGGGTGATTTCCATCACATAGGACGCATTTGACTGATGCGGATCTTTCTTTTTGCGTACAATTTGCAGATGTGTGGCTTCCAGCGCATTTTATACACTTGGGTGTTCGATGGCAATAAGTTTTTGTATGCCCATATTGCTGACAATTTGCACATTGGGGTGAGTCACGCACTGGTCTCGGCGGCTCAAATTTAATGCGGCAGTTTAAAATGTTCTGGACATCATAGATCTGTTTATTGTTACTTTTTGGAACTAGTTCTACGATGAACATGTGTAGGGGTTTTTTTGTTACTCTCTGTTTGACATTCCATATGTTTACGGTATCATGTCCGATTTCTTTTAAAGCTATGTGTATGTCTTGTGTATCAATAGATGGATGTATGTTTTTCAGTATAACTTTAAAGGAACGTTCTTGCTTAGGTCTATATGTGTAGAACTCAGTATTTTTAAGTTCTAGTTGTTTGACTATCTCTTTAAACATATCGATCGTTTTGGTTTGAATTTTAACTCTGTTGTCATTCAGAGCTCTTAGCTCGTAGTTTTGTGAAGCATGTTGGTCGAGCAGCATTCGTAGTGGTCCCAAGTTTTCTACCTTGTCTACAAATATTGGAGGAGGTTTAGGAATTTTTTCGACGACCTCTTTAATTGTTTGTTCATCCGTATGGGTTGGATTTTGTATTGGTTCGCTATCAAGTGGTGAGAAGCTGTTGGAAGTCTCTATTGGCTGACTTAGCCAGTATGCATTTAACTTAGTCTGCTTAGTTGTTCGTGAAGTAGTTTCTGGGCTAGGTAGAATTCTCTTCCTTTTGTGTCTTTGTTCTTGCCAACCCTCATTATTGTCCGAGCTCTCAGATTCATCATTTGTGTGATCCAGCCGGATGTTGTTTAGGTTTGCAGGTTTTTCTATATGTGGTTCTGGGAGAGATGGTGTCCTTGTTTTATTCTCGAAGAGACTTTTGTGAAAGATTTGCTGCGTATAGGTTTTGGTACGCAGCTGGTTCGTATTAGTCTCCACCTGGTTTTTTCCAGAGGTATTTTCTGCCGTGGTAGCCTGGTCACCCACTTCCACAACAACATTTTTCTGGGAATTTATTTTTATCACACTGGCAACATCCCTGAGGAATATGCAAGAGGGTAGTTTGACGAGTTCTCTTGACAATTTTCACTTGTCAAAGTTGTTATATTGATAAAGTATAAAGAGGGTAGTCTTGAAAACGCAACCGATCACCGACAATAATGTTTGTGTTCACTTTAGTATTTTGGCTGTAGTCCGAAACGTTTTGTAAGGATAACAGTCACACTAGTCCCACTAAACACCAGCCACAGTTCGGCAATGCTTCCAAGCACCTCCAAGCACTTAACACAATTTTTTGGCGTATATATTCACGAGCACAATGCTTTACCCGCAAAGGTTTTTTTTTTTTTGTTTTTTTTTTGATAGAATTTTAAATAATTTTTGATAGCAATTTTGAAAGGAAACTAAATTTGCTACAAAATGAGGCTAAAATTGTCTTTGTAGACCCAATAGTTTCGGAAATAAAGCCTTTCAAAATCCATCATTTTTGCGAACATCGCAATTTTTCCTAGTTCTTGTGAATGAAGTACCTAGTAATAGTAAGCAATAGTTGCGCGAAGTAGTTTTCCCAGATCGTGCCTAGAATGCTACAGTTATTTACCTTGTTTGATGATTTGTGAAGCAGTTTGCAGTAACTATTACTTAGTCTTTTCAAGTGGTATAAAATGAGAGATGTAAGTAATTTTTACGGTCTGACTGTTTCTCTCTTATAAAAGAATTTTGTTCTTCCAATTTTAGCAACGAATATTTGTGATTATGTTTGTTACTCTGTCACTCAAAAATAAGCCAACGTATTTTAATGAAATTCGGCACAGAGTTGGTTTATAACCTGTATTAACATACAGGATATTTTTATCCGTGAAACTAGCGCAGTTACCTCGTGATTACGATAATAAACGTGAAGAAAACACAGACGAAGTCACTGACAACAGCTGGTTTTTATATTGTAGAATCGTTTCCATCTGTTTATCTGACCAGTGAACGTTGATCTTAGACCAAGATCTACCTAGACGTACTAAACATTAAATTTTTAAGTTTATCATCTCTTCGTCGCCCAGGACCGTAAGTTGTATATTAAATTTACCGCCCACTACGCGAGCGGCAATTTCCACTTCCTGGCCAGGGGAAGACGTAAATTTGTGTATACACCTCGGGCAGTGATAAAGAAATCCTCAGGTCACATGTTTATCGCCCTCGCCTTTGGCTCGTGCGACAACTTCCCGCGATCTTCCGGCTAGCATGACAGCGCATAAGAGTCGCGTCGCGCGCGAGATAGATTGCCCGTCCCTTTCTAGAATGAACAGTAAGAAAAAGACGGGCAACCTGACTCTTGTGGGCTGTCGTGCTAGACGTGCTGAGACATTCTTTATTTCACCACCCTTAGAATATAATGTACTATTCTATTATTATACTTTTAACCCCTTATTCATAAACGCTCTGTAGGCTTCTGCTAACTCTGGAATCGTTTGTCCTTATCTGTTACTTTGACATTTACTTTTCACAGATAAGGACAAACGATTGCTAAGTTAGCAGAAGCAAGAAGAAACCTAGAGCGTTTATGAATAAGGGAGTGAGATGGTAAACTTTCCTTCGTTTAATTACAGTGGAAATAATAGATCTTATGGATGAATCTTATGACATGACTCAACGCTGACATAGAATATAATGCTGAGCAAACCTCTTAATATTTAAATTAAGTTGCAAATCCAAAAATAATGAAGAAAGCACTTCCGAATATCAACATCTCATACATTTCATTATCCGCTTAAAATATAATTCCCGAGGACGGACCGAGATAACATTTTTCCTCAAAGATGATAATTCTTATTAAATTTTAAAAAAATATTTGTTGTTCTATCTAAAATATTTTACATTTTACGTTATAAGAAGGTAAGTGTCAGAACCTAATCATCAATAAATTGACAACATTTCATTTTTATAACACCAGAAAATGTATATATGGTTCGAAAGCATTTTGCCTCCTGATCACTGCAATATGTTTATATAATTTTAATATCGCTTATTATAAAAAATAAAAATTAATTAAAAATATGTCCTAATTTTACCAAAACTACCACAGGATAGGTGAAACGCCTTTTGTAGGACGAAGAGGCGGGGGGGGACGAAACTTAAAGAGTCGGCTTCACGCGATAACAGACTTTATTACGATACAAGAGGAACATATACATACATTGAATGCTTCCAGAACTGATTAGTGTATCCAAACTGGGTTGAAGTACACTAGAACAGCAATGGATATCAATTAGTGCCAAGACGCTTAAGAGATTCAGCTAGGTGAGTGCTCAAAGCGTGCAAAGTACTAAGACCCTACTGGCGAAGCTCTCGATGAGTCGATGCGCTGCTCCGGGGGTCATGATTCTACGGGAGACAAACGATAGCGCGATCTAACTCGACGACAGCGCCATCTATTGGAGTTTATTGTAACCATGCCTCATACCGCGTAGATCATTATGGGCGCGGCAGTACTGCTCACGCCATCTAGCGGCGTATTATGTTTACTTTGTGTATATCGTGTTACAGCTCTCCCCCTCTGGCCACGAAGTCGACTCGACAAGTAGGACAGTAACCTCTATTGCCTTGCATTAATAGGTGGTTTCCCGCGGGATTTAGCCACTCCAGCGGTGGTTGGCTTCTTGGGCCTTCCTCTTTGATGAAATCATCATTTTTCACAATCTCTAAGGTCTTGCTTCACATCATCTGGTGTTCTCAATTCGCGTCCAAATGTTAGGTACGCGGGTGTTCGGTTTCTCCCTCCCCCTGGACCAGAACTGCACCGATAGCGGTAGATGGAAAGAGTGTGTAATCAATCCCTTCGATGTCACACTCTTCATCATAGTTCTGGAGTGTATTTCTCGCATCTTCATAAAGTGCGTCCAATATGGGCGAGTGATTTATAGGATAATCGTGATGAGGTCTCTTCTTAGGAGGCGAGTGGAGATCCAATCTGATCAAAGGGCCGTAACAACGTGCCGTGTTGCTCTCCTCTGGAAGCGATGGTGAGAAAGAGACGTCGTCATCAGGGGTAATGGCACCAATATCAACATTATCCCGAAACTTAATGAAACTCTCTTCGTAGAGTTCAAACTGTTCACCTGGGTCCTCTATGAAATGCCACGTGCACTGCGCCAAGCTGATGTCGATGTGAGCATCTTGGATAAACCCAACACCGAGAAGTGTCCGGTTGCGACGTGATTCAGGCAGAACCAAGAAAGTTGTCATCACCGTGCGTTCATTTACCTTCACTGGAGCCTGAGTAACAAGAACGCTTTGCCTTTTTTGGTTCCCGTCAGCGAACGCTATGCCGATTCCCACTTCTTTGAAACCATACCCCTTTTTCTTTAACGCGCAGTAAAGGGAGTATGAAGCAATACTGGATTTAGCGCAACAATCCAGGTATGCTGCACCAGATATTCCACCGATTTCAACGTATATAACTGGCCGATCTCGTGCGTCAATAATTGTGTCGACAGAGCAAAATTCTACAGCTGGTGCGGGTTGCTGCGTTTTCGTTGAATGGCAGGTTGGGCAGTTGGTCCTAACTACCCCAGGAGCACCACAGCCATAACACCTAAATCTTGGTGTGGACGGAGACGGGTGCTGAACAACTGCATCAATTGTATCAGATCTCGCAGCTTCCTTTGGTGCGTTATCTTTGCGAGCAGTCAGCTTCCGACAATCCTCAGCGGCATGACCGTAGTTCTTGCAGTATCTGCACCGCGGTTTACGCATTAAGGTTGACCTGGCATCTTGGTTGTGCTGAATCGGTTTCGTTTCGTCGTGAGTTACAGCAACCTTTTCGTTCAAGACGTGTTCAGCAGCGTGAGCGGCTTTAAGCAGTCCTTTAAAGTCCTTAAAGTCGGCGCGTGGTACCTTGTCTCGGATGTCTAAGCGCAGCAATCCGTATAACATATCTAACTGCACTGTTTCTGTATGTCCGGGGCTAGGTAATTGTGAGAAGAACAGCCGTTTCCGACGTATGAAGTCGTCTGTTGACTCGCCGTGCAGCTGTTTTTGTAGAATGTCTAGGTATAGCAGGTAAGGTTCTCGAACAGGTGCAAAGTTGTCCCGAAGTCGTGCCTCAAAGTCAGTCCATCTTGTAACGTCGTTTTTTACTCCTAGCCACCAAACTCCAGCTTCACCTTTCAGTAAGATTGGCAACTCGCTAAGGGCTGTTTGGTCTCCCATATCAGCTGATCGTTTGAATATGTTTACTGCAGACAGGAAAGCTTCTACTAGTTCCGGATCCTTGGTTCCGTTATAACTGTACGTACAGTTGATGAATGAGCCCCTATTAGTTGACGGAGCAGGCATTCTATCCAAAAGTTGGGCAAATTGGTCAGGTGAAAGCATTGTTGTTGGTTTCCTCTTGGTAGTTGTGACTCTTCCAGACCGCGTGATAAAAGTTGGGCTCTTAAATTTCGACGTTCCAAAACCTCCTCGACTCATTAATAATGTAGGTCGTCTATTAGCGTATGTCGTAGCGTTTCTCGTAGCGCAGGTCGAAATCCGTAGCACCGTAGCTCGTAGCCGATGACGTAACGAGTCACGTAGCAAATGACGTCACGCAGACGGGTCCCACGTGCAGGCGCCAATGTAGGACGAAGAGGCGGGGGGGGACGAAACTTAAAGAGTCGGCTTCACGCGATAACAGACTTTATTACGATACAAGAGGAACATATACATACATTGAATGCTTCCAGAACTGATTAGTGTATCCAAACTGGGTTGAAGTACACTAGAACAGCAATGGATATCAATTAGTGCCAAGACGCTTAAGAGATTCAGCTAGGTGAGTGCTCAAAGCGTGCAAAGTACTAAGACCCTACTGGCGAAGCTCTCGATGAGTCGATGCGCTGCTCCGGGGGTCATGATTCTACGGGAGACAAACGATAGCGCGATCTAACTCGACGACAGCGCCATCTATTGGAGTTTATTGTAACCATGCCTCATACCGCGTAGATCATTATGGGCGCGGCAGTACTGCTCACGCCATCTAGCGGCGTATTATGTTTACTTTGTGTATATCGTGTTACACTTTGCTTTTTTCACGAGAAAAAATAAGCGATCATAATTTTGTATTTTTGACAACTTCAAAGTACAAGGGGGGCAACTCTGAAATTCTATTTTCGAAGTTCGTTGCATACCTTCTCTCTCACTCTCAAGATAATGACTATTAGTATGAGCGGAACAGCACGAAGCGAACCTCGAAAATCGAATATTGGAGAATACGATCTGACATTGACAATTTGAAATTAACGTCAGTTTTTTTTTCTATAGAGAAAAGACAAAGGGATAAGTGTGTATTCTGTGATAGTGTCGGAGTTACGCCCTTTTAGAATAAGCACAAATTAATAAATTGATTATAAATTAAATACAAGCCCTAGCGAAAAAATTAAACTGTCAGCATGTTCATCTTTTCAAACAAAATACAGAGAACCATTAAAATTATAGGCTCAGAAATATAAAATGTTGTCAATTCCACCTAGAAGTAGTATAAACAAAGTCGCTTTCCGCTGTCTGTCTGTCCCTATGTATATTTAGATCTTTAAAACTACGCAACGGATTTTGATGCGGTTTTTTTAATAGATAGAGTGATTCAAGAGGAACGTTTATGATGATGATGCTAAAAGCCCATCGAGGGAATTGGCGAAAATATTAGGAATCACGTAATACGCTATGCGGCTAGCAACCCATCACTATCTTGATTCCGTTTTCCATCTATGCACTTTGCTGCCTTAGGCTCTATCTACTCCGTAAGGGATAAAAACGTGATTTATGTGCGGATCAGAAATTAAAACTCAGTATAGACGTACATTACGTACGTTACGTATTCTGTATTTTCTACGGTCCGTTATGGTTGCCTGGTATACTTCATTTAATTTAGAATGAGAAACCACAATAACATTATACTGCGGCTGGTCAACTATTTCTTACCTAGCAAACAGTACAGTGCAATAGTTTGGCAGCCGCAAAATAAAATTGTTTTAATGCCATTTTATTTGCGTGGCGTCAATTGTTACTCTAGTAAAAATCGTAAAGAGATTACAGTTCACGAGCCGCAATATAATGTTGATGTGGTTTCTCATCCTAAATTAAATGAAGTATAGAGATCGCTCTGTAGCGATAAGGCCACCTATTGTTACCTTATTACTTCTGTATACCTTTTTTCTGTTTTGATTGTTATATGTGGTGTTCAATAAAGAGTTATTGTATTGTATTGTATTACGGGATCTGTCACAAATAATGATAAATAAATATTTTTTAATAGCCCCAGGGCGTATAAAGCAGTAAATAAAGGCCATGTTTTATAGCAAGCCGTATAGGTCGGAAATAATGAAATACCTCCACTGGGTTTACGAGCCGCCCGCTTGTGATTGTTTTCGTTAAACGGCAAATTACCTCCATTTTTATGGGGGGTTGCGAGTAAGTTGGTCTGTACACACTTTTGGGCGATTAAGTGCATGGAACGATAAAGAAATTAAGTGAAAGAATGTACGACGTTAAAGAAATTTAATCTATAGATATAAATAATGTCAATTGCTAATTCTATGCGGACTAAGTCGCGGGCAGAAGCTAGTATCATAATAATTGGCTTGACCGTTCTACACCAATGGTTTTGTTAACTTTTCTGGGCGCTTGTCGACGTGGCTCACGAGCCTACCGCGAGCGAAACGCCAAAAGCCAAGTGTTGCCAAAAAAAAAAGCTTTTGTCAAACGGTGCATTTGATCAAACGTAGCGAGTGAAACATACATCTAACTAATCTACTTAATATTATAAATGCGAAAGTTTGGATGGATGGATGGATGGATGTTTATTTTTTTACTCAATCACGCCAGAACGCCCAACGAATCTGGATGAAATGCGGCACATAGATAGAGAAAAGTCTGGAATAGCACATAGGCTACTTTTTATCCCGGAAAATTCCCGCGGGATAGCGATAAACGAATTCTTTGCAGACGAAGTCGCGGGCAACAGCTAGTGCATGTATAAATCGCGTCTTTATCCCTTAGGGGGTAGACAGACCTAAAGGCCACGTTTGGTACGATTGTGGGCGCATAGGTGGAAAGGAGAATCAAAATAGCGATGGTTTGCTAGCCGCATCGCCTATAACATGATTCCTAAGATTTCCGCCCATTCCCTCGATGTGCTTTTGCCATGCGCGAGAAGAGAAGCAACTGGTGCATTCTACGTTTATTCTTTACTCCCAGATCAGCATGAAGGTAAGAAGGTTTCACCTAACGTAACCAGTCTATAGAGGTCCTCTCCTATGATAATCTGAAGTTGTTACCATCCAGCATAATATACGTGGACCTCCATAAGTCCGCGGGGAGCGTGACCATGAATAAATTGACTCTTCACACCATAAAATTTTACGAGACTCACAAATATACTACGTGCCGATTTTGCGATTAAAGTTACAGGAAAGTGAAGGATTAATTCGTGATTTGATCAAAGTTGGCTGATTGATGTAGGCGAGTACATCTGCGAGCTGTTACCGCAACCGTTGCATGTACAGTAACAAAAACCTAGGTGAGTATCCAGCTTAATATTGACAGTTTTTTTAGTGGTCGGATGTTGATTGCGCTCGTTCTAAATAAATCAACTTATTTCTATTACTACTATAATAATTATAGCCCCTTTATTCCGAATTCGGTACAATTTTATTTTCAGTATATTTATGTCGTCACTGTTTGTTTTTTCTTAAAAATAAAAATATCGTAATTCGGCCTCCTGGCACTAGGTCTCCTCCATTAGGATTGGCAGGCTTGGAGTGTTCTTACAGACACCATTGAATTACTACGGAGATGTGTAACAAGGTTTCCTCACGATGTTTTCCTTCACCGAAGAGCTAGCAAATTTTAAATGTAACTTTGCATATAGATTCCGAAAAACTCAGAGGTGTGAGCCCGGTATTCGTACCCACGGCCCTCTGAGAGGCCACAGCTCAAACCACTAGGCTACCACGGCTTTTTTTACTATTTACTAGAGGCTTTAAGAAAAGTTACGTCTAAATGAGTCGTATTTCTTTTAAGGCGACTAGCGCCTTCAAAATGTTGTCTTTGTGTTTTTCTTTACGTATGAGGAGGATCACACACTTTTGCAAATTTTCGGTGTTTTTGTTGTTATTCGTGATGAGAAAGTCTATTGATTTACAAATGCTACGTTGTGTTTAAAATACATCGGATTCTTTATTTTTAAATATTTAAATATTTTCATAAATCGTTACCGTTTAGGAGCAGTAGGGAGTGCAAGCCAAAAAACACCATTCGGTTGATCTTTATTTAAACACCGAACTTTTGCTGATACCTAAACGACCTACGTTGCAAAAGTTGTATAAGAGTTGATAATTTTTTTTTTTCAATGTTTTTGGCTAAGCCGTTTAAGAGGAGTAGGCTTTAGAAAGTACCTAACTTGATTTGAAGGCACTAGTCGCCTTAATACTAACATAAGGAAAACGTCGCACAATATCTGACAATACGTGTTTAGAGGGAGAGAAACGTTTTTATCTCCGTGATAGAGATTATGATCCAATTTGTCGGGTAAATTGATTAGTTTGTACTGTCTCGGAGTTTGTTTGTTGTCTTGCTGTTGAGATTGAGTAATTTATTAGTTACAATGGTTTATTGTATGTGTCCGGCCGAGTTTCGGTTTCGGCGGGTTCTACCTAAAATCATGTTTCGGCCAAAAAACAGCCGAACTTTACGGCAGCGCCGAAACTTACAATATCTTACTTTCGGGTTACGTTTTCACATTTTTAGGGTACCTACCTAGTTTAATTTAGACCCAGTGTCACTATGACAACTTTGAAATTTTTACAGATGCTGTACCTACTTCTGTTGCCGCTATAACAACAAATACTAAAAATCTAGCTTTTTATGTATGTCTGTTTATGTAAGTGTTAGTAATCAATATATAAAAAAAATACAACCGAATTGAGAACCTCGTCCTTTTTTTTGAAGTCGGTTAATAAAAATGACTGTGCTTAGGAGCAGAATTCGGCTATGGATTTTATTTTCACTTGGCGAATTTGTACAGAACACAGAACCCTCGGTGCGCTAGTCCCGTAAATCCAAGTAAACATTTATTTGTCTCTAAAAGTTACTTCACGAAAAACCGTAATCAAACTTCTAATTACTTTTTGATAGTTCCGAAATGATTATGACCTACGAAATGAGGCCACCGGTTAAAGTTTTCTATGCTATCCCTGTCACTGTCCCGCTAAACTAAACTGAAAGGGACGCAGCTAGCGATAAATCAGAAATGGCGAGGTGTGACTAAGATCTTTATGGGTCAAACTTCTGAGTGACGGGAGTACCTATCTATCTTTCGTGTTTACTGTCTGTCCGTGAGTTCATCACTATTTTATAACTTTGGCGGTACCTACTAAGATAAATTGCCAGCGTCTAGATAGTCTTATCTCATCATCGTCATCATCTCCAGCCTATACGTCCCACTGTTGGACACAGGCCTCCTCTTACATTGAGAGGCTTGGGCTATTTCCCACGCCATTGCGTCTTGCGTCACGATGTTTTCCTTCACCGAAAATATAATATCGCACATAAATTTCGAAAAACTCGGAGGTGCGAGTCCGGGCTCGAACCCACGACCCTTTGCTTGAGAGGCCATATGCCAAACCATTAGGCTACCACGGCTTTTTTATAGTCTTATCTAGTACTAGTAGTTGTAGTAGTAGTAGTTGTAGTAGGACTAGTAGTTGTAGTAGTTGAATCCCTTCCATTTCGGTCTTTCCGTCTCTTTTTAGGGTTCTGTAACTAACCGACTGGCATGTTACCCTGATGTCTGATGTCGTCGACTAGAATTAAGTACTGTATCTTTTAATCAGACCTCGGAACACAGGGCAACATTTAATGACAGCTAGAGATTTTCTATTTATAACGATAAACTCAATTATCTAGTAATAGTGTCTGTGTGTGGGTGTGTGTGGGTGTCCATGCGCGTTTCATAACAGGCTTAAACCATCATCTCCAGCATATTATATACGTCCCACTGCTGGGCACAGGCTATGAATGAGAGGGCTTGGGCTATAGTTAACCCCTCCTTATTGCACGTATATTATGTAGACATAATGAACGGCTTACTTTTAAAACTTCAAGCGTTCCAGCGCCTCATTACCCTCTACGAACTGTAATCAAACCTCACTATTGAACCCGCAACTTAAAATGTTATTAGCTTATTCCATCGAAACTAATTAAACCGAAACAAGAGTAACAAGACCCTCGTTGGACGGGAACACGATATCCGACGTAATCGGGCTCTCCTTTAGTTTTAATTTGATTTGTCTTGGGCCTGGTTTGGAAATTGAGAATATTAAAGATATTTGTTTCCTTCGATTCCCCTTTCCACCTATACGCCCACAATCATGCTAAACGTGGCCTTTTGGTCTTGTTACCTGGGGCCTTACCCGTCTTAATGCGATTCAGTTTAAGTTCGCTCGCTGTCAGATTCATACTAAAAGTGACAGCTAATACTTAACTGAGTCGGAATTAGGACGTCATGGTAAGGCTCCTGACCTGAGGCTCTGTCTGCCCCGCACGGGGTTACGTGATTTATTTACGTATGTAATTCATTTAACGTCTTTACCCCTTACAGGGTAAACAGAGCTTAAGCTAAAGTTACAAAATCTAACGGCCACGTTTAGCGAGATTGTACATAGAGAATCAGGGGAATCAAAATAGTGAAGGGTGCTAGCCGCGTCGCCTTTAAAATGATACGTAAGATTTTTGCCCACAGAACTAATAATAAAGAGGATAGAAATGCTTTAGTTCCTATATCCAACCGGAACCGCTGTCGCCGTTTTATCCCCTCTACTTACTATTAATGCACACACGCAAAAGACCGGAACCGTAGGTACTACGCAATTACGCACACAATTACTCGTAAATTTGCTCACAAACAATTATGAACTTTACGTATTAAAGACAGAGCGATGAATAACACTAGCCTCAAGTCATACTCACACTTACACATCGTCGCTCTTCATTGGCTATTTCAAAGTTATGTCTGTGCTGTGCAAAAGCTACATGGCTAGGCCTTGAATTTATCGACTATGTTATCGATTGTTACTATTCGCAGTAGGTAAACTTAACAGAACATTTTTGGTTAAATGATCAAATTTATAATGAATTAGTGGTGATGCACATTTGTATAAACAATTTGTAGCGAATTACTATACATGTAATATTGTTTAAAATGAATAAAATTCGTATAATAATCTACCTAGATGACCTTTTTTAGTACGTTTTCTAAAAATGACTGCATCACTATATACTTATATAGGTAGTATTATACTTCCATCATCCCCATTTATACCATAGTACCTATTTCCATATAACTAGGTCAAAATTTCTAAAGTGCTGGAACGAATGTTTTTTACTTCTTATTAAGTGCCTAAATGACTAAATGCCAAGTTTCATATAGTCTGGCAGATAAACCACTGCAACCAGATGACACTTCCAAATGTCATTTTAAGAAATAATGATATCACATTTATTTCACTAGTGCTCGATTATGAATGTCATATTCTTGGTTTAGTATATTTTAAATTAAGCGCGATACTTTTGAGGGGTTCAAGGTTTTCATATTAATAATATTCGGAATGATTTTAGTTTAAGTGTGACCTATGACAACAAAGTTGAAGTTACTTTATATTAATTTAGCAATCAAGAAACAATTGTTCGATTTATTTAAGTTTTTAAATATTTAATTCTTTCATTCACTCACTAAGTCGTATCACTATTTAATATTCGCCAAAAACTGACAACACTGAAAGTGTGAAAGTGTCATCTGGCTGCAGTGATTTATCTGCCAGGCTATACATCTTTGACAATGAAGAATTTCCATAAAATCTTTCATGGATTAGTATGTTTATACTTAAACTAGGATGTCGATAAAAACTTTCCAAAAGTCAACGGACATCACTAGCTCGGGACTCGTCATAACCAGTTTTCGTGTCCGTACCATGAACTTTTGTGCGAGAGAGAAGTGTTATCAAAAGTTACATTACATTGCTGCGTGTACTTCAAATTGCGCTTCGTGTTTATGGGGATGGACAGCAATGGAACATGAAGTTTTTGGTAATAACGTGTAAACCAATATTACATAATGAAATATTTTCTCAATGTGTTTTTAATATAAAACAGCTTTTATACATTTAAATTATACATACCTATGAAATGTGATCCCCTTATTAGTGTAATTACACAGTTTGGATGACTTCTCGCAATTGTAAATGCTGCAAAACACCATTTTTAAGCACCTAATATCACACCGACGTTTCGAACAGCACTGAGCCACAAGTCGCGCGCTTGTGTCCTACGAGACACAAGCGCGGCGCCAAGGTCACGCGACTAAGGCACTTCTATCCTCTTTATTATTAGTTCTGTGTTTTTGCCCATTCCCTCGATGGGCTTGTACCATCTGCGCGGGACGTGAAGCAACTGGTACATTCTATAATTTCTTTGCTCCCAGACCTGCAGGCTTATTACGTAACTCGCTCGCGATCGTAATCGTGTTCATTTTGACAGTTCATGTATGGGCTGACAATTGGCATCGGAATCAGCTAGCTGTCACATTCATACAAAAACTGACAAAATGAACACGATAGCGATTGCGAGCGAGTTATGTAATAAGCTAGCTGGAGGGTTACCTACCATGACGTCTTAATGCGATTCAGTTTAGGTTCGCTCGCTGTCAGATCCATACTAAAAATGACGGCTAAAACCTGAACTGAGTCGGAATTAAGACAATGGACACAAAATATTTACCTTGCTACTCCGCTACTTACGTGCAGGATAACCAAGCCTGTGCGACTACTGCCACACAAAACGCACACAAATCCCACAAATTTAATTAATCCTATCACCACACAAACACTGACGCGCGTTTCGATCCCTCTACGGGATCATTCTCAAAGTCAGAGCACAACCGATGCACATGCGAACCAACGTCGTACAAAAACAAAACAAAACACAAAATTAAGACGTCATGGCATGGAAGATCATACCTACTTCACATATACGATTTCATATTTAGTCTGTTTTTCAAGAAAGAGATAGAGACAAATTTTTGATAGCTTATATCTCGGTTATTTTTAAGGTTATTTGAAAAATATTTTTTATATTGTTTGTTACATTAATAATGGACTTATGACAGCAATAATAACAGGAATATTCCCTACTGGCGTAAGCTTTACATTTCGTGACGTTTGAATTTTTTCATATTCCTATTTTTCTTTCCGCGAGATTATTGTTTTCTTTTTACTTGGAGGGTAGGTTATGCCCGAGGCTCCAAGGTCAAGCCAAACCCCTATTTAATAATGTTTATTATTAATATTATTTTTCTTTTCCTCTCCATTCCCGTGATCCTTTGTTGTCAGATACGAGGTGGCTTTGCTCATATTTTGCGAAATATCTGAAAATGAGTCAAGTACAAAATAAAAATTATTGAAATGAAAATTAGATTTTGGCTGGAGCTTATTCATGAGCGATTTGAATTAGGAGAGATTTTTCATTTGTTTACAATAAAACCACAAAATTCGGCCCCGAATACTACTTCCTGCCATTCGGGGTTGAGACCTTAGGTCCGTGGGGTCCCAGCGCGCATATATTCATGAAAGAATTGACTAAGAGGCTGATCGACTGCAACGGAGACCTAAGAGCTGGCAGCTTCCTCGCTCAGCGTATTAGTATTGCAATACAGCGGGGAAATGCTGCCAGCATCTTTGGCTCAATGCCGCGGGGGAGTACGTTTTTAGATTTATTTTAGTTTTAGTTAAATTAGTTTATCTTGTTATTTATATTTAAGTTGTATTTTAGGAGTTTTATTAATATGGTAAATAAATCATAAGAATTTAAACCACAATAGAACCTTGATATTGTAAAAAAATGTCCATCATTACTTATAAAATGGCGTTAATGTCATTCTGACCATTCTGACAAGAATCTGTGGTGGCCTAGGAATTTTGCAAAAAAAAAATGGTTACAGCTCACAAAAGAACAACTTGCTACAAACCTGCATTCAAATAAAAAAAAAACTCCTGTTCATTCGTAGAAGGGCTACTGTGTCACAATCAGACACACATTGCATGAATGCTTTCGCAAAATGCTCTAAGCTATTACTCTTACTACATAAATCACGTCTTTATCCCTTACTGGGTAGACAGAGCCTAAAGTAACAAGACCTATGTGGTGTAGGTAGGTTAATAAACATAGAATAAGGGTAGTTTGTAAGGTGATTCAGTCTCGATTAAACGCAGCTAATTACGGACGTGTCGGCTTGTTATTTCTCACCATATTGCCAGTTTAGAACACTACAGTGGCTGACGAGGATAATTACGTGCTTAGTAAATTACCTAACGCGAATAGTAACAGTTAGTGGTGAATAATGTCGATTGGAAAAGTGAACGAATTCGACGTTAAGGCCGGAGCGTGGTCGTCGTACATTGAGAGGCTGGAAATGTACTTCACGGTGAATAGTGTAAAAGATGAGCTAAAGTTACCTATTTTAATTGCGGTTATGGGAGACGAAGCTTATGAATTGTTGTCAAATTTATCGAGTCCGGCTAAACCCGCCGAGTTGAAATATAAGGACGTGGTGGATTTGTTGCATCGTCACTTGCAGCCGGCGCCGTCGGTGCTGGCGGAACGATTTCGGTTCAGACAGAGAAGGCAGGCAGCGAGTGAAAACGTAGCAATATATGTGGCCGAATTAAAGAAAGCAGCGCGTTTTTGTAAGTTTGGGGGCAGCTTAAATGACAATTTGCGTGACCAATTTGTTTGCGGGCTAAGAAGTGACGTTATTCGACAACGGCTGTTCGCAGAAGACGACACATTGAGTTACGCGAATGCTGTAAAAATTGCAAGCGCGTTAGAGGCAGCGGAACGAGACTCAGCCGCGGTAGATGGAACGGCGGGATCGGCCGGAACCGGGCCAGCGGCGGCAGCGAGCGGCACCGGGGTGTACGCGGTATCGGCGGCGGGGAGCAGTCGGCAAGCGGCTCGCCCGGCTACAGCGGGTGCGGGCCACGGCGGGCGGGGCGCGGCGCGCGGGGCGCGAGCGCCGTGGCGCGGCGGCGGAGCCACGGGCCGGCCAGCGCGGAGCACTGGCGGAGGCGCTCGGCAGTACAACTGCAAGGGCTGCGGGGCAACTAGCCATAGCTATGACCAATGCCGGTTTAAAACTTACGAGTGCAGCAGATGCCGGCGCACCGGGCACTTACGCCGGGTATGCCCGGAGCTGGGGCCGGATGAGGCCAGGATATATTTTGGAGAAGCGATGGAGGACGGAGACGGCGATCAGGAGTACAATCTGGATGAGGATTTTCACCACTTGTGCCTAAACGACTATAAGCCGGTGAGTTTGCCGGTCACAATCGAAAATCGTGAAATAATTATGGAGGTAGATACTGGTACCGCTGTATCATGTATCAGTAGTGAAATGTATAAAACGTATTTCAGTCATGTCCCTTTAGAGAAGTGTAATATAAATTTAAAATTTTATGATGGTAGTACTCTAAAGCCCTTAGGATTAATAAAACCGTATGTAAGTTATGGTAGCGTAGAGAAAAATTTGGAGTTGTTTATTATTGTTGGGGGTACTACGTCACTTATAGGTAGGCATTGGCTAACCGAGTTAAAGATAAACATTCCAAAGTTCACTACCTGCCATAACATTAGTGGTGGAGAAAGTCAGTTAAATAATAAAATAAAAATATTGTATGACAGATATAAACAGCTATTTGATGGCGGGTTGGGGCGATACACGGGCGGAAGGGCGACGCTGCGGCTGCGGGAGGGCGCCGCGCCGGTGTTCCACCGCGCGCGGCCGCTGCCCTACGCGCTGCAGGAGCGCGTGGACGCGCAGCTGGACGCCATGCTGCGCGACAACATCATCGAGCCCGTCGACTGCTCGGACTGGGCATCCCCGCTCGTACCGGTAAATAAGGCGGACGGCTCGTTGAGGATTTGTGCGGATTACAAGGCTACAGTAAATCCCAGATTATTGATAGACCGTTATCCACTACCAAAGATCGACGATTTAATTGTTCGTTTAAGGGGTGCACAATTTTTCTCTAAAATCGATTTATCACAGGCATACAATCAGATTGAGTTAGACGACAATAGTAAAATGTACACGGTGGTAAATACGCACCGCGGGTTATATCGATATAATAGGCTAGTCTATGGTTTAGCTTCGAGTCCTGGAATTTTCCAGCGTATAATGTGTAACTTGCTAAAAGGAATACCTAACGTAGAAATATTTTTAGATGATGTTATTATCGGAGGTAAAAATGAGCAAGAACATTTGCAAGCCTTGGAAGCGGTGTTTAGCAGGTTACATCAGGGGGGGTTGAAACTAAAGGCTAATAAGTGTGTCTTTCTCGTAAAGGAGGTGAAATATTTAGGATACGTCTTAAGCAAAGACGGTATAAAAACTGATCCCAGTAAAATAGAAGCAATTACTAAAATTCCCCGACCTAGTAATATCACGGAATTGCGATCATTCCTAGGGTTAATTAATTTTTATGCCAAGTTTGTTAGAAATATGAGTAGCAAGTTAGTACCTTTATATGAATTATTAAAAAGGAACGTGAGCTGGAACTGGTCTCGTGAGTGTGAGCAGGCTTTTGTAGGCATGAAGGAAGTGTTAACTAGTACACAGGTTCTTATTCACTACGATCCTAATCGGCCGCTAATTTTGACATGTGACGCAAGCGCCCGCGGAATAGGAGGAGTTATCACACAACCTAGTCCGGGCGCCGGCGGCCGGGAGCGGCCGGTAGCATATGTCTCGCGAACGTTAAGTGACGCGGAAAAAAACTACTCACAAATTCATAAAGAAGCGTTAGCTATAATTTTTTGCATCAACAAGTTTCATCAATTTTTATATGGCCGCCATTTTGTGCTAAGAACCGATCATAAACCCTTAGTGTCCATTTTCGGACCCAACACGGGAATACCGGCTATGGTAGCAAGTCGCATGCAAAGGTGGGCTTTAATCTTATCAGCATACACCTTCGATATTGAGTACGTTCGCACGGACGAAAACGGGGCGGACGGCTTGTCTCGCTTGCCGGTGATTAGTAAACAGATGAGTCATATGGCACCCGAGCAATCGTACCTACATTTTGTTCAACAACAATTATTATTAGATTATAATGAAATCCACAGGCAAACAGCTCGGGATTCGATACTTTCTAAAGTTTTAAGTTACTTAAGGGACGGTTGGCCAGCGGAATGCGACATAAAGGAACTACAGCCATATTTTAATAGGCGAAACGAGCTTTACGCGGAGTTGGGTTGCGTCATGTGGGGCCATAGGTTAGTGGTTCCGGAGAGTTGTAGGGAAAAAGTGTTACAAATGGTCCATGAACCTCACATGGGCATAGTTAAGTCCAAGGCCTTGGCAAGGAGTTACGTATGGTGGCCCGGCGTAGATGAGGCGGTCGAGCGCATTTGCCGCGAGTGCGCAGCGTGCGCGGCGCAGGCCGACGCACCGCCGCGGCAGGCGCCGTGTCTATGGCCGTGGCCCAACCGACAGTGGTCTAGACTGCACTTAGACTTCATGGGTCCTATTTTAGGTAAAACATATTTGGTAGTAGTGGACGCAATGTCCAAGTGGATAGAATTGTTCTTTATGCCAAGTACGACGGCGGGAGCGGTCATTGACAAGCTGTGCGAACTATACAGCAGATGGGGCTTACCGAAGCAGGTAGTAACAGATAATGGTCCACCATTTTCCAGTAGCGAGTTTAATCAATTTAACACGAGCAATGGAATCGAACATATTTTTACAGCTCCGTACCACCCCGCTTCTAATGGTTTGGCGGAAAATTCCGTACGGGGGCTAAAGAGAGTAATAAAGAAAGCAGTTCACGAGAAACAAGATATAAACAAGGCCTTGTGGACATACTTACTTAATTATAGGAATACCGTGCATTCGACAACGGGGCAGAGCCCAGCCAGATTGCTACTTGGTAGGGACTTGCGGATTAAGCTAGACACGTTGAAACCGGATAGGGAGGCGCCAGTTCATAAAGCTCAGAACCGTCAAAGAGATTCATCCAAGGGAGTGAATAGAGAGTTAGACAAAGAGGGGATAGTATGGTATAGGCAATACTTGAAAGGGGAGAGATGGGCCCCGGGCCAAGTAATAGATAGATTAGGAGCAAACGATTATAAGATAGTGGGAAAAGATGGATCCGTGATTCATCGACACATAGAACAATTAAAACGTAGATTTGGTAGGCATTCTCTCGCGTACCCTACAGCCTCAAACCAGGAGAGCTGCAAAGATCCTCTTAGAGAAACCGCGAGCGAGCCGGACGCCTTATCGGCGGAGCGGGAGGGCCGACGGCAGATAGCGCCACCTGTGGATGCGCTGCCTGAGGCGGCAGTGGAGTCGGGCGCACCCTCAGCCCCAGCGTCGCCAGCTTTCCATGATGCCCAACCTAGCGGGTCCCCGCCGCTCCGAAATCGCCCTATCAGGCAGTGCAGACTAAATCCTGAACCTCGCTTTTAATTTAAGTTAAATTAGAGTAATTATACCTAGTTAAATTAATGTTACATATATATATATTTTTTTTTTTTTTTTATAAGCCTTTTTATTCCGAATTCGCTTCAATTTCAGTAAATACATGTTTTTGTTGTTGTTGTTGTTATTGTCGTTTATTTTTGTATTTATTTATTAAACTGTCGCGAAATTCGGCGTGCCTCATGGCATAGGCCTCCTCCGTGTATTGGAGGGTTTGGGCTATAGTTCCCACGCGCGCCCAGTGCGGATTGGGAACTTAACACACACCATTGAATTTCTTCGCAGATGTGTGCAGGTTTCCTCACGATGTTTTCCTTCACCGAAAAGCTCATAGCAAATTACAAATGTAATTTTCGCACATAAATTCCGAAAAACTCAGAGGTGCGAGCCCGGGATTTGAACCCACGAAAAGCCGTGGTAGCCTAGTGGTTTGACCTGTGGCCTCTCAAGCAGAGTTACATATATAGTATGGTTATAATTAGTGTGGAGGAGTGTGGTGTAGGTAGGTTAATAAACATAGAATAAGGGTAGTTTGTAAGGTGATTCAGTCTCGATTAAACGCAGCTAATTACGGACGTGTCGGCTTGTTATTTCTCACCATATTGCCAGTTTAGAACACTACAACCTAAAGGCCACGTTCAGCATGATTGTGGGCGTATAGGTGGAAAGCGGAATCAAAATATTGATAGATTAGCCGCATCGCCTATAACAATGATACCTAAGATTCTTGGGTGCGTCCCACGAGATATAACTACAAAATATCTAATTTCATAATAATAACGTTCACAAGATATAATGAACGTTAGCTATAGCAGCAAAAAGTATCATTTTTTAACGTATAAGGCTTAAATTATGTAACGTTATTTTTATATAACTTCAATTTGTATAAGATTTATGTGGCCTAATTTCTTTTAACATAACAAACATTTAACCTAACTGAAACAACTGCAAGACATTGTTTAATTTTCGGTGAGCGAGCGAAGCGAGCGAGCAAGACGTTACGGAGCGGAAGCGACCCGGATAGGTTAGGTTCAAAGGCTAAGCCTTTGGTGTTAGTTATTTTTTTTATAACCACCTAGAAAACCCCCTAACCACATAGCAAATTCAATAAACAACTGTGCATTATGCTTTTTGATGTTAGCTGTTATGAACATTATATGCTTTGATCGTTATTTCAATTGATATTATATATAAACAACGTTATACCTTACAAAATTAGATATTTTAAGATTATAATTTTCGTTCATTATATCCAGTAAACGTTATACTAAACGAGTTTATATAAAGTGAGCGTATATATTATGAACATTAGATAATAAGTTGTTATATCTCGTATTACTTACCCAAGATTCTTGCCCGTATTATGCATAATTTTACCTATAATTACAGTATACGAGTCACATGCCAAATTAAGCCTGGAAATGTAGCTAATTAGTATAAGTATTATCGTGGTTAACTAAGCAGATGCTCTGCTCGAAACAGCTAAGTATAATACTTGGTACATGCGACACACCGCCTCCAGCAATAATATTCTTATTATGCACGGCTCGTGTATATCTTGTAGAAAACAAACTCGGTGTTAGCCTCGCGGCAGGAAAAATAACACGGTCGATGGGAAAATGTGTGTATATTTTTGAAAAAGTTTGAAAATGCTCTAGAATAACGGTGTACTAGCTGTTGCCCGCGACTCCGTCTGCGCAAATTCACGTATCCCGCGGGAACTTTGCTGTTTTCCGGGATATAAAATATCCTATGTCTTTCCCTGGGACTGGAACTATCTCTATACCAAATTCCAACTAAATTGGTTCAGCCGTTTAAGCGTGAAAAGGCAACAAGAAAGAAAGAAAATGTTCTCACATTACAACAGACAGACAAGCAGACAGAGTCTGTACTTTCGCATTTTTAATATTGTTCGGATTTAATCTCACAATCAGTCAGGATGGTAGCAAGTGGAACAAAGTAGTCTCTGCCTACCCCTGTGGGAAAGAGGCGTGACGATATGTATTATGTATGTAATCTCACAATCTAACTAATATTATAAATGCGAAAGTATGGATGGATGGATGTTTGTTTGTTACTCAATCACTCCAGAACGGCCCAACGGATCTCGATGAAATTCGGCACATAGATAGAAAAAAGTCTAGAATAGCACATAGGCTACTTTTTATCCCGGAAAATTGCGTAGTTCCCGCGGGATAGCGATAAACGAATTCTTTGCGGACGAAGTCGCTGGCAACAGCTAGTTTAATATAATTCTTCCATGCTGGTTCTGGGACTAAAGAAAAAATATATAACGTATCAGATGATTCTCTTCTCGCGCGAAAATCTCAGGAATAAGCGATGCGGCTAGCAAACCATCACTATTTTGGTTCCCTTTTCGACCTATACGCCCACAATCATGCTAAACTTAACCTTAAGGTCTTGTTGCATTAGGCTTTAGTCTGTCTGTATGCATTTTATAGAAGTACCTATTTAAAAACAATTTTGAGTAAGAACTAAGAGTGACAATTTACGCATCACATTTCAGTCTCCAATAATATTTCAGATTTATATAAAACAATACCTACAAATTATAAACTAAATGGTTGCTATACAATAGTAGATACTACAATATTAATAACCAGACAACACTTCGGTCGGTTTGTTTTAAGCCGGTAAGCCAATCCGTCCGCGGGAAATAATGGATTCGTCCACTAATTGGTATTTCAATTAATCAATTTATACCCGGTCCATTATTGTGGATTAAGCAGGGCCATTAGCATGCTAATTGAAGGTATTCGACGGGATATTTGGAGGATTGATGGGTTGCAATTTTAAACAGCTCAAAGTGCTAGCAACTGCAGGCGAAGATGCCGAAGTTTCTTTTACGACAAGGAAGGGTAACGAGCTAGTGGGTCAAAACTTTATCTTGCAAAATAGGCCGCCATGTATTATTGAAAACTTGTTTAGCGGCGCTGAACACTTTTTGGGATGGGTAAAAAATGTTAAACTCGCGTCAGGCGTAAGACGGGGGGAGAGTTTAAGTACCGGGACATCAGATCCTCTATGAACTTATTTTGAAATACGAATGAATCGCGTTCGATTTTTGAAGTGTTTTTTGTTGTGTCGTGGAGCAAAAAGTACTAGGGCATCAGCACATTTTTAGAGGTCTGTCAATATAGATAACACGCACGTTTTTTTTGTAAGCGGCCAGTACGGCACTTGAGCGTCATGGAGGCTTTAGCATTAAAATCTATCTAAGCTGCTGTTTTCACTTCTGCCGGCACTCCCGGAGTGCTACTCGTTGCTTTTTTTAATCTACTTAATTTTATCTGCTTTCTTAAGAAATTTTCCACTGCTGCTGTCAGATTCTATCTGGCAACACTGGCACAAGGGTTCTGGTTACTGTAACGTGCAATAGTTACGATAACAGCTCGCAGGTGAGTACTCGGTTTAAACTGTCTGGCTTAATTAAGTCATAGAATTAATCGAAATTCAACCGCGTTAAAACTAAATCTTATAATTGGATATCGATTTCCCTTTTGCCGATTGTCCCATTTCTAATTAAGGCTCCGTTTACTTATTATACGAGCCCTAATTACTATGTGCGATCTGTTACAACTCGGTTTCAATAAGGAAGGGTTGTATGTGACATTAACATTGACAAATCTAGAGGTGAGGCTTCTTTGTGACACCTTTCACATAAAACGATTATCGATTATATCTTAGTACTAATAACAATCGATTCCATAAAAATTTCCTATCTTACTCTTTTTGCCAAGTTGTTTTTTTAACAAAATAGGTTGTATAAAGTATTATTTAACTTCATAATGTAATTGAACTTCTAAGGAATCTATTTATTACTAATAAAATCGATTGGTATTGTGTAGTGAGTGTGAAAGAATGTAAAATACTCACTTCATATTTTTGTAGGTTGTCTTTGGATTTTCGATTATACGCGATTTTAACCGATTACCCAATTATACATAGTCGCCTCTCTAGTTTTAATGACCATAGAACGTAACCTAGCAACGTCTCGTTAATAATGACATATTGAAAATTTGTACCTGAAAATTATGTAAACGCAAAAAACATAGCCGTGATTCTTTTTAGAACGTTATTAATATACAGTACCAAGTATTGGTTTATTTCTAAGTAATTCAATTTAGTATTTATTTTATCGTCAAAATTTTTGTGAACACTAACAGTTACATTCTATGGATCTGTCACACAACCCTTCCTTATTGAAACAGACCGTATTTCATGTTTATCGAAAATTAAGTTACTTACCATAGTATCTCTATCTAACTAATATTATAAATGCGAAAGTATGGATGGATAGATGGATGTTTGTTTGTTACTCGAATAGCACATAGGCTACTTTATTGACCCTACAACAACAACAATATTTTGTGTTGTATATTGTGTGTGTTGTTTGCTGACCCTTTAGTGTAAGTAGTACAACATATGTGTCACTTAGTTACATAAAATAAATTTATTTATTATTTATTTATTTTATTTATTTATTTCCCGCGGGATAGCGATAAACGAAATCTTTGCAGACGAAGTCGCAGGCAACAGCTGGTTATAAATAAGGTGTATATGTATACGGGTAATTCCGAAAATAATTAGCTTTGATAATTAATTACTTCCGAAATGAGGCCCTCATTATAACGGAATATGAATAATTTTAATGATAATCGGAACTATCCGATTTCTGTAATTACCCGAATTAAGGTCTATCATCTTAAAGGTGCGACTACACCGCCGCTTAAAAAACGGCGACGTTACGGAATCGCAACAAACGGTATGAAGAAACGGTGAGAAAACGTGACGCATACGACACGTCACTGCGTATACGCGGCGGTTTGGTCGCACCCTGACATGATAACTATATTAATTACACAAACCCCTCTAGGCCCTCTAAGTTGGCAACGCATCTGCAATCCCTCCGGGGTTGCGGGTGTCTATGGGCAGTGGTGATCACTTCCGTCAGGTGACCCACTTGCTCGTTTGCCTTCCTATATATATATGAAAGTTGCGGGAAACCGGTGGATGCAGGTGGCGACTTGTCGTTCAGTATGGTGTGCTAAGGGGGAGTTTGTTCAACAGTGGACGTCTTCAGGCTGATGATGATGATCGTAATTTATGACCTTGACGCTAAGAGGCAATCATCAATTAAGAGGCTGACAACACCTAATTTTGTTGAAATTGATGTTATTTAAGCACTTTTTTAAGAAAATTTACACACAAAAAAAATACAAAAAAAAATATAATGTTAATTTTCATCATATTTCAAACACGCTAGACGGACTCGATACATAATTGAACAAAATCGGCTCGATAGAAAATAATTGCAAAGATTGGTCTTAAAATCATCATTAAACGGTTCTATGTCTTTATTTTTTCGACGTATGGGTCTGCGATTAAAAACACGAAGTCAACACATTCATACCTACACGGCTAACGAGTCATATTTCACAAATAATCCATACTTTTTTTTATTTCTTCTTATTTGTGTCTTATTTGCAAGATTTTAGACGCGCGCCAAGCTGCCGGAATAGTTTCTTTTCTTTCACCCACAGGCCCGCGAACCGTATGTGTGAAGAGTGGCGCTGCTCAAGGTCATTTGCTGTTGACAGCGCCTTAATGTAGAAACCAATAAGTTGCTAATTCTCAAACTGTATATCAAATCAAGTTCACGTTACACAACAAATAGTATAATTAACGTTTACGCCGAAATTGCCTCAGGGCTTAATCGAGAGCCTTTTAAAGATGTTAGCGCACATAGAGCAAACAGCCTGATAGAGTGGATGTTAATATTCATATGAAATTAATGCAAGCCGAAATTGGCGATCACTGGCGCCCGATTTTAGAAAGCACATACATAAATCACGTCTTTATCCCTTACGGGGTAGACAGATAAGGTAACAAGACTTAAAGGGCACGTTTAGCATGATTGTAGACGTATAGGTGGAAAGGGGAATCAAAATGGTGATGGGTTGCTAGCATCGCCTATAACGTGATTCCTACGATTTTCGCCCTCCCTCGATGGGCTTTTACCATCTGCGCGGGAAGAGAAGCAACAGGCATAACATCTGCTTGTAGAAATCTGTATTGTGGTCACACTACAGTATAAATAAATGGTTTATTAATAATCATTCTGGCATTGTTTTTTCTTTGCTCCCAGACCAGAATGGAAGATATCATAATGTATTTGAAATTCGAAGATATTCCAAAGCACGTCACGCGAAAGTGGTATAAATTCGTATATAATCTTTTTTTTACTAATTCCCAAGTTAAGCAGTAGGCTTATTGTCTAACTCGCTCGCAATCGCCATCGTGTTCATTTTGACAGTTCATGTATGGGCTGACAATTGGCATCGGAATCAGCTAGCTGTCACATTCATACAAGAACTGACAAAATGAACGGGATGGCGAGTGCGAGCGAGTTAGACAATAAGCCTACTGGGGCCTTACCATGACGTCCTAATTCCGACGCAGTTCAAGTTTTAGCTGTCACTTTTAGTATGAATCTGACAGCGATTGGACCTAAACTGAAACGCATTAAGACGTCATGGTACGGCCCCTGGTCACTAGAGTGGATCAAACAGCTATTATTATTGATATAAATAGTTAATGATTAGTCGTTGTGTGGCATAGTGAATTAAACTAGATATTTTTTATAAAAACCTAAAAGTATACAGATAAAGAAAAAACGAGCAAGAAATTGGAGTTAGTATGGTGTTAAAGGAAATAAACTGATTTGTTGCCATAGTCAGATAGCCCTTATTCATCATCATCATCAGCCTGAAGACGTCCACTGCTGAACAAAGGCCTCCCCCTTAGCACACCATAATGAACGACAAGTCGCCACCTGCATCCACCGGTTTCCCGCAACTTTTACGATGTCGTCAGTCCACCTAGTGGGAGGCCTGCCAACACTACGTCTTCCGGATCGCGGTCGCCACTCGAGAACTATTCTCCCCCAACGGTTGTCTGTTCTACGAGCGATGTGGCCTGCCCATTGCCACTTCAACGTACATACTTTTCGAGCTATATCGGTTACTCTAGTTCTTCGGCGAATCTCCGTATTTCGGATTCTGTCGCGCAAAGAAACTCCGAGCATAGCTCTCTCCATAGCTCGTTGAGCGACTCTGAGCCTTTCCAATAGGCCAGCAGTCAAAGACCACGTCTCAGAGCCATAAGTCATCACTGGCCCTTATTGCCACTCTATTTTTCATTTCTTCTATGCCGTAAATCGATCTAATGCAAAATTACGTTTTAGTTCTGAATTGAAACCATTGGGCTGGTGGAAAATTACACCACATCAAAGGGTAGAGGCTTGAGGCACTGAGATATTACCTATCACTACGTGGTATTTGAACAACGTTCCCTTTAGGCCTGTGATGGTACTTCTCAGCAACATTAGTTAATTAGCTTCTGCCCGCGATTTCGCCCGCGTAGAATTAGCGTTTATCTCTATCCCGCAGGAATTTTGAAATTTTCCACGATAAAAAGTAGCTTATGTGTTTATCTAGGGTATCAGCTATCCCCGTTTCAAATTTTGTTTAAATCCGTCTAGTCGTTTCAGCGTGAAGAAAGGAACAAACATACATCGTCACATCCATCCATCCATATTCACAAACTTTCGCATTTATAATATTAGTAGGATTATATTGCTAGTGACTTCCCCCCTTATTCATAAACGCAAAGTAGGCTTTTGTTAACTTAGCAATCGTTTATCCGGGTGGTAGGGCCTTGTGCAAGGTCCGTCCGGATCGCTACCACCATCTTACTCGCTAATCCTGCCGCTAAGCAGCAGTGCTTGCACTGCTGTGTTCCGGTGTGGAGAGTAAGACAGCCGGGGAAATTACGGGCACAAGAGTACCCTGTGAATCCAATACACTGTATCTTGAGTTACAGTGTTTTGAATTAACAACGTCCATTCGATTTCTTTTTGCCTCAACATGGTCCTGCATTCAAATATTATGGGTCTTATACTAGAAAAACTGAGATATCGCAATGTAAAAAACACTGTATTTCACTAAAACTAAAGTCTTAAAATAGCAAAAAACTGTAATTGAAGATGCAGTGTGTCGTCAAAATAATCCACGCGCGTTCCAAGATACAGTGTTTTGACAAAACTAAGTAACAAGCCAATAACCATGACTCGCGCGATGCTGGTGCGCCAATCACAGCGCGGCTGAGCGGCAATCTTGATCGCTATTGGTCGATTTACCGGGAGTCAGTTTGAAGCACGTATTCAAGTATAGTATTTTGGTTTTTGAAAAATATACTTAGACTAGCTTCTGCCCGCGACTTCGTCTGCGTAGAATTATCAATCAATCAATTAATCAATCAATCAATCATTTATTTGCTAACATAAGTAATTGTTGACATATATTATGTTAATCGCTATCCCGCGGGAACTTTGCAATTTTCCGGGATAAAAAGTACTATAGCTAACTCTGTTCCAAATTTTATCCAAATCCGTCCAGTCGTTTAAGCGTGAAGAAGGAACAAACATACACACTCACATCGTCACTCACAAACTTTCGCATTTATAATATTAGTAGGATAATCATTGGCTGTTACACTACTGTGCCTCCTGTGACAAGTGATACAAGTGCAAAATGGACATTTTACGGGAGAGCGAAAATAAGAAAAAAAAATCTAGTTTGTGAGCCAAGGCGACTAGCTTTTACCGAAGCACTTTTTTATAGATAAAAATATATTCTATAAACATGCATTTAGTGTTTTTCGGTAAATATTGTAAGTTCCAAGAAAATCGCGAAAAACCTGTGAGTTGTACCTATTGAAATGTCTAATATGAGTAAATAATATGTGTTAGATGATACAATTTCAGTTACTCGTATATCATGGTGCACCCCTGGAGCACCCATTATACATATATCTTGGTGTAAACTGAAATAAGTACATGAACTCGTAAAATCCTATAAATCAGCGTAATTTCCCAGTTCAATGTTGCTTGAAGTTAAACATAAAACTACTAACTAAATAGATTTTGACAAAATAAATATAAAATTGGTCTTGCATTGGTAGGTACAATCTTGAGTTGTACCCTGATCTGGTTTTAGAAAAGTTGGTCAAAAGTGATATAACTGTAGTTATATTATTATAAAAGTATATTTCCGAAAAAAATACCGAAAAATTTAATGTGAAAATAAATACAATTCCACTTATACCACAAAACACGAAAATAGCCCTTAGAGCTATTACATAAAGGCGGTTACAACTTGATATAGATCAATTTACACGATTTTTTGCCGAAATGCTGCTAGTTGTATCACTATTCACAAAATTATCTCCGAAACTATAGCAACCAAAAAGTCGTTTTTTTTTTGGATATTTCTAAATAAAAACACACAAAAGGGTACAAGTCGATTTATATCACTTGTCACAGGAGGCACAGCTATGTACTTGCGAGATATGACGAGAGATTTTATGTAGGTAATGAATAATGTTTATGTTATGTTCTTAATAATTACCTAGTAATGTGTTCTTTAATGTTGAGACTGATTCTGTTGTTAAAAGCATTTAAAAATAAGTTTACGCAGTCATAATTATTGATATTGTAAGTGAATTATTCTAATATAAAAACTTCATTAATTAATAAACTCGTGTGTTATATTGCTGGCGGCACATTAGATAGGGACTTACATTGTTGAAGCAAGTGAGAAAAACACCGATTTGACCTGGTAATACACTGTACTACAGTGGTAATACAGTGGTAATACAGTGTATTGCCCTAACAATCTCTTGATTCGCTTCAGATGACTATCGCGGCAATACAAGTTATCTATGTTAGATCATTGTATTTACGGTAAAATATTTTTTTATTGCTAGGGCTGAAAACCTTATGAAATTTCCTTTTTATTGATATCAAACACTCAAAACTTTCTGAAGAAAATGGAGGAGTAATCCTCTAAAAACGAAAAAAAGTGTTTTTACCCGTTTTCTCAAAATCTGTCTTTCGGAGTTACAGTGTATTGGATTCACAGGGTACAAGAGGCATTTCATGTAAGTCCTCTAGGTTGGTAACGCATCTGCAATCCCTCCGGGGTTGCGGGTGTCTATGGGCAGTGGTGATCGCTTACCATCAGGTGACCCACTTGCTCGTTTGCCTTCCTATTCACATAAAAAACCTTATCCATCGATTTGACGTTTACCTTTCACAGACAAGGACAAACGATAGCTAAGTTAGCAGAAGCCTGTAGAGCGTTTAAGAATAACAGCCTTATTCATAAAAAATCCTTAATTGAGGTTTGATCAGTCGATTAGTTAACAGACTGATTAAGCTTAATTGACAGTTGTTAAAAAGTATGATTCATAAACGCTTGCTAGCAGTCTGTTACCTAATGAGCTGCTGATGGATGGATTAGACGCGTTATGTTGTCACCTTGACAAATCATAGACCAAAAATGGCCTTTTAGTGAATTAAAAAAAATAAATTGACAGCAGTGGCAGCGAATTAACACGACAGACTAGGCAGTGTGGATCTAGTTTCCTTTACCTTTCCCGGAGGGAATAAAAACTTAAAACAAAAAAAACTGTCTTGCGTATGGTTTTGCTCTTGCTAAAATCAGCTGTTCACTTGCGTGACAGCCATTTTGTGAGTTAGCAGAGAGATAAAGTAGGGTCTACGGTCCGCTAACTTTCGGAAGACTTAACAGACCCTTGATGGACTGATTAGCGCTAATTGACGTTTATGAATCATGTTTTTTTGCATCGGTCCTATAGCGAGCTTATAGCGAGCCTCTAACTTTTTATGAATAAGGCTGTAAGGGTGTAAGTTAATGTCTGTCATCTGTTGCCTTATTTTTAACCGCATTCGCTGCGATACGCATCAATATTTGTATAAGAGTAATAGAGCCTAGGGTAACAAGGCCACGTTTAGTAAGATTGTGGGCGTATAGCTGGAAAGGGGAGTCAAAATAGTGATGGGTTGCTAGCCGCATCGCCTATAACATGATTCCTAAGATTTTCGCTTTCGACGGTCTTTTACCGTCTGCGCGGGAAGAGATGCTGGTACATTCTATGTTTTTTCTTTGCTCCCAGACCAGAATGGAAATTGATAGATGAAGAATAATGATATGGCATAGGTACATATAGTATAGAAATAGCAGCACCCGAAGGATTGTATGTACAATGCCAGGTCACTTCTCTGGCTTACCTTAACTTGTGTAAAAGAAATGCGGC
Organism: Pandemis heparana; assembly: GCA_963854515.1. Taxonomy (NCBI): domain Eukaryota; kingdom Metazoa; phylum Arthropoda; class Insecta; order Lepidoptera; family Tortricidae; genus Pandemis; species Pandemis heparana. The sequence goes on along the minus strand of OY978015.1, from coordinate 15,293,106 downwards.
ATGATTTTCTTTTTTCTCCACGTAAATACCTGCAACAAAGGGACCGAGTTAAAAAAGCGAAACTAGTTTTCTTAACAACCCAATCTTCATTAAGAAAATTTAATGGGCGCCGTCGAGATCGTCTTTTATTAAAATAAGTTGAAAGGTGACCTCTAGGATCGAGTAGTTTTGACCCCGATGCAAAGAGGGGTTTTATAATTTTAACGTAGATGGTTGTGTGTGTCTGTGCGTCTGACTGTCTATGGCATCGTAGCTTACAAGCGGATGGACCAAATTCGATACGGTTTTTTCATTCGAAAGCCAGTTTCCTTGCGATGGTTCTTAGTCATGTTTGGTAAGGATTGCTTCAGCAATATAAAGAGTATCAGTCCTTTTCCAATATGATGTAATAAATAATAATAAATAAATAATAAATATCATGGGACAAATTACACCAATTGACCCAGTCCCAAACTAAGCACAAGGCTTGTACTATGGGTACCAGGCAACGGATAAACATACTTATATTTATAATGTAGGTAAATACATACTTAAATTGGTGCCCCTCTTTTGCCCGAATTTCATATGCCATAATGTAATGTTTGCCATAATGATCATTTGCCATAACCCTTTTTTTCTCTGAAACCGTAATTTTTTCAGGAGCATTGTAATGGCAATCCTGTAGAACTCTATAGGTTAGGTTAGGTTTGTTTCATAACAATCCTGAATAATTAACATATAAAGAGAAAAAAGAGTTATGGCAAATGATCATTATGGCAAACAATACATTTATGGCAAATGAAATTCGGGCAAACGATAGAGAACCCTATGGTATATAGTCATATGTGTTGCCAGCATTTTATACCCTTGTTACCACCCTAATTGGTTATTCCCTCTATGCAGTCATATAAAAAGTGGGGTGTTATACTGTTATAATTTGTTATACTGTTATAATGTAGAGGCCTACAGGGGCCTTACCATGACGTCTTAATGCGATTCAGTTTAGGTTCGCTCGCTGTCAGATGCATATTAAAAGTGTCAGCTAAAACTTGAACTGAGTCGGAATTAGGACGTCATGGTAAGGCCCCAGCACGTGTAGAGCCGGTGTAATAAAATATGCTACGGCCAGATTTACACCAAAGCGGATGGAATAAATTTATTTAAGTCAAGTGCTTCGAGCTTTGAGCAAAAATCTGCTGCGGCTTCCATTTTTATTCGAGCCGGATGCATAAAGGCAAGTGCATTGATTCAACAACGTTGCAGTGAAAGTAGCTCTCAACATGAATAAACATGTTACGGGGAAAAAACAATGAGTAGCACTCCGGGAGTGCCGGCAGAAGTGAAAACTACACACACGCACACTCGCGCAAAAAAGAAAAAAAAAGAAAAAGGTATTTACCACGAGATTTAAACTGCGGTCACCCGAGAGAACACACTGTTATTCCACACCTGATACCACTAGGCCAAACGCACATACACGTTAAAGCGACGAAATTAACATACATTTAAAAAATCGAACGCGACTCTAGCTTCATTCGTATTTCAAAATAAGCTCTTAGAGGATCCTGATATCCTGGTACTTAAACTCTCCCTCCGTCTTACGCCCGACGCGCGTTTAACATTTTTTAACCCATCCCAAAAAGCTCTCGGTGCCGCTGAAAAGTTTTCACTTCAAAAATGCAGTTATTTGGCATAGAAACTTGTCAGAAGCGATTTCTGCGTGGCAACAGCTAGTTATATAAGGCCTCGCGTACCTTAAAACAATGAGACAACCTCGTATAATATTTACAGTGTTATAAATTAATAAGGGTCCGCGCACAATAGCGTTTTTTCCAGCTTCACAATGGCATCTCGTAAAGTTACGGCGGTTGAATGTGATATGAGCTGGCAACCCCAAAACAAAGCCTCATACGGTCCATTAAAAAGTTACGCCACAACACGTACGGAACCCCCGTTTCATTTGTTTGCCGCTATATAATTTACGGTAAATTAGATTTGATTTAATTTGGTTCCGTTTCTGTGTTTGGTTTACCGAGTAGGTTATCTGTGCAAATAAAAAAACAATCGTTTGTCCTTATCTGTCACATTGACATTTACCTTTCACAGATAAGGACAAACGATTGCTAAGAGTAGAAGCCTATAGAGCGTTTATGAATAAGGGGGATATGATACCAGTAGGCTTATTGTCTAACTCGCTCGCACTCGCCATCGTGTTCATTTTGACAGTTCTTGTATGAATGTGACAGCTAGCTGATTCCGATGCCAATTGTCAGCCCATGAACTGTCAAAATGAACACGATGGCGATTGCGAGCGAGTTAGACAAGGCTACTGTTGTTTCTCTTCCCGCGCAGGTAAAAGCCTAAAAGCCCATCGAGGGAATGGGCGATCTTAGGCATCATGTTACAGGAGATGCGGTTGCTTACACTATTTCGATTCCACTTTCCACCTGTAGGTATTACCTTGGGCTCTGTCTACTCCGTAAGGGATAAAGTCGTAGTCGTGTAGACAGAGGAACAAGAACTAAGGGGCCACGTCTAGCGAGCATTATTTAAAATAGGTATCAAAATAGTGATGGGTTGCTAACCGCATCGTTACATGATTCCTAATATTTCCGCCCATTCCCTCGATGTGCTTTTACCATCTGCGCGGGAAGAGTAACAGCTGCTACATCCCATGTTTTTCTTCGCTCCTAGACCTTTTGAATTTAGAAATTGTGTTATTTACGACTCCGAATCTACAAAACACGGCGCCGGTGTGAACACAATAAGCGCAATTTAACGTAATCCGAGCCCGCATGGCTGAGTTCCAAAGATATACAACTTTAATATCGTCGAAACTGTGCTCCATTGTAAATTGGAAACTTTGAGGAGCTTTGCTTGGGAAATCAGGGAGTACAATTACAACGCGTTAGCACGCTTGGATTAATTAATGTACTCAGTACTGGGAATTATGGTAACAAAGGAAAATTTGTTAGTATAATTAGTCACATTAAAGTGATACCGTCTTATATTTCTTACATATATTATGTTAATCGAGTCTAAGAAAAAATCTGCCTGTCTGCCTAATTAAGGGTGCGACCACCACGTATACGCAGTGACGTGTCGTATGCGTCACGTTTTCTCACCGTTTCTTCATACATTTTGTTGCGATTCCGTAACGTCACCGTTTTTTTAGCGGCGGTGTGGTCGCACCTTAAAACCTGTTCTCCATGTGTTCTAAAAGAATACAGCAACACAAAATCACGTCTATATAGATATGATTTGTGTTGTTGTATTCCCTTTAAGCCGTGGTCGTCAAATTGCGGCCCGCGGCAAAGTAAATTGTTTCAAATAACGAAATAAGCTGCATACATATGTATAAGTGTGCAAAGGCTCTTGGAGCGCCTTCACACTCTGCGGCCCGGCCCTGGAACTCACACTGTTATATGTGGCCCTTGGCCAGTAAAATGTGACGACCGCTGCCTTAAGGCGCTGTCAACAGCAAATGAACTTGAGCAGCGCCACTCTTCACACATACGGTTCGCGTGCTTGTGAGTGAAAGAGAAGAAACTATTCCGGCAGCTTGGCGCGCGTCTAAAATCTTGCAAATAAGACACAAATAAGAAGAAATAAAAAAAAGTATGGATTATTTGTGAAATATGACTCGTTAGCCGTGTAGGTATGAATGTTGACTTCATGTTTTTAATTGCAGACCCATACGTCGAAAAAATAAAGACATAGAACCGGTTAATGATGATTTTAAGACCAATCTTTGCAATTATTTTCTATCAAGCCGATTTTGTTCAATTATGTATCGAGTCCGTCTAGCGTGTTTGAAATATAATGAAAATTAACATTATATTTTTTTTGTGTGTAGTTTTTCTTAAAAAAGTGCTTAAATAACATCAATTTCAACAAAATTAGGTGTTGTCAGCCTCTTAAAGGGTAGACAAGACCTTAAAGGTCACGTTTAGCAAGATCGTGGGCGTATAGGTGGAAAGGGGAATCAAAATAGCGATGGGTTGCTATACGTCCATTACTTCAATGCAAAAGCAACCTTCGTCCAATTGAGTTTAGGTTGAACTTGAGGTAATAAAGAAATCTAGCGTATGGGTGAATATCTCTTGTATTTGACGTGGCAGCGAAAGGGTTAATTAGATCATTTAACTTCCTACCGCAGTCGCGCACAGAACCATGAAAACTAGATTTTAGGGTCCCGTACGCGTTTGCGGTTGAAAGAAAGAAAGAAAGAAGGTGTTGGCGACTGGCTGCAGCGCGGCCTTTTTATAATCTACTAGCTGTTGCCAGCGACTTCGTCTGCAAAGAATTCGTTTATGGCTATCCCGCGGGAATTACGCAATTTTCCGGGATAAAAAGTAGCCTATGTGCTATTCCAGACTTTTCTCTATGTATGTGCCAAATTTCATCCAGATACGTTGGGCCGTTCTGGCGTGATTGAGTAACAAACAAACATCCATCCATCCATCCATACTTTCGCATTTATAATATTAGTTAGATTTGTTTCTTCTTCTGTATGTTTTTTTTTACGTTTTATTGTCAGTTGTGAAGTAGTGCTGTCTTGTCGTCCTATTGTAATTATAATATTAAACCCGTGTTTCCACTAATATTTTAGCCTTTTCATTCATACAGTCCACTCAATAGCGATCAGAAGGGTTGGATGGGTTTTACAAAATTCCCATAGGATAAGATTTCCCATCGGAAAGCCGTCGGCACAAGCTAAGTAACACAATTATCGTACAAACCAGTTATTCGTAGCCGATACAATAAGAAAGAGAGAGAAACATTTTACACATGGATACATAAAAGAAAGAGATGCAATACATTTGAGAAAAATAAAATAAACAAAAAACAATCAGTCAATGATTTAAATAATAATAATAATAAATCTTGGGACAATTTGACACCAATTGATCTAGTCCCAAACTAAGCAAAGCTTGTGATATGGGCACTAGACAACGGATAAACATACTTATATAGATAAATACATACTTAAATACATATTAAACATCCAAGACTCGATAACAAACATTCGTATTTTTCATACAAATATCTGCCCCGACCGGGGATCGAACCCCGAGTTCATAATTATGTATACAATAACCAGTTATAACCAGTCATAGCCAGTTCTAGGCAGTTGTAGCCAGTTCGATCCGGATTGGAGGTTTTTAATTAAACCTTCAATCAGGCGCCGGGGTTCTGTGACGGGAAACGGGAAACTCTGGTATTGACGAACGGGATAAATTGACAACAATTCAAATTTGCTAAGCTAGTAAAATGAATATACCGTTTGTAGATTTTACACTGCTGATTACATTAAAAATACTTTAGATTTTTTTTATGCAGTAGTTTTTTTTATATTCAGGAAAAACAGTAAAAAAAGTTGGATTGCGAATGTTAGGGATATACTCATAGTGCCGTTAGTCCATTTATTACCATAGGAATTTAAAAAATATAGAACTGTCATGGTGTCAATGTCATGTTCATTTTTTATCAGTCCGACGGATTAGGTACTTGATTCTAACGACACGTATTCAATTCTCGTAAATCTCGTAATATTTAATTATTGGTTTGATAGACGCTTTAATAACATGAAAGTGGTTGACTGATTAGTGATAGCGGATAGCCGCAATCTGCCCAAAGTCGACGAATTTATCTTGTGTTGTGTATCTTGTGTTCATGTGCTTATAGTGCTTATTTTTTTCCATTAACGCCGTGTTTCCGCAACTTGGGACGGTACAAATTATTAGAGGAAAGGAAATAAACTCAAAGCATGCACAGTATTGCAAAGCAGCAAACGCAAAATAACAAATTCGTGAACGAACGACAATGAATGGTTGATAAACAAAGCAAGTGACATGACATGACAGTTTTGTTTGAAAGTTACTTTTTTAATTTTATATCATGCTAAGGTTACGACATCAGTATCCCTATCTTTGTATATACGGTCTTTTTAATGACCATTTCTTTAATAAATTATTAACGACGAATTTAAGTAAAACAAAGGAAAACCGAGAAACACGGGTAGTCTAATTTTTAACCAGCTATTATAAACACGAAAAAAACTTAAATACTTTTTTTTTGAAATGTTGTCAATTGTTGCTCCATACAGTGATAATTATGATGATATTTATGTATATGGCTGGTAGCTGTGGATTTGGCTTTAACCAGAAAAAGCAGCTTACGATTGAATTCAGATTTGTGTTTTACAAGAATTTCGTAATGCTCTAAAGCAGAACGTCAAAATTACTTAAGAGGGTGCACCCGTGCTGAGCTCGCAACGTCGCATTTTTGGTGTTTTTTTGAGATTATTTCACAGAAATTGAATGAAAGTATCAAATATCCGTTTGTAGTGCACTTTGCTTTTAGTGTGTTAATGTGTCCAATGCAATTATTAATGGTGATGGATTTTTATTTTCGTAATAAAGGGATAAAATACTATATCTCGTTTAATAAGAAAATAAAAGTCCATCACGATGAATTATTCTATTAGACACATCAATACACTTAAAAACGAAGTGCGATACAGACGGATATTTGATACTTTCATTCAATTTCTGAGAAATAGTCGCAAAAAATCACCAAAAATGCGACGTTGCGAGCTCAGCACGGATGCACCCTCTTAAGAGCGGCTGCACTGAATTTGATTATATTTGATAATGTTGGATTTTGTCCGAATAGCAGAATCTAATCTAGCTAATGTTATAAATGCGAAAGTATGGATGGATGGATGTTTGTTTGTTACTCAATCACGCCAGAACGGCCCAAAATTCGGCACTCTGTCTGGAATAGCACATAGGCTACTTTTTATCCCGGAAAATTGCGTAGTTCCCGCGGGATAGCGATAAACGAATTCTTTGCAGACGAAGTCGCTGGCAACAGCTAGTAAGTAATAAAAAATACTTTATGCCTCTACGCGTTGTTTTAAACATACAGACGAAGGACAGGTGGATGGACAACGAAGTGATCTTGTAAAGGTTCTTTTTTCTTTTAGAGGTACGGAACTCTAAAAATTATAAAAAGTCTAGAAGTATGGCTGTGTAGCATACACACATGGTTAAACATCATTTGCTAAATAAATTATCACAAATGCATCATTTCACGAACTCATCATTTGACAACTTTTCATTTACTACTAAAATATTGACTTTTTGGAAAACTTATAAAACCAACCTAACCTAACCTAATGTGAGCCACGAAGGTTTTCGATTTTAAAAAAGTTTACGGTCCATCACATATTAAAGGGTTGGTCAAGTGATGCATTTGTGAAAAGTTTTTTAGCAGATGATGAGATTCCTACATAATACATACCTACATGTCGTCACGCCTCTTTCCCACAGAGGTAGGCAGAGACTACTTTGTTCTACTTGCTACCATCCTGACATACCTCTTTCGCTTCATCCACATTCATCAATCTCTTCATACATACTCGCCGGTTTCGGGTACTCTTGATCTGGCCTTTTTGAAATCGGTATAAGTGCCGGCACGTAAGTCTAGCGATGACCTTGTATGCGCAGAACTATAAAATACGGTATCCGTGGGTGCGCAGATCCCCTCCATGTGACTCGTCATCGCTAGACTTACGTGCCGGCACGTATACAGTAGTTTTGAGTTTATTCATTACAAACATACACACACACACACTAAAATATTTACTCCTTTTTATAATATTAGTACTTATAGAAGAAAAGTGTGAAATTCAATGATCATTTTAAATTGTTCTTAATTAATCTTCCGAAACCGGTATCGCTTCCAAACTATCCGGTAATCGGGTGAACGCGAATCGGGTAGCCGCCGTAATACTGTGGAGCCAATCAACCGTTAAAATTCAATTACGGAGGCGAAATGGCGATCTTGATAATTAGTTGTCTCATATTGTGAATACTTCTTACTCTTCTTAACTAAGTTTTATAATCATTTCATTTCATTTTTCATTTCATTTCATTTCATTTCATTTCATTTTCATTTCATTTCATTTCATTTATAAGTTTCATAACATTAAATTAAAAAACCCTACGCAATATTCGAGTAATCATACGTAAATCAAATGTTCAATTTTATGCCAAAAATTACTGATACTCTTAAATAAATAACTAAATTATCTTATTGACTACTACTTAGCTGTTTCCAGGGGAGGTCTGCGATGAATTCGCTTGGGTATCGCTTAACATCGGTTTAGCCGTTTTGCCATGAAAGTGTAACAAGATCCAAACTTACAAACTTTCGCCTTTATAATGTTAGTGTTGTGTTGTTGTTGTATGTGGTGTTCAATAAAGAGTTCATCATCATCATCATCATAATTATATACACATAATATTAATTAATTAAGTTCTAAAATTATCATATTACAATTCTTCTATTCTTCACACGCATACCAACTTTAGAGTCAATCCGATCACTAGAAGTGTGTCAAATTCAACTTGCAATATTTGACATGAAACATGCATTGCAAGTTTAATAAAATCTTGTCACTTACAAGCTGCAGAACCCAGACGTCAGACAATAGCGTTATTCCGCTACACAGGGTGTTTTTTTCACGGCAACGCGTCGCTCCCTATATTGGCTTAAGTAATGAAATCAATCCGTCGATATTTCCGAGCTGATTATTTTTTATATCCCCTCCGCTTCGTTATCTGAGATTTTCACCGCCACTCCGGTGTTACGAAAGTAATTCTTCATGCGGGAGAATTGTGAACTCATTTTGTTTCTAATCTATTCGGTAATGCGTATAAATTGCCGCTCGAGGAGGCGGCTTTTGAGGCGAATGATATTAGACAGAGGCCGCGGAAAGTGAGATGACAGATTTGGGAAAACGGAGCAGCCTGTAGTTTTGAGTTTGTTTACGAGCAGCTAAGGAAACGCTTAGTTTTCTTGCAAGAGTTCGTTTAGTCATTAGTCATTAGTCATTTATTCCATAACAATTACAATTGTGTCGGAAATCTAAATCTACTATACATACGGGTATAGTATACCAATTACTAATTAAAAACTTAAAAATCTGAATAATAAATTCTAATAACAAAAATAAAATTCAAAAACTAAAACAATAATGAGATCAAGATCACAAATAAAATAAAAAAAGCTTTTAAAAAAGCTCATTTAATTTTCAAAGTAATGGAGGTACTGAAAGGTTTTTTCTTATACCGACTTTAAAAAGAAGGAAGTTCTCAGTTCGTTGTTATATTTTTTTACAACACAGCAGACCTCCTCGATCCTCCTCCTCCTCCTCGGTCCAGCGACGCGTTGGACGGATGACCTTAGGAGGACAGCTGGCAGTGGCTGGATGAGGGAAGCCCAGGATCGCGAAAGTTGGTGCAATATAAAGGAAGCCTACGTCCAGCAGTGGACGGACAATGGCTGTAGATAGATCTCGGAAGAGAAAAAACGTTTTTTCTTTGCGCCCAGACCAGCTTGGAAGGACGGAAAGAAGTTAGTTTATATTTTCTTATTATCCCTAAAAGCTTTCAAAAGAAAGATCGAGATAGGACCCAAGTTATCAATCAATCAGACCCTTTATCTACCACAGCGCCGAGTGACACCCGCTTCGGAACTAATCGCTCAGGCTGAGCCTTCTGTTTATATTGCATGCCTCCAAATATGGAAGAATCTTTCACCGACACACATGACGTGACTAGGAAAGGCGCACACTAAACAGTATCTTATAATATCATGTGTGAGTAATGTATGTGAATAGACAAATTGACGTTCCAAATTAGAAAAATGACTAAAGTCCCATATCAGTTCTATACACTACCCGTAAGTGACTTGTGTATTTTGTGTATGTAACTTGGTGCTAGTTACACTAAGCATACTGTAAGTTAATAGTCTACTTATAACATTAATAACTTACTATTTAATATTGTACAAACATACTCTAAAATAGTAGGTACCTGTAAAGATTCCTTCTTTACTCTTTGTCGAATTCTAAACCTCAATCTTTAAATATTAAAATTAAAAAGAAATAGAATTCAAAACAAGGAGAAAGTTCTGTCTGCTTACGGCTTCCGCTGGAAGCCGATGTATTGTTTCAATGAGATAAAAAGATTAATAAATTGATGATCTAAATATTTAACAAAATGTGGTGTAATTGAAGATATAAATAGTATTTTGTGCTATCTGAGCTACACAACATCCCATTTTAGAGTGAGTGCTTCCTCAAGGCAGCTTCACACTATCTAAAACCAGCTTTCTTAACGAGTTTTATCAACTAAACACCAATTACGTGGGGTAGTTGGTAGTTGATAAATGATGATCTATTTTAGTCTATGGGAGATTGAAATAGATTGAGTGTGTACTGTAAACTCTAGCAAGCAATCAAGTACGGTCAGCAATCAGCGCGTGTCGGGCGCGATAACAAACTAATCCAGCCTCCGGCCGATAAGTCTGTTGACCGTACTGAGGATAAGTCTATATGTTGACTGTCCTGAGATTAATTCGAGCGTCCGATATTGCGTAACTCTTCTTTTTTATTTCCTCGATAGCAATGTAAACCGTGGTAGCCTAGTGGTTTGACCTGTGGCCTCTCAAGCAGAGGGTCGTTGAAGGGGCTATGAAATTCGAATTTCAAAATTTGTATCATACTTACCTACATGTATGTATGTATGTATGTATAACTCTTTATTGTACATAAAACACATTAATTTTACAGATAATAAGACAAATAGATGTACAAAGGCGAACTTATCCCTTAAAGGGATCTCTTCCAGTTAACCTTCGATCGATTGACAGGACAACAGAAATCAGAGTATACAGAGTAGACATACTAGAAAGCTAGAAGAGCAATGAATTACCCTAATTTAAACCTAAACTAATAAAGCACTAACATAATAATAATACACCTACCTACACAACAATACAGGTACATCCTAATACATATAAAAATAAATAAATATACGATAAACTAATAATTATATGTCAGAAATACACTACATAGTAATATAACCTACACATTAAGCTATATATACACTATATATACACACACACGAAACATACAAAGTCCACTCAAGAAGACTCATCAAGCCAATACTTCCTTAGGCGATTTCGTAGGGCGGCAACCGACTGCGATTGCCTGATCTCAACAGGTAAACGATTCCACAGTCTAACAGCGTGCACGGAAAAGGACTTGGAGTAGGTTTTCGATTTGGAGACAGGAAACGCAAGAGATAGATTACTGGGCTGTCCCATAAGTAAAGAGACAAGTTTGAAATGAAAATATTTAATGAAAAAATATAGTAAACTGCAAAAGTGCATTTACGTTAAGTCCAATCAAGAATATAATCATATTTGTAATTTTATATTAAATTTGCTTGTGCAATGCCTTTATAGCCAATTTTTCTGAGGTTTATTGCTGCTCGCCTCATTACAGCTTTTCCTGACCTACTTGCCACAATTTTAGCCAATCTAGTCCATCGATGTTTAAATGCAGTCAATGATTTGGGTTTTTCCGTTTGTTTTTTATATTCTCGTTTGCATAAAGACCAAAAAGTTTCAATACCACGAGTTTGGGGGACATTTGGGGCGCTATTATGTTTTCATATAAAATCTATCCGCGCAGCCTCTAAATGTTGGGTGACTTCGGTGGTGTAGTGGCATGACGCCATATCCGGCCAGAATATAATTTCTTCCCTATGGTAATATTTATAAATGAAGTTATTCAATCGCTTTATTATACATTCTCTCAGGTAAATGCGTGCGTTCATAGAGCCTGTGCAAATATATGGTTCAGACGTATTACCACTAGGGCTTCCAAATACCGGACTTTTTCAATACCGGTATTAATACCGGATTTTATTTTTTCAATACCGGGATCCCGGGATCCCGGTATTGAAGTAGGTATCAAGATTTTTTTTTCGATACAGTCAATTATCAATTTTTCTCAATCTTTTCGATGAAAAAATCAATCAAAAGAACAGTTTTTAGTTAAAAAACATATTAAATTACAACAAAATTTAACAATTTTTTTTTATTTTTAACAAAACTCCGTAGAGTAATCCTAATCATAACCAGTCTTTTACACCAAATGCTTTTTTACCATGCTTTAAGAGCGTGCATCCCTACTGAGCTGGCAACGTCGCATTTTTGGTGATTTTTTGCGATTATTTCACAGAAAATTAACGAAAGTTTCATATCTCCGTCTGTAGTGCACTTCGTTTTTAGTGTATTAATGTGTCTAATGCAATAATTGATCATGATGGACTTTTATTTTCTAATTAACGAGATATAGTATTTTATCCCTTTAATACGAAAATAAAAGTACATCACGATTAATCATTGCATTAGACACATTAAATACACTCAAAACGAAGTGCACTACAGACGGACATTTGAAACTTTCATTAATTTTCTGTGAAATAATCGCAAAAAATCACCAAAAATGAGACGTTGAAAGCTCAGTAGGGATGCACGCTCTTAAAAATATAATCAGTAATATTAATAGGTATGTATGGTAAAAAGCATGCTTTTATTATTTTGAAAGTAAGTACTATACAAAAAATTAAAACAAGATAACCAACATAACAAAGCATCATTACAAATACAAACATAACATCACCTCACCTCTCGTCTCGTTGGAATAGAATAGCATTATTATGTATCTAAGACCTAAGTATGAAACTAAAATCACATTTTTTATTACAAATAATCACAATTTTAATTAAATGTAGGTTGTTAGTTATTTTAACTACATGAACGATGTACGGCAACGGCAAGTGATGCCAAAGAACTAAGAATATTAAAATATAGGTTTATTGAACTTAAAACTGAATAGGTAGGTGGGTTGGGTAGGTAAGGTAACCTATTCGTATTTGAAATAATACTTATGAAGTGCATTAAAAAGTGAATAATTACTTTAAATTGCTATTTGTAGTCAATTTTATAACTGTAATAGTGTAATAAATAACATAAAAATCATAAAATCACTAATACCGTGATCCCGGTATTAGACTTTTCAATACCGGTATTGAAAAATGGCAAAAAAATTCCGGGATCCCGGTATTAGCCAATACCGGGATTCCGGTATTGGAAGCCCTAATTACCACTCTGGTCTATGGCTTGCCAAACTAGGTATTTATTGAAAAATTTGGCCTTTGGTATGATTTTTTGTGAATAATCTACAGCGTCCCGATTGTTTGCGTGGTAGTATTGCTTTCCAGGAACATCCATTGGGTCCACGGGCACGTAGGTCTCGTCATCAATTATAAGAACTTTTTTCAGTGTTTTTTCATACACTCTTCGGCACCCTCTTTTAGCTCGTACTTCCTGGTCTTTAATATATTTAGGAGCGGATAATTTTGCAAACGCTTTAAGCTGTAAGTCGTGTGTTTTCATTCGAGCTATACTTGATTTCGATATTTTCAATTTATCCGCAGCAACTCTAACTGACATCGAGGGATTCCGTTTATAAACTTTTTTTACCTTATTTATATTCTTAGGTGACGAAACAGTACGTTTTCTTCCGGGAATGTTTTTATAAATATCTCCGTGCGTTTCTTCAAAACGCTTTATAATTCGATACAAAGTAGTTCTTCTGACTCCCTCTGGAGAAAAATGACGTATCGTGTCCGTTTTTCCATGACATTTATAAAATTGAATAACTCTTTTTGCAAATACTTCGTGTTCAGCTCTCTTCATAATTAAAACTTTAAAAATACTTTCGAAATTCCCGCTTAATCTGACAGACATAATGCCTACGGCGGCCATGACAGTTATTTTTCTTAAAAAAATAAAAATCTTTTCGACCAGTTTGAAATTTGAAATTTGTCTCTTTACTTCTGGGACAGCCTTTACTACTCTACCGCAATCGGTTCTCGGAACCAACGGCCAAGTAACTAAATCTATCTGAAAGGTAGGATGGGGACTGGGGTTTAAAAAGGACGTTAAAAAGCAACGACAAGATGTGGATATTCCGCCGAAGACGAATCGGCAGCCACTTCAGCTGAGCGCGGAAAGAGGATACGTGGTCATACTTACATTACCTACAACACACTTACACAAATCACGTCTGTACCCCTCACGGTAGACAGAGCCTATGGTAACAAGACCACGGCCACGTTTAGCATGATTGTAGACGTGTAGGTGGAAAGGGGAATCAAAATAGTGATGGGTTGCTAGCCTGATCGCCTATAACATGGCTTTTACCATCAGTGCGGGAAGAGAAGCAACTGGTACATTCTATGTTTATTCTTTGCTCCCAGACCAGCTAGCTTATTACGTAACTCGCTCGCGATCGCCATCGTGTTCATTTTGACAGTTCTTGTATGAATGTGACAGCTAGCTGATTCCGATGTCAATTTTCAGCCCATACATGAACTGTCAAAATGAACACGATGGCGATTGCGAGCGAGTTACACAATAAGCCTACAGAATGGAATGTCTATTGATGAGATGTCCTCCTAGATGTGTCTGTGTACGGCGACACCCTGTCAATTACTCCTGGCATGCGCGCGAATGTGACTTACGAACCCCAACTTGTTCACGACCACGCGGTCACAAGAGAGACAGTATAACTGTCCGCTAGAGTTGTATGTGTAGTTGTAGGATTTTGGACGCGTCTTACGGAGCTCGCGTTTGGCAACAAGGTTTTCAAGGCGGAGACACTCGAAGCCTGTATTAATATCTAGCTTCCGCTCGCGTTAAACTTGCATTAGGCAGCTACGACCTTTGACATGTTTGTCGCTATCCCGCGGGAACTATGCAATTTTCCGGGATAAAAAGTACCCTATGTGTTAATCTAGGGTACCAGCTATCTCCGTTCTAAATTTTATCCAAATCCGTCCAGTCGTTTTAGCGTGAAGAAGGAACAAACATACACACTCAAATCGTCACATCCATCCATCCATCCATTCCTAACAAACTTTTGCATTTATAATATTAGTACTTAATAATGTAACCGACGAGCATGTATGAAGAGATTGATGAATGTGGATGAAGCGAAAGAGGTATGTCAGGATCGTAGCAAGTGGAACAAAGTAGTCTCTGCCTACCCCTGTGGGAAAGAGGAGTGACGATATGTATGTATGTATGTATGTATGTAATAATGTAATATTATCGCAAACAGTAAATCCACCGCAAAAGCCAACTTACTTACCACTCAAGTCTTACTTGATAACTTGACATTTACTGTCATCCCGGCAAATTAATAACGCACTGTCACGCACAAGTTGGCGCGGTAATTAGTGCTCCGGTAGATGGCGCTGTCACAGTTTGAGGTTATGCGGGTGACAGTTAAATTAATATCGCGTTTAGAGGAGCACTCAAATTACTAATGTGGAGTTACGATATGATTCCGAGGATATTATTGTAGTGACGTAACTTGCAATGTCTCTTTGAAAATTGTTTCGGAATATTTCTGAAGGTTCAGTTGAGCACTCCTTTCCTACACAAACTACACAAACTCAATTTTTTATTAAATTGAAAACTTTTTTAGCGGCACTTTTTGGGATGGGTAAAAAATGTTAAACTCGCATCAGGCGTTCTTAGGAGAGAGAGTTTAAGTACCAGGATACCGGATTCCCTAAGAGCTTATTTTGAAATACGAAATACGAATGAATTGATTGTTTTTTTGTTGAGTCGTGGAGCAAAAGTACTAGGGCATCAGCACATTGTTAGAGGTCTGTCAGCCACGTATAGATAATACGTACGTTTTTTTTATAAGCGGCCAGTACGGTACGCGTCTTGAGCGTCATGCATGGTGGTTCCGACATTAAAATCTAATCTAAGCTGCTGTTTTCACTTCTGCCGGCACTCCCGGAGTGCTACCCGTAGCTTTTTTCTTAATTTCGTTATTAAAAAATGCCCGAATGAAAGAGTGCTCTTTTAACACGCTTTTTGTATGGAACAAAAAAATGTAGGTATATGTATAAATGGAAATGCTTGCAGGTCTGTTGATCATACTAAACTGAATAAACCCAATCAATAGTCCAACATTCTACAAACCCGCTATAGTTATCCAGTTTAAAATAAATTCCAAATTCGTCGGCATTCACAGAGAACGTGCGAATATTTCACATCCCGAGGGAAATCTGATAACGGGCAACAGCTAGGTAACAAAAATAGAAGAGGCTTTACCGACTGCGCCAGTGAAAAGACTCCATGTATGTAAACGGGAAGAGTACCCCAGCCTTTATACTCCCACTGCTGAGCACAGGCTTCCACTCAGGACAAGAGGGCTTGGGCTGTAGATCCGTGAGCCCTATGCGGTTTGGGAACTTAACCAAGAACTGCTTTGCGGGTGGATTTTCTCTTCATCGAAATCGTGCAAATCGTGCATCGCGCAAAATCAGGGAGTCAGAATCAAGTGACACTTTGCTGAGGATTATATAAAAGTAACATCGTACCTAGTTAAAGTCGTCGCAAAATAAAAGGCCCGTTTTGACATTTGTCTTCCTGACGTAACTAGTGATGTCACCGTACGACTCGGTACTCGATACTCACGATAAATCGATTCAAGTTTGCATGTGTATTTGATCGATTTAAATATGTATTGTAAAGACGCATTGGATTAAAGTTCTGATTAGAAAGTGAATCTTCAGTCAATCATTTTCTTCAGATGATGAAGACGAGCCATTCTATTGAAATCAGTGTTGCCATTGTTTACGGCTTTGAGCTCCAAGGTCATAATTTTCAGTAAAGATCACTACACAGCTGGTGAAATTCAGTAATTAATTGATCTAAATAACATAAATAAAACCGGCCAAGTGCGAGTCGGCCTTAAAAAAAATATCTTGATCGATTTATTTTTTCCTTAACCGATTATTAATAGTCTGTGGACAATATGAAAAAATCGTTATGCACAGCACTTAGCTGAGTGAGCGATACCCATCAATGAAAAATGCAATTACCTTCAGAACATTTCGATCGGTAAAAAATAGAGAACTTCATGGGCGTGAACTGTCAAAACGGGCCTTTTAAATTGTGACGACTTTAGTACAGTTAGAGAAAAGCCTCATCTCTTGTCTCATCTCTCATCTCACGCTAGTAGAGTACCTATTCTGAATCCAAGGCCTTAATTATTGAATTGATTACCAAGTACAATGATCAGAGTAACAAAACCAAGCCCCACCTATATCAACGGGTAGGTTTCCAACAAAAAGCTAGCTTTATCAGCAGATTAAAGCTCTATATTCAATTAAGATAGAAGCCCCCGAGATACTCGTATATGTCTACGTTTAATCAGAATCGAAATTTACTTGAGTTACGAGTTTCAAAGGAACATATTATTATAATCTACTATTACTTTTATTTTAGAAGCTTTTATTGAATTTACAATGCATGTAGGTATGCCATGTATGTTTGTAAAGGTGGAATTGCAAACATTTCCATTTATATTCTTACTTCCATTTTGAAGCACATTTTGAACCGATTGAGCTGAAATTATGCGTTCTTGTGTAAGTTAGATAACAATACAATAATCTGATAGTACTCTGGTGGTCCAGCCAGGACCGTCTCCGCAGGAGGGAACTCTTCAACGAGTGGTTCGATTGACTTAAGATTTGGTACACATAATTACGTAGGACGGCTGACAATGCCAGTTAGACAAAAAGTTTGCAAAAAGTGAGCAAAAAAGACTCTTATTCAAAATGGAATTTTTTAGCAAAAACTTTTTTTATTTTGTAAGTAACTTACCTACCCGGTACTTGCTAGCCTGGTTTAATTTTCTGGTTCGTTTTTCAGGTTAGTTAGTAAGTTAGTTCTTAAATAGTCGTAGCAATCATTTACTATTTTTACCACTAAAAAATTTTACAATGATGCGCGCGTGTGTCTGTGCACGCGAGCGTGTGTTTGTGTGTGCGTGGGTGTGAGTGTAAGTGTAATAAAAGTTAAGGCCGCCATTTTGTACGTATTTAGATGAACTGATGCCACATTTTTGACAGAAAAAAAATGACATAATGTTGTATGAAAACCTGTAATATTTATCCCTTTCATCCGCTTTTCTTTCACATGGAAGTGAAACAGATTCACAATTGAATATTAAAATCCAAAACTAGGTATTCTTCAGGCTTCCGCAGTAAAAATTCGAAGTTCGTTTCCAGCTGTTTCGCTCACACCAATAGTAATTAATAAGCGAGTGAGAGAGACGGTGTGATACAAACAAAGTCCTATTGTCTTGAGCGATGGCCGCCAGGGTCGGATTAACATTCAAAGGCAAACACGAAACAGCCGCAGAACAACAAACATTTATGTTCATCTCACATGTTTGTGCGGCGGGTAGGTACGGAACCCGAGCAATTGCGTCTTATTAAAGTCAGTCTATTTTTGTCTCAAGCACCAGAATTACGATGTTGCAAGGTGTTTCACGAAAATCTGTAATGCTGCGGATTTTAGTTCACTAACATTTGACCGACAAAACCTTTAACAACCCTTTATTTTCTTGAACATCACATTATAACAATCAAAACAGAAAGAAAGGTATACAGAAGTAATAAGGTAACAATATAGGCGAATAGGTAAATTAGGTAATTATTACGAAAAAGTTGTCAGGTCAGTCTGTCAGTCACCGTTTATTTTCTGTTGAAAAATACACAAACCACGCCTATATCCCCTACGGGGTAAACAGAGCCTAGGGTTACAAGACCCAAAGGCCACGCTTACCATGATTGTGGGCGCATAGATGGAAGTAGATAGGGGAATCAAGATAGTGATGGGTTGCTAGCCGCATCGCCTATAACATGATACGTAAAATTTTCGCCCATTCCCTCGATGGGCTTTTACCATCTGCGCGGGAAGAGAAGCAGCTGGTACATTCTATTTTTTCTTCGCTCCCAGACCAGCTTGGAAGTTAATCGTAATGTTAAAAATATCGATAGATTCACGTTTTTCCCGTAAACATTGTAACACCGAAGTCAAAGCTGAACAATGGATTCATTTTGCTTCACAAAATGTATATTTTGGCAAAATTAATTTCGACATTACACCTGTCATCTTGTCTGTTGTAGGTAATCATAATAAAGTACCTATCTGGTAAACGAAAACGTAAATGTGTGATGTATGGAAGCCTTTAAATAAGAATATATAGAAGATAATTCTATTGCACTAAAAGTATCGATACGGGCCCTATTTTTGAAAGCAAATAACTCGAAAGTACTCTAAATTATATATATTATAAATCTGTTTATATCTTCAAAACTACAGCTCTTAATGAGAGCTGTAATTGGCTGCTGTGTGATGCACGTATTTCAAATTCAGCACACTTTTTCGCTACTTTCGAGTGGTATTTTCACATACGTGCTTTCAAAAATCGGCCCCCTGGCTTGTTAACGCATCTGAATCCTAAACTAGCAAAGAACGTTATGATACTAAGGGCCTGTCCTGTCTCAGCACTCATTGTTAAGTTGCTGTTATCTTAAGTGTCAGTTATATATGATTCCGTCTCTATTTATTTCTAACTAGCGACCCGCCCCGGCTTCGCACGGTATTTTATGCATGTATCTAACTAATATTATAAATGCGAAAGTATGGATGGATGGATGGATGGATGTTTGTTTGTTACTCAATCACGCCAGAACGGCCCAACGGATCTGGATGAAATTCGGCACATAGAGAAAAGTCTAGAATAGCACATAGGCTACTTTTTATCCCGGAAAATTGCGTAGTTCCCGCGGGATAGCGAAAAACGAATTCTGTGCAGATGAAGTCGCTGGCAACAGCTATTTATACATATAAACCTTCCTCTTGATTCACTTTATCTATTAAAAAAAACCGCATCAGAGTCCGTTGCGTAGTTTTAAAGATTTAAGCATACATAGGGACATAGAAAGCGACTTTGTTTTATACTATGTAGTATGTAGTTATGTCACTTTCTAGGTCACTTAGTAGGTACTTATGTCTATAAAAAAAGCCGTCGTAGCAGCCTAGTGGTTTGACCTGTGGCCTCTCAAGCAAAGGGTCGCGGGTTCAAATCCCGGGCTCGCACCTCTGAGTTTTTCGGAGTTTTATGTGCGATATTAAATTTCAAATTTACCATGAGCTTTTCAGTGAAGGAAGACATCGTGAGGAAACCGGACCAATCCCAATAAGGCTAAGTTACCCTTCTGGGTTTTTTCTTTTTTTTTATAGTGATGGTGTGACGCTTGATCGTCACCCTTCTGGGTTGGAAGGTCAGATGGCAGTCGCTTCTGTAGAAACTAGTGCCTACGCCAAATATTTGGATTAGGTTGTCAAAGCAGACCCCAGGCTCACTGAGCCGTGGCAAATGGCGGGAAAAACGCTAGGAACGTACTTATGTCTATGTATAATGTATGTAAAACAAACCCCTTACAATTAATGTAAAAATGCGCTAACATAACAAGTTTGCGAGTATTTGCTAGTGCTTATGTTGGTTTTCTTTACAAAAGAGCTCTGGCAAAAGGAAATAAGAAAAACTGCATGTAAATTGCATAAAACGTAGTGCAGGATAAATCCGTCGGACAGCGCCCTCTAGCCGTCGCAGGGTGAACAAAGACACAGTAATGAAAGTTGCGGTGGATGCGGAAAGCCGGAGCATTTCATTCGCCCGAATTTCATATGCCAGTAATGTTTGCCACAATGATCATTTGCCATAACTTTTTTTTTCTCTGAAACCGTAATTTTTTCAGGTGCATTGAAATCGCAATCCGGTAGAACTCTATAGGTTAGGTTAGGTTTGTTTCATAACAATCCTGAACAATTAACAGTTAAAGTGAAAAAAGAGTTATAGCAAATGATCATTATGGCAAACAATACATTTATGGCCTAATGAAATTCGGGCAAACGATAGAGAACCTGCGGAAAGATAAAGACCGGTCTGAGTTGAGAGCCTTGGAGGAGGCCTATGTCCAGCAGTGGACGTCTTTCTGCTGACATGATGATGATGATATAATATAATATAATCAAACACGTTTCAGAGGTTGTCATAAAGACGTACACTCAGCCGGTAAAATTTATTCAACGGACTAGGGAATGTACTATTATCGGGATGGTAATTCTTTTTTCACTGTCGTCCCTTTTACCCCGTTTGACCTTTTCATTTTAAAATGCTGACGCAAAAAGAGCTGTGTTCTTAACCTTTGGCCGAGTACTTAATTTTAAAGGTACTGTTTAGTCCATGTTTCATTTGCTATTTCTGTTCAAGGTAATTCTTTAGATAAAGGTTTCAGAAAAGGCCGTGGTAGCCTAGTGGTTTGACACGATCTTTCAAGCATAGAGTTCGAATTCGGGTTCGCACCTCTGGGTTTCTTAAAATCTGATGATGACATGTGTGTGAAGTGGCACATATTATTATTAAATCCATTCAAGCATCCAATCCATCAAGCTTCCTGACGAAACATCTGTTGACCTCCTCATCGCCTTTAATACTGTTATTTCATGGTAATGTACTTTTATGAAATATTTGGTGACTAAAAATGAGTCTGGCATAATTAAATGAGATCACTTCTCCTTGATATTACACCGACAGCAACCTTGTTAAAAGAATATAAGAATATTAAAACAACCAGGAAAATCATCAAACGCCGTCAAACTGCGGGAATTAAGTATGACGCGTTTTTGGGTCGAGGTATTACTTTGGGGGACTGTAGAAATGACATTTGTACGAGTTCTATATCTAAAAATACCAATATTTAGGATTATTATTAATGCTCTCATAATTTTGTCTGTTCGTCTGGTTTTTTGCAACGAAGCTGTATCATTTGAACTGTAATCCGTAGACATTTGAGATTTTTACAGAGTATATGCTTTTAAATAATTTACTTGGTTGCTTTACCAATATGTTTAACGGGTGTAGGACCAAAATAAGAAGTGAAACGACAGATTATTCTAATTAGAAACGGAAATCGGTAATTTTTTGATTTTATCCAATATTTACGCTGTGAAACCCTACTTCTTGCTAAATTATATAATTCTATGTGAACGGGAAATGCCTGTAGATTGTTATACCTACCACAGTTTTCATATGATAAATTTGATTTTGATTTTGATTTTGAACACTTTTTGGGATGGGTAAAAAATGTTAAACTCGCGTCAGGCGGAGGGAGAGTTTAAGTACCAGGATAACAGGATTCTCTAAGAGCTTATTTTGAAATACGAATGAAGCTTAGAGTCGCGTTCGATTTTTGAAATGTACGTTGATTTCGTCGCTTTAACGTATGTGCGTTTGGCCTAGTGGTATAAGGTGTGGCATAACAGCGCGTTCTCGTGTAGAAAAAGTTTGTTTTTGCGCGAGTGTGCGTTTGTGTAGTTTTCACTTCCCGGTGTTTTTTTTTTGTCGTAAAAACCAGTAGTTTAACTTACTGGTCGCTATTATTATGGTGGACATCTGTACAGGCACTATGATTATAGCGAGTGCAACGGTTCGAGCACTTCCAACGCTGCGCTAGGGTTGTGCCACAGTCCTGACAACATATAGTTGTAAACCAGAGAGGAAATACATACATACATACATAAATCACGTCTTTATCCCTAAAGGGGTAGACAGAGTTTAAGGTAAGAAGACCTAGGGCCGTATCATGACGTCTTAATGCGTTTCAGTTTAGGTCCGCTCGCTGTCAGATTCATACTAAAAGTGACAGCTAAAACTTGAACTGGGTCGGAATTAGGACGTCATGGTAAGGCCCCTGAAGGCCACGTCTAGCTTGATTGTAGCGTATAGGTGGAAAGTGGAATCAAAATAGTGATGAGTTGCTAGTCGCATCGCCTATAACGTGATTCCTGAGATGGTAAAGACAGAACACCTTTATAATACAATACCTATAGAAGGTTAACTTTATCATAAAAACTCACTATAGATATTTTTCTGTTTTAATAAATTACTCGGAGAATAAATTACCATAGTAAAAACAAGGTAATTTTTTGATCATTTCTTTGTTTTTTTTTTGCTCGAATATTATAATTATGTAACATCAAAGAATTAGAAAATACGATAGGTACAACCAACATTATACTCCCGAGATCAAAAGCTGTTCTTAGAATTTAGTAAATTATTAAGGGACGATTAATTAAAAAGAGAAATCTAACTCAGATCAAATTATAGTTAAGAGGCTGACAACACCTAATTTTGTTGAAATTGATGTTATTTAAGCACTTTTTTTAAGAAAAACTACATACAAAAAAAAATGTATGTTAATTTTCATCATATTTCAAAGACTCTGGATACATAATTGAACAAGACCGGCTCGATAGAAAATAATTGCAAAGATTGGTCTTAAAATCATCATTAAACGGTTCTATGTCTTTATTTTTTCGACGTATGAGTCTGCAATTAAAAACATGAAGTCAACATATTCATACCTAAACGGCTAACGAATCATATTTCACAAATAATCCATACTTTTTTTAATTTCTTATTATTTGTGTCTTATTTGCAAGATTTTAGACGCACGCTACGCTGCCGGGATAGTTTCTTCTCTTTCACTAACAGGCACGCGGACTGTATGTGTGAAGAGTGGCGCTGCTCAAGGTTATTTGCTGTTGACAGCGCCTTAAGACGTAGTTCTGCGAACGGTAAAGTGAGGCCGGTTCAATCTACGCTTTGAGTGCGCGCATGCGTATAGTTCAACCAATTTGATGGTTAAATGCATGAAGAAAATAACTAGTAGAGTTGAAAAATGTATGTAATGCATGTATAAAATAAAATAAAATCAAAATAAAAAAGCATTTATTGCCCATATTACAATTATATGCACACAAAAAAACAACCAATATATAAGTGAGGCAAAAAGCTCAGGCTCTGCATGTGCGGGGAGGGCTGTGCTTCCCCGCGCTGGTTTTCAGCCTGCACCTTTACACAGCGCACAACATTAACCATGAGGCGGGTAGGGCCTTGTGCAAGGTCCCGTCCGGATCGCTACCACCATCTTACTCGCTAATCCTGCCGCTAAACAGCAGTGCAAGCACTGCTGTGTTCCGTTGTGGAGAGAAACATAGCCGGGGAAATTACGGGCACAAGAGGCATTTCATCTCAGTCCTCTAGGTTGGCAACGCATCTGTAATCCCTCTGGGGTTGCGGTTGTCTATGGGCAGTGGTGATCGCTTACCATCAGGTGACTCACTTGCTCGTTTGCCTTCCTATTCACATAAAAAAGGGCCCTCAACTACGATTACCTAATTAATATTATTATTCATAGCGACATTAATGCGACTTAAACTAAAACTCTTTATTGTACAAAAATACAATAATTTTACAGGTAACAAAGTAAGTAGATGTACTCTTGTAATAAAAAACCTAACCTCTTTTAAGTCTAGCTCTCTGCTTTTTTTCATCAATGGCAACCCTCTCGCTATTCGCCTCACGGTGGCATAATCAACATAAAGCATTCACTCCACTAATTAAGCAGCCACACTCCCGTGGCTGCATTCACTTCCGAGTGGCAACACTGAAGTTAAAAATTCGAATACCATACCGTCCCTCTTGCTCTTCTATTAATGACTACAAGTGTGAGTGAAACGGGGCAACGAACTTCTTATTTTTAAACTCGGAGTGCCGCAGACGTGACGGTCCATTCAACTAAAGATGGCGCTACAAGTTTAATTATAACCGACTAGTGGTTGCCCGCGTCTCCGTCTGTGCAGAATTCGCCCGGGGACTATGCAATTTTCCGGGATAAAAGCTATCCTATGTCCTTCCCCGGGACTAAAACTACCTATCTCTGTACGTGAGAACGTAACAGATAGACAGACAGTTAGTTTCACAGTAAAATAGGAAATTTTAAACAAAAGATTCCTCTTCCTCTAATAATAATAATAATAATAGCCAACAAATCAGACGGAACAAGGGCGCCTTGTCGGTCGCCTGGATAGATTATAAGAAGGCTTATGATTCGGTGCCTCACTCATGGCTGAGAAGGATCTTAGAACTGTATAAAGTTAATACAACTTTAAGATCCTTTTTAAGTGCGTGTATGGGACAGTGGACCACAGTCCTTCGTCTACCAGGTGGTCGGGATGGCTTGTTTGATCCGCAGGATTTTATCAAGATTGAGCGAGGCATTTTCCAGGGTGACAGTTTGAGCCCTTTATGGTTTTGTCTTGCTCTGAATCCTCTCAGCACTATGCTCAGAGATTCCGGACTAGGCTGCCAACTCCGGAGAGAGGGTGAGGCCATTTCTCATCTCCTGTACATGGATGACCTCAAGCTGTTTGCACCGAAACGTCAAGACCTGATAGAGTTACTAAAAATCACAGAAATTTTTAGTAGCGCTATCAACATGGAGTTTGGTGTTGATAAGTGTGCAGTCATGCATGTACAACGAGGGAAGATTGTGAATTCGACGAATTTGCAACTTTCCGAGACCATGTCCCTCAAGTCTCTCTCCGAAGAGGAAACTTACAAATACCTTGGTATGTCACAGTCGTTGGGTATTGTGGACGCCGACATCAAACAGGCGGTGAGGGAGCGCTTCTTTTGTCGCCTGACTAAAGTACTTGACAGTCTTTTGTCGGGTGGCAACAAGGTGCGTGCCGTCAATGCCTGGGTGATGCCGCTGCTCATTTACTCCTTTGGCATACTAAGGTGGACTCAAACCGAGCTGGACGCCTTGGATAGGAGGGTCCGTCATATGCTAACAATGCATCGCATGTTGCATCCACGCTCGTCTGTAATGAGACTTTACATTCCGCGGAAGTGTGGTGGTCGAGGCCTTCTGAACGCCAAAAACCTCCATAACAGCGAGGTGTGTAGTCTCAGGGACTATTTCCTTCGCAGTGAATGCTGCATGCACTGCGATGTCGTGGCAGTTGACCGGAACCTCACGCCGCTCTCCTTGGCAAACGAGAACTGGCGCAGACCCACGGTGTTGAGCACTGAGGACCGCAGGGACATATGGAAGAGCAAGGAGCTACACGGGCGGTTCTACCGGGCCTTGAATGGGCCCGATGTAGACCTGCTCGCGTCGGTGAACTGGCTACGCTTTGGTAACCTTTTTGGGGAAACCGAGGGTTTTGTGTGTGCAATCGCAGACGAGGTCATGATGACGAACAATTACCGGAAATATATCCTGAAGGACGGTACGGTCGACATATGTCGGGCATGCCGCCGCCCCGGAGAGTCACTCAGGCATATCATTTCTGGTTGTTCTCATCTGGCTAACGGTGAGTACTTGCACAGACACAACCTAGTAGCCAGGATTATCCATCAGCAACTTGCTCTTTTATATGGCCTTGTTGACTCCGAGGTGCCGTACTATAAGTACACACCCGCGCCCGTTCTCGAAAATGGTCGTGCCACGCTCTACTGGGATAGGTCTGTTATCACGGACAGGACTATTGTTGCCAATAAGCCTGATATTGTGCTAACAGACCGATCCCAGCGCCAGGCAGTGCTTGTTGATATCACCATCCCCCATGACGAGAACCTCGTGAAAGCCGAGAAGGACAAACTCAGCAAGTACCTTGACTTGGCTCACGAGGTAACCGCCATGTGGGATGTTGACTCAACAATCACTGTCCCGATAGTAGTTTCGGCGAACGGTCTGATAGCGAAGAGCCTTGACCATCACCTTAAAAGGCTCTCGCTAGGTGGTTGGGTCAAGGGTCAGATACGGAAGGCGGTACTCCTGGACACGGCCCGCATAGTCAGGAGGTTCCTCTCTTTGTCGCCCTGACCACCGGCAGCTTAGGCCCCGCCTCGCTGCCGGCGGCACCCTAGGTTAGGTTTTTATAATGTTTTTATATTTTGTATTAATATTGCTTTATTACTTTTTATTTCAATATTGTAAAAACCTAACTTAAGATAAAAGATAAATATACCGAATAATAATAAAAGATATTTATTCAACAGTTTGCATTTACATTTAGGTATACATGTAAACAATAAAAAGCTACAAACTATTGAAATGGGTTGCAGCTCAGCTTATGCCTGTGCCACCCAGACCTAACGATCTGTTGACAAACAGACGCTGTTTTTCAGCCGCCCCCATGAAACACACACACACACACACACACACACACACACACACACACACACAAATAAGGACCAACACACGGGCCATTACCAAGAGCCCTTACAAAATAAACTTTTGACTCCTGACTCGATACACATCACATAAAACTGTAGGTATTGGTACAAAACATAGTCAAGTACTGCGATAATATTGCGAAGATACTTCATACAAGTAAATGCATGAAAAAATATAACCGAATTGAGAACCTTCTCCTTTTTGAAGTCAGTTAAAAACGCAATATAATTTATAATTAAAAAAAATACCATATCAAAAAGCATTTCGGTCCGGTATATACGAAACGATAAACCGTTCAACATTGAAATTTCTTTTCACAAAAACGTCCACTTGCCCGTTCAATTTGCAATCAAAAGCCTTTCACTTAGCTAAAAGGGAATTAATCCATCCCCTCTAAAAATCCCCCAGGAATCCTTAAACTCGTCCAAATCTGTTAACAAACCCCATTATTTTAAAATTTCAAATTAACGCAATCTGCTTGACATTGTTTCCAAGTTTCGAAATAAAATGAGACCGAAAGGAAATGTAAAGGGTCGTTCCGAACAAATCGGAAACGCCGCGGTGTCTTGTTTTTCGTTTCCAATTAATAAAATTTTCAACACAGTTGCTCGTAAATTGAGTCTTATTGCACCGCATTTAAGCTCATAATTCAGCTTATTACGCACAAGTGCCGTAATATTATTATTACCGCACGAGTACGGTAATATAATCATTTTTTTAATTTCAGAAAATAGTTCAGTTATGTATAGGGAACAAGGAATGTTTTCGTGAATATTAAACTATTTTAGGTTAAAGATGATAAATAAACATTTAATTTCGACAAAGTATTACTATTCATTTTTATCTAAAAAGTGACCATAATTTGCATATTTAAGACAATGATTAATTATTTTATTATTATTTTAATATTAGGCTGTTTAGCAGTCTGTTGTCAGTGCCTCGTTCCGCGCGTGCGAAGTGCACAGCGCGCATGCACGAGTGCTGCGCGCGGATTGGATCGGAGAAAATATCTGCCACCATCTTTCACACACAGCTTTTGTTGATTATTTTACCTTGTTATTACTTTAAAAATTACGAGTTCAAATAATAAAGAAAAACTAAATGTAAATAGTGTCCATCGCCGGAAATACTAGTAAACTATCTTCGGACAGGTTATGTCAGTAAGAAATCCAAGGTGTTAATTACCAAATTACAAAGAAAAGTTCTAAAGCCTCCAGTTAAGCAATGTCTGGTAACAAGGGTGAACTAAATTATTAAGAATTTCATTTATTTTTCCTCGCAAATGTATTGAAAAACGTCGTATGAAACGCGTGTGCATTGATCATTACTCCACTCGGCGATCTTACCTTGCTCGCTATCGCTCGCGAGCAATAATGCCTCGTGTGTAATGGTTAACATAGCACACTTTTGTATCATAATGTACTATTAAAGTATAGCTTGTCTTTTAAAAGTGCTCGGTAGACTAACACTGTACTTTACCCTAAAAATTGACACAACAATGATTTTTTAAATTTCTAAGCCTAAGTAATTAATCTGTTTTTTTAACCCCCGACTCAAAAAGAGGGGTGTCGATGTCCGTGTGCGAGCATCGTAGCTCTCCAGTGGATGGACCGATTTCAATGCAGTTTGTTTCATTCGAAAGCCAGTTAGTTTCCTTGCGGTGGTTCTTAGGCAGGATTTTTCGAATTATAAATTTGTGATTATTAGTTTTTTCAGTACTTTTACAATTACCATAAACTCATAAATAGACTCTTTGTTTCATTTCTTTTTACATACATAAATTACGTCTCTATCTATTATATGGGGTAGACAGAGCACGCATGATTATGGGCGTAAAGACAAGAAGTAGATTGAGCCAAATCACTAGGTACATAGTATAAAACAAAGTCGCTTTCTCTGTCCCTATAACCCTATGTATGCCTAATAGTGCCTGGAGTAACGGAAAACATAGTTCACTTCCGGATACCAGCACCAAATTTTAATATTTTGCTAGGAATATCAACTGGACCCCATAACTGGTGACCCCGACACCTCAGAAACGGACTCCCGGCAGTTTTGGGGTCCAGATGGTATGCCTAGTAACATATAAAAAAATTGGTGCTGGTTTGCTGAAGAAAACTTTTTTTTTCGTCATTTTAGACGCTACAGCGTTGTCAAGTTTTTGACAATAACTTCGACATTTCATATCCGATTTTCAAACTTTGAATTGTAATGTCATCATCATCATCATATCAGCCGAAAGACGTCCACTGCTGTAGGCTTATTGTCTAACTCGCTCGTAATCGCCATCGTGTTCATTTTGACAGTTCACGTATGGGCTGACAATCAGCATCGGAATCAGCTAGCTGTCACATTCATAGAAGAACTGTCAAAACGAACACGATGGCGATCGCGAGCGAGTTAGACAATAAGCCTACTGGACATAGGCCTCCCCCAAGGCTCTCCACTCGGACCGGTCCTGTGCCTCCCGCATCCACCGCGATCCCGCGATCCTGATCAGGTCGTCGCTCCATCTTGTTGGAGGCCTACCAACATTGAATTGTAATGTAAAGCTTTATAATTTGTTTTCATTATATTGTGGTACATTATTTTAGACTGGAGTCTTTAGTTTTGGTGCAAGAAATAAAATTCCGTAATGTTTTTCCAAGATTATTATTTTTCTATTAATAGCTCTTAAAGGTTAACATTAATGCAATTTCAGTTTAAAGCACAAATATAGTATATTTAACTAGCTTTCATTTGATATCCCACATGTATACGTGCGTTGTATAAGTTGGGTGTAATTTTAATTTTTCAACACGCGGCGGCGGCTAATTTGATGACGTCATAACTAGTGACCCTGACACCTCAGAAACTGTCTCTAGACAGTTTTGGGGTCCAGATGATATGCCTAACAACATATAAAAATTTGGCGCTGGTATCCGGAAGTGAAACGTTCTGACCCTTTATGGACGTAAGGCCAAGCACTATAAATCTTTAAAACTACGCAACGGATTTTGATGCGGTTTTTTTTAATAGATAGAGTGAATCAAGAGGAAGGTTTAATACATGCATAATATACCGTGCGAAGCCGGGGCGGGTCGCTAGTAATCGATAAACCATACAAGTTTAAGCAGAGGCGTAACATCTCTGTTGTGTTGAAATTCAATTTTGATTAGCCCCAGTGACAGAATTAAATCACGGGAATGAATTAACGGGATACTACGTTAATGGAATCAGAGAAGAGACGGGGCGGGGTCAATTATAGCACAATGATTGGTTAGAACGCTGATACAATCATATTGTGCCATACATTGTTTGATCATTCTTTACTTTTACGTGCGAAAATATAGTAATCCCACCAATATTAGGTATAAATGCGAAAGTTTGTGAAGATGGATGGATGGATGGATGTGACGATGTGAGTGTGTATGTTTGTTCCTTCTTCGCGCTGAAACGCCTGGACGGATTTGAATAAAATTTGGAATGGAGATAGCTGGTGGCCTAGATTAACATATACCTGGAAAATTGCATAGTTTTCGCGGGATAGCGATAAACATGACAAAGGTCGTAGCTGCCTAGAGTCGCTACGTAAATAATTATTGCAGAAATATGTATACTATCAACATCAGGTGTTAAGTTTCATTCTACGCGGACAAAATCACGGGCAGAAGCTAGTGTAGTATAAAGTGCAAGTAGTTGTAGCACAGTTACAAGACTTGGGAGTATTTTCACGTTCATATTGTTTTTTATGGTTTACCTGTGTGTATACCTTGCGTTGTGGACGATCCCTAACGGGCCATAAGTCCCCCACTTCTGCCATAAGCCAGCACTTTGTTTATGGCCATTTTACTGTATAAAGGCTTCTTAGTGACCCCTTTCGAGCCTCTTTGCTTTGTATTAAACCTTGTTACTTACTATGCTTTAGTTAAGAGTGGATTATTTTTAGCCCTGAAAAAGGATTTACCTACATAAATCACGTCTTTATCCTGTACGGGGTAGACAAAACCTACGGTAACAAGACCTAAAAGACATCATGATTGTTGGCGCAGAGGTGGAAAGGCGAATCAAAACAGTGATGGGTTGCTAGCCGCGTGGCCTATAGGTATCATGATTCCTAGCCGGCTACGCACACACCTGCCGCAGGGGCAATACCGGTCACACGGCGGTCGGGGCAATTTCGGCTGTTCTAAAAATTGCCCCTGCTTGCCTATACATCACAATTAAGAGGCTGACAACACCTAATTTTGTTGAAATTGATGTTATTTAAACACTTTTATAAGAAAAACTGCACACAAAAAAAAATACAAAAAAATATAATGTTAATTTTCATCATTTTTTCAAACACGCTAGACGGGCTCGATACATAATTGAACAAAATCGGCTCGATAGAAAATAATTGCAAAGATTGGTCTTAAAATCATCATTAAACGGTTCTATGTCTTTATTTTTTCGACGTATGGGTCTGCAATTAAAAACATAAAGTCAACATATTCAATACCTACACAGCTAACGAGTCATATTTCACAAATAATCCATACTTATGTTTATTTCTTATGATTTGTGTCTTATTTGCAAGATTTTAGACGCGCGCCAAGCTGCCGGAATAGTTTCTTCTCTTTCACTAACAGGCACGTGAACCGTATGTGTGAAGAGTGGCGCTGCTCCAGGTCATTTGCTGTTGACAGCGCCTTAAGGAGGCAACACTGGCCCTGCTTCCAATATTGCCCCTGCGGCTGGTGTGTCAGTAGCCGGCTTAAGATTTTACCATCTCCGTGGAAAGAGAAGCATTTGGTACATTATATGTTTTTTCACTACTCTCAGACCAGCAACGAGCCGCAGGGTACTGTGCCGGATTACTTTGTGATGTAATTGCTGGAAGACGTCCTTTTTCAGTCCTTTTGTCGTCGAGTGAGCTCGTAAATTAATTTTTAAACCAGCTTTGTTCCCGGCCTTGCCCTGGGAAGCTTGTACACGAGCTTGTCCTGTTAAGGTACATTTATTTAAGTAAAACCATTTATCTTTCTTTACCTACTTATTAAGGTACTATTTAGCCATTATCAATTTAATGCGTAAGTACCTGCCACTTTTTTTTCAAAAATACGTTTTTTTGATTTCGTTAATCGTTACGGTGTACGATTTTGAAAGAAAAAAGTGTTCCAACTTTTAAGCACAACTATAAGCCGTATAAGTCGTATCGCCTATAAAATGTTACCTAAGTTTCCGCTCATTCCCTCGATGGGCTTTAACCATCTGCGCGGGAAGAGAAGCAACTGGTACATTCTATGTTTTTTCCATAGTTCTCGTTAGTCATAAAGCGTTCTATTTCTGAAACAGTAAGTTTTTTTTTAATTGATAGTAAAATAACCTAACGTACTATATTTTCAAAATTCCTGAAAAATGCCTGATTTTATGCGTTCAATGACCAAAAAAATTATGACTAACGATTATTATGACCAATGAAAATGGGACAAAAAGGCATTCGCGTATTTAAATAAAACGTTTCATCGCTGCATCTATAATTAGTATATGAGATTATGTAATATGAGTAATATGAGATTGAAAAGGACGGTATGATCAAACAAGAATATTGCTTTTGCCCGCGACTTCGTCTGCGTAGAATTAGCAATTCACATGTTTATCGCTATCCCTCGGGAACTGTGCAATTTTCCGAGATAAAAAGTAGCCTATGTTTCAATCTAGGGTACCAGCTATCTTCATTCCAAATTTTATCCAAATCCGTCGTTTTAGCGTGAAGAAGGAACAAACATACACACTCACTCACTCACATCGTCACATCATTACATCGTCACATCGTCACAAACTTTCGCATTTATAATCTTACTAATATTATAAATGCGAAAGTATGGATGGATGGATGTATGGATGGATGGATGGATGTATGTTTGTTTGTTACTCAATCACGCCAGAACGGCCCAACGGATCTGGATGAAATTCGGCACATAGATAGAGAAAAGTCTGGAATAGCACATAGGCTACTATTTATCCCGGAAACTTGCGTAGTTCCCGCGGGATAGCGATAAACGAATTCTTTGCAGACGAAGTCGCTGGCAACAGCTAGTATTAGTATATTTGTAGCATTTACTTAATTAAAGCAGCCATCCGATCA
This sequence comes from Pandemis heparana, assembly GCA_963854515.1. Classification (NCBI taxonomy): domain Eukaryota; kingdom Metazoa; phylum Arthropoda; class Insecta; order Lepidoptera; family Tortricidae; genus Pandemis; species Pandemis heparana. The sequence goes on along the minus strand of OY978015.1, from coordinate 15,260,118 downwards.
TTAAGCTATGTGGGTATAGTCCAGCTCTAAAGCTTAGACTAAGTGTGATCAAGTTCGCAAATTACAGAGTCCATAAGTTACAGCAGTTTAGTTAAGTGCCCCATTCTGCATGCCAGTGAGTTGGCGAGTCGGCGACCGAGTAGCTAATGGCGTCGCTTTTCAAAGGGGCGCTGGCAAGTCGCCAGTAATCGCTAAATAGCTCTCAGAACTGATAGTGCGGTTGGGGACTTTGGGGTTGAGTCAATTGTGAGCACAGCTATACTACATACATCGTTATTAATATTTTAAATGTGATAACTTTCACGCTCAAGCCTATAGGATACTTACCCCTTTATTCATAAACGCTCTGTAGGCTTTTGCTAACTTAGCAATCGTTTGTCCTTGGGCCTTACCGTGAGGTTTTAATGCGATTCAGTTTAGGTCGCTCGCTGTCAGATTCATACTTAAAGTGACAGCTAAAACTTCTTCTTCTTCTTCTTTAATTGTGGCGTTACAAGTCGTTATAGCGACGACAACTTCGCCAATGTCAGGGTAAAAATTTTAATGATAAAATCTTGTGATAAAGTGTCGGTAACACGGTCTAAGACTCCCCCCCCCCTGTCGGGCTCTTAGCCAACGGACAATGATATCCCTCAGATACTGCCAGAAAATCATTAGCCGTTGCCCAGGGTGCACCGGACCAAGCACTACTCTTCCCCCCGGACGGATCCAGAAACGAACCGCAGATTTTGGCCACACGTGGAGTTAACCCGACACGCACCCCAGCTAAAACTTGAACCAAGTCGGAATTAGGACGTCATGGTAAGGCCCCTTATATATGAAAGGTAAATGTCAGAGTGACAGATAAGGACAAACGATAGCTAAGGTAGCAGAAGCCTATACACCGTTTATGAATAAGGGGTTAGAATTTATCCCGGAAAATCGCATACTTCCCGTGGAATAGCGATAAGCAAATTTTGCACAGACAGATTCGTGAGCAACAGCAGTTAAGTAAGTATTCAGGTAATTCCGATAATCAGATAATTCCGAAAATCATTAGAATTAGTCATATTTCGTTACTAGCTTCTGCCCGCGACTTCGTCCGCGTTGAATTACACTTATGAACTGACTAGCTGTTGCCAGCGACTTCGTCAGCAAATAATTCGTTTATCGCTATCCCGCGGGAACTACGCAATTTTCCGGGATAAAAAGTAGCCTATGTGCTGTTCCAGACTTTTCTCTATCTTTGTGCCGAAATTCATCCAGATCCGTTGGGCCGTTCTGGCGTGATTGAGTAACAAACAAACATCCATCCATCTATCCGTCCATCCATCCATCCATCCATACTTTCGCATTTATAATATTAGTTAGATGTTGATGGTATATTCTGCAATAATAATTTACGTCGCGACTCTGGGCAGCTACGACCTTTGACATGTTTATCGCTATCCCGCGGGAACTATGCAACTTTCCGGGACGAAAAGTAGCCTATGTGTTAATCTAGGGTACCCGCTACCTGCGTTCCAAATTTTACCCAAATCCGTCCAGTCTTTTCAGCGTGAAGACGGAACAAAAATACACACTCACATCGTCACATCCATCCGTCCTCACAAACTTTCGCATTTATAATATTAGTGGCATAATAAGAGTCCCATTTCGGAAGTAATCGATTACTGAAATGGGACTTATTAGAACGGAATACGACTGATTTTAATGATTTTCGGAATTATCCCATCCCCGGAATTACCCGAATAACTAAACCTCATAAACGAAAAGATTTTCGAGTGCCTGACACTTGGATTGACTTGAAAGCTTGAAGTTTATTGAAACTCTCTGTCTAACGACGCAATTTCGTCCTCAGGTGGTTAACGTGAGATATTTTTTTACGTCTTCATTTCAGTAATATCAAAAACATCTATCTTCGGGATTCGTGACATTTGTCTCTCACAAAAGCGTCCCGGAGGACCCCAACCCGGACAAGTTTAATATTCAACGTATTTACCGACGTCATTCTTTCCGAGATATTTCTTTATTTTTCTCGTCCAAAGCTGTCTGAACGCGGCGAGAGAACAGCCTTATCATTCTCATTTAACTTAGTTATATTGCCAACTTGAACAAAGGTTCCAGAAACGACTCCGTATGATTATTTATTTTATCTTTTTATTGCCCATGACGGAACGGAGAAGGTATATGCGTTTAGGGTGATAGGTTGTGTGTGTTTGCCCGTAAACGTTTGTTCCCATTTGTCTTGAGAACGGTTGGGGCGATTTAGATGCGGTTTTTGTATAAAAATGAATTGCTGTTCATGTGTCTCGCAAAACTCAGAATGGTTGGACCGATTTGGCTAATTTTGGTTTTGGTAGTTAATATTTGTGCAAGTCCAAGGAAGGTTTACGGTGAGAAAATATAAAAAAAAAAACAGGAACGGGGGTAAAGCCGTGGACAACAGCTAGTTTATTTATAAAAACTTACTCAGCACACTGCGGCACAAGTCTACATACAATCGGTCCAGCAGTTCGAAGGGTATCAGCTCTTTTCTGTAATTACGTGAGGCATTTCTTGCACAAAATTGTTTTCTTTTCTTTTTCTTTTTAATGGTTTTTCCTAAACTATAACCATATTGAAAACTAGAAAAGTCCGAAAAATAAAGCTATGGCCGGGAATCGAACCCGGATCCTCATCATTCCGTGATGCGTGCTATACCGCTACACCACCCATAGCCTTCGAGTTTTTCCACTGCACCAGTTGTCACGTGACTTTACTAGGTGCCTGTGTGGTTTTTGAAGTGAAAACTTTAGCGGCGCTGAGCACTTTTTGGGATGGGTAAAAAATGTTAAACTCGCGTCAGGCGTAAGATGGAGGGAGAGTTTAAGTACGGATATCAGAATCCTCTAAGAGCTTATTTTGAAATACGAAAGAAGCTAGAGTCGCGTTCGATTTTTGAAGTGTACGTTGATTTCGTCGCTTTAACGTATGTGCGTAACAATATTTCGAGTGTGATATTGGTGTTTTTCCCGAGTTAAACACTCTACTTTTCATTTCGACTACAAGGAAAGTAAAAAAAATATACCTAAGTATATGAGAAAAAATGAAGTAAATAAAAAATTAACTATAATTAATTCAGACATTTGTACAGTTCATAAAGGAAAATGTCACGTTTTTCCAGGAATATTTACTAATTTTTTATTTATATTTTATGTAGTTTTACCAAATAAAGAATGCTTTCGCGCCAAATTCGAGCTCGCTTTTTCTAAACTAGTTGCATTGGCAGCAAATCAAGTTTTTTTTAAAACATAGGTCAATGTGGTTATTGACAATTATTTCAATATTTACCCATAAACAACATTTAAAATGTTTTATGTAATGATTAGAGAAAAACTGTAGATAAAGTAGGTGTTTTAGTCAGTTGAACCACGAGTTAAGCGGAATAAAGATGGCTGTGTGGACATATATATACCATTGTCAATTACAATGTATTTCTTTTCTTATTTTTTTTTCTAAAACAGCATTAAATCTACGTATGTATAAAAATAAAGTAATGTAAATAAATAAATAAAAATAATATTTGAATAAATAGCGTTATAAAATTTATAATCATTATTACCTACTTAATTAAGAAAAAAACATGGATATGCCGTAATGCTTGGCTGAATGCGTATGTGTTCCATTGACAGCCAATGCCTTTATTTTTTTTAATTCATAAATACCTTTGGGAAGAAAATAATAGTTATCCTCCCGTATGTCAGATATGATTTGCCTCACTTTCCGAGTATGAGAGATGAAAAGGCTGTTCCTACCCAGAGGCGTGGTCCACAGAATCGTTGGGCTCTGATTAATACGGGAACGACGCGGGGTCGACGATTTAATTTGTATCAGAGATTCTTTTGTGCGAGTGCGCGCTTCAATAAACACTTGTATTCGTTATATGTATACTAGCTGTTGCCAGCGACTTCGTCTGCAAAAAATTCGTTTATCGCTATCCCGCGGGAACTACGCAATTTTCCGGGATAAAAAGTAGCCTATGTGCTATTCCAGACTTTTCTCTATCTATGTGCCGAATTTCATCCAGATCCGTTGGGCCGTTCTGGCGTGATTGAGTAACAAACAAACATCCATCCATCCATCCATACTTTCGCATTTATAATATTAGTTAGTAAAGTCGTCGCAAAATAACTCTTCCCGACGTAACTAGTGATGTCACCGTACGACTCGGTACTCGATACTCACGATAAATCGATTCAAGTTTGCATGAGTATTTGATCGATTTGAATATGTATTGTAAAGTGCATTGGATTAAAGTTCTGATTAGAAAGTGAATCTTCAGTCAATCATTTTCTTCAGATGATGAAGACGAGCTATTGAAATCAGTGTTGCCATTGTTTACGGCTTTGAACTCCAAGGTCATAAATTTTCAGTAAAGATCACTACACAGTTGGTGAAATTCAGTAATTAATTGGTCTAAATAACATAAATAAAACCGGCCAAGTGCGAGTCGGCCTTAAAAAAAATTTATCTAGATCGATTTATTTTTTCCTTAACCGATTATTAATAGTCTGTGGACAATATGAAAAAATCGTTATGCACAGCACTTAGCTGAGTGAGCGATACCCATCAAAGAAAAATGCAATTACCTTCAGAACATTTCGATCGGTAAAAAATAGAGAACTTCATGGGCGTGAACTGTCAAAACGGGCCTTTTAAATTGTGACGACTTTAGTAGGATTTCCGTGAAGGAAAACATCGTGAGGAAAACCGCACACATCTGCGAAGCAATTCAACGGTGTGAAGTTCTCAATCCGCATTGGGCTCGCGTGGGAATTATAGCTCAAGCCGTCTTAATGTCTATATCCCATACGGGGTAGACAGAGCCTAAGGTAACAAGACCTTAAGGCCACGTTTATCACGATTGTAGGCGTAAGTGGAAAGGGGAATCAAAATGGTGATGGGTTGCTAGCATCGCCTATAACATGATTCCCAAGAATTTCGCCCATTCCCTGGATGGGTTTTTACCATCTGCGCGGGAAGAGAAGCAACTGGTACATTCTATGTTTCTTCTTTGCTCCCAGACCAGTTACTGGCCTACAGTAGGCTTATTGTTTAACTCGCTCGCAATCGCCATCGTGTTCATTTTGACAGTTCATGTATGGGCTGACAATTGGAATCGGAATCAGCTAGCTGTCACATTCATACAAGAACTGTCAAAATGAACACGATGGCGAATGCGAGCGAGTTAGACAATAAGCCTACTGCATGGAAGTATTATTCTTATATCGGCGATACACCAATACCAAACAAAATTGGTTAGCAACATAATGTATACTATAATATCCTGGTTTAATTGCAATCCAGTGGAACAAACACCAACATAACAGTACACCTACCCTCAAACACACGTGTAGCGAATCATGGCTCAAAACAAACTGGCTATCACGAACAATGTTTCCCTTAGTTTTGCTATTCTGCCTTCCCAAACGTAATTCAATATAGTTCGCTTGTTGCAGTCGGGTATGCGATGGATTTTCAACTGAAATGCTTAAAGGCTAGAGTCGATTTTAAACTGCAGGGTTTGGGATGTCAGAATTTGGTAGTAAATTATCATTCTCGTTCCGTTGAGGATTAGCAGTTGTTTATGGATTTAATGAAATTTTGTTTGTTAGTGAAAATGAATGAGAGGCTACCATGACGTCTTAATGCGATTCTATTCCGTTTCAGTTTAGGTTCGCTCGCTGTCAGATCCATACAAAAAATGACAGCTAAAACCTGAACTGAGTCGGGAGTGAATCGCGTTAAGACGTCATGGTAAGGCCCCTGGTGCATTTAGATATAGACCGAGCTTAAAAGAGGCTTCACCCGCGCGGCACAGGGGCGCGGGGTAGGCGACAAAGGGGGCCGAGAGAGGTGCGGGCGGGTAGTGCGCCTGCCGCCTGCACCTCTCGGCCCCCTTTGTCGCCTACCCCGCGCCCCTGCACCGCGCGGGCGAAGACTCCATTTAAGCGGTCGTTCTATACTTCGATGGTTCTCTATTGTTTGCCCGAATTTCATATGAACTAATTTCACATGCCCGAATTTCATTTGCCATAATTTTATATTCCATAACGATATATAATGCCATAATGATCATTAGCCATATTTTCATTTGCCATAATTTTCAAGTGCCATAACGATACCTTTGCCATAAATTTCATTTTTCCTATTATCAATTGTGCTAAAATCATTTGCCATAAAATTCAAACGACATAATAATTATTTGCCATAAAAAACCCAGAATTTTGATTCTTGTAATAATAATAACTAATTTTAAAAGTTATTTTTTACTACGTGTCGTGTTATTATCTACGTTTAACAGATGTGATGTCTAGAAAACAAATATAAAATATGAACTGAATGACCCTGAGGCGAAGTCGACGGAGCTCCGCTTCGCGGAGCTCCTATTCCGCCTAGTTTTGGCGCTTCGCGCCTTGACACCATTCTAACCTAACCTAACCTATATATTAATTGACCAGTTATGTGGCTATTGACGGGGTTTCGCCCCCCGAGCCCCCCGAGCCCTTAGAGATGCTTCTATTTCTGCTCTGAGGGTCGCAAGAAACCTAACGAACCTAACGTGTTTCGGTAGCAGTAAATTTCAACAGTCTGGATCTGCTTTTTCCTTAATTATGGCAAATGATTGTTATGGCATGAAATATTAGTGATTTTGAAAGTTATGGAAAGTAAAAATTATGGAAAGTGATATTATGGTATCTAATATTAGGGATGTTGAACATTATGACGTTTGAGTATTATGGCATTCAAAAATTATGCCATGTGATATTAGGGCAACTGAAGGTTATAGCCAGTGACCATTATAGAAAATGAAATTAGTACAAATGAAATTATGGGAAATGGAGGGATCCCGTCACTTTTAGTATGAATCTGACGGTTCTCTATTGTTTGCCCGAATTTCATATAAACTAATTTCACATGCCCGAATTTCATTTGCCATAATTTTATATTCCATAACGATATATATACCATAATGATCATTAGCCATATTTTCATTTGCCATAATTTTCAGGTGCCATAACGATACGTTTGCCATAAATTTCGTTTTTCCTATTATCAATTGTCCTAATATCATTTGCCATAAAATTCAAATGCCATAATAATTATTTGCCATAAAAAACCCAGAATTTTGATTCTTGTGTAATAATAATAATAATTAATTAAAAATGTTATTTTTTTACTACGGGGTGTGTTAATTATCTACGTTTAACAGATGTGATGACATGTGTAGAAAACAAACAAAAAATATGAACTGAATGACCCTGAGGCGAAGCCGACGGAGCTCCGCTTCGCGGAGCTCCTATTCCGCCTGGTTTTGGCGCTTCGCGCCTTGACGCCATTCTAACCTAACCTAACCTAATTAATTGACCAGGCATGTGGCTATTGAGGAGGGCTTTGCCCCCCGAGCCCCCCGAGTCCTTAGAGATGCTTTTATTTCAGCTCTGAGGGTCGCAAGAAACCTAACGAACCTACCGTGTTTCGGTAGCAGTAAATTTCAACAGTCTGGATCTGTTTTTTCCTTAATTATGGAAAATGATTGTTATGGCATGAAATATTAGTGATTTTGAAAGTTATGGAAAGTAAAAATTATGGAAAGTGATATTATGGTATCTAATATTAGGGATGTTGAACATTATGACGTTTGAGTATTATGGCATTCAAAAATTATGGCATGTGATATTAGGGCAAATGAAGGTTATAGCCAGTGACCATTATGGCAAATGAAATTAGTACAAATGAAATTATGGGAAATGGAGGAATCCCGAATCTGACAGCGAGCGAACCTAAACTAAAACGCATTAAGACGCCCCAGGGCACCGGTCAAATACATTAAGAAATTGAAGCACTGTAAGCTTTTTAGTCTGCCGTATTTATATTTTCACTCCACCCTTGAAGTGACAAAGTAGTCAGTTCGCAGATAAAGTTCCGGAATCCGCTGTCTCACGCCCATTTATTAACTTACAGCAACCGCGCAACTTGTCGATGTGTTTGATAAAGTTGTACTTCGGGAATAGAACACAATAAGAACTTTGTGAAGATCCGCAGCCGCGAGGATGGGTTTGAAAAACTTACAACCCGTAAGCTTATTGTCTAACTCGCTCGCAATCGCCATCGCGTTCATTTTGACAGTTCTTGTATGAGTGTGACAGCTAGCTGATTCCGATGCCAATTGTCAGCCCATACATGAACTGTCAGAATGAACACGATGGCGATTGCGAGCGCGTTAGACAATAAGCCTACTGTAGTAACACGTTCCCTGTTCCCCCTTCAGAATGACTGACAATCTCACAACTAAATATGCTGACATATCGGGGGCACGGACTTGTCAAAGTAAACTTACATGACCCCAGATTGAAACGATTTTTCCGGTTTGAATATTGCTTTCTTTAATTTTGTGCTACACCTTTTGATTTGTCAAAGATCGTAAAACTATATTGCTTTGCAATCGTAATTAAATAAAATTAGGTCTGATACCAAATTAATGAAGATTTTCCAAGAAATAGGGTATATTTACAACTCAACGTGATCCTAATGGAGACACGGAATTTCGATACCTACCCAACGTTGTGAGTGGGACCCAATAAAATTGTGGGCTTATTCGAAGCGGTGATACCGCTACGGCAGCACGGATTCTTTAAGTTGCACTGAAAGACTGAAACTAACTGCTGTGTTATTATCCTAACGAACATCATTTGTCAAGTGATCGCTGCTGGCGAGACCATTAAAATTTGACCCTTTAATCCGTAAATGCTACGCGGAGTTAGGTGTCTGTTCATTATGTTTATTCATGGAGACTTCTAGACATACGGAGTTTTTGCACAAACGCGTAGATGTTCTGTAAATCCCCTAATTTTAACCCCAATTCCAACGGTCCATGTGAGCGATGTTAAAGAAGCTATTAAAACGTACGGCCTTAGCCTGAATTGGCTTGTTAACAAATTATGCCTAACGCCTTACAAAGCCACGAAGTTAACCAACAGCATAAGCCGTGGTTAAACTTTGATAACCCCACATCATAGAACCTTGGGATCGCGTTGTATTTCACTGCGTTTCGACGTTTGACGTAAATCCCTTTATTTTATTCATACGGCAATCCACCGATGCTCGTAAACCTCTTGCAGGGTACCCATAAACCATTCCAACCGAGCCCCGTCCTGGGTGTAAATAAGCTGGAATATATGCGTTGTCCTTCCACCGTTCAAAGTTATGTCGCTTCGTGCATTGAAAAAGAAAGTATCGTAGATGGTCACCCTTTTATGGTGTGGAAAATGCGCCTTATGCATCCGGCCGGTACGGGGTTACCGGGGCTATGTGGGGCTCTCCCGCGACGGCAGGCATACCCACTAAACACTATACGGATTCCCTACTCGGTCGTATGTGAGGCGTTACGGGAGCACAGACGCCCCACGACCATCCCGGGATGGGGTTCCCTCTTCGCGGCACCTGTACAATGTAAGTTTGAGAATTTAAGTTGGTCACCATGGTTAGTGATCACCACCACCCACGGACAAGAAAACGAAAGGATTGCAGATGCGTTGTCAGCTCCAGAGGGCTAAGATGGAATGGCTGTCTTACTCTCCACGCCGGAACACAGCCAGCACTGCTTTGCGGCAGGATAAGTTAGTGAGATGGTCGCTATCCCGCGAGAATTATGCAGTTTTCCGGGATAAAAGTAGCCTTAGTTTTAATCTAGGGTATCAGCTTAACTCCGTTCCAAATTTTATACAAATCCGTCCAGCCGTTTGCGCGTGAAGAAGTAACAAACATACACACACACACTCACAAATTTTTGCTTTTATAATAGTGTGAAAAACAGTTTAAGCCAGTATCAATGCTTTATTGACATCCATACATAACCATACAAGGTCATCCCATGAATCCCAATTGACCGATTCTACGTTTACGACACCGGAAAAATTCAGAGAATATCGCTCTGTCCTCAATAAAAACGTATGGGAACTGGGATCTATAAATGCCAAGTGACATTTTATTATCGGACTTACTCTGGATGGGCCCAAACGTGTCGTCGGGGAAGGGCTGGTATTAGGTTGATATCGCGCGCTTTAGAATAAGCCCCGAAAGCTCTGTTGAAGCAGGAACATTTGCGAGATTAAAAATGGAAAAAAATGGTAGGTGTTTTAAAAATAACTGGCTGTTCCCAGATACACTTTGTCTATGTAGGTATCCCTTAATTACATTCAATACTTACAAGTTTTTATTTCATTTACTTACGCCACAGATCATCCCAAAATTACAGCAAGATGATGAGAATTTTATTCGAAATATCATAGACGGGATATGAACCGCGATTAACTTTATTGAGCTCCCGATATCCCCGTGATCATGATGCATGCAACTACGTCGAAATATCGGGAGCTCAATAAAGGTAATCGCGGTTCATATCCCGTCTATAATATTTCGAATGAACTTAACCGTGAATCATTGAAAACTCTTATTGATGAAAAATTTTGTAGAAAATTTAACAACTGTTTCGCTGTAATTGTAACAAGAATGTCTAAAAACATAATATATTTAATACCTTTTAACGAGCAATTCTTGTACATAAAATCTGAATCTTGGAAACGGCTCCAATGATATCCGTGGGTATGCAGGCGGTTTCGGAGACGATTAAATCGATCTGGCTAGGTTTCATTTTTAGAAAACGTACAAAATAATAAAGAGCAAAGCTCGGTCATCTAGGTCTAGGTAGTACCGACTTTTAATTACTTTTTTAATCATTTTTGAATGATCAATTATCCGATTCACTCATTCAGTTCATTCGCGTTCTTGTGATTATCTCTGTATCTTTATGTCTTTAAGGCGCTGTCAACACATACGGTTCACGTGCCTGTTAGTGAAAGAGAAGAAACTATTCCGGCAGCTTGGCGCGCGTCTAAAATCTTGCAAATAAGACACAAATCATAAGAAATAAACAAAAGTATGGATTATTTGTGAAATATGACTCGTTAGCCGTTTAGGTATGAATATGTTGACTATGTTTTTAATTGCAGACCCATACGTCGAAAAAATAAAGACATAGAACCGTTTAATGATGATTTTAAGACCAATCTTTGCAATTATTTTCTATCGAGCCGATTTTGTTCAATTATGTATCGAGCCCGTCTAGCGTGTTTGAAATATGATGAAAATGAACATTATATTTTTTTTGTATTTTTTTTGTGTGCAGTTTTTCTTAAAAAAGTGTTTAAATAACATCAATTTCAACAAAATTAGGTGTTGTCAGCCTCTTAAGTTTATAAGTTTATAAATGGAAGCCAGCAGCGAAGCTGTTTGTCTTTGATGACGGAGCTGCTCTACCACACTGACTGACAGACTGACTTGACAACTTTTTCTTAGTAATGTAGTTAGTAATTTACCTATTCGCCTATTGTTACCTTATTATTTCTGTATAAGTACCTTTTCTGTTTTGATTGTTATAGGTATGTGGTGTTCAATAAAGAGTTTACAATGCTCTGAACAATTCGTTTAAAGCCTACTTTCAAGTATGTGGGAAGAGGCGGGTTTTGAGTTACCCGCAGGCAAATTGCCGGCGTCTTGAATAATAAATAGGCAGCTAAGAGCACACATACCGGCGCAATATCGTGTGTCATTGAGTACCTGCAACAGAGATATGAAAAATAAAACGTCAAGACAAAAGGCGAAACGATATTGTATTCTATAGTTGTAAAACTTGGCGAAAGAAATGTTTCTTAGGGTTCAATTCCGATTTAGTTTAGGTTCGCTCGCTGTCAGATCCATACTAAAAATTACAGCTAAAACTGGAACTGAGTCGGGATTGGATCGCATTGAGGAGTCATGGTAAGGCGATCAATAAATGCGATGGCGATGATGGAGGCGTCAGGGTATGGTGGTTGAGGTGTTTTGTACTGATTTGTGGTGTTCAATAAAGAGTATTTGTATTGTATTGTATTGTATTGTAAGGCCCCAGGGCCTCTTGAAATTACACATACATACATACATACATACCGTCACGCCTCTTTCCCACAGGGGTAGGCAGAGACTACTTTGTTCCACTTGGTACGATCCTGACATACCTTTTTCGCTCCATCCACATTCATCAATCTCTTGAAATTGTTCACGAATATTTCTAAATATTTTATTGAATCAGGCGTTACTTTGCGGAGGTCCATTTCAATGAACACAAAATATTTACCTTGCTACTCCGCTACTTACGTGCAAGATAACCAAGCTTGTGCGAAATATATACGTTTTGCATGCAAGCCCTCCCACCACTACTACCTAAATGTCTTTCAGGATTTTTGAATCATTGTCGACATATGTTTCCATACATTCGTTGTTGAAATTGAGCCGCGTCAAGTTAGCGACTAATCCCCTTATTTATAAACGCACTATAGGCTTCTGCTAACTTAGTAATCGTTTGTCCTTATCTGTGAAAGGTAAATGTCAAAGTGGCAGATAAGGACAAACGATTGCTAAGTTTGGATCAAAAATTTAAATGAAAATCTTTGTAGGGGTGATCAGTCTAACGCGCTGAAATATTCCGGAAAAATTCTGAGGCGAAAATCTTAGTAATCATGTTATAGGCGATGCGGCTAGCAACCCTTTACTATTTTGATTCCACTTTAGGCCTTGTTACCTTAGGCTCTGTCTACCTCGTTAGGGATAAAGACGTGATTTACGCATGTATGTATGTATAACGGTTTTTAATCTTAGGCCACACCACATTTCTTTATATTTATGTTGATTCTTCACATCTTCAGAGAGAGATGTAAAGGGATCAAAACTAACATATCCCGCCTTCCTTGCAATCAGGGAGCAACCTTTATCCACCAATTAAGGCTTCCCACCACTTCCATATCCTACCCTACCACGCAAACTTACGTTTTCAGTTGCTCAAAACTGGATATAAAGCTGACCGCGTACTAATTACGTCTACCAAGCGACTAAAGCTATATGAACGACAGCAAAGTTAAGTTTGTGAAGCCAGAATGCTATTACATGGCATAAAAATACTGGCTTGTAAGTCTTGACTCTTGACTTGGCTTGAGACTTGTCTCGTAGAAGTATTTCGAAATATTCCAACAGAGGGTTGAGTTACTCTGAATGGACACTCCTGTGAAATAATGTTATCATATTATATTATTTAAAGTTAAGTCGCCATTCTGTACCTTTGACGCCATAAACATCAATGTCAACCACAATTAAAATATCCTTTTAAACATCCTATTTACAAGGGGTATTAAGTTTTCAGTCAAACTGTTGAAATATTCCATAACAATTTGCACCTTACATGACTTTGAATTATTAACTGCTAACCCAGGTTTAAGAAATCTCAAAATGTATGGAATAAGTAGCCTGTATTAGAGCCTATGCACATAGTGTATTTTTTACGTAACGAAGACGACGCGAGCGGGATTCTTCGTACTAGCATTTTTGGGCAACTCTGACCCTACAAGCGTGCATGCAACCGTAAATCTACTGTCGACACGGTCGCAGATAGTGGCACCGAGTGTAATTACTGACACAGAAACGCAACACGTCTGCGTCAACGTCTCAGTTGATATAGAAAAATTGACAGCGCCACTAGCGGCACAACACCGCAAACTAATACCACATTTAACACATCAACGCGAACGCGTTCGAGAAATTTGTAGCGACGTAAAACACACTCTTATATTTACTTTAAAACTTACGTTAAAATTCAAACACTTCATTTTGCAAATAGGCCGCCAAGGGCTCTTTTACATTGTCTTTTTTTAACTACCAGTGCATTCGATAAGACCATCATTGGCAAAAATGCGCCGCAAGAAACTTGGCAGCACTGACCCTAAAGATATGGTTTGCGCAGGCCAGTCGTGCTACACCGTGCTGTTATTGCCTCATCCATCCGGGCCATTCATCTCGCATATTACCGCAAAAACTTTCGTAATGGCCACACAAATTAGTCCAACGAGATTGGCCGCTCTCCGCAACCCATTGAGAATCGGTATTCATTACGTTATACAAGAAATTTATTGGGATCAACAGCTTTTGAAGCTTCTGAACCTATGAGCGGAACCAAAGAATAATGGGTAAGGAAAACGACCGCGGACCGGGACACGAGCTGTCGGTAGGCCTCCAACAAGATGGAGCGACGACCTGTAGGCTTATTGTCTAACGCGCTCGCAATCGCCATCGTGTTCATTTTGACAGTTCATGTATGGGCTGACAATTGGCATCGGAATCAGCTAGCTGTCACATTCATACAAGAACTGTCCAAATGAACACGATGGCGATTGCAAACGAGTTAGACAATAAGCCTACTGATTAGGATCGCGGGATCGCGGTGGATGCGGAAGGCACAGGACCGGTCCGAGTGGAGAGCCTTGGGGGAGGCCTATGTCCAGCAGTGGACGTCTTTCGGCTGATATGATGATGATTTGAGTCGATATATTGTAACGAGGCTGTCTCGGCTCGTTTCGAACTTTTTCCTTTTGGCTTAACTTTTTAAAAGAAACATTTAGTATTCGGCTCCTATTTTAAATTCAAAGTGGTTTCCTGTCTTTTGGATCCATCAGTTTTTGATTCATTCGCTCTCCTGATCTACCAGCGCGTAGTCGCTCTGCTTGATTTATTGTCAAGTTCAAGTTTAGTTTCAAGTTAACAGTTCTAAGTTACCAAGTTTCCAAAATTAAATTATATTTAACAGTGTGAATTGTTTCCTGACGGCACGTTTGTGAGTATTTAACGTTACAAATGTAGTATTGTTGCTAGTTATTATTTAATGTACCTTTCTCCATTTAAATTGTATCTATTGTTTTAGGTGCCTTCATTTATAACCTACTAGCTGCTGCCAGCGACTTCGTCTGCAAAGAATTCGTTTATCGTTATCCCGCGGGAACTACGCAATTTTTCGGGATAAAAAGTAGCCTATGTGCTATTCCAGACTTTTCTCTATCTATGTGCCGAATTTCATCCAGATCCGTTGGGCCGTTCTGGCGTGATTGAGTAACAAACAAATATCTATCCATCCATCCATCCATCCATCTATCCATCTATCCATCCATCCATACTTTCGCATTTATAATATTAGTTAGATTAAAAACCGTACACCATCAAAATGGTCTAATTCATTTACAACATGACAATATGATGAAGGAAAACGAAATTCTGCTTAGTCCGTCGGTTAGATTATCATAAAATAACCGACACCTATTTTTAACCCCCGACGTAAAAAGAGGGGCGTTATAAGTTTGACGTCGATGTCTGTGTGTGTGTATATCTGTCTGGCATCATAACTCTTCAGCGGATGGACCGATTTCGATGCGCTTTCTTTCGTTCGAAAGCCAGTTTCTTTGCGGTGGTTCTTAGCTATGTTTGGTAAAAATCAGACACGCAGTTTGAAGAGTATTGGCTCATTTTACAAAATTATGTAAGGAATTTTTAGACATAATATTGATTTTTCTTTTAATTTCTTATAAGTTACTCGATTATACGTGGAAGTTTTTTTATTTTTTTTTAATTTAATGTTATTTGTTTCTTCAACAAAATAAAGGTATTTTCAGAAACGTGGTTTTGAATAGACCCGCAGAAAAACGTACCTACATGAAATGAAGCATGAAATATTTCGACGAATAAACGCGTTTATTTTGCTTAATGACTGTTATCATTTCATTTGACGCCAATTAACAGTGATCGAATGATTTCGTGTTGACTTTGCCGGTGATCGATGGACCGCACACACGAAATGAGCAATTAACACATTAAATACAAGCAATTAACATTGGAAATTATTTCATGTAATGCTCGCCGATGCGTCTGAATTGCGAAATGAAAAGGGGCCTATCTCATTATCATAATCAGCCATTGGACGTCCACTGTTGGACATAGGCCTCCCCCATAGACTTCAAGTCGCCTCGGTTGGAAGCGGTTTGCATCCACCGTAAACCCGCGAGTTTAACCAGGTAATTTATGAACAAAAACGTATGAGGACAAAAATATGAAAAATGCTTATTAGTGGGACACTATAATAGGCAAAAAAAGACATTATCCTGGTAATATTATAAAAGCGAAAGTGTGTGAGGATGTGAGTGTGTATTTTTGTTTCTTCTTCACGCTTCTTCTTTCAAACGACTGGACGAATTTGTATCAAATTTGGAACAGGCATAGCTAGTACACTAAATTAAAACATAGGCTACTTTTTATCCCTGGGATAGACTTGTTAAAAATTGCTAATTCTAGGCGGACAGAGGCTAGTAAGCATATAAAATACCGTAATTTTAACTGACCGATCTTACACTACACGCGAGCAAAGCTGCAGCTAAAAGCTAGTACCTATATAATTGTATAGCAAAACGGTGTGTCACCGCGTATATTTGGCGACAATTCTCTGGCGCCGAGAAATGTAAATACAATATTTAACTCACAAATATTTTGCTAACAAAATGTTGCAAAAAATATACGTAAGAGGAATCCATCTGAATAGCAAATACGGCATTTATATTTTGTCAACGTGCCAAGCTAGCTCGAGGACATAGTTATATTTTAATAGGGCACAATTTGTGTAACTATGTCTAAAATACGAACATTAAATATTGAAGAGGATGAACATGAATATAATGAGCGAGAAATACCTGAAAAGAACTTAGCGTTGGCGATTTTATTTTTTTACATAAAATAGGCTTACGTTTGACCTCAATCTCGCTTGATGGCAGGCGAAGATGAGGCCTAGGAAGGTACACGTTTGCCTAGAAGTTGTCTGTTCACTTTGGCCTTGAAGATGTCCAGATTATAGCGTCCCGGAAAAACTGAGCTCGGCAAAGAGTTCCGCTCCTAGCCGTCCGCATCTGGTTTGTAATTGGTATTTGGTAGTACACAAGGTGATTTGAGAGAACTGACCAGAACCAATCCTATACACACACTAATAAATGATAATGGATCACCAATGTTTAAGTACCTATGTAAATACACTCACTATTCTTTTGTTTTACTTTCTATAACCGAAAGAAGATTTATATTCCTTTTTGCAAGACACACATATATAAGAGCACAATTTTATATAAAAACTATCCTATATTATCGCACACAGTACAAAGAGTAACAACTCAAAAAATTATACACTTTTTTAATTAAACTATACCTATTCGTACATTGAATAAAGTTTATTTTTATATCAGCTCGTATTTTGAGTTGATACTCTTATCCTCTGCTATGCGCTATGTCTTTCCCTGGGGCTAAAACTATCTGAATGTTAAATTCCAATTGAAATATTAGTAAGGTACTACTAAGGATTCTTGCTTTTTCGCATTCCGTCTTCACAAGTGGCCACGCACCGTAACGTAATGATCTCGGCTCTTCACGGGAAGTCTCGGTCTATTTACATAATAATCTCGTTTATTTTGTCAATTTATTCATCATGGCGGGGAAAATATTTCTAGCTAGGTGATTTTTGATCGTGCTTGTATATTCGAAAAGCTTTTGCCTTCTGACTGTCTGTGTGTCACAGATATAGTATAACATTAACTACGTTAGATTAGATCGACGCTGAAACTAAAACGAGACAGAAAAATTTGACAGTTCTTTTCTTTTTCTTGTCTTCCCGAACTATTACTAATTTTCTATTATGACATGTTATTATATCGCTCCTTTGCCGGAACAACGTGACATATCGAAATTGGTCAATTTTTTTTATTCCATATTCGAAACCGCCATATTTTAATCTATTGTCTGCAAAAACGTGGCATTTTTTAACGTATAATTAAAAGAGTTATGCAAGAACAAGACCACAATACGGCGCCATCTTATTGTTAAAGATATAGTCTATGGTGTATGACATACACAGGCAACACTAACGCTCTATGTTTGTTTGTGCCGGATGTCCTCCTACTCTCTTCCTTCTGTCATGGCTGTATACTTGCACGCACATACGTTCCTTACTTATATTAAAGTCTTTTTGTTAGAAATATGCATGTAGGCTAATACCTGATTCATATTGTCTATGATTATTTTTTAATAACAAAAGAATAATGTCTTGTCAGCTCTCTCAAAAAAAGTTGTGTCAAAGAAAAACATACGTTTTTATTTAGGTTCCATTTATTGTATTTTGTGTTCATATTTATATTAAAGTCTGTGTATTCTGGTATCGGTTTTATCTCTGTTTAGGCAATTTATCAACATAAATATATCAGGTTATGGGAAACTCAGCAACCAAAAATCGGAATGCCAAATGACAGCGGCGACTTCACAACTACAGTCGTTGGGATAAATACGAATACGAATTCAAGAGTTGAAATAATGAGTAATTCAGTTTCGCCTACTATTGAAAAACTCGACGGTAACGAAAATTACTCAATATGGAAATTTCAAATGGAACTGTACCTTATAGATGTAGACTTGTGGGAGTACACGAGCGTCACCCCCGAAGTTACGGATGTACAAGGTACGAAGAAAGATCAGAGAGCGAGAGCAAAAATTTGCCTGATGATCAAACCGCATTGTCTTGTTCATGTCAAGAAATGTACGACAGCTAAGCAGGCATGGGATGCCTTAGAGAGTGCTTTTGAAGACAAAGGTTTGAACAACCGATGTAGACTTCTATCGAGGCTAGTGAGCTACAAACTAGAACAATTCTCTACAGTGAGAGAATATGTCACGGCGGTAATGACGACATCTCAGGAGCTGTCAGACCTTGGAAAAGAGGTAGACGATGAGCTGTTGGCTGCGTTACTGCTACAAGGGCTAACCACAGACTTTCAGCCGATGAGACTAGCGATAGAAAACAGTAACATTACTCTTACTACAGATTATGTTAAGACGAAACTTTTCCAAATGGAAGATACTTTTTCAACGCCAAGTTCAAGTGGAACTTCGACGACTTCGGCAATGTTCTCGAAGCAAAAAGGCAAGAGTAAGCCGAAAACAAAGAGAAAGATCAAGTGTTACATTTGCGATGGTTTGCATAAGGCATATGAATGTCCGAATAAAGCAAACAAGAAGAAAGAAGCGTTTAATGCTTTTGCATTTGCCATGACTGGAGACCGTGACGAAGAATGGGTCTTGGACTCGGGAGCGTCCAGACATATGACAAGCAAAAGGCAGTGGTTTAAAGACTATAAGAGTATAGATCATACTACTGTAACGTGTGCAAATGGTGACAAGGTATTTGGAGAAGGAAAAGGTACGGTACAGTGCGAGTCATTGGGGATGGCTGTAAGCAATGTCATGTATGTACCAAAGTTGACAACCAATCTTATGAGTGTAAGTGCAATTGCTGAAGAAGGGTATGTAGTAGTATTTCACCATAATCGTTGCGAGATCTATAAAAGGGATGAATGCAAAATTCGTGGCCAAGCAATAATCAAAGGTGGTGTAGATAGAGGAGTATACAAGCTAAATCAGTGTTGTTTACAGAATGCTGCACTCATGTCGACAGCGGAAAGCAGTGAGCTGGACCTGTGGCATCGCAGAATGGGACATCTGGGTATACATAATCTCCTTCTACTAAAAAACAAAATGGCGACTGGGGTAAGTTTTCCCGACCCTAATTCAAAACTTGAATGTGTACCTTGTCTGATGGGAAAACAAACCAAACAACCATCGAAGAGGAGTGGTGCAACACGAGCAACAGAGGTGTTAGGTTTAGTACACTCTGATGTTTGTGGACCTATGAATGTCGCTTCATTCGGTAAATGTAAATATTTTCTTACGTTTATTGACGATTTTACGCGTAAAACTTTTGTATACTTTTTGAAACAAAAAGGTGAAGTTTTTGGGAAGTTTAAAGAGTTTAAAGCATTTGTAGAGACGCAAACTGGGAAGAAAATAAAAGCCTTAAGAAGCGACAACGGAAAAGAGTTCGTGAATAAACAAATGGACGATTTTTTGAAGGAAAATGGGATTCTGCACCAAGTAACAGTCGAATACACGCCAGAACAAAATGGGGTTGCTGAACGCGCTAATCGCACAATCTGTGAGAAGAGCAGGTCGATGCTTCAAGAATCAGGACTTGAGAAGCATTTTTGGGCAGAAGCCGTCCATCATGCAGTGTTCCTGAAAAATAGGTCTCCAACTATTGCAGTGAAGGGCAAAACGCCAGAGGAAGCGTGGACAGGAAAGAAATGTGACCTGACAAATATCAAAGTTTTCGGATGCAGAGCATTTATGCACATTCCTGATCAAAAAAGAACTAAATGGGATCCGAAAAGCAAAGAGTTGGTACACACAGGATTTTGGGATAATGCCAAAGCCTATCGGCTTTTAGATCCTAGAACTGCTAAGGTGTACAAAGCTAAGGATGTTGTATTTTTTGAGCAGCAAAAATACAAATCTGAGAAGCAAGAAACAATCACCCAAGAAGTTCCTATCAGCGCAGATATTCAACATGAGGAACATGAGTCTCATCCATTACCCAGGCAGGAAGAAGTCCAGTCACCTCGAGTGGAGACTGACACAAGGGTACAAATCCAATCACCTCGAGTGGAGATTGAAATGAGGGAAGAAGCTCAGTTGCCACAAGTTGAAACCGAAGTCCAAACAATGGAATCGAATGATCAAGTTCAGTGCCAACAACCAGAAAGAGTTGACTATGAATCTGAATTGGATAACTTTATATCAGCTGACGAAGATGACATTGAAGAGCCCGAAACTGAAAGAAGGTATCCATTAAGAGTGAGAAAACCTAAACAGTTTCCAGACTATGTCCTTTATAATGCAACTGAATCGGAGAAGGAACCGACTACAGTTCAAGAAGCTCTGTCTAGACGAGATGCTGAGAAATGGAAAGTCGCGATTCAGGAGGAGTTAGATGCCCTCAGTAAGAATCATACGTGGACCCTTGTGAAGCCCCCGAAGAAATGTAACGTCGTTGATTCTAAATGGTTATTTAAAATCAAAGAAGAGGCGGGAAATAGGCAAAGATACAAGGCACGACTGGTGGCTAGAGGCTTCAGCCAAAGGTGGGGTATTGACTACCATGAGACTTTCTCGCCAGTAGTTCGTCATAGCTCACTGAGAACTCTGATAGCGCTTGCCAGCAGAATGAATTTAAATATTGATCAGATGGACGTGAAGACTGCTTTTCTAAATGGAGAGCTAAAGGAAATAGTCTTCATGAAACAACCTGATGGCTTTGAAGACAGAGAGAAGAAGGATTATGTGTGTCAGCTGAACCGGTCACTCTATGGACTCAAACAAGCTCCTAGAGCCTGGAACTACAAGTTGGATTCTGAGTTGAAAAAACTTCAATTTAAGCAATCTAAAAACGAACCGTGTGTCTACATAAGGTCTAAAGAGTCTAAGATTATAATAATAGCTGTATATGTTGATGACCTACTAATCTTTTGGAACGACCAGAATGAGCTTAGAAAAGTGAAGGATGACCTTATGTCTAAATTTGAAATGAAAGACCTCGGTAAAGCAGAACTAATATTAGGAATGCAGATCACCCAAACAAAGGATGAGATAAAGGTTGATCAAGAAAGGTACATTGATAAACTTCTCAGGACCTTTGGAATGGAGGATTGCAAAACTGTTGCCACACCAGCAGTACCTGGTTCTCATTTAGAGAAATTAGAGATGGGACTGGAACCAGATAGAAGAATTCCATACCAGAATTTGATTGGATCCTTGATGTACCTGGCAGTATGCACTAGACCAGACATAATGCACACTGTAAGTTACTTGAGTCAGTTTAACAACTGTTATACAGAAGACATTTGGACGGCAGCAAAAAGGGTGCTACGGTATTTAAAAGGAACCAAGAGCTTTGGAATAACATATTCTAGAATTGCAACATCTGAGAAAATGTTTCTAGGATATTCTGATGCCAGTCATGGTGGCAAAGAAGACGACCGAAAGTCATGGTCAGGCTATGTCTTCTTAGCTCAAGGAGGAGCTGTATGTTGGCAAAGCAGCAAACAAAAGACCATAGCTTTGTCTACTGCGGAAGCGGAATACGTGGCTCTTTCAGAAGCCGCAAGAGAGGCAGTATTTCTAAGGAGGTTCATAGCAGAAGTAACAGCTAAAGATGAAACCTGTGTGAACATCCTTAGTGATAGCCAATCGGCTATAGCTATTGCACAGAACCCGGTTCATCACCAACGTACTAAACATATAGACATACGTTACCACTTCGTAAGGGAAGCAATTGTAAATAAACAGATAGCTGTTGACTATGTCGAGACGAATCGTATGGTGGCTGATGCACTGACCAAACCTTTAGTGAAAGGAAAGTTTGGATGGTGTGCAAATGCAATGGGTGTAAGAAGATGAACGACAAGAGATGTAAGTTATTGGAAAAATAAGGAGGAGTGTTAGAAATATGCATGTAGGCTAATACCTGATTCATATTGTCTATGATTATTTTTTAATAACAAAAGAATAATGTCTTGTCAGCTCTCTCAAAAAAAGTTGTGTCAAAGAAAAACATACGTTTTTATTTAGGTTCCATTTATTGTATTTTGTGTTCATATTTATATTAAAGTCTGTGTATTCTGGTATCGGTTTTATCTCTGTTTAGGCAATTTATCAACATAAATATATCACTTTTTCATCTAAATTGTAGTTAAATATAAAAAGTGATTGTATGTAGTATTTTGAATAATACACGCGTAGAATCGGTGTTCGCCTTTTATTTACGATACGAGGATATCAAGAATCCCACCAGTGGGCAAGCTACCTGCGCACAACACGCTCTGTCTAACAGGTTATTTAGTCCCAGCAAATACAATAATATTGTTTAATTTTAATCTTACGGATAATTATCCGTTACAAGAAGATGCCACTGGAAGAGGCTGCTGGCGAATCTGGCGATCGACAGGAATCGAGCACGCCGCAAATCTTGCAAGATGGCCGGATGCCTATTGTAATGGGAGGTATGAGCATCGATAAATTAGACGGCGTTATTAACTACGTAACATGGAAGTTTGCGCTTAGAATGTCATTAATGATGGAAGGACTATGGGATTGCGTTGATGGGGACGACGCTGATCCACAAAGGAACCAACGCGCGCTCGGACGCATTTGCTTATCTTTAAAACCGGCGTGTTACCAATATGTGCTTACGTGTACTAAGGCCAAGGAGGCATGGCTTCAATTGGAAAAGATTTTTGAAGACAAGAGTCTCTACAGGCGCGTCGCTTTATTACGTCAACTACACAGGTGTGACTTTAGTAATTTTAGTAACATGTCTGACTACATAAACCACGTAACCACCCTAGTTCAACAGTTAGCAGAAATGGGAAAAAAGGTTGAAGATGAGGAAGTTGCCGAGCTTCTGCTCAGTGGTTTATCTGCAGAGTACGACACTCTTGTTACTAGCCTGGAGACTACATGCATCACCAAAACACTTTCTAGCGAACTGGTAAGGACGCGGCTTATCCAGGAAGAACACAGGAAGACGATGTCCGACTCAACATCAGCTAATTTCGGCGTTTAGGCGTTTTCAGCGTTTAGCTCTCAAGCAAAGAAGCCTGTGGTTTGCAGCTTTTGTAAGAAGAAAGGTCACATCAAAGCGAAGTGCTTTAAGCTAAGAAAGCAGAAGAAAAGACCTCAAGATGAAGTGCAAACATTTGCAGCGTCAACTTTTATAGCTACGAGCACAGCTGTGGATTGGGTCATTGACAGCGGCTGTTCCTCGCATATGTGTAACAACAGAGATGTCTTAGAAGATTTCAAAAAGTCCAATAATATTGTTACAATAGCAAACAGTTCTACCATAGAGAGCAGCGGTATCGGTAATGTAAGTATCAGTTTTAGCGAAGGTGATGAAAGAAAAATTATGAATGTGATGCATGTTCCCCAATTGTCTACCAATCTTCTGTCAGTGAGCAAAATGGCAGAGAAGGGCATGACTGTTGTGTTTGATATGGATGGTTGTAAAATATATGAGAATTATAAAATAGTAGGCAGGCCTGTATGTTGTGCTGTTTTACAGAGAGGCATTTATAAAGTGAGTGGGTATGTAGCACAGAAGGAGCAGCATTCTTCAGCACTCCTACAATCAGTGCAGGAGGCAGGAGAGAATGCACAGGTTGCTGCACAGAATGTGTCTGCATTTTTGTGGCACAAACGCTTGGGGCACCTCAGTATGTCTTGTATGTACGGTTTACGGCAGCATGCAATGCCATATTTATCATTGCAGGATGAAGAGATCAAAAATTGTACGGCTTGCTTTGAGGGAAAGCAAAGTGCCAAGCCTTTCCCTAAGGGCGAGGCTACTCGTGCCAAGCAGAAGCTGGAGATCGTGCACTCTGACGTGTGCGGGCCCATGACTGAGTGCAGCTGGAGCGGAGCTCGTTATCTACTCACGTTCACGGATGATTTTACAAGAAAATCATTTGCCTATCTTCTGAAATACAAATCACAGGTAATGTCTTGTTTTATTAAATTCCAAACCTTAGTTGAAAAACAAACAGGGTTAAAAATTAAATGTTTGAGGTCTGATAGGGGTGGCGAGTATTGTAATATTAAATTTGCAAATTATCTTGAAAAACAAGGTATAGTCCACCAGACCACAGTAGCTTTCACACCATCTCAAAATGGTGTTTCCGAACGTTTGAACAGAATATTAATGGAGAAGGCCAGATGTATGTTAAGGCAATCAGGCCTTTGTCAGCGATTTTGGGGTGAAGCAGTAATGACTGCTGTGTATCTTAAAAATAGAAGCCCTACATCTGCTCTGACAGGTCAGTTACCCGAGCAGGTATGGACTGGACATGAAATTGGTCTTGGTCATCTTAAAGTCTTTGGGTGCCTTGCATACTGTCTTTTGCCTGCCTGTAAGCGTTCTAAACTAGATGCAAAATCAAAGATGTGTATCTTCATGGGGTACTGTGAAACTTCAAAAGCCTACAGACTCATTGAGCCATCCAATCCAACTAAAGTCATTATAGCCAGGAATGTGCAATTTATAGAAAATAAATTTTATAATAATTTTAAATCTATTGACACATGCCAAAACAATAATGAATTATTTTATGATAATATTATTTACCAAGACAATAATCTAAATAATAATAATGAATTGTCCATGAATAATAATGAATTAATTGTAAATGATAATTTTAACAATAATGACATTTCCAATAGCGACAACATAATAAACAATGAAAATAGTACTCCAAATAACTCAAGCATTGATGCAATTTCAGTTCGCGAGGATGACGACCTTGGTGACTACTGCACAGGGACTGAAGAAGAAGATTCTTCACCGGAGAAGGAGTGTGGTGGCGCGACTGCCGAGTGGCAGACTCCGCCTAGCCCGCCGCCCATTGGCCCGCCGACTACTAATGGTAGGCCTGTGAGGGCTACTCGTGGTAAAATCCCTATCAGGTTTGAGGACTTTGACCTCTCTTCGTTTACTTGTTTGTCTGTCTTCGATGATCCACAATCTTATGAGGAAGCTATGTCTTCGTCTCATAGTAGTGAATGGAGAACTGCTATGCAATGTGAGTACCAGTCGTTTATAGATAATAATGTTTGGAAATTAGTTGATAGGCCACAAGATGCGAATGTTATTAAATCAAAATGGGTATATAAAACCAAACATGACGCATCTGGCAATTTTGATCGCTATGAAGCTCGCTTAGTTGCTCGCGGCTTTACTCAGCGTCAAGGAATAGATTACAACGAAACTTTTTCTCCAGTAGTTCGACATTCTACTATGCGCATTTTATTTTCACTAGCCAATGAAAGGAATATGTCTATTGAGCATATGGATGTCGCAACAGCTTTTCTAAATGGTGATCTTGATGAAAGAATATATATGGAGCAACCAGAAGGTTTTGTGAGAGATGCAAACAAGGTTTGTTTACTTCAGAAAAGCATTTATGGCTTGAAACAAGCCAGTAGGCAGTGGAACATTAAGGTGCATGAATTACTATCACGTCACGACTATGTTCAGAGTATGTGTGAGCCTTGTGTGTATGTAAAAAGGAATGGCGATGATATTACCATCGTTGCTCTCTATGTAGACGATTTTTACATTTTTTCTAGTTGTTCTACTGATAAATTATTAAATTTATTAGAGAAAGCTTTTAATGTAAAAAATCTCGGTACTCTGAGAAACTGTTTAGGTATTTATGTCATTCGTACCAAGGACACTATTGTTTTGGAACAGTCTGTGTATGTTAAAAAACTATTATCTCGTTTTGGTATGTTGCAATGTAAAACCGTTTCCACTCCTATGATGTTAAACTGTAAACTATTAAAACCTGAAGAAATAAACAATGATAATACTGAAAATGAAGAATATCAGTACAGGCAACTAATGGGTTGCCTTATGTATCTATCAGTATGTACTAGGCCCGATATAGCATTTGCATGCAGCCAGCTGTCACAATTTAATAATAGTTATGATAAAAGTCACTGGTTAGCTGCTAAAAGAATATTAAGATACTTAGCCGGTACAATTAATTATGGCTTACATTTTTGTAAAAGCAAAAATTTTAATATTTTATTGAATCAGGCGTTACAAAATTTTAATGTGACAGCTTATGCAGATGCTGATTGGGGAAATGATCCTAACGATAGAAAATCTTATACTGGCTTCATAATTAAACTAGGAAACAATGTAATAAACTGGGAAGCCAGAAAACAACGATGTGTAGCTTTATCAAGCACAGAATCTGAATACTTAGCAATAAGCGATGTATGTAAAGATATTTTGTTTCTAAAGAATTTTTTGACAGAAATTATAAATAAAGATATATCTGTCACACTATATAATGACAATCAAAGTGCTCAGAAACTGTTATCACATAGAGAATATTGTCATAAACGTACCAAGCACATCGATCTTAGGTACCATTTTGTAAAGGATCTAGTACAAAAGAAATTTGTAAGCATTAAATATTTACCTACTGATAGCATGATTGCAGATGTTCTCACTAAGCCTTTGTCAAAGGTTAAGCATTATAATTTTATTCATGACTTATGTGTTAGATCTTTTTAATGTAATGACACTAACATTTTTTATTGCATTGATTATAAGCACGGTTGGCATGATGATACTTGAATTGTAATGTAATATGTGTTAGGCATGATGACTATGTCTTATGTTTCGTTTGGAATGTAAAGCCTCTTGCATTATATAATTATAAAGTCTTCTTACATTATTTGCTATGGGTGGTGTAGGGGTATAGCACGCGTCACGGAATGACGAGGACCCGGGTTCGATTCCCGGCCATAGCTTTACTTTTCGGATTTTTCTATGTGTTCTAATTTTCAGTGTCGTTTAGAAAAAAAATTTTTTTTTTTATTTTTTTTTTTCTTACATTATATAAATAATTGTAGTCTTGCTTGCATGAAATGTAGAGCTTTGTTCCTATTAATTGTAAAGTGCATTAAAGGTAGAGTTTTGTTCCTGTTATATAAATGTAAAGTCTTTTGCACTTTAACATTGTAATCTTTGAATATGTTTCTTTTGCTTATGGAGTTGCTATATATGTCATAAGGGAAAGTGTTAAAGATATAGTCTATGGTGTATGACATACACAGGCAACACTAACGCTCTATGTTTGTTTGTGCCGGATGTCCTCCTACTCTCTTCCTTCTGTCATGGCTGTATACTTGCACGCACATACGTTCCTTACTTATATTAAAGTCTTTTTCATCTAAATTGTAGTTACATATAAAAAGTGATT
Source organism: Pandemis heparana (assembly GCA_963854515.1). Lineage (NCBI taxonomy): Eukaryota > Metazoa > Arthropoda > Insecta > Lepidoptera > Tortricidae > Pandemis > Pandemis heparana. Next base: position 15,232,495 of record OY978015.1, on the reverse strand, counting down.
GTATGTAGTATTTTGAATAATACACGCGTAGAATCGGTGTTCGCCTTTTATTTACGATACGAGGATATCAAGAATCCCACCAGTGGGCAAGCTACCTGCGCACAACACGCTCTGTCTAACACTTATGATGTAGCGTTGTCTCTTTCGGTTATCCCGCTTACTTCAAAACTGTATTACGTCAGTTGTCCCGCGCCGCTCGGAAGGTGAAGTGCTGCCGGCTATCGGCAAAAACGTGACATCACGAGTGTACAGTCGCCATCAGATATATCGTAGCGGGCGAGGTCCTCAAATAATTCGGAACAGCCTTAAATTTCAATAAATTCGTTACACTGTAAGGTTAATAACATCAGAACACGCAATTAGTCATAAATAAAGTAGCAGCGACTTTTCAATAAAATCGTGACGTCACAGATCGTCAAAGGTATCGATGCAGACAGGCTGACCATAAAAATCGGAACATTTTTGGAAAATATACCTTAACTTTGTGACAAACAGTTTAAATTACAGTGTGTTTATAATAAAATTAGCTTTATAAAATAGAACTACATGCTTTGACTTATAACAGCAGAAGAGGAAAAAATTTATTCGTAAAAAAAGTATATGGCAATTTAGTGGCCAGTAACAATTTACACTTTATACAACAAAAAAAGGTTTTATGTTACTAACACAGTGAATTATGTATGCAGACGCGTACACTATTTAGGTGACATATCTTTCATTTTGGCATGACGTTTGAGCCTTATTTGTATTTTGTTTCGAATTCGAATCTATTATTATATAAGTAAGGTTTATTTTCCACATATGTTCCGATATTTGTGATCAGCCTGACTGTGTCGATACCTTTGACGATATGTGCTTCCTGATATTTTTAGCTCATTGAACGTCCCGAATTTATTGAAAAATCGCTGTTCTTATATTTATGACGGATTGCGTGTTCCGATGTTATTAACAATATCTAGTGTAAGGAATTTATTGAAATTTAATGCTGCTCCGAATTATTTGAGGACCTCGCCCGCTACGATATATCTGATGGCGACTGTACCACGTTTTTGCTGTAAAGGTGAGTTTCAAACGAATTATTTTCTTTTCTTCGATACTGCGATAAGTGCATTTAATCCGACTTTACCGAAAAAACACATAACAAATTTTTGTAGTCTAGTTATGATATCACGTTTTTGTTGTATAATAATATTTTTCAACTGTGATATTTCATAATACAACATTGTAGGTGTTAATGTGTTTTCTCATGTAAAGTTCATGTTCCGAATATTTACTGATATACAGTTTTTCTAGCAAAACAATTTTAGTTGGATGTATTAATTATCATAATATCACGTTATATCTGCTAAAACGGACCAATTAAAACGCTCTTTTTTTTATGTAGATGGGATCACGGAGTAAACGGCTGGTTGAATTGGCTACAAAATCGCAATGTCAAGAAGAATCTTCCATTGCCGAAAAACAAAATAATCTAGTTTCTAATGAACAGAAGCATACACTGAGAAACCTGGCATATCAGAGAGGAAAAACGCTGATCGATGGATCTAGTGAAGAAAAATTTAATTCCAAGGTGCCATAGGCCTTTTTATGAAACTTTATAGTTATGACAGAATGTGAGATTATGATTGCGGGTGAGAAAGTACAAGAGTTTGTATATCTGGACTCGGCGTTTACGAAAGATGGAAAGTGTGAAAGTGATATTGAAAGAAGAGTGAAACAGGAAACATTGTTAATGGAGCGCTGCGCGCCTTTGTGAGCAGTGAGAAGGTGTCAAAGAAGGGCGCGTTTTGCTGTTCTCAGAGGGGTGCTCGTTCCAATACTAATGTACGGTAGCGAAAGTTTGGATATGGCAAAAGAAGCATGAAAGTAGAATAAATGCAGTAGAAATGAGATCGTTAAGAAGTATGGAAGGTGTATCACTGAAAGATAGAATAAGAAATAGTGTGATAAGGGAACGTGCTGGTGCAGGATAGAAAAGAGTATGTTTAGTTGGTTTGGTCACGTAAAAAGCTAGAGAGGATGGATAAAAGAAGATTAACTAAACAGATTTATATGGGGAGTGTGAATGGGTGCGTTGGGAGGGGAAGGCCTAGACGGTCGTTCCGTGATCAAATTGGGGATGTTTTGGAGAAAGGTCAGGTCAAGAGTACCCGAAACCTACGAGCATGTATGAAGAGATTCATGAATGTGGGTGAAGCGAAAGAGGTTTGTCAGGATCGTAGCAAGTGTACCTAACATAACAAGGTAGTCTCTGCCTACCCCTGTGGGAAAGAGGTGTGACGGTATGTATGTATGAATTATAGTTTATTTTATTTTATTAGAATAATGAATAGTGCCTTAAGAAAAGTAATTACAAGGCTGAGTAATTTAAGTGAAACTTTTTTACTTAGTATTTGTAGTCCTTTGTTAATAAATATTTTTTTAGAAAAATGTGTTTTTATTAAATAACCCATAACATAACATAACCATAACAGATATAAATATCAACAACAAAGTGATAAAGCATTATAATACAGTCTATGGTTTCCATTCTTTCAAGAAAAACGTGTCATATGTTCCGTTTTTTTTTTTGATTATATGTTATGACTATGAATACTTTATTGAATTAGTTTTTGACTATATCAAAGCGAAGTTAATTAGTGTTAGTTTATTTTAAAGTTAATTATAATATCAAAGACTCTATTATTCAGATTTTATGATTTTTTAAAAGTTTAAAACACGTCTCCTGTAAAATTAAGTTTTTTGAGATATCACGTTATTCTGGCAAAGGAGCGATATATTCTTATCTTTAATCTTTTTCTCGCAGTCCTCTTATTCGTGTATTCCTTATCTATGTTCTACAGGTATGCAGCTAAGCGAAACAAAACTCAAGTTTGCATCTCCCGCGGCTAAGGCGTTATCAAACCCGCCTTCCCGAAATCTTATCGCGTAACAAGAGTTCATTTATCAAAAGGAAAAGATTGCTCGGACTCGGATTTATTGCCAAGCCTTTTTGTAAAGGAGCTGAATAAAAAGAACATAATTTTTCACGGCTCTGTAGTACTTACAGTGTGTTACCGCTTCCTTGCGCGGACATTTTTGACATCAAAGATTTATTTTTGTTTCAGTTTATGGGTGTTCTTAGGTGCCTTTAAGAACTTTTCCTGGCTCAGCGTGTTCTGAACGGGTGCTACTCTGAAATTTAAAGTTTGTGACGTTCTGTTCCACTCACCCTTCACAGTAATGGCTATTTAGTGTAAGCGGAAAACACGATACGAACGACAAGGTTCGAATTTCGGAGTATTGGATATCTATAGTTAGATTTCCAAAAATTTTCTGCCATACCTACGTTGTAAAGCAGCGCCATCTGTTATTTGTTATTTTGTAGCAATTACTGTTTTCATTATTGACTGTACATCATCTATTCTAAATTATGGTATAGGCAGCCAATCACAGAGAATAAAGGGTTTGCAAATTTTGAAGTTATGTTAAAATGGTGTAAGTAGAATAAAAAAAACCGGCCAAGTGCGAGTCGGACTCGCGCACCGAAGGTTCCGTATCATTATCTATAAATATCTATAAACCAGTGTAAGCAGAGCCCTGCTCCAAAGCAAAATGTACGCAGTGTGGGGTCACTTTATATTGGTCACTGATATATACAGACATACATACATATTAACGGTTTTCGCAATTATTTCTTAATCTGTGCTATAAGACCTACCTTCATACCAAATTTCAAGATTCCGCGTTCACGGGAAGTACCCTGTAGGTTTTGATTCCCTTGAGAGTTGCGGAAATTTGCGGCATAAACGGCTGTATCTTTTGATTGCGTTGGCTTAGAAGTTTGATTTTTTCACAGCTCCAAGGGGCAGTGAACCTGAGTATCTATATATATAAAATTCAAAGTCCTGACTGACTGACTGACTGACTGACTGACTTAACTATATATCAACGCACAGCCCGAACCACTGGACCTAGAGACTTGAAATTTTGCACATAGATACCTCATACAGTGTAGGCATCCACTAAGGAAGGATTTTTGGAAATTCCCACGGGATAAGGAAAAAACGGGATTTATATAATTCGATTCCGAGTGACCCTATCTCAGTAACTATAATAACTAGACTTTTCAAATTTGATACACAAGTAGGCGATTAGAAAACTAAGAAGTTCATTTCAGGATTTTTGGAAATTCCCACGGGATAAGGAAAAAAATGGGATATACATATATTTACTTCAACGAAATCCTATGAACTATAATTACCAGACTTTAAATTTGGCATGGAAGTAGGTGATTATTAAAGTAAAAAACAGTTTTAAGGATTTTCGGAAATTCGCACGGGAATGGAAGGATTTTTCATCTTACCAATCGTAGAAAGCTGAAATTCGGCATGTAGGTTGCTTGATGAGTGTAAGGAAGCATTAAGAGACAATTTCCCGAAATTCCCACGGGAACGGGAAAATCGGGACTTTTCGTTTTACTGATGGTAGAAAGCTGAAATTCGGCATGTAGGTTGATTGAAGAGTGTAGGAAAGCTAAAAAAGATAATTTTCCAAAATTCCCACGGGAACGGGAAAATCGGGACTTTTCGTTTTGCTGGTTGCAGAAAGCTGAAATTCGGCATAGAGGTTGCTTGGGGAGTGTAGAGGAGGGGTACGTATTAAAATACATAAAGTTAAAATACCTAATGGTTCAAAATACCTAAATGCAATTTTCTCAGAATTTTATAAACTTAACTTAACCTAACCTAAATATTATACAGAGAGAACCTGAACCAATCTATAGGTTAGGTTAGGTTAAGTTTATAACAATTCAGTTAATTCTGAGAAAAATTGCATTTAGGTATTATGAACCATTAGGTATTTTAACTTTCTGTATTTTAATACGTACCCTAGAGGAGCATTAAGAGAGGGCTTTCCAAAATTCTCACGGGAACGAGAAAAAACGGAATTTTTCGTTTTACTGGTTGTAGAAAGCTGAAATTTGGCATGTAGGATGATTGAAAAGTGTAAAAAAGCTAAGAGAGATTATTTTCCAAAATTCCCACTGGAACGGGAAATTTATCGGGACTTTTCGTTTTGCTGGTAACCGAAAGCTGAAATTCGTCATGTAGGTTGCTTGGAGAGTGTAGAGGAGCATTAAAAGAGGACTTTCCAAAATTCCCACGGGAATGGGAAAAAATAGGATTTTCGTTTTACTGGCCATAGAAAGCTGAAATTCGGCAATTGGGTTCCTTGGGGAGTGTATGGAAGCATTAAGAGAGCATTTCCCGAAATTCTTACGGGAACGGGAAAAACGGGATCGAAATATTCCTGGTACAGGCGAGCGAAGCCGCAGGCAAAAGCTATCACACTAATACTAGGCTAAAATTTGTGTGTGTATATTTGTTACTTCTTCACGCGAAAACGGTTGATCAGATTTGCATAAAATCTGGAACGGAGATAGCTGGCACCCTAGATTACCTAACACATAGGCTACTTTTTATCCCGGATAATTGAATAGTTCCCGCAGGATAGCGATAAACATGTGAAAGATCGTAGCTGCCTAGAGTTGCAACGTAAATAATTATTGCGGAATTAACTATCAACATCAGTTTTAAATCTAAATCTACGCGGACGAAGTCGCGGGCAGAAGCTAGTTTAATATAAATTTCAGCTTGATACCTCCACGCGTTTCTGAGAAAAAGGGTCTTGACAGACGGACGGACGGACGGACAACAAAGTGATCCTATAAGGGTACCGTTTTTTCCTTTTGAGGTACGGAACCCTAACAAGGCTTTTTTAATAGTAGGAACATACGTATTCCACGTTTCTCTTGCCTTCGTGTTTTCAGAGTCTATTCGAAGACATTTTCTTTCTGTTTTACAAATCTATTCATTGACAAGTAATGCCAATATTTATTCAATCAAAATACATATTTACAAGATTTAAAAACATATACCTATATATAAAACCTTAAACTGCTTTAATCTAAACCTAAATACCTATATTTACAAATATCGCCCAGATCGTTGTCATTGGGCAAGGTGCCCATAATGCTGGCTGCGTTTCCTCGTTGGATAGCAATACTTATGCGTTGCCCGAGGAAAGAGCCAGCCCTAGGGTCACCTGTGGATTTTGATAATTTTTTTTTTAAAGTCTTAAATAAGTTGTATGCTTCAGGTCCCCACGGTCCCAGGGTCTCCACTGCAAAAGCCGCAAATACGTAACTGTCAGCCAAATTAGCGTATTTGCGGCGTTTCGCGGTTTCGGCTGTTGCAGCCGCTGCGCCCGCTCTCAATGATGTCGAAGGCAAGTGGGACGGTGCTAGAGAGTCCACGCATGTGGCATCCCAAATGAGGGACCGTCCCATATGCCAGGGCACGAGTGTCATGCCGTCGGGTCTCTTACCATCATCACGCGCCAGTCCAGCTGGCTCTAGAGTTGACGGCACGTTGATGCTGGAAAGAGCCCGACGGATTATGTCATTGAGGCAGGCGTGGCGGGACAGGCGGCCGGCGCTTTTGGAGCAACAGAGGCCGTGGTGACCCAAACGATCCACATGAGTGCCACAATGGCAACGATGTGGTTCGACAATAGCCGCGCCGAGCCTTAAACCCACGGCCAACCTGAAACTATTGTTATCCAAAAGGTTGCCATAATTAGTGGATGGATACGCTTGCAGCCAGTATCCAGACTCCCTCTCAGAGACTCTCTGTATAGTTTACATATTCAGGGAAAGGTATTATTTAGTTTCCCTTGAACAAACTCTAAATATACAGACAGCCCCAGGTGTTCTGACTCGTCCAAAATGTAAGGTATCGTAAATTTCAATAAAGGCGGCCGCAGTTTCATAATGTTATGGAAATTTCAGCGCTCCAGGCATTTTATAGACCACGATACCAACCTAGTCGTACGTTGCTCAAAAACGACGACACGCTGTAATGGAAACAGTTGGCGTTCTGATTTATAGCCAACAATTTAGGGTAGGTAGCAAATTGATTTTCAAATGTTTTACTAGCAACGTAAAGCCGGACTCATCAGCCCGGCCTATAAACCAACCGGTTAAATGAGTCCTCGCCCCCGCGGCACAGGGGCGCGACAACTAAAAAAAAACCGGCCAAGTGCGAGTCGGACTCGCGCACCGAGGGTTCCGTGTCATCTAACTAATCTAACTATAATATGTATAAATGCGAAAGTATGGATGGATGGATGGATGTTTGTTTGTTACTCAATCACGCCAGAACGGCCCAACGGATCTGGATGAAATTTGGCACATAGATAGAGAAAAGTCTGGAATAGCACATAGGCTACTTTTTATCCCGGAAAATTGCGTAGTTCCCGCGGGATAGCGATAAACGAATTATTTGCAGACGAAGTCGCTGGCAACAGCTAGTATTATAAATGCGAAAGTATGGATGGATGAATGGATGGATGGATGGATGGATGTTTGTTTGTTACTCAATCACGCCAGAACGGCGCAACGGATCTGGATGAAATTCGGCACATAGATAGAGAAAAGTCTGGAATAGCACATAGGCTACTTTTTATCCCGGAAAATTGGGTGCGTCCCACGAGATATAACTACAAAATATCTAATTTCATAATAATAACGTTCACAAGATGTAATGAACGTTAACTATAACAGCAAAAAGTATAATTTTTTAACGTATAAGGCTTAAATTATATAACGTTATTTTTATATAACTTCAATTTGTATAAGATTTATATGGCCTAATTTCTTTTAACATAACAAACATTTAACCTAACTGAAACAGCTGCAAGACATTGTTTAATTTTCGGCGAGCGAGCGAAGCGAGCGAGCAAGACGGTACGGAGCGGAAGCGACTCGGATAGGTTAGGTTCAAAGTTAGTTAGTTATTTTTTTATAACCACCTAGAAAACCCCCTAACCACATAACAAATTCAATAAACAACTGTGCATTATGCTTTTTGATGTTAGCTGTTATGAACATTATATGCTTTGATCGTTATTTCAATTGATATTATATATAAACAACGTTATACCTTACAAAATTAGATATTTTAAGATTATAATTTTCGTTCATTATATCCAGTAAACGTTATACTAAACGAGTTTATATAAAGTGAGCGTATATATTATGAACATTAGATTATAAGTTGTTATATCTCGTATTACTTACCCCGGAAAATTGCGTAGTTGTCGCTGTCGACAGCTAGTTATCTATAAATATCTATCAACCAGTGTAAGCAGAGCCCTGCTCCAAAGCAAAATGTACGCACTGTGGGGTCACTTTATATTGGTCATTGATATACAGGCATACATACATATTTAAGGTTTTCGCAATTATTCCTAAATCTGTGCTATGAGTCCTACCTTCATACCAAATTTCAAGATTCTGCGTTCACGGGAAGTACCCTGTAGGTTTTGATTCCCTTGAGAGTTGCGGAAATTTGCGGCATAAACGGCTGTATCTTTTGATTGCGTTGGCTTAGAAGTTTGATTTTTTCACAGCTCCAAGGGGCAGCAGACTTGAGTATTTGATATAAATTTCAGCTTGATACCTCCACGCCACGCGTTCCTGAGAAAAAGGGTCTTGACAGACGGACGGACAGACGGACAACAAAGTGATCCTATAAGGGTTCCGTTTTTTCCTTTTGAGGTACGTAACCCTAAAAACAGAAATTCCAACAATGGAACTTGAACTTAAGGATCGCTTCGCCTCGTAGATTCATACACAATAACTTCCCAAGTGACGTCACACTCGCAAGGAATCAAATATCCCAACATTTAACGAATTTCCACAGAAAGTAAAGGTACTTTATGTTAACAAAGGACCCGTTTCGCATAATACGCGAGTCTTAATTTGAACGGAATCGTTGAGATTGGAAACTCGAGCTCAATCGAACGTCACGTTTGGAGCACGAACTCAATGGGAATACGTGCCTGATATCGGAGGCGTTTAAGAATATCTTTCCCGCAGCTGCTTGAACACAAGAAAGAACACTTTTATTTTAACCAGACTACATCATCATCAGCTGCCTAGCGTTTTCCCGGCATTTGTCACGGCTCAGTGAGCCTGGGGTCCGCTTTGACAATCTAATCCCAAAATTTGGTATAGGCACTAGTTTTAACAGAAGCGACTGCCATCTGACCTTCCAACCCGGAAGGGTAACTAAACCTTATTGGGATTGGTCCGGTTTCCTCACGATGTTTTCCTTCACCGAAAAGCTCATGGTGAATTTCAGATGTAATTTCGCACATAAATTCTGTAAAAGTCAGAGGTGCGAGCCTGGGATTCGAACCCGTGACGCTCTGCTTGAGAGGCCACAGGTCAAACCACTAGGCTACCACGGCATTTTTACCAGACTCCGCTCCGGCGAAGCTTAATAGGAAGGTATGCTTTCAACTGTAAAACTCAATCGTAAATACACAAACGAATAACTCACGTATAAAGGTGGAAACACATTATTAACACGCGACGCGACCCGATGTAACGAATGTATGCGCATGGCGTCGCGTCGGATGTTCATAGTGTGGTTCTGGTCATAGAAAATAATACAATTTGATTCGACTCAACTCGCGTCGCGTTGCATCGGGTCGCGTCGCGTGTTAACAATGTGTTTCCACCTTAAAAGTCGAGTGTTGCTCGACATGTTTCGGACTGGCTCGTAGTCCTTCCTCTTGGAGCGCTCGCCCGCGGCAGCGAAACGAACACATGACAATTAGGTATACTAACGGATAACTCACGTATAAAAGTAGAGTTAATGAATAACTTTGCTTAATACTAACTTTAACTTAACTTTGCTTTACAGTGAAGTTAAGTTATGTTCATGATTTAACTTAAGTAACTATATCGCGGGGACAGCAACGTAAAGTTATTCATTTTGCTCGAATTTTATACGTGAGTTATCCATTAGTGTAATTTTCTTCTTCTGAGTTTCACTCACTTAGCAAAATAAATAAAGAAGTGGAAAATAAATGGTCGAGAACAGGCTTTGATTAATTAGTTATTTAAAATCAAAACCCGACTGCGCCAATACCATATTATAATATTTTTTAAATTTTGATGCACAAACTTGGGTCACTCTCACGACTAAGGGAGCGTTCAAGTATTACGTAACGCAATTTTTGAAGATTTTTGACCCCCCCTCCCCCCACTGTAACGCTCCGTAACGTTTTTCTGTACCCCCCCACCCCCCTCTCTAAACGTTACGTAACTCTCAAGTGATCATTTTTAATAACCGTTTGGTTCGGTTTTCACTTGCAATAAGTGAATTTTCACTTATTCATGTTAAGAGAGTATATAAAAAAAGAAATAATGTTACGTAACGTGTTGTAAGAAAGACCCCCTCCCGCCCCTGTAACGCATCGTAACGTTTTACGAGACCCCTCCGCCCCCCCAAATTGCGTTACGTAATACTTGAACGCTCCCCAAGACGAATCTAATGATATCCCTCAAGCTCAAATCCGACAAGCCATCTAGGCTTTAGAGCGTGCTAAAGACACACGTACACACGAAAAACATAACCCTCCTGCCGCAGTCGTTTAAAAAACAGTGCTCCATCTTGGTCGTTGTAGCCTGAGTGCTCCGGAAACCTCTCGTTACCAGCGGCTCGAAGATCTGATTGATGACTCCGGATAACTTGATACTTGAATTAATTGCGCTGCGAAAGAGTTGAGGATACGAAGGGAAAAACGAAAGGAAAAGTCATTTGATATGCTTCACTGATGTATATACGTTTTTTTTTAAGTATATGAATAGGAAGGCAAACGAGCAAGTGGGTCACCTGATGGTAAGTGATCACCACTGCCCATAGACACTCACAACCCCGGAGGGATCGCAGATGCGTTGCCAACCTAGAGGGCTAAGATGAAATGCCTCTTGTGCTCGTAATTTCCCCGGCTGTCTTACTCTCCACACCGGAATACAGCAGTGCAAGCACTGCTGCTTAGCGGCAGGATTAGCGAGTAAGATGGTGGTAGCGATCCGGACGGACCTTGCACAAGGCCCTACCACCCGCAAAATTTTAATTTTTGATAACTGATTCAGCGTGGAACGTTTTCACAGTAAGTATCTTAATGGTTTTCTTTGTCAAACAATGTGCGACAGTATTAGGAGAGTGCGACCACACCGCCGCTTAAAGAACGATGAAGTTACGGAATCGCAACAAAATGTATGAAGAAACGGTGAGATAACTTCACGCATACGACACGTCACTGTGTTTACGCGGCAGTTTGGTCGCACCCTTATGGAAATTCGTGTGAAAAAGTACTAAGTTACGATTGATTACTGGACTGATTCCTCCTTGTAAGAATATTCGGAAGATCATACTAATACACACTACAAAAATAACGCAATAGATTAGATTAGATTCATTTACTTCTATTAGTAAATTACATTACAATTTTATGTCAAATCATAAGAAAGTCACAAAAATATCGTTAATTGTAAATAAAATTAATATCAGGTAGGTCTGTACAGTAAAATAATTCATATGAAAAAATAATCGGAAATCCAATAACAATCAAGAAATTTAATACGAGTAAATGTGATTAAAAATAAAAAAATAATAAAATTATGCAATTAAATATGATAAAATGTCATGCAATCAAAAAATATAAATAAAAATAAAATACAATAGGTATGGTACAAAGTACAAATGAAACATTGAATGTCAGAAACGAGCCCTTATAGGATCACTTACTTCTATCCGTCCGTGCGTCTTATTCATCAATCTCGAGTAATAATCTACTATTAATTATGTCATCAGCAGTCGCTTCTCACTCGTCGCTTGCTCTTTCATATCGTGACCCTTTCGAAGTTCGCGCTACGCTCCGTCCTACATTGGCTTTTGTTTGGTGGTTCTCGACAATAAGCCTATTATTGTGCGGATGTTAACGGCACCGGAATGTACTGATTACGTTAGCGTAATTGGAGTTATTACACGTAAGTCAGCCTTTTGTTATAAGGTTGCGGACAAAGATGTAATTAGAGTGCTCTGTTTTAGGGACTTTTGTATCGTTTGACACACATTTTTGAAGTGAAAACTTTTTTAGCGCCGCTGATGTTAAACTCGCGTCAGGCGTAAGACGGAGGGAGAGTTTAAGAACCAGGATATCAGATCCTCTAAGAGCTTATTTTGAAATACGAATGAATCGCGTTCGATTTTTGAAGTGTTTTTTTGTTGTGTCGTGGATCGTGGAGTAAAAGTACTAGGGCATCAGCACATTGTTAGAGGTCTGTCCATAAAGATAATAGTAGGCATGGTTTTTTTGTAAGCGGCCAGTACGGTACGAATCTTGAGCGTCATGGAGGCTACAATATTAAAATCTAATCTAAGCAGTTTTTTTCACTTCTGCCGGCACTCGCGAAGTGCAACCCGTCGCTTTTTTTATGTCTGTGTGTCTGAATCATTAACCAATATTAAATGACATCGCACTGCCTACATCATGCTTAGGAGCAGAGCTCTGCTAACAATGGATTTTATACTGACTTGCCAATACGGAACGGTGAGCGAGTTGGCCGGTTATTTCATTTTAAGGCACGGAACACTAAAAATGAACTTATGAACGTGGAAATGTTCAAAACCCTATGAACCCTTTTCGTATCCCTCTACTGGGACAGATCAAGGGATCTTTTCCGTCGTGACCCACTGGTTCTCCGGGACGCGGCGTGTGGTATAATCGTTATCCGGGCCGCCCGGTCACAAGGATCCTTGATTCAAAGGGTTGTAACGGACCTAGCGGAGGCGATGCGGAGCTGAAGCTACGCCGAAGAAAACGGAGACAAAAATGACAGTGAAAAAAATAATTCATGATTTATTTGAAGTAGTAGAAAGTCGAAGTTTAATTCATAAAAGTACTCGTATGTACGGTTTCTTACCCCTTTCGACGCCAACGACCTACATTTATAAGCAGGAGATAGAACCAAATTATACACTTAAACGTTCCTCGTGAATTAGGTACTTCATTTATAGTCAGAAACCGCATGAGAATCCGTTCAGCAGTTTTTAAGTTTGAGCAGACAAACAGACCGATGGGGTCAGAAGGTTCTCGAGTGGCGTCCGCGGACCGGGAGACGAGCTGTTGGTAGGCCTCCAACAAGATGGAGCGACGACCTGATCAAGATCGCGGGATCGCGGTGGATGCGGAAGGCAAAGGACCGGTCCGAGTGGAGAGCCTTGGGGGAGGCCTATGTCCAGCAGTGGACGTCTTTCGGCTGATATGATGATGATGATGATGAGACAAACAGACGCGACGGACGACTTTTTATACTTCGTTACAACTCCGCAAAAGTTTTAGCGGAGGTACGAGCTAGCGGAGTAACGAGGCGGAGGCGTGTTCCGTCACAACCCTAGTTCAAAGCCTCGACTAGCCCAACCTTTTATCAGTCTCGATTGAGCAGTGCCGTGGTGTATTAAAAATGCTAACAGGAGACTGATATTGTTAAGTGGACTGGAAAGGCTCTCGATATGTTTAGGAGTTTTGTATAGGGATAAGGTAAATCGTAACCTCTTGACATCGTTTTGCGGCGAAGCGTTCAATGTTGACATGAATGAAACATTCAAGGAGGATAACCGTTTTTTTTAGGGTTCCGTTCCCAAAAAGGGTACAAACAGGACCCTATTACTAAGACTTCGCTATCCGTCCGTCCGTCCGTCACCAGGCTGCATCTCAAGAACCGTAATAGCTAGACTATTGAAATTTTCACAAATTGTGTATTTCTGTTGCCGCTATAACAACAAATACTAAAAACAAAATAATAATAATAATTAAGGGTGCTCCCATACAATTAACGTGATATTTTAGCCCTTTTTCATGGCTACCACTCGCCAAGCTAGATCTCAAGAACCGTAATAGCTACTACAGTTGAAATTTGCACAGATTATGTATTTTTATTGTGGCTATAACATCAAATACTAAAATCAAAATAATAATAATAATTAAGGGGGGCCCCCATACAACAGAGTAGTTGTTGGCGTTTTTTGCTGTATCTCATGAACCGTAATAGCAAAGAGGTTAAAATTTTCACAGATACTGTATTTTTATTGCCACAATAATAAAAAATACTAAAAATAGAATAAAAATAATGTTTAAGGGGGGCTTCCATACAACAAAAGCATTTTTTTACCCTTTTCTGGTACGGAACCCTTCGTGCGCGAGTCCGACTCGCACTTGGCCGGTTTTTTCGATATAGCTGGGGGTACGTCTTAATGCGATGCAATTCCGATTCAGTTTAGGTTCGCTCGCTGTCAGATCCATACTAAAAATGACAGCTAAAACCTGAACTGAGTTGGAATTGAATCGCGTTAAGACGTCATGGGAAGGCCCCTGATTTTTTTGGCTGGAGGAGTGTTAACCTCTTGGCTGTCACAGCATTATATATATATATATATATATATATATATGTATACAAAAACAACTGATTTATTCTATGTTTTTTCTTTACTCCCAGACCAGTAGGCTTATTGTCTAACTCGCTCGCAATCGCCATCGTGTTCATTTTGACAGTTCATGTACGAATGTGACAGCTAGCTGATTCCGATGCCAATTGTCAGCCAATACATGAACTGTCAAAATGAACACGATGGCGATTGCGAGCGAGTTAGACAATAAGCCTACAGCATTGGAAAGACCCTATATTACCCCAAATTGAACAAGCAAACAAAGCAAGTCCAACAAAGTAGTCTCTGCCTACCCCTGTGGGAAAGAGGCGTGACGGTATGTATGTATGTATGTACCCCAAATTGGTTAATAGGGTCAAATTCAACATGAAACTACTGTGAGACTCAAACATAATTACAACAAACCGGATAACTCACGTATAAAAAGCCGGAAGAATGCTCCGACAATTGATACGGACTATTCCGTAGTTCGTTTTGCTGCCGCCGGGGCGAGCGCTCTCTGATGAAGGACTACGGAATAGTCCGAAACAATTGTCGGAGGATTCCTTCGGCTTTTATACGTGAGTTATCCGGTTTGTTGTAATTAATAGGGTCAATGTCCGACGGTCATGAACAATGGCAAACTAAACCAATCTCAGTACAGGTAAGTTTATTTCCAAACAATGCCCGCAATGCCTTAACTAACGAGTTTCAAAACTAATTTTAAATCATACATTACCACAGGATTTTTACTCTAAGGATAAATTCAAAGTTCTGTTTGAAATCTCCAATCCTCAAGGCTTAACTCGGCGATATGCGCGGAGATTATCTGAAAGAAGTCTGTTTAAGAATGATTATCTACCTTTTCTTTTGAAGCGCGGATTTAATCTTTGAAGGTGAATTATGTAAAATCCAGAAACATTTTTAGATTAGAACGTGGACGAGACAAAATAACAAAGAAGTATGAACTAAAGTCGTCGCAAAATAAAAGGCCCGTTTTGACATTTTTGTCTTCCCGACGTAACTAGTGATGTCCGTATGGATGGATGGATGGATGGATGTTTGTTTGTTACTCAATCATGCCAGAACGGCCCAACGGATCTAGATGAAATTTGGCAAATAGATAGAGAAAACTCTGGAATAGCACATAGGCTACATTTTACCCCGGAAAATTGCGTAGTTCCCGCGGGATAGCGATAAACGAATTCTTTGCAGACGAAGTCGCGGGCAACAGCTAGTTATCTATATTGACAGACCTCTAACAATGTGCTGATAGATGCCCTAGTACTTTTTCTCCTCGACTCAACAAAAAAACACCTTCAAAAATCGAAAGCGATTCATTCGTATTGCAAAATAAGCTCATAGAGGATCTGATATCCTGGTACTTAAACTTTCCCTCCA
Source organism: Pandemis heparana (assembly GCA_963854515.1). Lineage (NCBI taxonomy): Eukaryota > Metazoa > Arthropoda > Insecta > Lepidoptera > Tortricidae > Pandemis > Pandemis heparana. Next base: position 15,216,767 of record OY978015.1, on the reverse strand, counting down.
TCTTACGCCTGACCTGAGTTTCCCATCCCAAAAAGTGGTTCCCGATCGTGCGCAGCTTCTTCCAGTCGTCGACTTGAAGACGTCGCAAATCCGCCTGGACACTGTCCCCCCAGCGATACCTGGGACGCCCAACCGGGCGGCGACCAGTTGGTCGTCCCACGTACGCCCTCTTGGCAGCACGATCTTCTCCCATTCGGAGTAGGTGGCCGAACCAACAAACGACAGACACAGCGGGACAGATGGCGTGCTCTCGTTTCGGAGGCCAAGACCCTATTTGGGTCCCTGAGCCAAGTTAGTTAGTTAGTTAATTAGTTAAAAAATGGTTAACGCCGCTAAAAAAGTTTTCACGTCAAAAGTCTCTGTACGGTCAGTCGAAATAATCCAACCAATGAAATATCCTACTACTATTATAAAGGCGAAAGTTTGTAAGTATGGATGTATGGATGTATGGATGTTTGTTACTCTTTCACGCCAGTACGGCTTAACGGATCTGGATAAAATTTGGAACAGACATAGTTTATGATTTGGAATAACACATAAGCTACTTTTTATCCCGGAAAATTGCGTAGTTCCCGCGGGATAGCGATAAACGAATTCTTTGCAGACGAAGTCGCGGGCAACAGCTAGTTCTTGAATAAATCTGAAAGTTGTACTCGTACACCGCTCTGCAAAATGGAGTACAAAATGGCAACAATGGAGATGATAGCTCCGTCTGCTTCGCACCTAAGCGAATATAAATGTCACATAATCGTGCGTACTTTGTAACTTTCAGTTTAGGCGAAGTTGAACCCTACAAGGACAGTCTCAAACTGTCATTTAATTATACAAGTTGAACAGTTATTGCCGGCTGTCTGGAGGCTACCGATAAATACAGAAAGTTCGGGAACTTGCACAGTTGTCTTTTCAAGTCTTCGGACATGATTGAGGTAGACTGTGCCCAAGTTAGCTTGAAGTTGCGAAGTTAGGCTCGTAGATTTTATGATCTAGAATTTTTCGAAGCTTATGTTACTTCTATTTTAGGATTGTGTGCCTAAATAGGCAAACCGTAACGATTAATAATGAGAATACTGTATTATGTACCAGGTCAAATTAATATCGGCGAGCATTTATGACGAGGTTTTTATTTATTTTTAAAGCGAAATAATCGCACTTTTTATGTATATTTTATCAACATTTCCAATTACTAGTCATTGTCTATTATCACTTTTGATGTTACACTTGTTTTCATGATGATACACGTAAGGACGAATGGATCATAGACACTATATTTTTTTACAAAGACAAGGATATTTGGACACAGTCTTCACGGTGTTTCCACCGGTCACGCATTATTGACAGAAGTTTTCTCACGATCACGATCTATATCTATACTTCTATACTAATATTATAAAGAGGAAAGATTTGATTGTTTGTTTGTTTGTTTGCATTGAGTAGGCTCTGAAACTACTGGATCGATTTGAAAAATTCTTTCACCGTTAGAAGCCTACTTTATCCCTGATGAACATAGCCTATATTTATATCAACGCGGACGAAGTCGCGGGCGCGTGCAACAGCTAGTACTAAATAAAGTGGTAAAGAACCCACATATTTCTAGAGTAAGACAAGTTCACGACGTCTAACGGTCTCACGTCGAATTATACTCGTAACGTCGAATTGAAATGTCGCAAAACCACACTTCGGGGAGCAATATCTTTCTCTAAAAATTGAAATTATAGGAATTTCTGCGAGAATTTCTGTTCACACGTAAAATATGAATACGTTACATAAATAAAATTGAGTATAACCACAGTGTTTGAAGCTTATGTGGTACTAGCTGTTGCCAGCGACTTCGTCTGCAAAGAATTCGTTTATCGCTATCCCGCGGGAACTACGCGATTTTCCGGGATAAAAAGTAGCCTATGTGCTATTTCAGATTTTTCTCTATCTATGTGCCGAATTTCATCCAGATCCGTTGGGCCGTTCTGGCGTGATTGAGTAACAAACAAATATCCATCCATCCATCCATCCATACTTTCGCATTTATAATATTAGTTAGATTAAAATATACATTTGTTAAATTCTTTGGTTTATGTTATAGGTACAATTTGTTCCAACTGTTGTGATCTCATTTGAAAATCATGAGCTTTTCGGTGAAGGAAGCATTTGTGAGGAAACCTGTGAGGCAAAAAGGTTTATTATGAAAGGCCTGAATTTCTTTGAACATTATTATTCCAAAGATCAAGCGTGACACAAAAGTTTGGGCAAGATGATGCAAAGCGATTACGCCCGGCCGCCTATTAGTTGCCTACCTTATAATTTTCATGTTGATTATGTTTTTTTTTTATGTGAATAGGAAGGCAAACGAGCAAGTGGGTCACCTGATGGTAAGCGATCACCACTGCCCATAGACACCCGCAACTCCGGAGGGATTGCAGATGCGTTGCCAACCTAGAGGACTTAGATGAAATGACTCTCGTGCCCGTAATTTCCCCGGCTGTCTTACTCTCCACACCGGAACACAGCAGTGCAAGCACTGCTGCTTAGCGGCTTAGGATGTAGTGTTCAATAAAGAGTCATTGTATTGTATTGTAATTGGTATTAGTTTTAGTACAGTCAAGTGTAATCATTATGTATCTAGTCAAAGTTTCAAAAATAAGAACAATGCGCTCTTACATCGAATATGAAGTCGTGGGAAATATTTTTGAGAAGTTCGTATCGATACTTATTTTTGCACTTAATATTTTTTTTATTGAAATACATACTATTAAGAACTAAATAACAATAAAGAACACTAAACTAGGAAAGTTGATTTAAAGTAAATTAAGTAAGTTAAAAATGATTAAAATTTAACCTAAAGTATCCCCTCCCTGTTTCGTGGGTATATTTTGGTAATGACCGGAGATATTGCAGTAAATATTGCTACTAAAAATATTCATGCTAAGTTTTCGTTTTACGCAAATATCACAATGTTTCTCGGATTGGCGGCATATTCCAGCAAGTTTGTTCAGAAGGTCTGTTTGCAAACTCGCTCGGCTGACATCTGTCCGAGCCATGTTGGGCCTTGGTTTCAACTCGACACGGGCGTTTGTCGCCGTGATTAGCGTTAAACCGACTTTGATGATAAGTTTTGGGATGATAATACAGTACCTAGTGGAAGTTCTGCATCATAAAATAGATACATCACGAATGCGTTTGCGTTAAAATTTAAAGTACTATTAGAACAGTATGCTTAGTGTAGGTTTTCGGTCACAGAACACGTCTCGACCGCGTTTGCGTTTAGCCCGTCCAATGAAGCCCAAAAACAGAGTCTCGGGGGAAAAAACTCGTGTATAAGCGAATTTCGGCATAGTTGTAGAGAATGGTGTTTCCGCATCTTTAAGTTATCCGAAAATGATACCAGACACGATGTAGTTACATACTTTATTTACGAAGAAATTGAGCTTAGAGTGGAGCACGGCGGAACCACTGCTCCTCCCCCTCCCCTGGCCCCCTGCACCATGGCTGCTCCTGGCTCCAGATCAGAATCAACTCAGTTTACCTGTAGCATAGAATAGATAATAACAGGGTAGAAGGGAATCTCTTTTGACCGCGTCCAAAACGCCGCCATTTATATACCTACTTCCCCCTTCACGTCGTTACGCCCCTCTGTCGTCCAGGCGTATTGCTAGGGTTGCTTACCGTTAAATATTATACTTACGTCTAAAGATAATATAAAAGAAAGAAAGAAAGAAAGGAAAAGGTTTATTTGGTGCAATATATATAGCTTTTATTTACTTTGAAATCATTATTTTATTCTAGTTTTACAAAATATAAAATTTATAAATCATTAGGTATTAGGTACGTACCTACATATTATATTAAGGAAGAAGTTATTACAAGTGCCATACCAAATGAAGCCATTTAAGATGATTTAAGTAAGTATTACTTGACACCATTGTAATGATTGTTTCCAAGATGAGTACCTACGGGACGGAACGCGCAAAAATGCCAAACGCGCGTGCGGCGACGCCGGCCGTGGCAGCCTGACTGAGCCGCTCGTTTAACAAGTACCGTAAATCGTGACCTTGAGTCCGGCCGGAGCGGGAGATTCCGTTCTACTATGTTCTTACTTATTCTATGCCTGTAGGTACCCTTGGGCGAAGTGGCTTCAAAAAGTGCAAGGTCCAAGCTCCAGGAGACTCCAGTAACTTAAAGTAATATTTATTTTTTTATTGTCCATCTTCTTCCCTCCATATCTCATGAAATATTGATCCCAGAGAAAAAGTGTATACAATTTTTTTTGTAGAGAATTTTATGTAGATTAATTACGTCTCAGATTATTTTTTGCTATGGGTCACCGTTTACGAGTTATTAATGAAAAACTAAAAAAAGGGACATTTGGACCCCCCTCCCACCGTTAGCTCCACCCCTAACCATCAGTACTTTTAGTATGTGGTTTAAAACACCATTCTCTAAAACTATGCCAAAATACTATATACTACACGAGTATTTATATAATACACGAGTTTTTTTCCCGCGAGATTCCTTCGCTTGGTGGGCTAAAATGTCAAATACTATGGAAACAGTTTGTTGCCGTTTCGAGCCGCAAGTGGCGCTGCCAATTTTACCATAGTAATCGAGACGTTTACGTGAACGCGTCCGAGACGTTTGTTCGTGTGAAAACTTACACTAGAGGCTCAGCTCGATGCCGTTTCGTAAGGGGCGCTGCCAATTTTTCTATTGCAATTGAGACGGTTACGTAAATGCATTCCAGACTATACAGAATACACTATAATAGAGGCTATTGCACAAACTTGAAGAGAAGACAGTGGGCAGGTCATATAGAAAAAAACCGACCAAGTGCGAGTCGGACTCGCGCACCGAAATTCCGTAAAATTATCTATAAATATCTATAAACCAGTGTAAGCAGAGCCATGCTCTGAATCAAAATGTGCGCAGTGTGGGGTCACTTAATATTGGACACTGATATATACATACATATTTACAGTTTTTGCAATTTTCCCTGTATCTATGCTTTGAGACGTTGCGTCGTACCAAATTTCAAGATTCTGAGTTCACGGGAAGTACCCTGCAGGCTGTGATTCCCTTGCAAGTTTCGAAAATTTGCGGATAAACAGCTGTATCTTTTGATTGCGTAGGTTTAGAAGTTTGATTTTTTCACAGCTCCAAGGGACAGTAGACCTAAGTATTTGATATTAATTTCAGCTTGATACCTCCACGCGTTCCTGAGCAAAAGGGTCTTGACAGACGGACGGACGGACAACAAAGTGATCCTATAAGGGTTCCATTTTTTCTTTTGAGGTACGGAACCCTAAAAATCACCTTAAGTAAATAGTAAAAGTGTCACCATATCCAATTAAAATTAAAATTTCAAATATAACAAACTGGTGACTGGAGGAAGACTAAGCTACTGGAGTGGAGGATAGACTTAAATAAAACTTCCAGGGAGGCTTTTGGAGAACTAATTGTAACCCGGTTGCGGGTTATTCTGGTAATAAATTGGAGAAACGTTCGAGAACCTTCATCGCCGAACGGCTTTCAAACGTCGCATTGAGATTGAAAACGCGAGTTAATAATCCGTGGCAGAGCCAACAAAGCTCCGTTCCACATTCGTATGCGTCTGAACGTTTGATTTCTTTTATTTATCCGATCCTTATACTGGAGTTCGGGAACCAATATTAATGGGCAACCGTTTGATACGGACCACCTGATGAATATTAACTAGCCGGGGCAAACACAGGGTCTGAGTTACGGCCGGTGTCTGGAGTTATACTGTTTGCTGTGCGATAGAGCCATAGAAAAGATAAATAAATAGAGGTTACTGTTGGCAACCCAACATTGAAAATTACTTGTCTGTGCTAGAGAGAGAGGTAACTGTCTAATGTGTCTCTCTCCCTCTCGCACAGCTGCCAATCGCTCTTGTTTCCTTTCTATCGTGTCATTGTACGCTGTGCTGATTAAAAACAGTTTTTTGGTGCAAAAGCAGTATTTATTTATTTAAACCTTCAGAACCAACTTCAAAGCCAGTTCAAATCATACATCATCAACTCGATTGTGGTTTACCTAAATTCGGCCAATATGAGGCAGAGGAAGGCCAAATGAAAAAGGTTAATGTAAACCTGTTAAATATGTTTACATTTTAGTTTTTATTAACATTTAATACGTTTAATTCTATGGCCCGCAACGACTAAACATTAACTATATATATCGATAACAAATAGCTGCTTGTCCTGCTCTACCCTCTTTCTACCTTTCACCAATCAGAGTGCAAAAATCAACACTGGCTTGTCGATTTTTGAAATGAAAACTTCTTTAGCGATGTTGGGCACTTTTTGGGATGGTTAAAAAAATATAAATTCGCGTCAAGCGTAAGACGCAGGGAGAGTTTAGGCACCAGGATATCAGATCCTCTAAGATCTTATTTTGAAATACGAATGAATCGCGTTCGATTTTTGAAGTGTTTTTTTTGTTGAGTCGTGGAGCAAAAGTACTAGGGCATCAGCACATTGTTAGAGGTCTGTCAATATAGATAATACGTACGTTTTTTTTGTAAGCGGCCAGTACGGTACGAGTCTTGGAGGTTACAACATTAAAATCTAATCTAAGCTGCTGTTTTCACTTCTGCCGGCACTTTCGGAGTGCTACCTACCCGTTGCTTTTTTTCCCATAAATTGTATGAAGTTTCCACTGTTACTTATTTAGTCTATGGTAGGTCAATAAAGGAAACAAAAGGTGCTTTCGGTCAAAACTTTCGAAGCTTTTTAGTGTTCAATCTAAAACGATTTATGGATGAAGGTCGGTTAGGTCGTTAAGCGCGGGTTGGATGTCGACGCAATGCAGTGATGCTATATTTAGTAAAACTTAATTACAATTTCTTTATCCCTTACGGGGTAGACAGAGCCTAGGATAACAAGACCGAAAGGCCACGTTTAGCATGATTGTGGGCGTATAGTTGGAAAGTGGAGTCAAAATAGTGATGGGTTGCTAGCCGCATCGCCTGTAACATGATTCCTAAGGTTTTCTCCCTTTCCCTTAATGGACTTCCATCTGCAGAGAAGCAACTGGTTTGTTCTTGGCTCCCAGACTAGCATGGAAATATTTTAATAGGTAGGTACTCCATAACCATCAAACTTACAAAAGTCAAAAGTTTATTTTGCAAATAGGCCGCCAAGGGCTCTTTTACATGTCTTTTTTTGAATCTACCAGCGCATTCGGAAAGACCATTATTTCCAAGAAGAATGCGTCGCAAGAAACTTGGCAGAAAGTCATACATGTACACTAGAGGACTTTAATTGTTAAGCATACATGGAACACTGTCATAGTGAAGTAACGCCATGTCGACAAATAAATTTCAATAATATTTTGACATTGACATTTTGCGACAAGGTTCTATCGTGGCTCAACAATTAAAGACCTACTAAATTTTAAGTTGAACCGGCCTTTGTCGCTCGCATGTCATTTTAGCCTAGCCTACTTCGTAATTCGATTTTCGTAGTTTTAGTTACTTGTTACCTTAAGCTCTGAATATGATGATTTGTGTATGTGTAAAATACTTAGGCTCTCAACTCTTTGGTTTGCGATTTACATACCCTCTCTTGCTCTCTCGATTTTCTGCGCTGACAACCCCAGTAAAGCCGCTCCTACACCCACATGTATAATGACGCGGCGTGAATGTGCCCCTTAAGCATAATCCGTGCTTAACAAGTCGTGTCGGACACTATCTACATACCAAGTATCGCTCGTCCGGAGACTAAAAAATACTGCATAAATGTTTAATTCAAGCTCTTACTGGACGTGTTTATGACTTCATAACGTAAATACATGCATAAATCACGTCATTATGGGGTACACAGAGCCTAAGGTAGCAAGACCTAAAAGCCACGTTTGCGTGATTGCGGGCATATGGGTGGAAAGGGGAATCAAAATACTGATGGGTTAGCCGCCTCGCCTAAAATTTATTTCGTTATTTTTTGACTTTCCTGCTATGTAAAAAAGTTACACGTGATGTGTTCCTGGATACCCCCCTCCCCCATCGTGATACATACATACATATCGTCACGCCTTTTTCCCACAGGGGTAGGCAGAGACTACTTTGTTCCACTTGCTACGATCCTGACATACCTCTTTCGCTTCATCCACATTCATCAATCTCTTCATACATGCTCGTCGGTTTCGGGTACTCTTGACCTAGCCTTTTTCCAAAACGTCTCCAATTTGATCATGGAACGTCCGCCTAGGCCTTTCCCTCCCAACGCACCCATTCACACTCCCCATATAAATCTGTTTAGTTAATCTTCTTTCATCCATCCTCTCTACGTGACCAAACCAACTAAGCATACTTTTTCTATCCTAGTCACTATATCTTCTTTCACACCAGCACGTCCATCAGCCCATCAGCAGCCCATCGTGATCATTCGTGATAATCTGACCTCCACCCTTCATAAACGATCACCATGATTTCTGGATGAGCCCTTACCTTACCAGATACATGCCCAGTTAACGCTGCAGAAAACGATAGCATTATGTAACACACCCTATCTACAGCAGTGATTTGTGGCCCGCGTAATCCTGGCTTATCCCTGTTCCGAGGCAGCCAGTTTTCTGCAACGTCGACACCTACAAATAGGCAGAAATCTCTCTTTATCCCGTTATAATTGACATGTGAATCAGGTGGGAACTGAGGCAAGGAAGGACCGTAATTGGTTGATATTTTATGACTTTACCGAGCCTCCAGTCTCGATCCCCAGGGCATAATGTATAAGAAATTTTAATGTTTGTTCTCGATACTTGGATGCTTACCCCCTCATTCATAAACGCTTTGTAAGCTTCTGCTAACTTAGTAATCGTTTGTCCTTATCTGCGAAAGGTTAATTTCAAAGTGACAGATAAGGACAAACGCTATAGATCGTTAATCGTCCTATTACTGCAAATACCAGTTATCTGCAAAAAAGTTATTTTGAGATAATTCAATTTTAATGTTCGTGAGTTGTTTTATACCAGAAAACGCGTGTAATTTAGTCATTTCAATTATGTTTTTTCTTTAGTATTGTTGACGATTGAATTTAAAATCACGCTTGGTGGATAACAGGGGTTTAATCACATAAACTAAACACACTAACATACAACTAGGAGCCTAAAAGCAGTGTACCGCTACAAACTGACAGCGCAACTGCTGTAAAAGAGCATTGTCAGTGAAGGTATTTTTAAGAATCGAACAACAAGAATAATAAATATAAGCTAGAAGGAGGCTGTAACCCAGCCAGTCGCCAACAAGTATAAACTACTCGTTTTCTGGTATAAAACAACTCACGAACATTAAAATTGAATTAACTCGAAATGACTTTTTTGCAGATAACTGGTATTTGCAGTAATAGGACGGTTTAAATAATATCTGTACAATTTTGTTTTGACGACGCGTATAGCCTAGTTGGTAGTGACCCTGCCTGCGAAGCAAGTGTCCCTGGTTTGAATCCTGGGGGCATAATATTTGTGTGATGAGCAGTAAGTTTTGCTGAATTTATTGATCAGATGTTACTTTCTTGAGGTCCATGCCAATATTTCATAGTTTGGAATTAGGTCAATTAGGTCTATTATTATCTACTATTTATTTGTTCTATTCAGTGTACTAGACCAAGAAGATGGCGGGACGATTTGGACGCATATAAATAAAATAAAAATATATTTATTCATTACAATGTGATGAAATATCCAGGAAGGAAACTGCCATCCATTCTTAGAAGCCAGTTTTCAAGAGTCAAGGAATGCAATGTTAGGTGCAGTCAGACGGATGCATTTGCACGAGCCAGCGACTCACTGCGACCAGGCGTGAACGTCGCGAGAGAGCGCTGGGATTATGGCAAGAAAAAAACCGGCCAAGTGCGAGTCGGACTCGCGCACCGAGGGTTACGTACAAATTCGGCAAGTGAATATGTAATCGTGTTAGCAGAATCCACCCTAAGCAAAAATGTAGGCGGTGGTGTGAGATCATTTATATTGTTCACTTACATAGACAGACACACTAAAAATATTCCGTTTTTAGTATTTGTTGTTATAGCGGCAACAGAAATACGTAATCTGTGAATTTTTCAACTGTCTAGCGATCATGATTCATGAGATATAGCTTGGTGACAAACGGACAGACTGACAGACAGACGGACGGACGTACAGCGAAGTCTTAGTAATAATAGGGTCCCGTTATTACCCTTTTTGTACGGAACCCTTAAAAAATAAGGTCTCCTAAAAGTCTTCCAGAATATTCTGGCTTGGTTTGTTTGACAGAACATCCCTCCGAAGATTTTCTGATTTATAATTTAGTCCCGACTTTGAAGCGGTTCACTTTGAACATTGATCAATTGTATTGTATTACATTTGTCGACTATGGTCCGAAAATCCTGAACAACAAAGAAAATCCTGAAAGCTGAAGTCAAACTACCCACTAACTAAATAATTCTAGAACAATTGCAAGACGCCTCATATAACCCGATCTACAATATATCTGTATAGCTATCGGTTTTGCTTCACTTAACACAGGGACGACCTCTTCATGCCTCTTTAACTCGACCTGATTTTGTTGCCCAGTTTTGCCAAACAGATTCTTGCCGCTTACATCGATGATATTGTTGGGCCATGGAATGGGAAAAACTCGGAAATTTGTTATTAATTTAAAATGTGCACCAATTTGAAGGGTTTTCTGACATACAAAATAACACTTAGATTGCCTTAATCAATGATATTACATATAAACTGGGAGTAGATTGATAATGTTACTACCACGCCCAAATTGAAGATTCATAAATGACCCAATTGTCTTATGTCGCATTCAGTTAACCTCAAACAAGCCACATATGAGTAGTCCGTGACAGTCAATGTGACAGTTGACAGAGAGAACGTTTTTCAAACGCAATTTACTAGGAACGTAAAATATCTATACTATGAAATATCATTGACCATAATCATCGAGAGGTCCGGTTAACATTAAAATTACCTAACATTAAGGAAGGTTAACTGGAAGAGATTGGAAGGCAGTCGCTTCTGTTGTATGAATAATTCAAATACATTTAACATCCATCACTAGCGTACAGCAATTTAAAAAAGCGTATAGGAATTAAATTCACTACCCACCACGGAACCCTTTTTATAGTAGCGTCGTAACGATTTTCCTAGTTAAGTAATGCGATGTCACAATGAAGTTTTATGTGAGAAGGTTCCATGATGGGTACGGAATGAAATTACATACAAGTGCTTGTCTCAGTCATAGCCTGTTATGTCTTGGACAGAGCTATGAATAGCTGTTTTGTGTTGTGCTCTAAGCCTTAACATTTCTATCGCTCGAGAGAACTCGACCAAAGTATTTTGCAAAGCATTTAATAAACATAGTTAAGGCAGGTATTAAAATACTTCAGTTTGAAAACAATTCAATCGAGCTTTCGGCCAGTGAGCTTGGTTAGCTTAAAATGGGAATTCGGGGTATTTGAAAGTTTCGCAGTGACTGCGGGGACAGAATATGACTGTATTTTGCAATAACTAAAGCTCAGGAGCGACTGTGAAGCTATTTTATAACAAAGCTACATTAGATAAGTAGATCTATGTATATTATGTCCCATACAATCGAACGATCATAATTTTGGTTAGTGAAAACTACACACACTCACACTCGCGCAAAAAGAAAAAAATCTTTTTCTACACGAGATTTGAACTGGTCACCTGAGAGAACTGTTATTCCACACCTTATACCACTAGGCCAAACGCACATACGTTACAGCGACGAAATCAACCTACACTTCGAAAATCGAACGCGACTCCAGCTTCATTCGTATTTCAAAATAAGCTCTTAGAGGATCTGATATCCTGGTACTTAAACTCTTCCTCCGTCTTACGCCTGACGCGAGTTTAACATCTTTTACCCATCCCAAAAAGTGCTCAGCGCCGCTAAAGACATAGACATAGACATAGACATAGACATAACTTTATTCGACATCAAAAATACACAAACGATAAAGAAGTTATCACTTCAAAAAAATGGCATTATCCACACACTGCTTGATAAGTAATGACAACACTAATAGACTAGCCAAAGACACATTTGTACAGAAGCTTCTCATCGTCATCATCATCATCATCTACGGAACATAATAGTACAAGCACTGGGGCCTTATCATGACGTCTTAATAAAATAAATAAACAAATAAAATATGTTTATCAGACAACTTTGAGGTCCATAGCATGTTAGTAAACAAAATGAAAAATCTTAACCTATGTTAGTATTAATATTGAGAAAAAACTTAATAACATACAACATTATATTAGACTGACAGCTGATTCACCGAGCTGCAATCTTACTGCGATCTTAATGCGATTCAGTTTAGGTGCGCTCGCTGTCAGATTTATACTAAAAGTGACAATTACACTTGAACTGAGTTGGAATTAGGACGTCATGGTAAGGCCCCTGTCAGCGGCAGGATTATCGTCTAAGATGGCGGCAGCAAACATCTGCGTTTCCATGTCTGAACTATCCGACCTTGCGCGACTTCAGTTACACGTCTAGTTTGCCCGTTCTTGGTACCGAGTGATACAATATAGGTAGACTTAGTTCCCCCTAGGCAGCCTGAAGTAAGCTCGGCTTACAATGTTGTGTAAGTTTCCAAGATAAAAAATTAAATACCGTAATCGAATAATCACACGTAAATAAAAAAAAAACGATTTCATGCTAAAAACGTACATCATTATAGAAAAAAGCTGATACTCTTTAAACCCCAACGCCCAAGCCCTCTCATTCTGAGAGGAGGCCTGTACCCAGCAGTGATAATGATGATGACTCTTCAAACTGCTGGACCGATTTTTATTTTACCAAAAATACCGCAAGGAAACGGCTTTCGAATGAAAAAACCGGCCAAGTGCGGTTCCGTACCATTATCTGATAAATATCAATAAACCAGTGTAAGCAGAGCCCTCCTCTAACGCAAAATGTACGCAGTGTGAGTTCACTTTATATAATATATACAGACATACATACATATTTACGGTTTTCGCAATTATTCCTTAATCTGTGCTATAAGACCTACCTTCATACCAAATTCCAAGATTCTGCGTTCACGGGAAGTACCCTGTAGGTTTTGATTCCCTTGAGAGTTGCGGAAATTTCCGGCATAAACGGCTGTATCTTTTGATTGCGTGTTAGAAGTTAGATTTTTTTCACAGCTCTAAGGGGCAGTAGACCTGAGTATTTGATATAAATTTCAGCTTGATACCTCCACGCGTTTCTGAGAAAAAGGGTCTTGACAGACGGACGGACGGACGGACGGACAACAAAGTGATCCTATTAGGGTTCCGTTTTTTTCTTTTGAGGTACGGAACCCTAAAAACACCGAATTGAAATCGGTCCAATCGCTAGAGACTTCGATCATACTTACATAAGACCGTTCGCAAAACCCTCCTTGCTCTAGACATCCATAAGTCGAGTGGACCAGATCAAGAAGTGTGCGCCTGAGTTGGCTCCGGTCCTTACGCTTCTTTTCCGGCTTTCCTACTCTACTGGCGTTGTCCCGTGCGCGTGGAGGACGGCTCTTGTGCATCCGATCCCTAAAAAGGGCGATCGCTCGGACCCGTCCAACCACAGACCAATTGCTATCACCTCTTTGCTCTCTAAGGTAATGGAGTCATATTTATCAACAGCCAGCTCTTAGGGTATCTAGAGGAGCACCAGCTTATTAGTGACCGCCAATACGGTTTTCGCCGTGGTCGCTCAGCTGGTGATCTTTTAGTTTATCTTACGCACCGATGGGCTATGGCAATTGAGAGTAAAGGGGAAGCCTTGGCAGTTAGTTTGTACATAGCGAAAGCCTTTGATCGGGTTTGGCGCAGGGCTCTTCTCTCCAAGCTTCCTGCGTACGGAATACCTGGGAAGTTGTGCTCTTGGGTGGCCAGTTTTCTTTCAGATCGGAGCATCAAAGTCGTAGTTGACGGCTCATGTTCCGATTTAAAGCCTGTAAGTTCTGGTGTCCCACAAGGTTGTGTGCTGTCCCCCACGTTATTTCTTCTGCATATCAATGACATGTTGGGTGACACCAATATTCATTGCTATGCAGATGACAGTACTGGGGATGCGCTTTATACCGGTAGCGCTAACATTCCCAGGGAGCACGTCACTGAAAGTCGGAACATACTTGTGTCCCAAATCGAGATCATGCTGAAGCATGTCTCGGATCGGGGTAGACTCAACCTGGTTCAGTTTAATCCCCAAAAGACACAAGTATGCGCGTTCTCCACTAAAAAGGATCCCTTTATTGTTTCGCCTTGTTTCGAAGGTACCCCCCTTGATGCCAAGTTGTCTATCGGGGTCCTGGGTGTCGACATTTCGAGTGATGTTCAGTTTCGTGGTCATTTGGAAGGCAAAGCTAAATTAGCTTCTAAAAAATAGGGGTGCTCAATAGAGCGGGACAGTACTTCTCGCTAGCCCATCACCTACAACTCTATAAGGCGCAGGTTAGGCCGCACATAGAGTACTGTTCTCATCTCTGGGCTGGGGCACCTAAGTACCAAATCCTTCCATTTGACCGCACTCAACGCAGAGCTGCTTGACTTGTCGATAACCAGGCACTTTCTAGTCGGCTCGATTCTCTGGCTGTGCGGAGGGATGTAGCATCCCTCTGCATATTGTACCGAATATATCATGGGGAGTGCTCCAATGAACTTTTCGGATTGTTGCCTGCGGCTAAATTCCACTACCGCACTTCGCGGAATCGTCTGTCCTTCCATCCTCAACATCTTGATGGTTGGCAGTCAAATACCATGCGTTTTAAACGCAATTTCCTTCCTCGTACGACGAAGATCTGGAACCAACTTCCTGCTGCAACATTCCCTGAGCGGTACAATTTAGGGATCTTTAAAAAGCGAGCCTTCCTGTTCTTGAAAGGGTCGGCAACGCACCTGTGATACCCCAAGTCTTGCAGGTGTCCATGGGCGATGGTGATTACTTTCCATCAGGTGACCAGGAGGTTCGTTTGCCCCCTCTTATATATATAAAAAAAACAACAGTGATCGAAAGCTAGAGAGCTACGATGCGACAGACAGATACACACACACACACACACACACACACACACACACACACACACACACACACACACATCGATGCCAAACTTATAACACCCCTCTTTTTGCGTCGGGGGTTAAAAATACTTACTTTTTTTTTTATGTGAATAGGAAGGCAAACGAGCAAGTGGGTCACCTGATGGTAAGCGATCACCACTGCCCATAGACACCCACAACCCCGGAGGGATTGCAGATGCGTTGCCAACCTAGAGGGCTAAGATGGAATGCCTCTTGTGCCCGTAATTTCCCCGGCTGTCTTACTCTCCACACCGGAACACAGCAGTGCAAGCACTGCTGCTTTGCGGCAGGATTAGCGAGTAAGATGGTGGTAGCGATCCGGACGGACCTTGTACAAGGCCCTACCACCCGCACTGTTTCCGAAAAACGCTTTATGATTTATAACTAATCGCTATAATGAGGCGGGTAGTGCGCCTGCCGCCCGCACCTCTCTCATCCCCCGCGGTCGTCCCACCCCGCGCGTCTGCACCGCGCGGGCGAGGACTCGTTTAAACGGTCGGTTTATAGTTATTCAAGGTTTGTTATAAAATTAGTCGCTTTATATTTTTAGTCGCTGACTGTACACGTCAGATTCTAACTTGTACGTACCAGTACGACAGTACGTAAGTTGCGAGTCGCTAAGTAATCCCGTTGCTAAGTTTGCGTTCATGTTAGCTTTGATTAATTTAGTAAACGGTACCTTGTTGTCTTAGTTACGTCACGTCATATTTGCTTATATACGAGTAGACTTAGGATACTATGAATAATAGAACCCTATCTGAAATGAGGTTTCGCGTGTGAGTTACAACTTGCCCAATTGACAATATTTCAAATTTCTTTATATTCATTATTTATAAATCATCATTTCGAGAGAAACACACTTGTAGAACACAAGAAAAATATTTTTGGATTTTTTCGTACAGAATTTTTTTGGAAAAATGAGCTAAATATGTAAAACGGGAAATGACGTCCGGTCCAGTACTGCCATTATAAAAAACCTTGTCTTCCGGGTTTTCCTTTGACATTCACAACTTTCACAACACAACACTACCTACTGACAGCTGACGGTAAATTCATTCGCACACCACACGGCTTTGTTGCCATCGGGAACACTAGATAACTGTTTGCCGGGCAATAATGATAATGTTTTTGCAAGTTTTCATTTAAAAGCATATTTTTTGTGAAGTATTTTGTTTGTTTGTACGTTCATCGACATTGACAACTGCATTCACTGTCAAACTATTGAAGCACAGGTTTTGTCGGTCAATTAATGTAATTATTTCAACGTTTTTTTAAGTGTACAAAACAAAGCAGTGACGTAACTTCGCTAATACTTGACGTTTGTTTTTTAGGTACCTACGTCCTTTGTGCTTGAGCAACGATTTAAATGGATTTTTCCACGAAAATACAAGATTTTCACAAGAATACAAAAATATGGGTGTCTTAAAATTGTGCGCTCTTTCCAGCCAGACAAGAAAAAGTAACACTTAAAAAATTGAAATATTGTCAATTCTCCAACTCGACATAATGTCAACGACACGTGACAATCCTAATGTCAATATGATGCTATTACACCAAGTCGACAATTATCGGTGACCTTTGACAATTCAAAATACAATGCTTATTCAATATGAAGCCAACTGTCGTAGAATCTTGTCGAGTTTGTAGTGTAAACAGAATTGCCACTAATAATCTTTTTTAAATAGAGTGCTGAGATGGAAAACCTCACGTGCCATGCCAGTAATTTCAAGGGTTGTCTTACTCTCCTCACCAAAACACAGCAGTGAAAGCCCTGCTGCTTGGCGGCAGGATTAGTCAGTACGATGGTGGTAGCGATCCGGACGGACCCTATGTTTTACCACCGTAAATCGTGTTTTTCGCTAACGAGTCGTTAGTAACAACCTTACTTTGTCGCTGATAAAATCGTCCAAGCTCGAAATTTTAAAGGCATGTTTACACACCGGACACACGGTAATCACCAGTACAAACACGCCCTTAAACGGCTTAGCGACATTAATATTTAAATTTGCAAATCCAATTTCACATTGCCGCAAGAAAACAGTATTTTGATGTATACATTCCGAAACTTTTTCAATTCGCTGCCATCGGAATAAGCTGCGAATAAAAAAGTTAAATTACTTGTTTATGGCGCCATTTTGGTTCGACAATTAGGGGGCCATTTTGTTTTATGACACCATCACTTACCGTGGCGCGAAGTTGCGTAATGAGCATTAATTTTACGCCAGTAATGTATTTGTTTAGATAACTGGCAATTATGGAAAATTTACGGTATCTGCGTAAGGATTATACTTGGGTATGCCGCTAGTATAAACAGAGAACTTAAATGTTTGTCTGAATCAAGTATTGATGTTGTATAAGTCCATGATTTTTGGGTAAGATACGAGAGATAAGAGACACGCGTCAATTTTATGTCAAAAATGCCTTATATAATCTTGGAAAAATGCTGATACTCATCGAACTGCTAAACCTAAGGGCTATATTGTGGGGTGGAATAAACACATAGCTGGTGTTCACAGGGAGGCTCGGCAAAAGTTTTTAAGTTGGGTAGAGGCTGGAAAGCCTTCCTCAGGACCTATATTTGGGGACATGTGCCAAACAAGACGGCTTTTTAAGTCCAAGCTTAAGTGGTGTCAGGACAGAGAGGAGCAAATAAAAAGAGACATCCTAGCAATGAACCATGCGGCGAAAGACTTTAAAAGCTTTTGGAGTAATACAAAAAAACTTAATGTACGACCCGGTGTCCCTGTGAGCATTGGTGGCGTGGTCGGTTCCAGGGACATAGCTAACAATTTTAGAGAGCTGTTCACTGTAAAATCATCTCTAACTAGTGGACAACAGGAGGCTTTCGATGGTGAGACCATTGCGGGAGACAGCAGAATTGTGTTCTTTGCCAGAGATTGTCTTGTCTTTGGAGGATAAGTTGGTGGCAAATAAAATCCCAAGAACAGCGAAATAGTTATAATTAGGGTTTGTAAAAACCGCCCGAAATGGAAAACCGGTTTTTAACCGAAATATTTAGGTCAAAACCGGTTAACCGGTTTTTAACCGGTTTTTGAATTATTTTATTTTGTCACGTAAGTCATTTTTTAACAATGCATAACCGTTACTGTTCTTAACGGAACATACGGAATCTGTTTATAGTATGGTTTTTGAGATTTAATAATAGTTACAAAAATTTTGCTGACGTCACGTGGCAGTTGTAATCTTGGTAACCTTAGTTCTCTTGCGGATATCATCGTTTCTGATTCCATCCCGCAGAGAAACCCTGTGCATAACCCTCTCCATAGCCTTCTGTCTGAGTGACTTAGAGCTTCCTCATTCATGAGGCGCATCGTTAACACACACTGGTCAAAGGCTTTTGACTTCAAACACTGCGGTAATTTGGATGAAAGACACTCCGAACTGCTTCCCGAACGCTGCCCAGCCGAGTCGGATTCGACGAGTGATCTCTTTCTCGAAGTTGGACCTACCTAACTGAACCGTGTGTCCCAGGTACTATACATAGTCGTAAGCAACTTCGAGCGCAGAGCCTCCGGCTATTACGGGAGCTGGCACAACATGGACATTAGACATGACTTTCGTCTTGTCCATGTTTATTTTCAAATCAACTTGGTCGGAAACTCTGCTGAGATCAGCGAGCATAGCACTGAGGTCCTCCATGGTCTCATTCTCAGCCATGACTACAATGTCGTCGGCGAATCAAAGGTGGGCGAAGACGCTGGATGGTGGGTGGCTGGACGTAAGCCTCCTTCATAATCATATTGCGCCAACTTTCGTGATCCTGGGCTTCCCTCATCCAGCCACTGCCAGCTGTCCTCCTAAGGTCATCCATCCAACGCGTCGCAGGGCGTCCCATACTACGCTTTCCCAAACGTGGTCTCCACTCTAAGATACGTTTGCTCCAACGGTTGTCAGTTCCACGGCAAACGTGACCACCCCATTGCCATTTCAACGTACTAATCCTTCGGACTATGTCAACGACTTTCGTCTTTTGTCTGATATGTTCGTTACGGACCCTATCTCTCAACGAGATACCGAGCATAGCCCTCTCCATAGCATGCTGGGCGACTCTGAACTTATGGACTAATCCTCCTGTGAGTGTCCACGTCTCTGCCGCGTAAGTCATTACTGGTAGAACGCACTGGTTGAACACCTTAGTTTTAAGGCATTGTAGCAAGGATGACGTCAAGATATGACGAAGCTTCCCAAACGCTGCCCAGCCCAATCAAATCCTCCTATCGGCTTCTTTCTTGGAGTTGTTTCTATCAAGCTGGATGATTTGTCCTAGTTAGACATACTCATGGGAGAGAGCCCCCGGACCCCCGGGCCTTGGGGTACTCGCAAATGAGTTTTCACCACGTTAAAAAAAAGGTAGAAATACTCCTGAACAACTTCAAGGGCCGAATTTCCAACGAACAGGGGCTCCGGAATGACGTGATCGTTGAACATGACTTTTGTCTTGTCTAAGTTCATCCCAAGGCCCACTCGTCGTGAAGCATCATTAAGACTGTTCAGCATTTCTATGACTATGTCATCGGCAAACCTGAGGTGGCCATACTACTCGCCATTAATGTTGATGCCTCATCCTTTCCAGTCCAGAACTTTTAAAGGATCCTCCAATGCAGCGGAGAATAAGAGTTTTTAATGATTCACGGTTAAGTTCATCACCGGTGATCATGATACATGCAACTGTATCGAAATATCGGGAGCTCAATAAAGGTAATCGCGGTTCACATCCCGTTTATTATAATATTTCAGCGGAGAATAGTTTCGGAGAGATCACATCTTCTTGTCTGACTCCCTGCTACAGAGGAATAGGCTTTGTGCTCTGGTCCTGTAGTAGGACGGACATAGTGGCGTTTTCGTAGAGACACTTCAACACTTTGATATACCGGTAGTCAACTTGGTACAGGCTGACGTCCGGGATGTCTTCGGTAATCTAGCTCTCGGGTCATTAGTTAGATTTTCGACGGGTGTTCGGGTTGTCGTGTATAGCTGTCCATAAAATCTCTCAACTTCCTCCAACAGCTCAACGAGTATCACTCCGTTTCAATTCTTTAATATAAGTACCTGGATGACCGAGCTATGAAACCTAGCTAGATCGATTTATCGCCCCCGAAACCCACTGCATACCAAATTTCATGAAAATCGTTGGAACTGTTTGCGAGATTCATACAAGAATTACTCGTTTAAAGGTAATTATTTAAAGGTAATAGATAGATTGCGTGACAATCGTGGAAAAATATTAAGTAATTAAAGTAGTTCAATAAAATATAATGTTTCGGTTTTTAACCGGTTTTTGTGGGTCAAAACCGGTTTTTAACCGAGCTAAAATAGTAGCGGTTAACCGGTTTTTCGGTTAACCGGTTAACCGGTTTTCATTCCCTAGTTATAATGAATATAAAAGGTTGTTACTTTGACAGAGGTTGTAGGGCAAGCGAATGACACTAACAATAACTGGCACTTGAGGCGTTAGCGCCTAGTAAAGCCTTGTGGCAATAACGCGCGCGGCGATGATGATGCTGTGCTCCATGATGAAGGCTCTAGCCTGAACATGCTCCCGGCCGTTGAAAGAGCGCTTTCAACACTGAAGCTCCTCCGCCGTCGGCAGTTTGCATAGTCGTACTAGAGAGCGACGCACGCAGCCCCTGGCAGTGGTCACTTCTGCTACTCGTGCCACTCCATCTGTCCCGGTGATAAGCCGCTGAACGCGGCCGAGGCTCCAAGCAAGGGGAGGAACGTTATCTTCTGCCAGCAGCACCATGTCTCCGATATTTAATGTTGCGCTGCTTGCTTTCCACTTTGTCCTTTGTTGTAATTCTGAGATGTATTCTGTCTGCCATCTTTGCCAAAAGTGCTGCCGCATCTTCTCAACTCGTTCGTAGCGCTTTAGTTGGTTTTGGCTGAAGCTCTCGAGATTGGGTGACGATGGAGACGTCAGCGGTCTCCCGATGATGAAGTGTCCGGGAGTGAGGGATAAAAGGTCATTGGGACATGATGATAAGGGGCATAAGGGACGACTATTCAATATTGACTCCACTTGTGCAAACAACGTGGAAATTTCCTCAAACGTGAGATGGCCGTTTCCAATGACGCGTTTGACGTGATGCTTTGCCGACTTAACGCCGGCTTCCCAAATGCCACCGAAATGAGGAGAATAAGCCGGTATGAACATAAACTTAATTGATTGTTGACTTGCAAAATCAGACAGAGGTAAGTGATTGTGTTTTATAAACGATCCTATCTCTTTTGCGGCGGCCACAAAATTACCTCCATTATCGCACATTATTTCCATTGGTTTGCCTCTACGTGAAATAAAACGCCTTAGCGACATTATAAACGCGTCCTTAGTTAAATCACTGACAGCTTCCAGATGAATGCATTTATAGCGTAGGCATACAAATAGGCATAAGTAACACTTGATTAACCGACTTCCACGACCCTTACGGTTCACTATGTAAAATGGTCCCGCAAAGTCTAAGCCAACGGATAAGAATGGATAGTCTGGATTTACACGTTGGGGTGGTAAGTTACCCATTTTAGGTTGCAACGTTTCACCTCGCAAACGCCTGCATCGCACCCAACAGTGGACCGTTCGCCGAGCAAGATGACGCCCGTTTACTGGCCACACTGTTTCCCTTACTGCTGCTAACAGTAGCTGCGGGCCGGCGTGTAGATTGCTAATGTGTTCCCGTGCAAATAATAGTTTGGTCAATTTGTGCGAAGCGTGGAGCAAAATGGGATGCTTCTTTTCAAACGAATAGCCTGACGCTTCTAGACGCCCGCCCACGCGAATTACTTGCTCTTTATCTAAAAATGGAGACAATGATAATATTTTGCTTTTACTAGCCAAGGATTTTCCGCGCGAAAGCAACACGTATTCACTCGAAAATGATTGCCTCTGAGCAATGACGCATAGTGTGTGAAATGAGTGGCGCAGCTCGTCAGCCGACAAAATTCCTAATCGTTTATTGTTTTTGTTTTTAAGATTGAATCCGAACCTATGAACGTACGCTACAGTTCTCTGTAGCCTACTCAAGGATGAATACTTATCGAAGTCTATAACTGACTCCTCTATGGCCGCAGAGTGCGCTCTTATTTCGGGTAAAGTTTCTAACTGGTTAGCCTTAAAAGTTGGCCATTCAGTTTCTCCCTTCAGTAAAAACATTGGTCCAGTCCACCACAAAGGCATGGATGGAAGTTGCTTGGCGCTTACACCCCTGGAAATTAAATCAGCGGGGTTCAAATCGGTAGGTACGTATCGCCATGCTAAAGGCGAAGTTAATTCGGTTATTTCATTAATACGATTAGCCACGAATATTTTAAGCCTTGTAACGTCACCTTTGATCCATGCGAGAACCACACTCGAGTCACACCAATGAACTTTTTTATGTGGCTGATACCGCAAAGACTCGAGCACCGACTTAGTGAGCTTCGCGGCGAGCAAGGCCGCGCATAACTCCAAGCGCGGGATAGTGCTTGGTTTCAACGGAGCCACTTTAGATTTGGCGCACAATAACTTAACCGTGACTTCATCATTATGGCTAATAGTTTTCATATATACGCAGGCACCATATGCAATTTGTGAAGCATCGCTAAATGAGTGTAATTCTATAGTTTTAGGAGAATCGCCCAGCACCAACCTTGGCACTTGCAAATTGGCCAAATATTTCACATTTTCATAAAATTTGGTCCAATTAGCCCCGATCTCCTCCGGTACGGGCTGATCCCAGTCTAGTTTTTCTTTCCAAAGGTTTTGTAACATTATCTTAGGTACAATTACTACCGGGCTCAGGATACCTAACGGATCAAATATTTTGAATGAATTTGACATAATAAGTCTTTTCGATATCTGTTTGTGCCGGACCTCCTCCAGCTTTATAGGAAAGTGTAGTGTATCACTGTTGGGGTTCCACCCCAGCCCGAGGGTGCTAGCAGACTCACTGATTGTTAAATTGTCTTGTTTAGTAATATTAATTTTGTCTAACATTCATTGACAGTT
This sequence comes from Pandemis heparana, assembly GCA_963854515.1. Lineage (NCBI taxonomy): Eukaryota > Metazoa > Arthropoda > Insecta > Lepidoptera > Tortricidae > Pandemis > Pandemis heparana. The sequence continues at coordinate 15,193,678 of OY978015.1, read as the reverse complement.
AGTCTTATATTTTCTAAGATTGAAACAGCCCGAGCTTAAGGCATCTGAGACTGAATTACGTATATAGATTAATTGCTGTAAATCATTAGCACCCGTTATTAAATCATCTACATAAAAATCTTTTTGAATTATGATTTTAATAAGTTCTTCATTTTGTTCTTCTCCTAATTGCCATAGACATCGCGTGCTTAAGTAGCTCGCGCTCGCGGTGCCATAAGTTAGTGTGTTCAATACTAATGTTTGAATCGGCTGACGCTCGTTTTCTCGCCATAAAATAAGCTGTAGATGCCTATCATCTTTGTCGACCAATACCTGGCGGTACATTTTCTCTATGTCGCCCGTAAGTAGGTATTTATACTGCCTAGCACGTATAAGGATGGAAAATAGAGAGTCTTGAACGTTTGGACCTACCAGCAGAATATCATTAAGTGAATAGCCTGACGTGGAGGGCGCCGAGCCGTCGAAAACAACGCGGAGCTTAGTAGACTCGCTTTCTTGTTTTATGACAGGATGATGGCATAGGTAGTAGCGTGGAACAGAACTAAAATGGTGATTGCCACTAGTAAATGATAGATGTCGCAACTCAGCATACTCAGTAATGAATTTAGTGTATTGTGTTTTAAGTTCAGAATTCCGGTTTAGCCGCCTTTCCAACCGAAGAAAGCGTCCCTTTGCAATATTGTAGGTATCACCTAAGCAATCAGCTGATTCTTTTAAAGGTAATCTTACACTAAATCTATCTTCCACGGTTCTAGACGTGGTGGCACGAAAATGGCTTTCGCATTGACTTTCACTTTCGTTCATGATCATAGTATTTGGAACCTCTTCCAATTCCCAAAATTTTGTAATGATTTTTTCGATACTTTCATTATTTGACCTTGACGTTATTACGTGGTTGCAACGTATCTCCTTACCAGACACACTTGCATTAATAGGACCAGATATTATCCAGCCTAATTGTGAATTTCTTAGATTGGGACTATTGATTCCCAGTGAATGCTGCTCGTCACCTAGAATATTCCAGAATAGATCGGCACCTATGAGTACGTCAATAGGGCCCGGCTGGTTGAACGTTGGGTCAGCCAGTCGAATGTGTTTTGGCCATTTTAAAGAGCTGACATCTATAGGAGCTTTCGGCAAATGACCCGTCACTTGCTTTAGGACAAGGCTCGATGCTATTACGCTAAAATTGTTATTTGTTGAATTAATTTTAATTTGGCAGCTTTCAGTTACATGGTTAGATATAGTATTGCCTATCCCTATTACCTTCAGTATATCAATGGGTGTCGATTGCAATGATAGTCTGGTTTTTAGGGATTCAGTTATGAACGTTGATTGACTGCCGCAGTCTAACAGAGCGCGAACCTTGATCTTTTGCTGACCAAGTGGATTCGATACTTCTATCATTGCAGTCGACAATAATACTTGATTTGAAATTTGCCTTGCGTAGTTAGCGGTTACTTCCTCTTCATTGTATGCGTTGGCATGGTTGCTTGTTGAGCATGCTGGATTGTGCAGTAAAGAATTGTGGCGCTGGTTGCAGCCGCGCTCGCGGCGCGGACCCATGCGGCACGCGCTTGCGGCGTGACCTTGCCTTAAGCAGTTAACGCATAACTTGTATTTAGTCACGTCCAGCATTCTCTCATCAACCCCCTTAGCCCTAAATGTAGGACAATCATAGATTCTATGACATTCATTACATATGATGCACACAAACGAGCCGGCCTTTGTGTGATAATTGCTGCTATTGGTTGCAAATGCCTTTATAGTGTCATTGTTGGGTGGCTGCCTAGCATTGCGATAATAATTGTTAGGTGGTTGCTTAGAATGGTGATAATTGTTAGACGGCTGCTTAGAATGATAATTATTGCCAGGCGTTGGCCGCGCGGAAGGTATAGGTGGCACATTATTGTTGTCTGACCGACCGCTGCGATTTAAAGATTCAAGTACATCTGCGCGGTCTGTTAAAAACTTGTTAAATTGCTCTAATGTAGTAACGTCCCCGTCCAACGTATTGCGGTGTTCTTCCCATTTTAATAGCGTATTATTGTCTAACTTTCCTGCTAACATGAACACTATAAGAGCGTCCCACTTATCCGTTGGCTGGCCTAGACTAGCAAGAGCGCGCAAGTTCTTTGATACATGGTCAACCAAAAACCTTAAGGATCGATCCGATTCCCGTGGAATCTGTCTGATATTTAGCAATGAAGTTAAATGGTGATTTATTAACATTCTTTTATTGTTGTATCTATTGCACAGTAGAGTCCACGCTTCAGTATAATTTTTTGCTGACACTTCTAAGTTTGAAATAATTCGAGCGGCGTCACCCTGTAGGTATGAAATTAAATAATGAAACTTGTTTACTTCTGGCACGCGATCGTTTCTGTGTATTAATTTGTCGAACGTATCGTGAAACTCCAACCAATGGAAATAAGAACCATCAAATTTAGCAATTTGTATTTGCGGTAATTTTAAACCAATTTCTTGTCGTTGATGGGAATCGTCCAAACAACATGATGTGTTGTGAAGAGAGATGCGCCTTTGGCTTAACTCACTTCGTTTTTGAAAAACTTCAATTAAATATTTTGCTGTAGCTATGTTCGTTATGATTTCCTTTTCGATGCTATCGCGTTCATCGATTTCAACATCAATATTAGACGGGCTCAACACCTCTATCTCATTCTGCAAGTCATCGAACCTTACCGACAGTGCCTCGAATTTAGCTAACTTCAAAGTTAATTCCGTCAATTCGACGTTATTTAATTCACTTTCACTAGTAATTCCTCTCAAATAATTTTTAAATTTAGTTATTTGTCCTTTAGTGGACGATCTTTTAGTTAATAATTCGTTATAGCGTTTATCATCTATTGTAATATTGTCCGGCATTGTAGGTAGGTAACGGAAAAATCAAAATTTAAGTTTAAACTAATAAATGAAATTGTATGGCTCACGTTCCTCGTTCCGGTGTCACTTGCCGTTTGGGAAGCCGGCGGCGCGCGCACAGCTGATCCGCGTCCACGGGGTAATGACCTCGCGCGCAGCTTGTAGGTATGGTACAGCGTTAGGCTGAAATAGTCGGCAAAGCTTATGTTAAAAACAATAAAATTAATGATTTGTTTGAACGAGCTGAGTCTTAAGTTTAAAACTCGAAAATGGCCATTAATAATTTTATAATTTTGCAAAAACAGAGGCGTGATTATTGGGATTTAAATAGCTAGATTATTTTGTTACACGTTTGCTACCGCGGATGAAGAGCTATTATGCAAGCAAACCAGCGGCAAGCCTAGTATTGCCCACACAACTAGCCCCTTGCTGAGCTCTGGATACCTTGCTCACCAGCAGCTATTGAACTTTGGTCTTCTGCAAGGCGGAGGTACTACCCCAGACGGGCTGCTCAATTTGAACGGCGTAAACCGCTGTGCCCTACCTCTCTGAGAATACCTTAAAAGGTTCTAGCTACGTACCTAGTGACTAACTTGTATAAAGGCAATAACACGGTGTAGGTACATACGAGTATATAGTTAATTGATATTAATTAGCAATAACGTTTTTTGTAATGTAAATGACTTGTTTAACTTATTCCAGATTTAACTGCTAATGGAATTTATAACTTGTAACTTTTATTATTTTTTATTTTTATTTTTATGTTTAAGGTAGTTTTAATTTCTGATGCAATTTATTTCGCAAATTCTGGAAATTTTTGGCCACTAAAGGCACAAATTGCGTTGATTTACACAAATGAATGCAGATATTAAATAATTGAGATGGATTTAATAGGTAATAGGACAATTAAGCGAAATTGGATTGTAGGAAGAACACTTATCTTTGGGCGACCGTGCCGCTTCTCGATGTGGTACTTTAGCTGTAGCACTGCTCGATTTTAGTTCCCATCCTCCACAGGCTGGAACCCGTGACTTTAGATTGTCGCTGCAAGGCTCCAACTCTTGATAAGATCTTCTCGCAAATTGTTGATAGGTAGATATAATTACTTCGATCGATCTTGCTTCTTCGATTATTGCTTTTTCTGGATTTTCTTGCGGATTCTGATTATATCCCCTCATGGGCCACCATGTCTTGTCTTTGGAAGATAAGTTGGTGGCAAATAAAATCCCAAGAACAGCGAAATAGTTATAATGAATATAAAAGGTTGTTACTTTGACAGAGGTAGTAGGGCAAGCGAATGACACTAACAATAACTGGCACTTGAGGCGTTAGCGCCTAGTAAAGCCTTGTGGCAATAACGCGCGCGGCGATGATGATGCTGTGCTCCATGATGAAGGCTCTAGCCTGAACAGAGATGTGGCATCAATCATAAAGGCTATGCAGCGCGGTAAGTCTCCAGGGCATGATGGTCTCAGCATCGAACATCTTAAATACGCTGGAGTTCATCTTCCTCGCGTGTTGGCTATGTTCTTTACATTGTGCCTGCGACATGCGTACCTGCCAGATCATCTCATGAGGACGATAGTTGTGCCCATAGTAAAGAACAGGACGGGGGACGTGTCTGACATCTCAAACTATAGACCTATATCACTGGCTACCGTTATCTCTAAAGTTCTCGATAGTCTGATTAATGAACAGCTTAAAAAACACATAAAGCTACATGACGCACAATTTGGGTTTAGAGCAGGTTTGTCTACGGAATCGGCTATTGTGTGTCTTAAGCGGGCTGTCGGGTACTACAAGGACAGGAAAACACCCGTATACGCGTGCTTCTTGGACTTGTCCAAGGCGTTTGACCTGGTGGCTTACCATGTGTTATGGGAAAAGCTGAGTCGTACGACTGTGCCAGCAGAATGTGTTACGCTCCTCAAATACTGGTACAGCAACCAGGTTAATCAGGTAAGGTGGGCAAGTACGATGTCCGATGAGTACAAGCTCGAGTGTGGTGTCAGGCAAGGGGGGCTGTCGTCGCCTATTTTGTTCAACTTCTATGTAAACCAGTTGATTGAGGAGCTCAGCAGCATGCATGTAGGATGCTATATTGACGGTATCAGTGTTAATAATATTAGTTACGCTGATGTTATGGTGCTGCTGGGTCCCTCCATCAATGCAATTAGGCAACTGGTTAGCAAATGTGAGGGCTACGCCGAGCAACATGGCCTGTGGTACAACTCTAAAAAGAGTGAGGTTGTTGTATTCAAATCAGATAAATATAACCCCACAGTTGTGCCTCCGGTAGTGTTGGGCGGTGTTGCTCTTGAGGTGACAGACAAATTTAAATATCTGGGGCATGTGGTCACGCCGGACTTGAGAGATGATCTGGATATAGAGAGGGAGAGGAGGGCACTGTCTGTGCGAGGCAACATGATAGCTCGCAGGTTTGCACGTTGCACGAAGGAGGTTAAAATCACATTGTTTAGGGCATACTGCCAAACCTTCTACACCAGCAGCCTGTGGGTAAGTCACTCGCAGCGCGCATACAGTGCGCTCCGGGTACAGTATAACAACATATTCAGGATGCTGATGAAGCTGCCGCGACGCTGTAGCGCGTCGGGTATGTTCGCGGAAGCTCACACTGACGGCTTCCACGCCATCAGAAGGAAAAGAATTGCGTCGCTGCTGAACAGGGTGCGCGCCAGTTCCAACAGCATCCTGAGCATGTTTGCGGACCGCCTGGACTGCCCCATGACAAAGCATTGGGTGGGGATCATTACTGGCCAAATCAAGTAATGATCTTCACCCAATGTTGCTTTATATGTAATTTGTGCAAGTTTAATTTAATACTACTGTATTAAATTAGATTTGTATAATTTGTTTTTATATTTTTATTTTATTTTTTATTTCCATTTTAATTTTAATTAACTAACATAGTACTCTAAGTTGTATTACTAACCCGATATGGACCTTGATGTCCGAAATAAATGATTTTTATTTTTTATTTATTTTTATTTAAACCGATTTTTATCAAAAGTAGCTAAGCACCACCGCATGGAAACTGGCTTTCGACTGAAATAAACCGCATCGAAATCGGCCCATCCCCTTGAGAGCTACGATCCCACAGACAAACATACATTTTGCGTCGGGGAAAAAAGGGGACATACAATCATCAGTTTTTACATTGTATCTACGTGTAGATAATGTGCAGAGCCGTTCATACTAACTTTGTATTAATGCGATTCAATCCGACGTTTAGAGATGATTTTCACGGTACATGAGTGGTCTACCTACATGCTATCGACAATATATCAGCTATCCTAAAGATAGTTATAGTTAGTTAATCTTTTGTCGCATTGGGAATGCTTGGAGCTCGTAAATTACATATTGTTGACGTTTCATTTGCAACGTATTTGCTATAGTCGCGCTTAAGTATTTATTCAGTAGAATAGAACATACAGGACGCTGTTTTCGTCCTTCATAAGTATAAGTTTGAGTATTATTTACTCAATATATCCGGAGCAGGGGCCTTACCATGACGTCTTAATGCGATTCAGTTTAGGTTGCTCGCTGTCAGATTCATACTAAAAGTGACAGCTTAAACTTGAACTGAGTTGGTATTAGGACATCATGGTAAGACCCCAGGATTGACGCATTCGAAATGTGGTACTGGCGCAAGATGTCAGGTATTCCATGGACAACACGCCGTACAAATGGATCAATCCTTGCTGAATCAAATGCAGCTGCTGCATTTGCAGACTTCCGTCACCGCATCAGTCCATCGGGAGGTCTTCCACGACTCCTCTTTCCTTTCACGTCACTAACTACAATGAGTTTCTCTAGGTTGTCAGGCTTTCGTTGGGGCACAGGTCCGGAGTACTGGAGAAGTCATTGCATACAGGTAGTGGAAAGGCGGTGCTTGATTTTTGATTCAGCAAGGATTGATCCATTTGTACGGCGCGTTGTCCATGGAATACCTGACATCTTGCGCCAGTACCACATTTCGAATGCCTCAATCCTGGGGTCTTACTGCAACCAACCATATGCAAGAACCTTGGTGGTCCTGCTTGGAGAGAGCTGGTGCGCCGCGCAACGACCTCAGGTCACGACCCTCGGTAATGAGGAAACGACAGAGAAGAAGATATTTAAAAACAGAAGTGTACATAATTTGTTCTTTCATTTTCGTTTTGTTCTTCATCGTGACTTGCGAAGATGAGAAGTTTCTGCGGATTATGGAAGAGCTGAAGCTGTATGTGTATGCTAGTTCTATAATTAAGCATTCGTTTTATATCCTTTTGGGAAACAAGTTCAACTTCGTAGTATTTTAACAAACACGTCCGTGTTATGTAGGCGTATGTTTTCGTCGTCTTCACATAGAAATAATTTAACGTTCATATTCGGAATCTCGTGTAATCTGAATTCGTCTGCAAATAAAACACGGCGGGTATTAGGTGAAATTACTCGGAACGGAGTTTGAGCAAGATTAAAGACTTCGTACACTTATGCATACATATACTAAAATGGCTAAGCATCAAGGAGTTCTTGTAAGTCAGGGACGCCTCCATTTTTTATGAATCCGAGTTTTTTTACAAGCTTTTTTATTAACTTGCAAATGTATGTATTTTGTCTGGGTGTAATCTGCAACTCAATTTTGAAGCAGATTTCTTCAACTGGTTTTTTTTTTTTTTTTTATTGGAAAAGGAAGGCAAACGAGCAAGTGGGTCACCTGATAGAAATGATCACCACTGCCCATAGACACCCGCAACCCCGGAGGGATCGCAGATGCGTTGCCAACCTAGAGGGCTAAGATGAAATGCCTCTTGTGCCCGTAATTTCCCCGGCTGTCTTACTCTCCACACCGGAACACAGCAGCGCAAGCACTGCTACTTAGCGGCAGGATTAGCGAGTAAGATGGTGGTAGCGATCCGGACGGACCTTGCACAAGGCCCTACCACCGCATGGTTGAGCTGAAATTTTACACACTTACTAAGTCGGATGACAATGCAATAATCTGGTAGTAGAATTCTGGTGGCCCGGTCAGGACCGTCTCCGCAGGAGAACTCTTCAAAACATAGAAAATATTGTTACTTTTTAACCAGTGCGTTCAACCCATGTTAGCCTACTGTTTTGACTTGTAGCCTCTCAAGCAGAGGGTCGTGGGTTCGAATCTCAGGCGCGCACCTCTGAGTTTTTCAGAATTTATGTGCGAAACTATAATTGAAATTTACCATGAACTTTTTAGTGAAGGAACACTTGAGGAAACCTGCACACATGAGCGAAACAATTCAATGGTGTGTGAAGTTCAAAATCCGCACTGGACCCGCGTGGGAACTATAGCCCAAGCCTTCTCATTCTAAGAGGAGGCCTGTGCCCAGCAGTCGGACGTACTGATATATATAAGGTGGAGATGAAATGACATTCTTTACCGGAAGGTGAAATATTGGCATTGGAATCCCGCAAGGTCCGGACGAGCTGCCCGGCTAGCACGACAGCGCACGAGAGTCGCGTCGCGCGCGAGATAGATTACCCGTCTCTTTCTAGAACGAACAGATAGATAAAGACGGGCAATCTATCTCGCGCGCGACGCGACTCTTGTACGCTGTCGTGCTAGACGTGCAGGTAAAATTAGAGATGCCATTGTCTACGGGTAGCACAAAACCCATCGCCGTGGAGATCTTTGGGAAAGCCCTATCTAGCACTAGCTTTTTCCCGCGACTTCGTCCGCGTAGACTTCATTTATTGACAAATAGCTTTTGCCCGCGTGTACCAGGAGTATTTAAATCCCGTTTTTTCCCGTTCCCTTAAGAATTTCGGGAAATGATCTTTTAATGCTCCCTACACTCCCCAAGGAACCCACTTGACAAATTTCAGTTTTCTACGACCAGTAAAATGAAAAAAACCCGTTTTTCCCGTTCCCGTGGGAATTTTGGAGATTCCTCTCTTAATGCTCCTCTACACTCTCCAAACAACCTAACTGCCGAATTTAAGCGTTGTACAACCAGTAAAACGAAAAGTCGCGTTTTCCCGTTCCCGTGGGAATTTTGGAAAATTATCTTTTATAGCTTCTTTGCACTCATCAAGCAACCTACATGCCAAGTTTCAGCTTTCTACGACCAGTAAAACAAATCCCGTTATTTCCCGTTCCCGTGGGAATTTTGGAAAATTGTCTCTTAATGCTTCCTTACATTCGCCAAGCAACCTACATGCCAAATTTCAGCTTTCTACAACCAGTAAAATGAAAAGTCCCGTTTTTCCCGTTCCCGTGGGAATTTCGGAAAATTGTCTCTTAATGCTTCCTTACATTCGCCAAGCAACCTACATGCCAAATTTCAACTTTCTACGACCTGCAGTATATAACAAAAAATCCCGTTTTTTCCCGTTCATTTCCGTCAAAATTTTGGGAAATCCTTTTGTAGTGCTCCCCTATACTCCCCAAGGAACCTGAAGGCCAAATTTCAGTTTTCTACGATCATTAAAACGAAAAATCGATCCCGTAGAACTGAATAATACATCCCGTTTTTTCCTTATCCCGTTGGAATTTTCGAAAATCCTTAACCTTAAAACTGTTTTTTACTATTACACTCACTTACTTCTATGCCAAATTTGAAGTCTAGTAATTATAATTCATAGGATTTCGTTGTACTGAATATATAAATCCCGTTTTTTCCTTATCCCGTGAGAATTTCCAAAAATCCTGAAATTATTTTCTTAGTTTTATAATCATCTATTTGTGTACGAAATTTGAAGAGTCTATATTTATTAAGTATAGTTACCTACTGAGATAGGGTCACGCGGAATCGAATAATATAAATCCCGTTTTTTCCCGTTCCCCTGGAAATTAGTGTATGTGTGTGTGTGTGTCAGGTAGGTATGTGTGTTGTTGTTTTCTTAATCTGCGACCCGATAAACCGTACAAACAATACTACCCACTATAATATAATAATAATAATACCCACGTTGATTTTCAGACTTTGTCATCCCCTATCCCCTTTTAGGGGTTGAATTTTCAAAAAACCTGAAACAGGTGTTTACTCATTTATCGTTAGGAATACTCCTGTGAAGTTTCGAATAAAATAGTTTAACTAATCTTGTTTCCCCATACAAACTTTGGACCCCCATTTAACCCCTTTAGAGGTCGAATTTTGAAAAATCCTTTCTTAGTGCACCCCTAGACCTTATAAGGAACCTACGTGCCAAATTTGGAATCTCTAGAACCAGCGGTTTGGGCTGTGCGTTGATATGTCAGTCAGTCAGTCAGTCAGTCAGTCAGTCAGTCAGTCAGTCAATCAGTCAGTCAGTCAGTCAGTCAGTTTCTTCTTTTATATATATAGATAAGCCTCTCAGCTGACATGATGATAATAATGACGTCCGTAACCTTATCGTATTCCGCGCACTCGTGTGGTCGCTAAAACACTATTATCGCAAAGGTCGCACTCCTACCCTCACATTACTTAGCCCCATTAACAGGTACCGACATTTCCAAATTCCGACAGAACCACGGGATGAGGAGTTCGTTAACCCCGCGGGACGGAAAATTATTTTCCCTCGCCAAATTGCTTATCGATCCAAACCTCACGGGATTCAAAAGGTCATGTTAGTTTGCTATTAATTTTTCCGGAAGGATATAGTAATATTATTTATTTTCCCTCGCTTGATTGTTTTTCTTTTTTCGAAATGTAGGCGTTTTTTTACTCAATCATTAAGAGTTCTTTAGCAAAGGGTCGTGGGTTTGAGCTCGGGTTCGCACGTCTATGAATTTTTTGAAATTTATGTGGAATTATTACATTTGAAATTTACCATGAGCTTTTCGGTGAAAGAAACCTGCACACATCTGCGAAGCAATTCAATGGTGTGTGTGAAGTTCTCAATCCGCACTAGGCCCGCGTGGGTACTATATAGCCCAAGCCCTCTCATTCTAAGAGGAGGCTTTTGCCCAGCAGTGGGACGTATATTGGCTGGAGATGATTTACATAGATGATTTATGTAGGATGGATGACGATGCAAGTACAGTCAACGAAAAGTACAGTCACCAAAGAATCTTATATTAAAATGATTTTTATTCTATGCAGTAACCTTTAGGTACGGAGCTCGGTTTCTTAGACAAGAAAACTTCTAAACTACCTGTATTAAATATTAACACAGATAAAATTATATAAAGTGTTTGCGAAGTAAATGGGCACCAATTAAGTTCAGTCTGTGAGTGTGTTGTTAAGTATAAGCAGTTCATTAAACTTTGAAGTGTAGTTAATGTTTTGCTTGCTCAATTTGCTGGCGGCAAATCAGATGCAAAATATTAAAGGAGTTACTTAAGTGATTTAAATTATTCTCGCTTATATCTTTGGAATAATAAAAACAGCTTTAGGCGCTATTAAAATTTAGAAGTTGTTCACTTGATAAATTTCGTGGAAGAAATACCATTTAAAGACGTTCGTCTTTTATCTGATGCTTTGTTAAGTTCAACGTAAAAAATATTGCAGAGACAAAGAAATGACAACGAGAATGCTTATCAAATGCCGATTCCAGATTAACTCTGTCCGTTTTGTACTTTTGTGTCATTTAAATAGAAAACTGCCGGGAAAATTCGATAGTTAGGAAAACGTCCGATGATATAGCATAGCATATATCCGAGATATTTGGTCACGGAAAATTACGACTGAAGTAACAATGACATGAGTAATCTTATACGCAACATGTAAATTTCAAAAGATTTATATTTTAGGGTGCGACCACAGCGCCGCTTAAAAAACGGTGACGTTACGGAATCGCAACAAAATGTATGAAGAAACGGTGAGAAAACGTGACGCATACGACACGTCACTGCGTATACGCGGCGGTTTGGTCGCACCCTTTTAATCAGACGTAATTTTCTATCGTAAAAGATTACGTGAACAATAACGATTTAATTTGATGTAACATGTATTTATTTCCGTTACACATTATAGTTAAACGCTAATGTCATAACGACCCACAAATTAAAGTTTAGAGGTCCTTAATCTGATAAAATCTATCTGTTTAGTAATATTAAGGTTAATCCCAAGATGCATCGCTAGATGGCGCTGGGATGCACTTCTTGAATACTCGCTTGTTGTTTTTCTCTAGTTACGTTAAGATCATGGCGGTATAACTAATGTACCTCGTATGTTTATTTTGTGTTTAGTTCGAAGAATAAAGTGGATTTGTGTCAAAACGGTGTAGTTTAAATATTAGTGGTCCTTTCGAATCGAATTTTATATAAACAGTGTAACAAAATAGTGATATGAACTAACAATTAAAGTGACTAAGTGCGTAAGTGATAAAAGGTACTGCGAGTGGGTAAGACTTGACTATAAAAATTAACTTTGGTTCTGTGCATCAGTGAATTATACATATTAAATCGACGATTTAATATTAGAACTACGTCAAAAAAGACAATACGCTTCTATAACGGTACTTACAATAGTACAGTAAACAGTGTTGGACTCGTAAAATATTACAAACCGAACATTTACATACCAAGACTTTGTTGTTTTAACAACGTTTTGTATACTTTGTGTATGAACTTATGGTGTTAAACATTAGTTAAAACATACATTTCTACTTGATACTAAGTGATCATTTAAGCAAACTTTTTGTTGTTTGAAAACATTTTAGTGTTAAAATGGCACAACACTGTTACTTACAAAGGGCATTGTCGGATAGAATACTGAAGTTATATACTAACATGAAGAAAACATCAAGATCTCGGTATACACGCGGATATTTAGAAACTCGAGCAGAAACATTAGAAAATTATTGGATTCAATATAAACGGCAACATGACTCGATTACTACAACGATTACGCCGAGTGACTTATTACAGTTTGAATTTGATCCAACTAGTAGTTTCGATGCTACTGAAGAGGTGTACTTAGAGCTTATGACATTAATCAAAGATTCCTTATGCGAATTAACTCAACCCGAAACGAGCTCGAATTCTTTGAACAGAACTATTGAAAACGAACCCGCTGTAGTAAAAACCAGACTTCCTCACATATCGATTCCAAAATTCTCCGGTAATTATGAAGATTGGATGAGTTTCAAGGATTTGTTTACGTCCCTCATATGTAAAAACGAAAGTATTTCTAAAATTGAGAAATATCATTATCTAAAAACGAGTTTAACGGGTGAAGCGGAGCAATTGCTCAAGCATTTTGCACTTACTGAGGCTAATTACGACAAAGCTTGGAAAACTCTCGAAAGTCGATATGATAATAAACGCATGATTGTTACAACAATAATTAGCCGTTTAATAAATCAAAAGAAAATGAGCACAGAATGTTCTAAAAGTTTGAAAGACATCTTGGACAACACAAAGGAATGTTTAAATTCTTTAGACAATCTCGAGGTTGACACTTCAACCTGGGACGCGATCGTTGTTCACTTAGTTGTTTCCAAATTGGACATAGAAACACACAAACAATGGGAACACTCTCTTGGAGCGTCACAAGATATACCCACATTTGAACGTTTGTCTTCATTCTTAGAAAGTCGTTTCCGATCTATGGAAATGATAACCACAACGCATAAAAAAGACTCACCGCCTAAACGAGACTTGGTTACGAAAACTACGCCGCACAAACCAGCACATGTGAAAACATTTGTCACAGAAGTAAACAGCGGATGCACTTATTGCGCACAAAATCATTACATTTGCCATTGTAAGGACTTCGCTCAGTTAGATGTTCCTGAGAGGCAGGAGTTTATTAAGAAGAATGGCATCTGCTTTAACTGCCTTGTAAAGGGTCATTCAGTGAATACGTGTCGACAGAGCACCACTTGTAGAAAATGTAACCGCCGTCACCACACTCTGTTGCACACCACCACCCTGAGCAAGAATACAACAGCGCCTGACACTAACAATCCTGCTCCTAAACCTGAAACTAGTTCATCGACACCAACTGTAACGGCAAAAGCTGAGGTTCACAATGAACAAGTCATTTTAGCTACTGCTCAGATTGCAGTACAGTCAAGAAACAATGATACAATAATCCTGAGAGCACTGATTGACCAGGGTTCTCAAGCGTCATTTATCACCGAAGCCGCGGCTCAGTTGCTTAACCTCGAACGTGTTTCAGTCAATGGTAAAATCACAGGCATATCAAGTGCTACACTCACAACCAAATCCATGGTAAAATTAAGGTTCCACGCTGTACGAGATTCCTCACAGTTACTTACCGCCGAGGCGTACGTCCTCAAGCGACTTACTTCGTTATTACCTTCTCAAGAATTTCCAGCAGATACTTGGCCTACATTTGATCAGTCTGAACTTGCAGATCCACACTTCCACAAGCCAGGGTCTATTGATGTTCTATTTGGTGCAGACGTGCACGCTCACATAATTCTTGATGGAATACGAAAACACAACTCACTCTTAGCTCTCAACTCACGTTTGGGCTGGTTAATATCCGGACGGATTACACAAACTGATGCCAAATCACACCATGTCGTCGTCATGCACACTCAAGTAGAAGTGGATCAGTTGCTCCGACGGTTTTGGGAGATCGATGAATACTTACCTAATAAGAAACCTCTTTCACAATTGGAGACTCAGTGCGAAGAGCATTTTATGAAAACTCACACTCGGACCGCTGATGGTCGATACAAGGTTAGCTTACCTTTCAAAGACGAAGATACACAAAACTTAGGTAATTCCAGATCTTTAGCTCTCAATCGTTTGCTTCAGATGGAAAAGAGATTTAAACACAAACCGGAGTTTCAGGAAGAATACTGCAAATTCATGAGGCAGTATGAGTCGCTCGGTCACATGGAAGTTGTACCTGAAAAAGAACACAAAAATGAAAAGGTTTACTACTTACCTCACCACGCAATAATCAGAGAGTCCAGCCTTAGTACCAAACTGCGTGTCGTCTTCGATGGAAGCGCCAAACCTGCAAACGGAAATTCATTAAACGAAGAACTGCTGATCGGTCCACCCCTGCAACAAGAAATCCGAGATTTAGTCACAAGGTGGCGACAGCATAACTTTTGCTTGGTTGCTGATATCCAACAAATGTATAGACAGATACTCATTTCACAGCAAGATATAGATTATCAAAGAATAATGTGGCGGGAGACACCTAACGAAGACATAAAAGAATATCGTTTACTTACCGTCACCTACGGTACTTCATGTGCTCCGTATCTTGCCATAAAAACCTTGCATCAACTCGCTGATGACGAGCGCGAAGACTTTCCTGAAGCTGCGATCCTGAAAACTGATTTGTACATGGATGACTTGATGACGGGTTCATCCACTGAAGAAGACGCTCTCACTCTACAAAGGCGTTTGACCGAGCTGTTTAAACGCGGCGGTTTTCTCCTACACAAGTGGTCCTCTAATAGTGAAACAGTGCTTAGTGAAATCCCTGATGCCAATAAGGCTTTGAAAAGTGTTGTTAATATAAAAATGGATGATTCGCTTAAAGCTCTAGGCATTGCCTGGAAACCACAAAGTGATACTTTTGAACTAATGGTAAACTTGTCCTGTGATAACAACGTTATCACCAAACGAAATGTTTTATCTGCTATTGCAAAAACGTTCGACCCTTTAGGTTGGCTAGCTCCTGTCGTAATTGTATTGAAAATCTTTATGCAAAAGCTGTGGCTGGCCGGCCTTGGATGGGACGACGAACTTAACTCTGAATTGAAAGCTGAATGGATCAATTACTTGCATAACTTTGAAAATATGAATCCCATTCTGCTTCCACGCTGGTTAGGCACTGGTAATACAATTGTTAAAGTTGAGTTGCACGGATTTAGCGATGCCTCCAGTGTCGCCTACTCCGCGGTGGTTTACACCAGAGTCATCACAGACAATGAGATCAAGGTGAGCTTAGTTGCAGCTAAGACTAAAGTCGCTCCTGTTAAGCAGATCTCCTTGCCTCGTCTTGAACTCTGCGGGGCAGTCCTGTTAGCGAAATTGATTCAAACTGTTAAAGTAAGCTTAAATATTGATGACGACTGTATTTTTCCTTGGACCGATTCCACTATAGTTCTGTCGTGGCTCCGTAAAAGTCCTAACACGTGGAAACCGTTTGTTGGTAATCGTACAACTGAAATTCTTAACGTCACAAACAGTAGTCAATGGCATCATGTCAAATCTGCAGACAACCCAGCGGACTGTGCATCGCGAGGCGTCAGTCCTGCAGATCTTGAGCAGTCACAATTATGGTGGGAGGGTCCACAATTCCTACGCGAATCTGAAGCGATTAGCTATCCTAACTTTGATGTACCAGAAACTACCCTAGAAATGAAACCGAAAGCGAAGGTTAGTCATGTGTGTGTCGCGGAAAATGAAGCTAGTACATACTTAAATAGATACTCCAGTCTCCTTCGACTTATTCGCGTGACTGCTTATTGCTTCCGATTTGTCAACCTATGTAAAAATAGAAAACTAAATGATGAAGAAAATTCAAAGCTTACATACCTCACTTCAAATGAATTAAAAAATGCACGGAATGTGTGCATCCGTTTGTCACAATCTATGTCTTTCGAACATGAGATCAATTTATTAAAACAAGGAAAGGTTGTTCCTAAAAAGAGTAAGCTTCACACTTTAAACCCCATTCTGGATGATGAAAAAATTCTTAGAGTTGGTGGACGTCTGGTTAATGCTCAAATACCATTTGATATGAAATCACCTGTCATTCTTCTGCAGACTTGCAACCTAGCTAGACTGATTGTTTTAGATGCGCACTTAAGAACCTTACATGGTAGAAACGCTCTGATGCTTAATCTCATCCACCAACGATACTGGATTATTGGCGCAAAACACCTTGTGAAAAAGGTTATTAGACTTTGTAAACCATGTTTTAGTCAGCAAGCAAAACCTGCTGCGCCATTGATGGGGAATCTACCACAGTGCAGAGTACAACCATCACGTCCTTTTCTGTCGAGTGGTGTTGACTATGCTGGTCCATTTACCCTGAAACTGTACTCTGGTAGATGCACCAAAACTTGTAAGGCTTACATTAGTGTTTTTCTTTGCATGGTCACAAAGGCCATTCACCTAGAGCTGGTTAGCTCATTGTCTAGTGCTGCTTTCCTGGCAGCATTTAAACGTTTCACTGCTCGACGTGGGCACTGCCAGGACATATGGAGTGATTGTGGGACCAATTTTGTGGGTGCCTCCAAAGAATTGAATATAATGTTCAAAACTAGCAAATCCTCCGTAGTTGAAGAAATTGCACAACTCTTGGCGAACGACCACACTACATGGCATTTTATGCCCCCTGGTGCCCCAAATTTTGGTGGAATTTGGGAGGCCGGTGTCAAATCAGTCAAGGGACACCTTAAACGAGTAATTGGCGAATCCTGCCTAACCTTCGAAGAGTTTGACACCCTTCTCACTCAGGTGGAAGCTTGTGTAAATTCTCGTCCACTTACCTTGATGAGCTCCAATGATGATGAGCTCCCATTAACTCCCGGTCATTTTCTGATCGGAGAAGCTCCCATTGCAATCCCTGAAGAAAGAGTAGTAGATGCTCAACCTCAGTACCTTAATCGATGGCAAAAGGTACAACGTATGGTCCAAAGCCTATGGCGTCGTTGGCAATCCGAATATCTCACCATGTTGCAGCACCGCTACAAATGGTCCCAAAATCAACCCGATATAGAACTTGGAACTGTTGTTCTGGTTAAAGACGATCGCCTTCCTCCGGGCAAATGGCTTTTGGGTCGAGTCGTGGCGAAGCACCCCGGCGCAGATGGCATAACTCGAGTGGTTTCCTTACGGTTTAAGAACCATGTTTTTAAAAGACCTGTTAGCAAAATTTGCCCTCTGCCTCTTGATGCTTCCGCATCCTAGTTTTAAGATTGGCTCTTGCCTCACTTAGTGTTAGTTCTTTGATTTCTATTGTTATGTGCTTAGGCTCTTCCACGTTCTAAAGGACGCATGTATCAATGTAGTCCTTGGGCCGCGGGATGTTTAGTAATATTAAGGTTAATCCCAAGATGCATCGCTAGATGGCGCTGGGATGCACTTCTTGAATACTCGCTTGTTGTTTTTCTCTAGTTACGTTAAGATCATGGCGGTATAACTAATGTACCTCGTATGTTTATTTTGTGTTTAGTTCGAAGAATAAAGTGGATTTGTGTCAAAACGGTGTAGTTTAAATATTCTATGTGGTTCATAGGCAAGGTACCTACACATTTAATTCTATGACAAACAATGGTCCGAAAATGTCTACACTTAATTGAAAAGGGAGCGTCCAATTCCCAGTTTGCTTCAATGAAAGATAAAGGTATATACTTTGTTCTTTTTGGGGATAAACAGTTTGGCCAGCACGCGTGGGTGTGACTTATTTTGACGTTGAGTATATCCCATTCTACTTCATTCGATCTTGATCAGAATATACTGACGTAATAAAGAGGTGCAGTCTGAGCTTTTGGAATGCCATTCGAGTTAGGCTGTCTACCTCACTCGGCCGATTCAAGTATCAAACCCATAAGAGCGAGTGAGAAAGCATAACAAACCCGACATTCTAAGAGCTCGCGGACTGTAAGCTTTGTTTTTTTGTACACAATGTAAGGGACAATCTGAACTACTTTTTTTTTTTACGATAATGAACAAATCGCAGTCCTCGCGAGAGGTACGGGTGACTGCGATTCCATGAACTAATGGACAAGGGTGTTAGTGCTGTAATTAAAATAATCTAATATGACATTAGCGGTCACGTGACTGCTCGAAATAGTCGATTGGTTTTTACAACCATTTTTATTTGACACTAGGCACTCACACTATTGTAAAATGCATCAAAATTTACTGCATCGTACTGCAATTTCGGTATGATAAATGCACTCCTTTTTGTAATTTGCGCACACAATATATCCATATCTAACTATCCTCAAAAAACCGCATTAAAATTAAGCCTGTGGACGAAATGCAGCTGCACGGAAGATTTGTATGGAAGAGCAACCCCCTTAAGGTCGGTGATGTTATGTAATGTTTATGAGTGACATGAGGATTGTTAATGATTTGTGAAGATGATTGTAATGCTCGCTTGCTACTAATATTAAAATATAGGTGGGTATGTGCCGTTGAACTTTTTAAGACTGTTGATTATTATGCTAGTGAATTTTTCGAAAGATGATAACGTCGTTTCTTTTGAGATGAGTTCTGTTAAGATGTACGGGTCTATTCTAAAGTTGCTACAGATGATTTCATGATCTAGTCGTTGCGAAGAAAATTTTGGGCAGTGTTTTAGGAGATGATCAATTAATTGAAGACAGGTTCCGTCACAAGGGCATAGAGCATCGCTGGTGATTTTGAATCCTGAATGGCATTAAGACGTCATGGCCCCAGTTTTCCGTCGAGACGCAGATGAAGTTGCAGACAACAGTTACCTACGCAATGTTCTCTTGTCATCAAATCTGAATTATTTTCATTTTTTTTATGTTAGAGAGGCCAGACAGACGAACTAATGGGTCACCTGATGTTAAATGATCACCACTGTCCATAGACACCCGCAGCGATTTACGCGCGGCCCTAAACATGCAAACATCGCAAGTAATAATAAGCTTGTGAAAACAGTCCAACGAAATATTGCCAAACAAACATTTCGAGGACGCCCGCTTTTAAAAAGTTTTTAATATCCCATGAGACCAAATGTATTTAGGATCAAAAATACTTCACATTTAACGGAAAGAGGGTTCTCAGTGGTCCAACTTAAAGCTTGGAACAAAGTTATGAACACAAATATACTTTCAACAATAACGATTTGTGCATATTTGTTTGTTTATGTTTGGTGGTGGCATGTAACGGTGACGCCCCACTGCTGCGCACGCTGTACACGGACACGCTATCCACGTCACCCACGTGCGTCCACTGGTCATTTCGTGCGTAGCCTGTGCTGGTGGCCTAAAAGCCTAAACATTATCTAAAAACATGCGCTGGTACAATACTAATACTATACCAAAGACCGCATCGCAATTGGGTAAGTATTTCATTTTAGAAAATATGCTACGGACCCCTTCATAATACTAAAGTGAAGCTACATTTGATTTTACTACACCGGAAACACCGGAATAAAAATGGTGGAATGAGAAACTCGACATAAAAATAAATATTAAAGGAAGGGTAATAGTCGTGTTGTTAAACTAATTGAACTCTTGAAATTAGGACTATATTTTACGTGACAATATAAATTACAAACAAAAGCAATACAAAATACAAAAACTATGCACCTAACTATGTACTTATTCTAAGCAAATAAAGATTATTATTATTATTATTATTATTATTATGGCTAACTCCGGAATGATTTTTATTTTGTCCCCACACCATGGCGATGATAAAAAAATAAAATTTACTCGAAAACGTTCCACAGTAACACACGTCCAATCTCGCTGAGCGCTGCAGTTTGACTATTGCTCGGAGTGCGCGAGAGATGGAGGGGCTTAGGGATCGAACTCGGGAAATAAATCGTTCCCAAAATTTGCCCGCGGAATGAGAGCGTGTCTCAGGACAAATGTATATGCACATATTCAGAGGTTTACAAATGAGGTAAAAATCAGGTGATGTGCTTTTTTTGTTACCTGTTTATATGGTAATAAAATAAAGGTAAAAGAAAAATATTGTCACGCATAGTATCCGAATTATCCGGCATTTTGTAACTAAAACAAGCTCCGGGACAACCCACCTTGATGAGAAATATGGTCTAAATATATATTATGAAATGATTAAATAACATAATATTTTAATTTTAGCTGTTGCCCGAGGTAGACAATAGGGGGCTGTTTCCTAAAAAAAATAGTTCTACATTATCAAAGCCTTCTGCACCTGCGTTTTCAGTCTTGCCATCAAAATTTACTGCTTGGGAAATTGACCCATACCTGTTTGGTTACTGTGACGTGCAACTTACGTTTAAAGCTCACAGATAAGTACCCGGCTTTTATTTGGATAAAAGCGAACAATAAAGGCTCCATAAAACAAGTTATCCATTCAATACACACCTCAAAATGCCAGCGATATGACTTGGGTCCTTCCCGCGATATTTCAGAGGCATTATCGTGGAAATATTCGCCGTTAATGTATTCGGTCGTGCTAGAATGGTATGGAAATTTTCGGGGCAGGTATGGGAATTAAATACCGGCGATGTGACGTGATATTTTAATATCAGACCTCTTGGTTTGGAATTTTTGGTTGGTTAATCAGTTCTCCCACGCTGGTCAAGGAGCAAAGAAAAAAGGGAATGTACCAGTGGCTTCTCTTTTCGCGCAGATGGTAAAAGCCCTTCGAGGGAATGGGCGAAAATCTTAGGAATCGTGTTATACGCGATGCGGCTGGCAACCCATCACTATTTTGATTCTCCTTTCCACCTATACGCTCACAATCATCATCCAAGATGCCACAGACAGACACACAGACTTATAACACC
Source organism: Pandemis heparana (assembly GCA_963854515.1). Taxonomy (NCBI): domain Eukaryota; kingdom Metazoa; phylum Arthropoda; class Insecta; order Lepidoptera; family Tortricidae; genus Pandemis; species Pandemis heparana. The sequence continues at coordinate 15,172,406 of OY978015.1, read as the reverse complement.
CCTCTTTTTTCGTCGGGGGTTAAAATAATCTAGTGTGGAAATTACCGAGAATGTTTGATGAATAGTTATTTGCTAGTTCGGTACAGTAGTCTCCCAGGAGCGCAGCAATCCTACGGCCAGGGGCAATATTTATCTCAATTAAAGGAAAACTTTTGCCCCTCGGAGCTGCGAGTTGTATTGTAGGCGTATGTGTGTGTGAGTGGGAGGAAAGTAACGTATTATGATCGTATAATGTCAAGCATGGCCTGGGGCCTGGGGCTATAAACAAGCTACAGCAAGCTATAGTGACGGTGGGTATATTATGTTGTATGCTGGTCTGGCTGTAAAGAAAAAACATAGTATGTATCAGTTGCTTCTCTTCCCACGCATATAGCAAATGTCCATCGAGAGAATGGCCGAAAATCTGAGGAATCATGTTATAGGCCATGCGGCTAGCAACCCATCACTATTTTGCAATAATTTGATTTGATTCGTTCTGTATAAATATAGCCAATTACATTTTTTTATATAAAATAGGATGGAAAATTGGTCACCTCATGATAAGTGAGCACCACCACCCATGGGCATCCGCAACACCAAAGGATTGCAGATGTGTTGCCAACCTAGTGGACTAAGATGGAATAAAAACCTCATGTGTCAGTAATCTAGTCCAGTAATTTACGGTATTTAATTAATATTAATAAGATTTCATCGTTAGCTTCTAGAACTGTGCACTGCATTTGCCTTGAAATGCTGCGTTAGCAAGAATAAATTCTGTTAACGACTTACCCCCTTATTCATAAACGCACTATAGGTCTCTGCTAACTTAGTAATCGTTCGTCCTTATCTATGAAAGGTAAGTGTCAAAGTGACAGATAAGGACAAACGATTACTAAGTTAGCAGAGGCCTATAGAGCGTTTATGAATAAGGGGATTAAGAGTCACCTCTGTAGTTAGGATAACCAAGCTGCGTGTAAAAAAACAGGGTACCTACTTAAATTCCAACAATTTTAACAAAAAGGAGATAGCGTGGGCCGTTTTCTAACTCACTTACAAACTCCCAAATTTCTCGGCCAACTTCTGATACTGTTATGACGAACAATATTAACATAATGGGGAACGAGTTGCCTATTTGTTATTGAATATTCCAAATATTCCAATATTGGCTTCTCCCCATACTTTATGAGGCAGTGTGTGTTCATTAGTTATATTTATTTTCTCCAACTTTTAGCGATAGATCCCTACGTATTAAGTTTTGAATATTATTCGTCAGTATCCCTTACGGGATAGGCAGGGCCTAAGGTAACAATACCTAGAGGCCACGTTTAGCGTGATTGTGGGCGTATAGGTGGAAAGGGGTAAGTAATACGAGATATAACAACTTATTATCTAATGTTCATAATATATACGCCCACTTTATATAAACTCGTTTAGTATAAAGTTTACTGGATATAATGAACGAAAATTATAATCTAAAAATATCTAATTTTGTAAGGTATAACGTTGTTTATATATAATATCAATTGAAATAACGATCAAAGCATGTAATGTTCATAACAGCTAACATCAAAAAACATAATGCACAGTTGTTTATTGAATTTGCTATGTGGTTAGGGGGTTTTCTAGGTGGTTATAAAAAAAAAACAGCAACAGTGTCTTGCAGCTGTTTCAGTTAGGTTAAATGTTTGTTATGTTAAAAGAAATTAGGCCATATAAATCTTATACAAATTGAAGTTATATAAAAATAACGTTATATAATTTAAGCTTTATACGTTAAAAAATTATACTTTTTGCTGTTATAGCTAACGTTCATTATATCTTGTGAACGTTATTATTATGAAATTAGATATTTTGTAGTTATATCTCGTGGGACGCACCCGGTGGAAGGACGAATCAAAACAGTGATGAGTTGCTAACCGCTACGCCTGTAACACTATTCCTAGGATTTGACCACCCGAGTTGGACACCAGAATGCATTAATTTTTGAAGTGAAAACCTCTTTAGCGGCGCTGAGCACTTTTTGGGATAGGTAAAAAATGTTAAGGCGCTGTCAACAGCAAATGACCTTGAGCAGCGCCACTCTTTACACATACGGTTCACATGCCTGTGAGTGAAAGAGAAGAAACTATTCCGGCAGCTTGGCGCGCGTCTAAAATCTTGCAAATAAGACACAAATAAGAAGAAATAAAAAAAAGTATGGATTATTTGTGAAATATGACTCGTTAGCCGTGTAGGTATGAATATGTTGACTTCATGTTTTTAATTGCAGACCCATACGTCGAAAAAATAAAGACATAGAACCGTTTAATGATGATTTTAAGACCAATCTTTGCAATTATTTTCTATCGAGCCGATTTTGTTCAATTATATATCGAGTCCGTCTAGCGTGTTTGAAATATGATGAAAATTAACATTATATTTATTTTGTATTTTTTTTTGCGTGTAGTTTTTCTTAAAAAAGTGCTTAAATAACATCAATTTCAACAAAATTAGGTGTTGTCAGCCTCTTAAACTCGCGTCAGGCGTAAGACGGAGGGAGAGTTTAAGCACCAGGATATCAGATCCTCTAAGAATTTATTTTGAAATACGAATGAATCGCGTTCGATTTCTGAAGTGTTTTTTTGTTGAGTCGTGGAGCAAAAGTACTAGGGCATCAGCACATTGTTAGATAATCTCAGCTGCTGTTTTCACTTCTTCCGGCACTCCCGCAGTGCTGCCCGTCGCTTTTTTCATTATGAATTGCATGGCGTTTCTTCAATGACTAGGTACACGTTGCTGTCGAAACTTGGAAGCGTCGATTCGGTTAGCTAACCTTTTCCAAAATGTAGAACCTTTATAGGTAACAGGAGGTAAATAAGATATTTATAACCGGCATAAATACAACAATTCCAGCTTTCAGCCTTCATTCGGGTGCCGAGAAAAAAGTTAATGTGTACTCGTAAAAAATTCACGACCATCCGTCTGTCTGTTTAAGGTAGTGTGTGGATTTGTGAAGGTTTTATGTGTTTGACAATCCTATTGTGACGACAAAACATTTATTTCTCTATAGAGCCTAAGGAAACAACTTCCAATTTCCTGCTGCAACATTCCCTGAGCGGTACAATTTAGGGATCTTTAAAAAGGGAGCCTTTCTTTTATTGAAAGGGCCGGCAACGCACCTGTGATTCTCCAAGTCTTGCAGATGTCCCTGGGCGATGGAGATTACTTTCCATCAGGTCACCCGTCTGCTTATTTGCCCTCTCTTATTTTTATTTTATTTATTGGGAAAGCAAACAGCCTACAATAATACATTAATTATTAACACATAAGGGTGAAACATAAGCCAGTAAAGTTTCCACTAATAAATCTACACATAATCAGAAATTGGTACACAAAATCTAACAATCTAATGACACTAAGCCAAAATACACTAATAAAAAAAAACTGAATGACCACGCTTAGCATTATTGTGGGCGTATAGGTGGAAAGGGGAGTCAAAAGTCACATTAATAAATAAAATATTATCTAAGATGTTATTTGACAAGTGGTCCCATGACGCCCGAACTTGACACTCGCATTGAAATAAAAAACCCCAACAAATCGGGTAATCGGGCCCTTCCGAGACCGAGAGGTGTAACCGGACTACGGAAAAATCTGTGTCAAAGCAAATAGACAACACCAGTACGCGTATAACGTGTAGAATAAAATGAATCCCATCAAAAACATAAATGTGAAATGATAGCCAAATTTCTAAACGACACTGAAAATTAGAACACAGAAAAATCCGAAAAGTAAAGCTATAGCTGGGAACCGAACCCGGATCCTCGTCATTCCATGACGCGTGCTATACCCCTCCACCTCCCACAGCAGATGAGTAAGCTTTAAAATTTTTCTATCTGTTACTACTTGTTACTATGCGAATATTTGTCGCCAAGCGTCATCTGTTTGAATGATGTTGTCTGTACGACACAATTACAAACTGCCGGGGTAGGTACATCGACTGCTCTCCAGGGACGAGAGAAGGCGCTGTTTTTCAATCAATCAATCAATCAATCATTTATTTGATAAAAGTAGGTGGTACAAGTATAGGTGACACAATAAAATGAGTTTCTCCACTTTTTGCCATTTTAGGCGTACAAATATTTAGGAGGGTTGCACCAAACGACAACCACAGCAGAACTACGCATGCACAATTAGTTGTAAAAAAAGAATTATAATAAGCTTTACAGAATAAATTAAATTAAAATTAATACAGAAGATCAAATCAAATAGAATAAAATAAAATATAGTCAATTAAGATCACATCAAATACAGTTTTAAGAATATAATCGGCCTGACAAATGAAATTATATTACAAATTAACACAAATAAATTAATCAAATCAAATAGAAATTAAATCACATGTAAGGAAATCAGGTTACTTAAGTTATGTCAAAATCTAAAAAATGGATTAGGCTTCTTATTGTTGCTAATGATAGGTATTATCAATTGGACCACCCAAGTGTTGCCACACAGATTTGTTTTCTTTCCCACTGTCTCTGACGTTCGTGTCGTCGTCGCAATTTTTAGTTTTAGGCAAAAGGGTCACACTGAAAATCAGCGCTGCGGCCTGCCGCAGCAACATGCTGAGTGTGGCCCTTTTGGCACTTGCGGCACATGTAATATTTTTTGAAATGTTCTTTTTTGTTTTTTATTTTATTTTTTATGTGTCGTTTTGTGTCAATAAATGTTTTCTTTCTTTCTTTCTTTCTTTCTTTATCAAATGAATCAAGAATTCTACTTCTACTAGATTTATGAGAAACGAAAAATCAAAGACGTTATGCAAAACATTGCGCAATGATTTCGTAACAAATTGGTGGGAAAGCATCAAGTAGGTCAATGGTGTCTCATTCCATTGGTAATGCGATAGCCTTGCCTGATCTCTGCTAAGGGTCTCGACTCGACGATAACCGATACGAGTAATAAATATGATACAAACATAAGGAAGCTTCCACTGTGGAGCGACTTTCTCAAATCTTTTTACAGAAAACATGGTAAATACTGAAATGCACGTAAACATTTCCTTACTTACATACGAGTAAGGTAATAAGGCACGTCTTTATCCCTTACGGGGTAGATAGATCCTAAAGTGACAAGACCTAAAGGCCAAGTTTAGTAGACCGACCGCTTAAAGGAGTCCTCGCACGCGCGATGCAGGGGCGCGGGGTGGGATGACCAAGGGGACCGAGAGGCGCGGGCGGCAGGCGCACTACACGCCGCACCTCTCTCGGTCCCCTTTGTTGTCCCACCCCACGCTGTGCCGCGCGGACGAAGACACATTTAAGCAGTCGGTATATAATTATACTAGCTTAGCTTCTGCCCGCGACGTCTGCGTAAAATTAGCAATTGACATGTTTATCGCTATCCCGCAGGAACTATGCAATATCCCAGGATAAAAAGTAGCCTATGTTTCAATCTAGAGTACCAGCTATCTCCGTACCAAATTCTATCCAAATCCGTTCAGTCGTTTCAGCGTGAAGATGCAACAAACATACACACACTCACTCACATCGTCACTCACAAACTTTCGCATTTATAATATTAGTAGGATTTTTTCCGCATTTATAAACACCGCCTCTGCAATTACTCTAAAAACGTGAACCTCATTAATTTTCCAAAGAAAATGTTTAACCTAAAAACTGCATTTCCTTAACGTTTTTCATCAGCTAAGTGCAATAAGGTAAGTGGCTAGATTAAACCGAAAGCCTCAAGGCTGCGGGAGTTTTGAACGCGAGACCGGCTCGAGTATGTATATACATACATAAATCACGACTATTTCCCTTACGCGATAGACAGAGCCAAAAGTAGGTAAGGCCTAAAGGCCCTAACAGGGTTCATGTCTTGAATCTAATTATTATACTATGTAAGACCTAATGTACGACATGATTACTATGCAATAAATGAATTATGAATTATGAATTAGGCCATGTTTAGCATAATTGTGGGCGTATAGGTGGAAAGGTGATTTTTAGGGTTCCGTACCCAAAGGGTAAAAACGGGACCCTATTACTAAGACTTCGCTGTCCGTCCGTCCGTCCGTCTGTCACCAGGCTGTATCTCAAGAACCGTAATAGCTAGACAGTTGAAATTTTCACAGATTCTGTATTTCTGTTGCCGCTATAACAACAAATACTAAAAACAAAATAATAATAATAATTAATGGGGCTTCCATACAAAAAACGTGATATTTTAGCCCTTTTTCATGGCTACCACTCGCCGAGCTAGATCTCAAGAACCGTAATAGCTAGACAGTTGAAATTTGCACAGATTATGTATTTTTATTGTGGCTACAAGAACAAATACTAAAATCAAAATAATAACAATAATTAAGGGGGGCTCCCATACAACAGAGTAGTTGTTGGCGTTCTAACAGAGTAACGTTAACAGAGTAGTTGTTAGCCTTTTTTCTGGTACGGAACCCTTCGTGCGCGAGTCCGACTCGCACTTGGCCGGTTTTGTAAAATTGTGTGTATGCTCTATTTGTGTGTCTTTCAAAAGAGAATGTTTGTCGAGGCATAAGCGTGTTGTGTATACTATAGTACATAATTAAACAAATATGTGCAAGGGAATGCGTGAAAATATGAGGAATCATTTGGTATAGGCGATGCGGCTAGCAACCCATCACTATTATGATTCCCCTTTCCACTATACGCCCACAATCATGCTAACGTGGCTTGAGGTCTTGTTACCTTAGGCTCTGTCTACACCGTAAGGGATAAAGACGTGATGTATGTATATATGTATGTACTTTGGTAAACATAATACAGCTCACGTTGATCCATCGTTACGTTTCTGGTGTAGGTAAAAATACAACAATTCTAGCGCTGGGACTGTAATACCGATATTGTTTCGTTATTTATCGACACTGGCACTGTTACTAAAATATCGATAAAAGAAATACTATCGATATTTAAGTAGGTATCTATTTGAGCAATTTTTTTACGTGGCTTGCTTGGTTTTTTGTCAAGATTGTTTCATTGTTCTGGAGGAAAAAAAGCATGTATACGGCAGGAATAAAAATATTTTTACCAGAATGTGTTTATAAGTTAAGAGGGTGCATCCGTGCTGAGCTCGCAACGTCGCATTTTTGGTGATTTTTTGCGATTATTTCACAGAAATTTTTCCACTTGAAACGACCGCGCGCCGCGAACTCAAGTTACATACAAATAATACCGTCACGCCTCTTTCCAACAGGTGTAGGCAGAGACTACTTTGTTCCACTTGCTACGATCCTGACATACCTCGTTCGCTTCATCCACATTCATCAACCTCTTCATACATGCTCGCCGGTTTCGGGTACTCTTGACCTGGCCTTTTTCCAAAACATCCCCAATTTGATAACGGAACTCAAATTAATTTCTAAACGACACTGAAAATTAGAACACAGAAAAATCCGAAAAGTAAAGCTATGGCCGGGAATCGAACCCGGGTCCTCGTCATTCCGTGACGCGTGCTATACCCCTACACCACCCATAGCAGGTGAGTAAGCCTCCGAATTTTTCTATCTGTTACCAACTGTCACGTGACCTTCTTACTATGCGAATATTTGTCGCTAAGCGTCATCTGTTTGAATGATGTGTCTGTACGACACAATTACAAACTCCCGTGGAACATGTACTGCTCACCAGGGACGAGAGAAGGCGCTCAACAACTCAACTCAAGTTCTTGCCAAAAAATATAATTACAAAAAATATCGATATTATCTAAAGTATCGATATCAGTCCCCGATCTAGCGTCGTAAGATCAGAAGTTACTGCAAACAACGCCACGGCACGTAGTTGATATAGTGCGCAGTATATGTAGGGTTACCACGGGTTATTCCACGCTAGACTGGGAGCAAAGAAAAACATAGAATATACCAGTTGCTTCTCTTCCCCCGAATCCGACAAGCATGTATGAAGAGATTGATTAATGTGGATGAAGCGAAAGAGGTATGTCAGGATCGTAGCAAGTGGAACAAAGTAGTCTCTGCCTACCCCTGTGGGAAAGAGGCGCGACGGTATGTATGTATGTGTATATTCTCTTCCCGCGCAGATGGTAAAAGCCCATCGAGGGAACGGGCAAAAATCTTAGGAAGCATATTATAGGCGATGCGGCTAGCAACCCATAACTCTTTGATTCCCCTTTCCATCTACACCCACCTTCATGATAAACGTGGCATTTAGGTATTATTAAAATAAAGGGAAAGTTGTATGATGAAAAGTGACCCGTAATTATTGCTCGTCGGTGTATTTTATACAGAAATTACTCGTACACTACGATCGTGGTATAGTACTTACCCAGTATGATTAAAAGCTTAAAGGTTTTTGTGGCGAGCGCTACAAAAGGTATCTGCCTTGGTTTACCTGGAAAATAAAAATATCATATAAATACATGCTTGTTTCACTGGGGATCAGTATCAAAATTATATCTCTCTTCTTTGCTTGTAAATGTATTGCAATGCAAAGAATTCGTTTATCGCTATCCCGCGGGAACTACGCAATTTTCCGGGATAAAAAGTAGCCTATGTGCTATTCCAGACTTTTCTCTATCTATGTGCCGAATTTCATCCAGATTCGTTGGGCCGTTCTGGCGTGATTGAGTATCTAACAAACAAACATTCATCCATCCATCCATCCATCCATACTTTCGCATTTATAATAATTAGTTAGATAAATAAAGCAATAGTAAGCGAAGTTCCTCGTTACAAGCTGGCGTAATTTAAACGAAAGTTAAAGCCTTTGCGTCTTTTCTTGTCTTTGGTCAAAGAAAGAAAGAAAGAAGACATTTGTTCTTTTTTGCATGACACACAATTATAAGAGCATAATACAAAAAAAAGAAAAGAAAAAAAACATATAAACTATAAGAGCATCTAACTAATATTATAAATGCGAAAATATGGATGGATGGATGGATGTTTGTTTGTTTGTTACTCAATCACGCCAGAACGGCCCAACGAATCTGGATGGAATTCGGCACATAGATAGAGAAAAGTCTGGAATAGCACATAGGCTAGCGATAAACGAATTCTTTACAGACGAAGTCGCAGGCAACAGCTAGTAAGAGCATAAGCAAGCTTAAACATAGACATCGTGAATGCAAACTTCTAGAGAGTATACATACATAATACATAAATCACGTCTTTATCCTATACGGGGTAGACAGGGCCTACGTAAATAAATAATTATTGCAGAATAAATAATAAATAAATAAATATTATGGGACAAATTACACCAATTGACCCAGTCCCAAACTAAGCAAAGCTTGTGCTATGGGTACCAGAAAACGGATAAACATACTTATACAATGTAGATAAATACATACAACATCCATGACTCGGGCACAAACATTTGTATTCATCATACAAATGCCTGCCCCTACCGGGATTCGAACCCGGGACCTTTAGCTTCATAGTCAGGGTCGCTAACCACTAGGCTATCCGGTCGTCATGCAGAATATCTAATTCTACGCAGACGAAGTCGGGGGCAGAAGCTAGTATGACAATAAAATAAACAAAACCAATAATTATGGATTACCTACTCCGAATGGGAGAGGATCGTGCTGCCAAGAGGGCGTACGTGGGACGACCGACTGGTCGCCGCCCGGTTGGGCGACCCAGGTATCGCTGGGGGGACAGTGTCCAGGCGGATTTGCGACGTCTTTAAGTCGACGACTGGCAAGAAGCTGCGCACGATCGGGACAGATGGCGTGCTCTCGTTTCGGAGGCCAAGACCCTATTTGGGTCCCTGAGCCAAATTAGTTAGTTAGTAGTTAGTTTAATAATTATAGATACGTCATTCACGAAGTAGTGTCAGTAGGTACACAGTACACTCGTTTTTAGTTGTGGCGTGCGATGTCATACTCCATTCTCTCTAAATGTAGCACCCAAAACAATAGAAGTTGCAAACTTAACTTTAGCGCAAATTACTTGGCAACGAGGCCGTACTAAAATTTTATTAGCGAACCAAATAAAGAATGAATTCGCCAAGTTCGGTAATCGAAGGCGAACTCGGCTCGGACAGCACTTGGCGTTAAAAGGGCCGTGTAATAAGGGGCCAAGTGAGGTTCACTTACTGCTCTTGCTATTGTTCAAGAATTCGATGAAACGGGTTCATTTTAACGCATTATTAGCCCATTTAGGCTAATGGTATTCGAGCTCGTTGACTTGATGTAAGAGTCGTTTGTCAAACTTGTTAGTGGACGTTTGCGCTCAATGTGAAATACACATCAACGTCTAACTAATATTATAAATGCGAAAGTATGGATGGATGGATGGATGTTTGTTTGTTAATCAATCACGCCAGAACGGCCCAATGGATCTGGATGAAATTTGGCACATAGATAGAGAAAAGTCTGGAATAGCATATAGGCTACTTTTTATCCCGGAATATTGCTTAGTTCCCGCGGGATAGCGATAAACGAATTCTTTGCTGACGAAGTCGCTGGCAACAGCTAGTACATACATAAATCGTGTCCTTGTGGGACAGAGCCTAAGGTAACAAGACCTAGGCCACGTTTCGCTTGATTGTCGGCATGTAGATTTTCGCCCATACCCTCGATGGGTTTTCACTATCTACGCGGGAACCATAAACGTATAATGGGTTAAAATAAAATACATAATGGTTCAAAATGAATAATGTGATTTTCTCAAAAAATTGCCAATTGCAGAATTGTTATAAACTAAACCTAACCTAATCTAACCTAAACCAATCTATATACCATTTTCATTCTTACCTGTCCTAATTGGTAAACAAAATTCTAACCTCAAAACGTCTCATTTTTGTTATTTTTTAAATATTTCATCGTACATAAAGGAACTGGAGATAAAATATCAGCAAAATTATGTACAAAATATTACCTCAGGTTTATTTGATAACATAATACACCTTATTCTTTACAAAAAATTGCACATTGAGGTAAGAATGAAAGTGGTATAGATTACACTATCAAAAAAACATCTAGCAAATAGTTTAACAGAAAGGCACTTGTCCGCGAGTGCGAGTGTTTTTAGTATGGAACTTTTGTCGCCCGGCGACAATAGCAACAAGATTTCCATACTAATACGATTATGTTTATGTTTATGTTTATTTGATCATTCAATATAAAATTACATCACACACTAATACGATTTCCATACGGGGACCAGCATGGAAGATACAACGATACACGATGATTTTTAATCAGTGATCAGGTGCCCATTTTTTTAATATTAAAATCGCAGTTACATCGAATCAAGCTCTTTTTGTTTCTGTGGTTTTTTTAATTCCGAGTAATTTTTGAACATTAATGGACAATGAACGTTTCGAATAAACATGAATGAAAAAGTACGTTATTGGGGATGAGAGCGAGTAGTTTGGACAGAGATGCTCGATGCAGCTGTTGCACTCGCTCTCGATCTTAACAACACTATTTATCATTCATGTTTATTCTGAACACGGCAACTGTCAAACACATTAAGAAACTAAAAGCACACGTATGTATTTTTACGTAAAACAACGTCCAAGAACTTCCGCTTCCCAAAGAACACAATCCACTTTCCTGCTTTTAGAAAACCAAGCAAACTCTCAACGTTATAAATCCCCATCAATTTTCTTAAACCATCAAAATTCTTATACAAGCCATTCTTGCAGAAAATTTCGAACTGAATAAACAGCGTCACAGTCATTGGAGCGTAGTATATCCCGTATATTAACACTGAAGCCTCATCGTGGTCACCGCGCGTGCAACCCAGTTCACGCCGGCTGAATTATCTTTGATCTGCTCGTACGTGCCGTTCCGCCTTCCAAATAAGTGCCGGGGATGACATACGGCGCGTTAACTACAGCAGGAACGTGGCATCTATACCAGTATTTTTTAACTTTTAGAATTTCACAAAGCCCCTGTCGAAACTTATTGGAAAAGAAAACGAAACCCAATAGAAAAACATCACTTTAAGTTTCTGTGTTGCCGGTAGGTAATGAGGTTTCGAATCTTACTACAAATAAAAGAATTAAGAATGTTTAGAACAGTTTATTTAAAAAGCTTAGGTAAATTAATCCAGGGTCGCAGTCGCGTTTGGTCAGACAACTTCAAGCTCAAAATCGTTCCTGCCGTTCACATCAGTACCTACTTCATGGCCAAGGTGGATTTACCACTAATCTTTTTATTTTTGTTTTTGTGTTTTTATGTTTTTTATGGTTGTTAGTGGTAATAAACATTTTTTCCTTCGTTCTATCTTTAAGGGTGACCGGTAGCGTCACAGAAGATGCAGTCTCGTGTTCCAGTACCCTCGCAGCTGCCAGCTCAGTTAACCTGCCTACAGGGAGGCCTATACACACAGATGTGGTTACTCTCTGCTTCCAAAATTGAACGGTTAATCTAACTAATATTATAAATGCGAAAGTATGGATGGATGGATGGATGGATGTTTGTTTGTTACTCAATCACGCCAGAACGGTCCAACGGATCTGGATGAAATTCGGCACATAGATAGAGAAAAGTCTGGAATAGCGCATAGGCTACTTTTTATCCCGGAAAATTGCATAGTTCCCGCGGGATAGCGATAAACGAATTCTTTGCAGACGAAGTCGCTGGCAACAGCTAGTAAATATTATATTTATGGTACCTCCGCTGCCGACTGTTAGCTATGAAACGGATGCCTGGGACGCCTCCGAAGAATGCAGTCTCGTGCCCTCTTGAAAAGGATCCACAAGGATATCCACGTTTCCCCGAAGATTGAAACAGGAAGCAGACGGCTGCTATACCATGCAGCCACAGGAGTACTCTCACCCTTACAGGGGAACCCTTACCCTTAGGGGGGATTTCAGGGGAACTTGCGTCCACCATAGAACACCTCCTGGGAGAAAGGTGAGTCCTGCGATGTCCTGGTGACCTGTTGTCAACTCCAAAGAGGTGTTCTGCCTCCACAGGCTTCAATATAAGTTAAACTTCTCTACCACGGGTGCAGTCACATCGCAAGCATACCACAATAACTGATCGATTTCCACAAAAACAGCAACAAACCACTCCCAAACGCGTGTCAAATAAAATGGCTGCCGCTAGATCGCCCTGTGACAAGGCACCACGGAATTCCAATCTCAAATCATACCGTCCCTCTCATTTACATCATCATGACAATAGGTACGAGCGGAATGGCGCAAAACAAACTGCTAACCTAAACCTGACCGCTCCCGTAGGCTTATTGTCTAACTCGCTCGCGTCTTAATTTTGACAGTTCATGTATGGGCTGACAATTGGCATCAGAATCAGCTAGCTGTCACATTCATACAAGAACTGTCAAAATGAACCCGATGGCGATTGCGAGCGAGTTAGACAATAAGCCTACCGTACCCGCACAAGTCCGCAATATGGCGTCGTGTGTTCCCTATGCGGTGTTATAAACACGCCACTTATCTTTAATGCCATAACCAGCCGGGACGAGGTGCGATCCTAAATGAATTAAGTAGCAGGCTTAAGGCTAGAACACGTATAGTATGCTTGTATCTTTTAACCTAGTTAGGACGGAAATGATACCTATAGCGCGAGATATTTAAATTATGCGCCAAGGCAGTAGTCTTTGAAAAATACTTTCGAAGTATTTTTAATATCATCATCATCTTCAGCCTAAATTATGTCCCATGGACCTCCTCTCAGAATCTTTTGACATTGAAAACCCCTTTGCAAAATAATAGTCTAATTTATTTTTTAAATAAACAATGATCTCATTCCTTGCGTTGCGTTCGGCTGAAAAGTATTTCATTACAGTAGTTACCAGACTTAAACCGAATTAAAACATTTTATCCGGAAAAGTCAAAGGTTGTCGTGACCAAAACCATTAAAACAATGTTTTTTTCTTTTTTGCACAACTACCATTATACAACACGGCGCTGTGACAGTAACAGTAAGGCTGGAGTTTTAAAACTCCACAACTTACTGTTACCATGCACGCCATGATCGTAGAAAATCAGCCATTTTGATTTAACGTGCAACTTTCCTGAATAAATATTTACCTTAGCCCCGGTATTTTGGGGTCTCAAATAAATAGAAACGAATCACTTGTGTTTTTGAAACGATTAATTGTGGTTGCATAGTTCCGTCCATCCTCGCCTATAATCTATACTCTATACACTAACACACACACACAAATCACGTCTACCTATATCCTTTATGGGGTAGACAGAGTCTAAAAGGTAACAAGACAAGCCCACGAGTATAACGTGATTCCTGCGATTTTCACCCGTTTCCTCGATGGACTTTAGTAGGTATAGATTTGGATAAAAACGCCAACAAATGTGTAGAGTCATACATACATACATACACAAATCACATCTTTATCCTATACGGGGTAGACAGAGCCTAAGGTGAAAAGACCTGCAGACCACGTTTAGCACGATTATGGGCGTATAAATGGGAAACGGAATCAAAATAGTGATGGGTTGCTAGCCGCATCGCCTATAAGATGATTCCTAAGATTTTCGCCCATTCCCTCGATGGGCTTTTACAGTGCGCGGGAAGTGAAGCAACCGGTACATTCTATGTTTTTTCTTTGCTTCCAGACCAGCATGGAAGACCAACCCTCTTATTCATAAACTTCGTAAACGCTCTATAGTCTTCTGCTAACTTATCATTATCCGTGAAAGGTAAATGTCAAAGTGACAGACAAGGACAAACGATTGTTAAGTTAGCAGAGGCCTAAAGAGCGTTTATGAATAAGAGGGTAGAATGTGTAGAGTCGCTACTCATTATTTAACAAATACCCACTTATTATTGCTTATTCAAAAGACCCGGATCGGACCATCGAATTTAACAAATAACTAACGCGCCTGAACAGACAAACAAGAAGAACACTCAAACTCGCGCTGGACCGGTTTTTATGCTTTTGTCCAAGTTTTTACCCTCTAAAAAGTCAGCCCGTTATTTAAGTCTGGGAAGTTTATAATGGTGGTATGAATATGCAGAGTTACCGTTAGGTATCACCTGCGGTTTTCATAATGGACTCAATTTTAAAATATTTACATTTGTGTTGCAGCATAGTTACCGAATACTGAGTGAGTACTTTAATTAAACCTTACCCGACTCCCGCTGGCGCTGGAAACTAACCTTTTTCCTGACATTACTTTTTGTTGACTTTACCTACTTGCATTATCATCCGTCCTACATACATACATATCGTCACGCCTCTTTCCCACAGGGGTAGGCAGAGATTAATTTGTTCCACTTGCTACGATCCTGACATACCTCTTTCGCTTCATCCACATTCATCAATCTCTTCATACATGCTCGTCAGTTTCGGGTATTCTTGACCTGGCCTTTTTCCAAAACGTCCCCAATTTGATCACGGAACGTCCGCCTAGGGCTTCCCCTCCCAACGCACCCATTCACACCTACATAATGTGTACCAAATTTCAAGTCAATCGGACTAACCGTTAAAGAGTTTCCTCCTGCGGAGACAAATTCTTACCGGGTTCAGATATGCAAAGTTTCAGCTCAATCGGTTGAAGATATAAAGAAAGAAAGGAAAAAAAAGTTCATATATATTAAAATATGACAATCGCAAAAGTGGGTAGTTAAAAATAAAAATCTGCTTCAAAGTTGAGCTGCAAGATTCCATCCAGATAAACTTGAAGGTTAAACAAACTTACCTGAAGTGAAGTTTGACCGTAATTATACGAGTCGTTGCATCCGAAGAGATTTATAATATTCACTATGTAGTACACTCCTCAATGTACTAGGCATCGAACACAGTTTTAGAGCTAGATTAAAAAAAAAAACACATTTTACTCTATGCCCGTCGGTTATAGACTCCCGCGCTTACCAAACAAACGTCATTCTTTTTAGAGAGCTACTATTTCGAAAAACTATGTATTGTTTGAGCTAGGCTAGCCAAAACCAAGGGGCTTATTTTGACAAAAAATAGGGAGGGTCGGGTGTATAAATCTCTTCGGATGCAACGACTCGTATAATTACGGTCAAACTTCACTTCAGGTAAGTTTGTTTAACCTTCAATTATACTTCGTCGTTGCATCCTCGAGATTTATAATATTCACTATGTAGATGTTTAGCGATTTTGAGAAATAGTAAAATAATTTTAACAAACAATAAATGTATCATTTATTTTTTATTGTCAAACAAAACCTGTTACAAATTATACACGGCTTCAGCGAAAACGTTATCTTCATTAGTGATTAATGGTCTATTATAGAATTTACTAAAGACTAAAGAGTTTCCCGTCCAACCTGCGGATCTCTTAATTATATCAATTGAGACGCCTCTGCGATCAGCCGCTGAAGTTGCGGCGTGGCGAGCGCTATGCGCTGTGAACACGGTAGTGTCTATACCACTGGCAGCTAGCATTTGTTTAATCCAGCGACTGATCGTAGATGCGCTGGCATTATGGAAGGGTTTTCTAGTAGTAAGAATCAACTTATCGGTATTCTGCCCACACCTTAATAATTTCGTAGACTCAATATAGGACGTCAATGTCCTGGCTGGGCAGATTTCCGCTTTGTCGCGAAAGAAGGGTATAATTAAGCGAGGAATTTGTTTACCTGGGCCCGAAGTCTTAATCAAATCATTAACAATTATCACAATATTCATATCTGTAACCGTTATATTAGTGATACGTATTAGCGATAGCGTCTGTACTCGTTGTGCAGTCGACAATGCGAGCAGAGTTACCAACTTTTTTGCTAACAAATCTAGGGGCAAACTTTCATTTGGGTACAAAGCGGACACGTGATCTAGTACTTTGTTGGGGTCCCACGTGACTTGGTATTTTGGAAAGCAAGGCTTTTTTCTGTAAACTCCTTTGAGGAACCTAGTGACAGAATCATTTGTGCTGAATTTTTTACCTAGTAAAAGACCAAGTGCTGACCTGTACGAATTCAGTGTGGAGTAATTGGCTCCGAGATTAAATTCATTCGTAAGAAATGAAAGTACCATGGGAATTGTAGGTGATAAATAATCAATGATATTATTAATCCTAGCAAA
The DNA here is from genome assembly GCA_963854515.1 of Pandemis heparana. Taxonomy (NCBI): domain Eukaryota; kingdom Metazoa; phylum Arthropoda; class Insecta; order Lepidoptera; family Tortricidae; genus Pandemis; species Pandemis heparana. Next base: position 15,155,462 of record OY978015.1, on the reverse strand, counting down.
TTGCCACCATTTTTGCGTAGCTACGTTATATTGTCGTAATGAATTTACCGATAGAGAAGCTATCATGACTTCAATAGTATCAGCGGCTAATGCTTGTCGAGAAAATGCTTCCCTGATAAGAGACACGATGCCAGGGTAAGCCTTCGGCGAAGGGGGTGTCGTGTTCTGAAAGGAGATAACAGAAGATCATCATGTGGTAATAAGTATCTTGGTTCTGCGATCTGAAGCGCGACAAATAATGGATACCACGGTTGACTCGGCCAGTAGGGTACGACTATAATTCCGATGGCTTGATCGTTAATTATCTTTTGTAGGCATTTCAACACGAGTGAAAATGGTGGAAATGCATAAAAAAAATTATGCCGCCAGTTAAGGGTAAATGCATCAATGTTGAAAGCGTGTGGGTCTCGTTTCCAGGAAACGTACTTTTCACATTTCTTGTTGAGACAAGTGGCAAACAAGTCGATTTCTGGATTTCCGAAACGTTCCACGATTTCTTGAAATGCCACTTGTGACAATTCCCACTCGGTATCAACGTTGATGCGGCGAGATTCTTTGTCTGCTTCGAAGTTCTCCTTTGACTTAATATAGGATGCAAAAACAAAGAGCTGGCGTTCTTCGCACCACTGCCATATCTCTCGCGCAATATTGTTTAAGTGGGTATATTGTACGCCTCCTTGCCTGTTAATATAAGAGATGGCTGTCATATTATCTATCCTCAGTAATAATTCTTTATTTGTGAGATCTTTAGCGAAACATTTTAGGCCTATAAAAGCAGCTTTCAACTCGAGAAGATTGATGTGATTTTTAGCATCAATTGCCGACCAAAAACCACCAGAACGTTCTCCATTACATGCTATCCCCCACCCTGTTAGAGAAGCGTCGGAAAAAATTTCTAGTGCGTATCGTCCGTGTCGTATCGGATGCACGGAGACTAAGATTTGGTTTTTCCACCAGGTTAAATCGGGTTCTAGACATGAATTGAGTATCATTTTTTGGTCGTAATTTTCGCCCGATTTTTGAAGAGCCAGAAATTTTTCCCGTTCCATGCGCTTTGTGTAAAGCCAACCGTAGTCTACGGCTGGGCACGCTGAGGTTAAAAGGCCAAGGAATTTTGCGAAGTCCCGTATCGGTAAAAATCGCTTTTGAGATATATCCTTTATCGCGGTTTGAAGTTTTAGCCTTTTTGCCTGTGGCAACTTCAATGTCATATTTACGGAATCCAATTCAAACCCAAGAAATGCTTTTACTTGTGTGGGAATGGGATTACTCTTTTGATAGTTAATGATGAATCCTAGATTCTCTAACAAGGTGGTGGTGTCTCTTACATCTTTCGAGCAGCGTATATATGATCTACTTATACATAAGATGTCATCTAAATATACAACAAGAAGGTTTCCTTTCGATCGTAAGTAGGTTGCGACTGGTTTCAAAAGTTTCGTGAATACTAATGGCGCTGAGCATAGGCCGAATGGAAGGCATTGGAACTCAAATATCTGTTCTTGAAATTTAAATCTAAGGAATTTCCTATATGATTCATGAATAGGAATCGAGAAGTAAGCCTCTTTCAAATCTATAGTAGCCATGAAGCATGCTTTACAAATTAGTTTGGAGGCGGTCCTAATATCTTCCATTTTAAAGTGCTGTGGGTCAATAAATTTATTTAATTTTTTGAGATTTAATATAAATCTATATGTTCCGTCACTCTTAGGAGTCAGGAATATACTTGAAATAAATTGACCAGGACTGTATTCACATTTCACGACAGCACCTGACCGCAATAATTTGGATATTTCTATCTTAATATTCTGAATTTCAGTGGGGGAAAACGACGATCTAGCAGGTTCGTTAACTTGAACCACTGGGCTACTGAATGGAATTTTGTAGCCAGAAATGTATTGTAAAATAGAAGGGTCATTGGTTACAGTCTTCCAAGCGTCAATAAAGCGTCGCAACCTGCCAGCGTATTTCACCTCTATGTTGTCTTGCGCGCCTGCCTGGGCTGCGCCTTCGACGGCGCCGTGTACCGGTCCGCTGCTGCTGCTGGCCTCCTGGATGTTGTTTGTGGCGGACGGTAGGGCCTGGGCCCACTCAACCTGGTCCTCTGATTCTGTTTGAGTGGGCCGGTCGAGTTTCCCCGGCGTGCCCCGGGTTGATTATTGCGATACGACGTTGAGGGTTGCGGTTCAGGTCTTTTGATTTGTAGCCCCGATCGTTCGGCGGTTTTGGAGGCTTTAATTTTTTCGCCCAAATTCTCCCCGAATAGGTAGGAGTCCCTTTTCACTTCCTGGACGATGTCGAGGAATTTTTTGTCTAGACAGTAAGTTATAAGTTTCCGTCTGTTTATTGTATTCTGGTAGTGCAAATCTAGTAGCAGTTGCCCGGTTTCTGAGAGTTTCTTTATAACTTCTGTTTTATTAATTTCTTCTTTGTCGATTAATTGGGACATTAGGTTTGTCAGGGCAGCAATACCCACACCGAGTTGATTTTGAGCACTTCTGGGACGTTTATCTCTGTTTATGGTGGATTCGATGAGAATGGTAGAAATCTCAGGATTGAGTTTGGGAGCTTTCAGTATTTGAAAGTTGTCGGGGAATAAATGGCTTTCTAGCAGCTTTTGCTTTTGCTCCTTACCGAGGCCCTCCATAATAATCTTACCCCAACGTTTAGAGACCTCTTCACGTATAGGGGGCCCGAACACCTCGTCTTTGACCTTAGATTCGCCTAAGGCTTCTAATATTTCCGCCGGTAAGGCTGGTAAACTTGTAGCATTGGCGGTACTCGTGCTGGGTGTAGCGGTGTCGTTCGAATGGGTCTGATCCTCACTCGATTTTGATTGAGCGTTTGTGTCGACCGGGTTGGTCTTTGAACTTCCGCGGCTGCCTTGCGACGTGCCTCGCACCGGTATCGAAATGACTGAGTGGATACTTTGGCCCGGTATAGAACAATCAGATTCGTAATCTGGAAAGAAAACCGATGACGATTGGTATTGTCGGTTTATAGTGTAAGGGCAGGATTTAATCGCATTAAACCACTGAGCCGTTACATAATATTAGAAAGCTGAGTCGTGATCGCATCACGACATTTAGGCTTTCTTCCCAAAGGACCGCAATCACGTTACGGTACAACATTAGAAAAGGTGTAATACAGTCGGTGTGAAAGGTTTAAAAACTTATTTGAAAATATTTATAAAAAAGTACCAGAAAAATAAAATAACATGTGGGTAGATTAGACAAACGCTAAAAAACATTTTGTCTGCGGATCGCGTTTTATTTTTAAAATGCACTTCATTTTATCGAGGGTAGACTGCATTATCAAAAAAGTGAAAATAGTTTAAGATATTTCTGTATTGTAATTACCTTTACACTCGTAACTGCTGTGGCGGCCACTAAAGTCACTGCTAGTGGAACTTAGCTCCTCACTTTCTTGCAACTGTTGTTGCAAGCGTCTAATTTTTTTGCGTATATCACTAGGATCGCGAGATTTACGTTTACGTTTCCCCATTATGGGTTAAAACACAATATCACTATTATTATTGTATCGTATTCAGTTGAGAAGCAAACACTTTGTACAGTACTTTAATCAAAAAATATTTTTAACAAAAGTGACGACTCGATGCCTGCACACAAAGAAAGCGAATGACGTTTGTTTGGTAAGCGCGGGAGTCTATAACCGACGGGCATAGAGTAAAATGTGTTTTTTTTTTTTAATCTAGCTCTAAAACTGTGTTCGATGCCTAGTACATTGAGGAGTGTACTACATAGTGAATATTATAAATCTCGAGGATGCAACGACGAAGTATAACTACTTATACTTGTACACACGCTGTAAGTTAATAAAACGAAAAGCTTTAAAAAAAAAAACAAAATGAATAAAAGTCTAAAATAATCGTCAAAAAATACTACCTTGTGTGGCAAAAATTGCGTGGTCAAACCGTTGGAACAAACCAACCAAGAAAATCGTAATTTCTCATCTGTAAAAGAGAAGAAACCGGGAGCGTTCCAATCTACAAATAATTCAACTGTAATGAAATGAGTGTCACAACAAAAGAAAAACACCGGGTAGCACTCCGGGAGTGCCGGCAGAAGTGAAACTACAACCACGCACACTCGCGCAAAAAAAAAAGAAAAGAAAACTTTTTCTACACGAGATTTGAAATGCGGTCACCTGAGATAACGCACTTGACTGTTATTCCACACCTTTTACCTCTAGGCCAAACGCACATACGTTAAAGCGACGAAATTAACGTACACTTCAAAAATCGAACGCGACTCTAGACCTTCAGTCGTATTTCAAAATAAGCTCTTAGAGAATCTGATATCCTGGTACTTAAACTTTCCTTCCGTCTTACGTATGACGCGAGTTTAACATTTTTTACCCATCCCAAAAAGGGTCCAACGCTGCTCTTCAATAATTACTCAATTACAATCATTCCCATAAAATTTGACGTCCAGTTTCCCGGAAGCGGCAGGGAATGACACAACCGGTAACGGCCGGAAATGACCGCTCGCCGGATATTGCCGGCGCCGTGTGCGGGAATTGTTTCTCGCGGCATGGGGAGTATGACGAGCCCTGAGCTACTCATCATCATCACCATCAGCTTATACACGTCCCACTGCTGGGCAAAAGCATCTCAGAATGAGAGAACTTAGGGTATAGTTCCCAAGCGGGTCTTTGCGGATTGGGAACTTTGCACCATTGAATGTTTTCCTTCACCGAAAATGAATTCTAAAAAACTCAGAGGCGAGCCCGAGAAGCCATAAATGTTTTCCTTCTTTCTTTCTTTCTTTCCATAGATCAAGCCAATAGGCTACCATAGCTTTTTCTGCTTTTTCTGGGCTCCCTTGAAGGGTTTTAAATGTTAGTCAAGGCTAAATTGAAACAGTTGAAATTATTTCCATTGCCGCTATAACAACAAATACTAAAAACAGAATATCTTTGTGTCTGCCTGTCTATGTATATAACCAAAATAACTTGACCTCGAGCTGCTTACATTTGGGCTCTGCTAACGCTGAATTTTATTTTAACTTCGCGAATTTTTACGGAACCCTCGGTGCGCGAGTCTGACTCGCACTTGGCCGGTTTTTTAAATACTATCGCACTGTACAATAATCCAACTTTCAAAACAAAGAAAAAACATTCTCTATCCCATTAAGTCTTCGCAAGAGCCACAAACGATTGTAGAAAGTAAATTGGAAAACCTCAACTTTCAACAAATTCATGACTTAAATGTAAAGTAGAATGCAGCATTTCCTTGCACTAGTCAAGCTTTTTATGAAAAGATAATAACTTCCTTCAGGATATAAGACAAAGTTTATAAGCGAGCGTTAGCTCAGGGAAAGTCAATAGAAACGAAAAGAAAACGTATTTGAAATCGCGGAAAGGCTTTTTCTACCATTTTTGAATAAAATTCTGCACCATAAAGATTTATTTCTTCTTTGCCTTTTTGCAAACTGATATTATATGTAAGATTTATCTTGCCACATGATTTAGCGGACTCTACAGCGTAACAATGAAGAGGTGATGAGAAACCAGTTTTCCAGATTGGGTAATTGATACAAGAAACAAAAGGTTATTTTTGTTAAATTTACCCTTAATAAAATCATCGACTCTGTAAATCATGGTTACCCTATTTACTAGAATCAAAACCTCCTTGGTTCATAATCAGACTATTTCATTTTAATGACACTTCAGTATGGCTTCAAGTCGGTCATTAACAATTATTTGTTTTGTTGTTTCATGAAAAATGTGCTAAGTAGGTTTAGTAGGATGACCACACTGTTTAAAATAAATTATTTAATTATAATCAATGCGTGATTAAGTTTGAAAACTACATCTAAATACGTACACTACACACCTATTCCATTAGGATCCCACCTTAATGCTTTATTAAGTCGTATTAATTCTGATAACGTCCTTGATGTCATCCTGTATAATCTAACTAATATTATATATGCGAAAGTATGGATGGATGGATGGATGTTTGTTTGTTACTCAATCACGCCAGAACGGCCCAACGGATCTGGATGAAATTCGGCGCATAGATAGAGAAAAGTCTGGAATAGCAAATAGGCTACTTTTTATCTCGGAGAATTGCGTAATTCCCTCGGGATAGCGATAAACGAATTCTTTGCAGACGAAGTCACTGGCAACAGCTAGTGTGTGATTAAGTCTGAAAACTACAATTTCTAAACGACACTGAAAATTAGAACACATAGAAAAGTAAAGCTATGGCCGGGAATCGAACCCGGGTCCTCGTCATTCCGTGACGCGTGCTATACCCCTACACCACCCATAGCAGGTGAGTAAGCGTTCGAATTTTTCTATCTATTACTAACTGTCACGTGACCTTGTTACTATGCGATTATTTGTCGCGAAGCGTCATCTATTTGAATGATGTGCCTGTACGACACAATTACAAACTCCCGTGGAACATCTACTGCTCACCAGGGACGAGAGATGGCGCTGTTTTTCAAATGATAGGAAATATCAAATGAATCAAGAAATTTTTATTTCTTAATTTTTATGTTTACTTTTACGGTTTTACCGTTAGAAATTTAATTTCTAAACGACACTGAAAATTAGAACACATAGAAAAATCCGAAAAGTAAAGCTATGGCCGGGAATCGAACCCGGGTCCTCGTCATTCCGTGACGCGTGCTATACCCCTACACCACCCATAGCAGGTGAGTAAGCGTTCGAATTTTTCTATCTATTACTAACTGTCACGTGACCTTGTTACTATGCGATGATAAAAATTTCTTGATTCATTTGATATTTCTGAAAACTACATCTAAATACGTACACTACACACCTATTCTATTAGGATCCCACCTTAATGCTTTGTTAATTCTTATCACTTCTGATCACGTCTTCGATGTCACCCTGTAGGTATAATAATTATAATACCTCTAGGTCGTGTTTTGACGTGACAATGTCTGACAAAACACGCTTTCGCTTAAGCATGCCAACGTAACTCTAAAATGTACGATGCATACAAGTTCCGTGAGCAAATTACGAGCACGCTAGACTGATCTCATGCAAAATGGATAAGGCATGAATGCTTTAAGTCCGACAAAGTTAGCGGCCGACGCTGCCGGCGGACAGCCTCCGTGCATCCTTATGCAATATCTATCCCCGTGAGTCCTCGCGTACTTTATAAAGAATAAGATAGTGAGAATAACTGCTGGATGTACTACACGAAGTACAAATAGTTTTGAGACATTTAAAAAACTAGAAAGCGTTTGCGTAAACGTCTCAATAACTAGGATTGGCGGCGCCTCTAGCGGATCGAAACGGCAACTAATTGTTCTCGTGGTACTTGACATTTTAACGCAAACGCATACGAGACGCATGTTTTTTTATTTTGTTACCGAAAACTTACACTAAGCATTGTGCTTTGTTCTATCCGATAATATTACAGGCCCAATTCGACAATAATCGGTGACAACTGACAATTCAAAATGCACTGCGTAGTCAATTGATGCCAACCGGCGTAGATTACAACATGTAAAGAAAATTGACACTTGTCAGCGACCATTGTCGGGTTGGTGAAATAGAAGGATGCACTGGACCAGGCACTGCTTTTCCCCCCGGACGAGTCCAAAAACGAACCGCATTTTTTTTTAATGTGAATAGGAAGGCAAACGAGCAAGTGGATCACCTGATGGTAAGCGATCACCACTGCCCATAGACACCCGCAACCCCGGAGGGATTGCAGATGCGTTGCCAACCTAGAGAGCTAAGATGAAATGCCTCTTGTGCCTGTAATTTCCCCGGCTGTCTTACTCTCCACACCGGAACACAGCATGCAAGCATTGCTGCTTAGCGGCAGGATTAGCGAGTAAGATGGTGGTAGCGATCCGGACGGACCTTGCACAAGGTCCTACCACCCGAACTTGACCACACATGGAGGTAACCCGACTCGTACCCCTTTTTTATATCTATCGTCTAAAAAAAACATGTGACAGTAAGGTACTTTTTTTATGAAATTAAGGTAAAGGCAGTTGGAGCGTACAACGTAATCGTATTTCATTAAGTAAATCAACAGACGTAGTATGCATGTTTTATACTCGTAAGTGTTTCTCAGAAGCCCGGATTGAATAAAGTTATTTTGCCTTTGACTTTATAATCCAACGTTAAATCGAAGACTCGATCCCTTGGGTTTAAAGGTTGTTTACTTCTTTACTAAAGTATTTTAGTATATTTTTATTACATACATACATACATAAAAAAAATAACATGGCAACCTAAACATGGTGTATGTGCAAGTGACAAATAAATTAATTTAAATACTACAATCGCACAAACGGCTCTAAAAGTAGCACAGTGGTGTCGAGTGGTGGTTTTTACATCTGTGTGCATGGGGTTTCAGTTCTCATCCCCTCCATAACAAAGTTATTGCAATAATATTTCGACGCTACGTTATATTTCAACTTCTGACACGACGCCGTCGCTAAGGCCGACATCGGTTGCCCAGCGACGATACTTGTCGCTAGGGCACTGCCCCGTCTTGGAACCAATCACTGAGCGTCTCTGGTGACGCCGGGCGACGCAGCACGCCAGCTCGCCTGCCAAAGCCAGTGAAACGAGAGAGAGAGCGAAACACAGAAGTTATTGACACTGTCAAATTGTGCTATTTATATTATTATTTTTTTTTGGATAGGATTTTTTCAATGCTTTTAGGTAGAATAACTCTAGGTAGTTTATTATATTATTTCTTACACGTTGACTGTTGCCCCTGATGGAATGCGGAGTTTGCAGAAAAACATTCCAAACCACAAGAGGTCTACATATCCACCAGACTAGAATCCACCAGGTCCGTATTCTTCCAGTTACAGCTCCGCATCCCGCAAACCTAAACACTTCATCGCCTTCATCTGACTCCACCACACCGTTACATACTCTTCTCGGCCGGTTTAAGCAGTCTATCCCTCTAATCAAACGCATCCCTCGTGGTGCGAGAACAACTGTTGCCCAAGCGCTCACGGACGCAATAAACAACTGCGTTCGGAGCAATAATGAAACAGAATGGCTCAATTTATTAACATTTTCATACAGAGTTCTTCATGTTTCAAATAAAGAAAATAACATAAAATTGACACAAAAAATCAAAAACAACATTCAAACGCCAGACGCACAACATTCAAACACCACCATTTCATCTTCTAAAGGTAAATACAACCTGTTTAAAAAGGTCGAGGAGAAAATTCAAGACGGTGACCTCAAAGGAGCTACTCGTCTCCTCTTCTCAAACGACACCCTAGCACCTGACACACCGGAGACCGCGGCCGCATTACACTCCAAACACCCCCCAGGCCCATCCACCCCCATTTTTGTAGATTCTCTTTCCGACCCTTCTGCTTGTATCCACGCCACTGAGCGAGACGTAATAGCAGCCCTCTCATCCTTCCCAAAGGGATCAGCATCCGGCCTGGACGGCATTTCCCCGCAGCACCTCATAGACCTCACTAGTCACGGCACAGGGGCCACTGGCGAGCATCTGATCAAAAGCTTAACAAAATTAATGAACCTAATGCTGCTAGGAGATGTCTGCCAGGAAGTGACCTCAGTTATTTATGGGGCCAATCTCATTGCCTTAACCAAAAAGGATGGTGGTGTGCGTCCTATTGCCGTAGGGTCAACTTTTCGCCGTCTGGCCGCAAAAGTTTGCGTCCGGCTAACACGCAATAAATTGCAAAATCTTTTTGAACCCATACAGGTCGGCTTCGGAACCCGTGGAGGCTGCGAGGCGGCGGTCCATGCCGTGCGCACCTTTGTGCAAGGCGACCTGTGTGAGGTACTCTTAAAATTAGACGTCTAAAATGCTTTTAATTCGGTCAACAGGGATACCCTGCTAAACGAAATTAAAATTCATGTTCCCGAAATTTACAATTTTCTTCTCCAGTGTTATCACTCTCCTTCTAAATTAATACACAAAAACAATGAAATCCTCTCGGCCGTAGGTTGTCAGCAGGGTGATCCCCTCGGTCCAGCCATTTTTAGTTTGGCCATCAATTCGATAATTCACGGTTTAAATTCAAAATTAAACGTGTGGTATCTCGATGATGGCACCCTAGGAGGTGACTCGCAGACTGTTCTGGGTGACCTATTAGAAATCAAAAACAAATTTTCGGATATCGGCCTAGATTTAAATTACAACAAATGTGAATTGTATATTTCTGACAAAGTAGATTCTCCTTCTAAATTACAAATCATTCAAAGTTTTGACAACATCGCCCCAAACATTAAAATTCTAAATAAAGACAGTCTTCATCTCCTCGGGTCACCCATCTTCGATGAGGCCATTCCACCCCTTCTGAGTAAATCAATTACTAAATTTAAAAGTTATTCGGACCGCCTCATTAAAATTAGCAGTCATTCTGCTCTTTTCGTTCTGAAGTTCTGCCTACTTGTTCCTAAATTCACTTACCTGCTCCGCTGCTGTCCCGTTTGGAAATTTCCCCATCTGATAAAACCTATTGATCTAATTTTAAAATCCCAAATTGAATCCATCTTAAATATCCATTTCAGCGAGCAGGCATGGACCCAAGCCACCTTACCGATAAGATATGGTGGTTTGGGAACACGAAAAATTTCAAGCATTTGTCTTCCTGCCTTTTTGGCGTCAATCCATAGCACCTCTGATCTCGCAGGTAAAATCCTTAAAGCCTCACCGGCTACAAACTGCGAAATTACGTGTTTGGTTGATGCCTCAAATGCCTGGATTGCTGGACCGAGCCCAAATTTTCCATCTCGACCCAAAATTCAACGGGCCTGGGATTCAATAGCTTCAGAGTACACCATTCATTCTCTCATCGACAACGCGACAGGTAGAGACCGCGCCAGACTGTTGGCGGTCTCTACACCTGAATCAGGCCACTGGCTTCATGCCTATCCCTCACCAAACACAGGCACCTACATAGACCCAGTCACCCTCCGGATAGCCGTTGGTCTCCGACTTGGTGCTGAGGTTTGCGTGGGTCATAACTGTGTCTCTTGTGGGGCCCCCGTTGATCGCCTTGGCCACCACGGACTCGCTTGCTCCTCGGGTGCCGGCCGCCTGTCCCGTCATGCTGCCCTGAATGACATCCTCAGAAGGGCGCTCGTCAGTGCCAACGTTCCCGCTGTTCTGGAGCCCCAGATTGCACGAAACGATGGCAAGCGCCCTGATGGGATGTCTTTAATCCCGTGGAGGTACGGACGTGCGCTGGTGTGGGACGCTACTTGCGCCGACACTATGGCTTCGTCGTACCTGCCAATGACGTGCAAGCATGCCGGCGCGGCGGCGGACACCCGAGAGCGGGCAAAGACAACAAAATACCAGTGTCTCGGCGCCCAGTACGAGTTCGTTGCATTTGGCGTCGAGACACTCGGTCCGTGGGGCAAGGGCGCACGTGGGCTCTACAGAGCCTTAAGTAAACGCCTGAGGGAGGCAACGGACGACCCTCGCGCCGGCAGCTTTCTCGCACAAAGACTCGCAATTGCGATACAACGCGGGAATGCTGCCTGCGTGATGGGGACCCTACCTAAGGGTCCAAATTTGTTATAATTTTTATTTTTAAGGTAGCTTTAGTTTATGTTTTATACTTTGTAATCATTCATGTCTGTTCTCGAGTCTTGGATGTTTAATATGTATTTAAGTATGTATTTATCTATATAAGTATGTTTATCCGTTGTCTAGTGCCCATATTACAAGCTTTGCTTAGTTTGGGGCTAGGTCAATTGGTGTCAATTGTCCCAAGATATTTATTTATTTATTTTATTTTATTTATTTGTAAAATTATTGTGTTTTATGAATAAAAAATTAGGTCCAATACAATAATTGATAAATTGGATTTCACTGAAGATTATAAAAATAAATTAAAAAGATAAAAATAGACTATAAAATAAACTATTACATAAATGAATGTCGATTCTACAATATTATTACATTACAATGTCATTATTCTTAGCACAAAATTTAGTCAATAGAATTAAATTCATGAATATATCCGGTGTAGGCATGTCAAATATTACAATTACAATGTCAAGAGTCCTAAATTAAAGCATAAGATTGAAATAATTAAATATGTCAGTATTCCTTGCATGCGTACAATGTCATTGGTAAAAATATAATTTAAATTCTAAGTAGGTAAATAGTACTTTAAGAAAAATCATCATTAAAATATTCTTCAAGCGAGTAATAACTTTGTTTTAATAAGAACTGCTTAAGTAGTTTGCTAAATTTATTATCGTTTGCTTCATTTTTTAGTTGGTCGCTAATTTTATTATAAATTTTTATTGCCATTGAATTTGGGCTCGACTTGTGGAGTTTTAGTTTTGATCGTGCCTCTATCGCTTGTTCCACGCTCTCGCTTGCACATTCTGATATCATGCGGAACGTAACGCAATGAGTCATGCTTTTACATGAGTGCTGCAGCCGGCATTCATCGTGATTATTACCAATTCCCTTCGTATTATATATTATGTAAGTATATGTATATACAAAACGCGACCACCGCACTCTCCAAACTTCTCTCGAGTGACGCCACAGACGTTTAGAAACAATTACAGGGAAACTTCAAACTATTTGATGCGAACGAACTTAAGGCAGCGCCACAAGAGTAGCACGCTTATAGATATTATTATTACCAACATTTCGCGTGTTTATGGCGTAGGTATTACGTTATACGAGACTGCGTGATGGAGCCACAAATTCCTTTTTCACCTCACTTGCACGAAAAGACAGTCTTTCTCCTTCACAATCAGCGTGGATTACATTACTGCAGAGGCCGGGAAAGAAAGGCTTGCAGGCTGAGTAACGTATGTAGACGGCCGAGCTTTGCGAGGCCGGATTAGGAGTACGAAACCTGCAAGTTCTTTCACGCCGAGGCTTGTATAGTGCTTTTCTCAAACATGCAATGAAATAAATAAAAAAACTCCAAAAAACCCTTAGAATGTTGCCGCTAGCGCGTGCATTAGGCAGCGGCCGAGCAGCAGCAGGCGCATATCCTCCACGTGCGTGTCCTCCAGCAGCGCGCCCAGCACGACGACGACGACCACAAAACAAAACACGATCGCTTTGCAAGCCAAGGCCTGCCATTTTGTATAAAAATCCATTACATACCACTTGTCCAACCGCGCCCGCAACGTGATACGTCCCGGCCTATTATTTGGAACGTAAGGTTAACATTTCATTGCATCTTTGAGAAAAAATGCATTTTCCCCACTCGGCTGAAAAAGGTTTTTGGAATTCGAACAGGACGATGACCACCATTGTCCACCTACTCATATAGTAAAAAATTTGAAATTTGTACTTTGTATGTTGCCGTCCCGCTTACACGAATAGTGTTTAGGTGAATAAGAGGGACGGAATAATACGAACTACAAATATAGAACTTGTTTTCAGACCCAACTTTTTCATTCGATTAAAAACATATAATGTCACGTTCAGAAACGCGATCCGTTATCCATCATTATTTATTTTAAAATCCGTTAATTCCTAAGTTAGTAGTAAGAGTTCTCAATCATCTAATGCTAAGAGTATCCTAGCTCACCAATCAGCTCCTCATGCTCCAACAAGAAATATACGCTGCCAGGGAATTCCACTCAACAGTCCGAATAATAAAGGAGCCTTGGAGCCCACAGCATTGTTGTCAGCCACAAATTGTTTAAATAATCGCCATGTAAGTAGGCAAAGACCTTGTTAAGACCGTACCCTGACTAAGTTAATAACTTAAACAATTCATAGTGCTCGCGACGACCTGAAATTGCTTGAATGGCATTAAATTACCAAATTAATGAAAGTCAATGCGCAAAGTTAGTGTTTTATGGTACTTTGGCACTTCTTCAATAACGTTTGAAATATTTTCAGGCCTTCTCGTAGGTACCAGGGGCCTTACCATGACGTCTTAATCCAACTCAATTCCGATTCAGTGTAGGTTCGCTCGCTGTCAGATCCATACTAAAAATGATAGCTAATGTTGTCAATTTAATTGTTATTTCTATTTCAGGAGTCTTAGCGTGAGAGCCCAAATTCACACATAAGATGTGGTTAGGAAACTTACTAAACACACCAAGTTTCGTCGATACTTTTTCAAATTAGTCTGTATATCCCCTTATCCTTAAATCTCTGGGAATAATCCCCTCGGAGCCCCGCTGTGTTTGAATTGCGAAGGCGACCGTTTGTTTTTAGCGCCAACTTCGAATTTAATGGAAAAAAGTTAAAAGAAAATAACGGAACGGTAGGAAACCTTACCTCATTCAGAATGGTAAAACATATTTACTAAACTACTACCTAGCGTTAGTTTATCATACGCAATAATACTACGAAAAGAACACAAACCCACAAGCAAAACGCAAAATAATCTCTCACATCTGAACCCGAAACCTTTCTACGAATAACATCAAAAGAACAACCCGAACTAAAACAACATTAAAGCCCATTGAGCCCTAATATACAGACGTCAATATATTTGACGTGGGTCCACCGTCAGCAGCAGCATTATGGAAATAAAGTTGAAAAAATTTGCTGACCCTCCACGTTATATTTAGAACAAAGGAGGGTAGTCAGCAAAAATGGATGGCAGGTAGGGACCCACACTTGTTTCGGTCCCTAGGCATTGTTTTTAATTCTCGCTGAATCGAGGGTTTACGCTTGAATGCCGGTTTGGATAATTAAAAAAATTGCCTGTTAATAATAAAGTGGCGAGTGGTTTACATTCTGTGGTATGTTGACTGAATAAAGCAGACTATCCGCCAATAGGAAAGCAGCGCTGAGCGAGGTTAGGTAAATGAAGTGATCCTATTGGTGGACTTATCTTCGCGCACCGCTCAGTTCCTAGCACGTTTTGAACTGCCGACGCAGTCTCTGTCTCTCTCTCTCTCTCTCTTTTTCTCTCTGTGTGTGTAGGTGTGATAAATGATTGTATGTACCTAACTAAGTATCCCCTTTTTCCCCCAACGCAAAAAGAGTGATGTTATCAGTTTGACGTCGATGTCTGTGCATGTGTCGGTTTATGGCATCGTAGCTCTCAAACGGATGGAACGATTTCGATGCGGTTGTTTTCATTCGAAAGCCAGTTTCCTTGCGGTGGTTCTTAGCCGTGTCTGGTGAAATTCGGTCCAGCAGTTAGAAGAATATCATTGATTTTATATTATATTATTGATGCTATTACTTGGCAGATATAAATATCACCGATGATTTAACCTCAGTGAGGAAGTATATAGGCTGCAGTGGTGTGGCGTCAAGTGTATCTGAAGGCAAGCCGAAGGGAACTTAACTAGCCTTTTCCTCTAATTCTGCACAATAAATTGCCCAACTGCCTTAAAATAGGCAAGCCGGTGGGAATCGAGTTCTATGGACGCTACACCACAGATAGGCTAGAATGATGATGATTTATTTAACCTCAGACTGTACTGAGAATCGATAATCCCGCCTTGTTGAGTCGTCGTTTTTCAATCCTCTTAAGCACGATATTGTTTTGAAACCTAACAAGTGTGGGTAGCCTAGCCACTAACTCCAATCTAAATATTAATCTCCAATCTACAAACAATGCTTTATGATAGAATTCAAACAAATCTAATTCGCTTTCAACATGAAACTAAAGTGAGACTCAATCATAATTACACAAACGGACTCTGTGTTCGTTTCACTGCCGGGGGGGCGCTCCAAGAGGAAGGACTACGAACTAGTCCGAAACATGTCGAGCATCACTTTGATTTTTATACGTGAGATATTCAGGTGTGAAATTATAAATCTATTTCGGGTTAAAGTTGTCATGATTAAACCTAGGTGATATTATAAACCTGGCTTTTTTAAAAATACCTAATAGGTAAATCACTATCATCACTAAATAGTATAAAACAAAGTCGCTTTCTCTGTCCCTATGTCCCTACTCCCTATGTCCCTATGTATGCTTAAATCTTTAAAACTACGCAACGGATTTTGATGCGGTTTTTTTTTAATAGATAGAGTGAATTAAGAGGAAGGTTTATATGTATAATACATGTATAATATACCGTGCGAAGCCGGAGCGAGTCGCTAGTAAAGTATAATATTGTTCCCAGGCACATTATATTGTTCGCACTCGCCCCTCTGAGTTTTTACCATGAGCTTTTCGGTGAAGGAAATTATGAGTACATACCCATCTGCGAAGCAATTCATTGGTGTGTGTGAAGTTCCCAATCCGTACTGGGTCCGCGTGGGAACTATAGCCCAAGCCCTCTCGTTCTGAGAGGAGGCCTGTGCCCAGCAGTGGGACGGCTTGGAAATCTATAGTACTGTCCATGAGCTCTTAATCACTCACTTTTATGGGCTTAATACTTGAATCGGCCGTGTGAGTGAGACAGCTAGACAAACCCAAGGAAGGCAAATCTAAATTAGCTTCTAAAAAATTGGGGGGTGCTCAATAGAGCGGGACAGTACTTCTCGCCAGCCCATCGCCTACAACTCTATAAGGCGCAGGTTAGGCCGCACATGGAGTACTGTTCGCATCTCTAGGCTGGGGCACCTAAGTACCAAATCCTTCCATTTGACCGAATCCAACGCAGAGCTGCTCGATTTGTCGATAACCAGGCACTCTCATAGTCGGCTCGATTCTGTGGCTGTGCGGAGGGATGTAGCATCCCTCTGCGTATTGTACCAAATATATTATGGGGAGTGCTCCTATGAACTTTTCGGACTGTTGTCTGCGGCTAAATTACACTACCGCACTTCGCGGAACCGTCTGTCCTTCCATCCTCAACATCTTGATGATTGGCAGTCAAGTACCGTGCGTTTTAAACGCAATTTTCTTCCTCGTACGACGAAGATCTGGAACCAGCTTCCTGCTGCAACATTCCCTGAGCTACAATTTAGGGATCTTTAAAAAGCGAACCTTCCTGTTCTTGAAAGGGTCGGCAACGCACCTGTGATTCCCCAAGTCTTGCAGGTGTCCATGGGCGATGGTGATTACTTTCCATCAGGTGACCCGTCTGCTCGTTTGCCCCCTCTTATAATTAAAAAAAACCCGAATGGCTAAGAGCTCGTGAACTGTACTCAAGTTGATTTAGTCATTCAAGTTGCACCGGTTGTGCGGTTGTGTTGTGTGGGATGTGCATCGGTTGTGCTGTGACTTTGAGAATGATCCCGTAGAGGGATCGAAACGCGCGTCAGTGTTTGTGTGGTGATAGGATTAATTAAGTTTGTGGGATTTGTGTGCGTTTTGTGTGGCGGTAGTGGTGGGAGGGCTTGCATGCAAAACGTATATATTTCGCACAGGCTTGGTTATATTGCACGTAAGTAGCGGAGTAGCAAGGTAAATATTTTGAGTTCATTAAAAAAAATATTTTTTGGTTAAAATTACATTTAACTCAATCTTCTTGCTGACGCTACCTTCTTGATTATTGCGTTGTCATCATAGCTCTATTACAATGTACCGAATTTCAATTTAATCGAACCATGTAAGTATTTACGTGGAGAGAGTAACAGGATACATTTTATCCAGAAAACCCTTCATGCTGGCCAAAGAATGTATCATTTTTGGTTAACTATTTGGTTTCACTAATGTATTGGGTATTGTTGGCGTTTTCATTTTGTTACCGATCTATCCAAGTCGGAAGGAAAAGAGTATAATAATGTGTAATTTTTGGTATCACGTTTAAGTATATTTGTTGTATGTTTTTCAAAACAAGTAACAGCCTATTCATTCGGGTCTTGAGATTGAAAAGCCCTTTTGTATCTTTCTGGTAATAAAGTTAAGTTAGAAAAATATTAATTATCAAAAAAATACAAACGACACTGAATTCAGAACATTGATAATAAAGAAGAGCTATGGCCGGCAATCGAACCTGGATCCTTATCATCCCGTGATGCGTGCTATACCGTTACACCACCCAGCAGGTGCAGAAAAACATACACAGGAGTCGGATCGCCATTGAATAATTAGAACTAAACCAAAATTCACCTCGACTTAAATATCATTTGGAAATTACCTATGTTTTCGGGCGAAAATTTTTACGTAAAAAGATAGAACTACCTGTCATAAAAATAAGACTTAATCTAGATAAGTACCTTCTAAATTTCGTCGAATTTTGCTGAAAGCTCCAAAATAGACCACTTAAGGCCTTATCGAGGAGATCTTTAATTTCTGCCAAGTAAATCTACAGATAAAATCTAAGACTCGCGGCAAAGTGGTTTGTGTGGCGGCCATTAAAGTTAAGTAGGTATTTACGGCGAACCACTTGAAGATATTGTTGTGCCATGTGGCATAGTGCGAGTAAGAGATGCTTATATAGACCCACCGCTTAAATGAGTCCTGTAGGACGACAAAGGGGACCGAGAGTGGTGCGGGCGGGTGGTGCGCCTGCCGCCTGCACCTCTCTCGGCCCCCGCGGACTCATTAAAGGAGTCGGTATACAGAGTAGTGTTCTCGTATCTAATCTTTTACCGTTACTCAATTATTTACGGAGCGTCAAGTGTGTCCCATGCTATTTGGACAATGTGACATGGGGCATGGCAGCTCGCAACAAAATAATAGGTATGGTTACAGTAACATCCCTTATAAGTGTGCTGATGTTCAACCATTAGGTATTTATTTACATATACAAATTTTAGTTTTTTTATAACAAGAGATTCCATGTTGGTCTGGGAGCAAAGAAAAAAATTACAAGCCAGTTGCTTCTCTTCTCGCGCAGTTAGTAAAAACCCATCGAGGGAATGGGTAAAATGCTTAGGAATAGGCATTGCGGCTAGCAACCCATCACTATTTTGATTCCCCTTTACTCCTACACGCCAACAATCATGCTAAACGTGGCTGTTAGCTCTACCATAGACGTGATTTATATATGTACTAGCTGTTGCCAGCGACTTCGTCTGCAAAGAATTCGTTTATCGCTATCCCGCGGGAACTACGCAATTTTCCGGGATAAAACGTAGCCTATGTGCTATTTCAGACTTTTCTCTATCTATGTGCCGAATTTCATCCAGATCCGTTGGGCCGTTCTGGCGTGATTGAGTAACTAACAAACATCCATCCATCCATCCATCCATCCATCCATCCATCCATCCATCCATCTATCCATCCATCCATACTTTCGCATTTATAATATTAGTTAGATGTATTTAGCGAGTTTATCTCACTGCGGAATATCGGAGCAGAAGATGTCACGAAATCTTATCCCGTGGGAATTTCGAAAAATCCTTAAAACTGTTTTTAGCTATGGTAATCTACTTGCATGCCAAAATAAAAGTTTCTAGCTCTAATGCCACTTTGAAACGCATACGTACTCGTATAAAGGCCTTTCGAAAAGTCCATTCTTATTGTACGTAAAAGATCCACACGAATCAACCATCATCCTAAGTTCTAAGTAAGTGAAATCTAAATCTAAATCATAAGTAAAATTATACACTGAAGTTATATTCGTGAAGATATTATCCACACCTTAACAAAGGTCGTATAAGCAACTGTATAACCTTCATGCAGCGGGTGCAGTAACGGCCGACCACTAGACCACTACCATGCTACCAACGACAGCGACACGGCGCCTATATTCACTCTCCAATGCTCGGTTGTAACGATCACCGCATATCAATCTATTTACTTCACAAGCAATGTATAACGTCCGTCGCTTACAGTCGTGACCGAGATGTAAGGGGTTAGGGGGGCTGACTTGACGCTTTCCTAATGCGTTAGCAACTTAGACTCCCACCAGAGTTATTGCGAAGAAAATGTTAAGACGCGCCATATTGCTGGCTAATGCATGAAATTGAGTTAGTTGCAAGTTTGTAATACTTAAAACAACTTTTTACTTAAAGTTTACATACATAATAATAGGAAATATCAAATTAATCAAGAAATTTAATTCTTGATTTTTAATGTTTACTTTTTACGTTTTACCGATAGAAATTTAATTTCTAAACGACACTGAAAATTAGAACACATAGAAAAATCCGAAAAGTAAAGCTATGGCCGGGAATCAAGAATTAAATTTCTTGATTAATTTGATATTTCCTATCATTTGAAAAACAGCGCCTTCTCTCGTCCCTGGTGAGCAGTACATGTTCCACGGGAGTTTGTAATTGTGTCGTACAGACACATCATTCAAACAGATGACGCTTAGCGACAAATATTCGCATAGTAACAAGGTCACGTGACCTTGACCTTGTGACTTGTTACTATGCGAATATTTGTCGCTGGCCATAGCTTTACTTTTCGGATTTTTCTATGTGTTCTAATTTTCAGTGTCGTTTAGAAATTACGTAATAATAATAATAGTCCCCTTTATTCCGAATTCACCACAATTTCAGTAGTTACATGTTGTTTTTTTTTAATGTATATATAAATTATCGCGATTCGGCGTGCCTCATGGCATAGGCCTCCTCCATGTATTGGAGGGTTTGAGCTATAGTTCCCACGCGGGCCCAGTGCGGATTGGGAACTTAACACACACCATTGAATTGCGTCGCAGATGTGTGCAGGTTTCCTCACGATGTTTTCCTTCACCGAAAAGCTCATGGCAAATTTCAAATGTAATTTCGCACATAAAAGGCGTTCGAGACATGTCTTGTGACCGAACGAAAGCCTCTAGTTTTTAAACTTACAGCCAATAGCAGTAGCTAGTTATCCACCGACAGAATCGATTTCAATAAAATTGATTACGAACTCTTTTCCGACCTTTTGGTAGACTTCAAGGACACAACCTTGTGGGATTATAGGCTACTGCTACATAAGTTTTAAACGACTAGGTATTACACGCGATGCTTTTACGAGAATGATATGTTTTACAGAAGAATATAAAACATCAGCCAGCCGGATTTGCTAGAGAACGGTTTCATAAAACTCAACAACAGGATATATTCATGACTGTTTTTATTTCATTTACAAAAGTTCATTTAATGTTTTTTTTTTCAAGTAAGTATAAAAATCACCAAGATATAGGCTATCAAAGATTTCTCTCTCGCTCTCTTTCTAGAAAAAAAAAAGAAGTTTAATATAGAGTTTATATGGGCGAAGTGTTTTATGGACATCATTATCGGATCTCTCTTTCTAATCGCTGTTTATGATACCTGAACATGGCTTAGTAAGCCCATTTTTTTAAACAATCGATGGAGGTAAGGGGATGAGTTCTTAAAGTTTTAATACATACATACATACATATCGTCACGCCTCTTTCCCACAGGGGTACGCAGAGACTACTTTGTTCCACTTGCTACGATCCTGACATACCTCTTTCGCTTCATCCACATTCATCAATCTCTTCATACATGCTCGTCGGTTTCGGGTACTCTTGACCTGGCCTTTCTCCAAAACGTCCCCAATTTGATTACGGAACGTCCGCTACGAAACGACGAAACGAAAACTCAACAACAGGATATATTCATGATTGTTTTTATTGCATTTATAAAAGTTCATTTAATGTTTTTTTTTTCAAGTAAGTATAAAAATCACCAAGATATAGGCTATCAAAGATTTCTCTCTCTCTCTTTCTAGAAAAAAAAAGAAGTTTAATATAGAGTTTATATGGGCGATGTGTTTTATGACAAATCATTTTCGGATCTCTCTTTCTAATCGCTGTTTATGATACCTGAACATGGCTTAGTAAGCCCATTGTTTTAAACAATCGATGGAGGTAAGGGGATGAGTTCTTAAAGTTTTAATACATACATACATACATATCGTCACGCCTCTTTCCCACAGGGGTAGGCAGATACTACTTTGTTCCACTTGCTACGATCCTGACATACCTCTTTCGCTTCATCCACATTCATCAATCTCTTCATACATGCTCGTCGGTTTCGGGTACTCTTGACCTGGCCTTTCTCCAAAACGTCCCCAATTGGATCACGGAACGTCCGCTACGAAACGACGAAACGAAAACTCAACAACAGGATATAAATATTCATGATTGTTTTTATTGCATTTATCATTCATTTAATGTTTTTTTTTTTTCTAGTAAGTATAAAAATCACCAAGATTTATAGGCTATCAAAGATTTCTCTCTCTCTCTTTCTAGAAAAAAAAAGAAGTTTAATATAGAGTTTATATGGGCGAAGTGTTTTATGGACATCATTATCGGATCTCTCTTTCTAATCGCTGTTTATGATACCTGAACATGGCTTAGTAAGCCCATTTTTTTAAACAATCGAAAAAGGTAAGGGGGTGAGTTCTTAAAGTTTTAATAGCTATATTTAAACCAAACTTAAACACGACTCCCCTCCTCAAGGTTTACCGTTAACATGACAAGACCTATCCCCCTTCTCCCCACCCCAGTTGGTATTCAAACTCAAAGTCTACGTATACTTTATTTGCCCGTCTAGTCTTCAAGCAATTGATATTTTCCACGAAGTAATTTCTAAGAAGCTTCGATATGATTCGAGTAATATGGGGAAAGAATATCCGATGTTATTATAAGATGTGATCGGGACGATATAAGACAAGAAATTGGTATCTAACAAGCTTTTGCTGTTCTGCTAGCTAAATACATTTTACAGTTATCTTGATTTAGATATGTAGCTACATATTCACAGAATTGCCGCCGCTCGTACATTTAGCGAGGACTGCGATTAGTATAATATATTGCTAATTGAAAAAAAAAACACTGACAAAGTAAAGGAAGGAAGAAAATGACTAATTCCACTTCTAATCAGAATATTTGACCTGCTATGGGTGGTGTAGGGGTTATTACAGGCATCACGGAATGATGAGGATCCGGGTTTGATTCCCGGCCATAACTTTACTTAACTTTACGGATTTTTCTGTGTTTTAGATTTCAGTATCGTTTAGAAATTTGACAATATTGTGTCAATTCGTGCACAAAAATAACATTCTTCATCTTGTTGTTCTTGCTTGTTGTATTGTATTGTTTTGTACTGATTTGTGGTGTTCAGTAAAGAGTATTAGTACTGTATTGTATTGTTGTATTGATTAGATTAGATTAGATTAGATTATTTATTCATTCAATATAAAATTACATCATAAATTGTACAATGTCAAGTTACGAGAACTTATATTGAAATCGTCAAAGAACAAGTAAAATTAAATTAAAAATGTCAATAATAAATAAGCAACAAATAATTACATTTTGCTTATGAAAAATAAAAAATCAAATAATTTATAACAATATTGTTTGTCAAAGAACTAATACACAAATAGATACGAAATAGGCATACTTATTTGAAAACTCTACAGTAATTTTAGAAAGATTTCTAACATTGTGAAATTTCGAAATATTATAAACGGGATGTGAACCGCGATTACCTTTATTGACACGCGCAAATCCGCTATTGCTGAACATCTTATTGAGTCCGGAACAAATCACAGGATTGAGTTGCACAGCCCTAAGATCAATTCACCAGAACGCCACTATATACCGAGACTGGTGAGGGAAGCGGTTGAAATGTATAAACATAAAAATTTTAATCGTGAGGATGGGTTTAAATTGTCGAATATCTGGAATCCGGTGATTTCCTTATATAATAATAATAAATATAATATTTATTTTCAGATTAATATCCATAAAATGTTAGTTATTACATAAACTTAAGAACTAGTGTTAGTAGGACAGATTTTAATATTGAAACAGCGGTTGGCGTACACGCAGCTGTGTGTGTATAATTCTCGTCCAAAATCAATTTCGGGTGGGCGAAGTGACACTGTGAGTGTAGTGTGTTTGAATCGAGTTTCGAGTGAGAACGGTTCCAGTGGTAACGAGAGTGCACGCAGTCAACGCGCAAGAATGAGGGTAGACAGAGCTCGGTCTACCCAACAATAACATCCACCCGCAATTTCTTCAGTCTTCCCGTGATCATGATGCATGCAACTGTATCGAAATATCGGGTGCTCAATAAAGATAATCGCGGTTCACATCCCGTTTATAATATTTCGAATGAACTTAACCGTGAATCATTAAAAACTCTTATTGTGAAATTTGATAAAATACTGACATACGTAAAACCCGCGCCATTTTAAAATCAACAACGTTTCATACGAGCATCAAGCGTGCATCGTGCTCACGACGTTGACATGCGTCAGCTTTCACATTTCGTGCATGCGGCAGATGGAAATGTTGGAATTGGGTTGCGATTCCGGTTTACCATCATTAATTGCTAAACAACTTTTCACAAATGCATGTTCACAAACTCATCATTTGACAACCTTTTATTTTCTACTAAAATATTGATATAGTACAGGGGTGGCCAACTTGATTAGACCCAAGATCTCCTGTTTATTAACAAAACCCTGCGCGATCTACCAATTACATACTTCATGAAACCTTAAATGAGACACGTTGCGCAGTCTGGTCTACGTATTAATATTTTTTGCCTTGCCACGATCGACTGGACTAACAGTCGCGATCGACCGGTCGATCGCGATCGACTTGTTGGCGACCCCTGATATAATGTGTATATCTATGATGTAGCTCTGTCTGTTTCTTAGTAATAAATAGAGAGGGAATCCTAGATAACTGACACTTAAGATATCAGGAACTTTACAGAGAGTGGAGACAGGAGTAGGATCAAAAGATGCACCGAGCTCAAGCCGTGCGCTCCCATCTCTACTAATCCGTCCAATCTCCTTGAACAACTTGTAGGAAGCGGAACTCGGTAAGAATATAGTATTATTATTATAGATATATTTAAGGATAGTTGATTAAATAAGTAACTTGCTCACGTCTCTATTCCAGGCACGTTCGGTGGTGATCTACCTGCCGTACGGTAACGCATTTATCTGGCCTTATAGTTCGTACAGAATACGTTTTTTTATGAGGAAGGGAGATATGATATTATAGGTTAAGTATGTACGTATGTATAACTCTATATTGTACATAAAACACATGAAAAAGATGAATACAAGAAAACACAAATGCCTAAAAGGGATTAAGTCCACACAGATAAAAATTTAACTATGTAGGTATACAACATTGTTTTGAGATAAATGTAAAAAAGGTACGCATTTTTTAAATAGTCTTTTTAAAAATGAAATTTGAAACAAAATTGTGCAGTGAACTTGATTAATTAAAACTGACTTTATGTTAAAACTTTTTAGTTTAGTAACTGATTTGAACAAGCCTCGTCCTTTGGCTTTTCATATTAAACAACGACAATAAAGACCTCATATTAAACCTGTATAAATCTGGCTTTTCCGCTCACTCTAATAGCCGAATGAGTGAGAGTGAGCGGGACGGTCTCGTAATTTTGAATTTCGTAGTCGCCTCCCAGTTCATGGAAAATGAAAATAAATTGAACTGCAAAATAGTTTGGAACTTTTAATGAAATATCCAGACGTCGGTAACTTTCATTGTAGGTATAATGTTATTGGAAAATGAATTAATAAGAATCATCATTTATGTATTTATAGGTAAGGGTGCGACCAAACCGCCGCGTATACGCAGTAACGTGTCGTATGCGTCACGTTTTCTCACCGTTTCTTCATACATTTTGTTGTAATTCCGTAACGTCACCGTTTTTTAAGCGGCGGTGTGGTCGCACCCGAAAAACTTAAGTAAATGATCAGTTGTATGTAGTAGGTAGTGTACGGAACTGACTGATATGGGACTTAAGTCATTTTTCTAATTTGGAACGTCAATTTGTCTATTCGCACACATTACTCACACATACAACAAATCATTTAAGTACATACTTAAGTTTTTACCTATATCAATCTGTGAGGAGTACTTGAGTGTGATACTTATATATTTTTAATTTTAACTAAATACTTATATATTTATGTTTTTATTTTTAAATTTAAACAAGATCGACGCAGCGAAGTGTGATTGAATTAGTGAGAACAGAGACTTTCGAAATGTGTTTGTATCAATAACATACACTAGAGGCACAGGACTGCTGCCATCCAAATTTACCACAACTTTTAGTTTAAAAGGCAACCACGAATTCCCAGAGGCCCGAATTTAACTTAAATTATAAATAAAACTTTGCAAAGTCATTCTGTGGTACAACTTTACTAAACAACGTGACTTAACCAAAACACAAAGAACGGATGAAACTTCTGTTTACTTGAGAAAGTTTGGCACCCCTGCCGCCAATGTGCAGAGAGCGTGAATTGTCACAGCAGTCTGAACAGAGGGTCCATTTGAAATTATTTATTAAGTTAGATTTTTGTGTTCCTTTGGTGGTGTCCCACGGGGCATAGGTCTCTGCTCTCAACCTTCACAACTCCTGGTCCAGCGCAAAGCGCAATGAGTGAAAAAAAATTAATCAAATTATTTTTAATTTTGAAAAATTACCTAGAACCTTATACAACTTAGTTACTACCTAACTATGTTTCTCAGGAACGCATGAAAGTATCGTATAGAAATAGTTGAACATTTTTAACCCATACTAGTGTCCCTTTACCCTGCAGTTAAGCTTAAGTAAAGTTTGAATAAAATTGTCACACTGCACCCTCTGCATATTTATTCTATGAATCTTAGTTCAGAGAACAGGGGTGGTCAACCATAAGAAACGCAAAAAGCAAACTTTACTTTTTTCAAACAAGTCTTAATTGGCGTTTAATTACTGTGCTCAATTAAAATCAAAATTAGTATAATAACTGCGAGAACAAACCTGCCAAGTCCAAGTCGGACTTATGTACGAAGGGTTCCGTACCACTGTGATTTGATTACTTTTTTATTATCTGTTTTAAAAAAAACCGCAGTAGCTTAGGGTTCGACCTATGGTCTATTAAGCAGAGGTTCGTGTGTTCGAACCGAGACTCGCACCTCTGAGTTTTTACAGTTTACAGTTTGAGTTTAACAAAACATAACAACTTTTCGGTGAAGGACATCGTGAGGAAACCTGCATACTTGCGAGGCAATGGTGCGTGAGAAGTTCCCAATCCGCACTGAGCCTGGAACAGTAGCCCAAGCCCTCTCGTCATGAGAGCCTGGGGAGCCTGGGGGGTTACCACAATCGCTTAATGACAGAGCTATAAGCCTGCATAACTGAATCCCTTACAACGCTTTCTTCCACGCTGGGCTGGGAGTAAAGAAAAAACATAGAATGTACCAGTTGCTTCTCTTCCCGCGCAGATGGTAAAAGTCCATCGAGGGAATGGGCGAAAATCTTAAGAATCATGTTACAGGCGATTCTAGCAACCCATCACTATTTTGAATCCCTTTTCCACCTATAAGCCGACAATCATGCTAAACGTGGCCTTGATCTTGTTACCTTAGGCTCTGTCCACCCCGTAAGGGATAAAGACTTGTGTTATGTATGTATGTTACGCGGGCTAGGACTCATTTAAGCAGTCGATCTATAATAGCCATTGACTTACAATAAACAACTAGACTCCCAATCGCAAACAAAATTGCCTCAAGAAACGTCCGAGCGGCATTGTCTATGTATTGTGTTGTGTGTGTCAACACATCAACTCACACAGATAACATTAACATATTCGTTCAAATTAACACCTTAATTCGTGGCAGGTAATGTTTAATGTCAATTGCATACGATCGTGAGAAGTAATGACACGACGCCAAGCGCTGGAAACCTTCTGTCTCTTGTTCTCACGCGTTTGAGATCTATCTAATCTATCTATATACATTGTTATCGAAGCGCGGTCGAAACACGACTGAACCAAAACTCTGCACAACAGACGCGTCGTGCAGACTTTTGCTTCCGACAGTTTTTGAGCGTGATTGGGAGTCTATTGTTTATTTGTACGTCAATGATAACAGCTAAAGAATGCCAGAGGCCACTGCTCTCACACGTGAGGAACTTTGAAGTTAATACACTTCGCATACCTTGCGGTCCGAACTACTTTATTACTTGTAACTTCGCAATCTTTGTCTTACTTAGTTCTTTATCCAAGAGTTCTGCGTTCCTTGTTTCTGAGTAAAGCGTGTTGTGAGACAGAAATTTAATTAAGGCAACTAGTGCCTTCAAATGTTGTAAATTAGGTACTTTCTAAAGCCTACTCCTCTTAAACGTCTGATCCAAAAAAAATTAAAATATATAGGTATGTGAATTTGCATTTAAACGTTGGAACATTTGCAACGTAGGTCGTTTAGGTATCAGCAATAGTTCGGTATTTAAGTGTTAAAAAATAAAAAATCCGATGTACTTTAAGCACAACATAGCACTGCATTTGTAAATAAATAGACTTTCTCATCACGAATGACAACAAAAACACCGATAATTTGCTAAAGTGTGTGATTTTTTTTTCTCCTCGCACGTAAAGAAAAAGACAAAGACCTCATTTTGAAGGCACTAGTCGGCTTAATAATTAAATTAAACATTTTCAAAAACCCCCGCGCATTAATCTTAATCATACGAAAAATCAATTTTATGGCAAAAATTGCCTTACATCATTTTGGAAAAGAGCTGATACTCCTCAAACTACGGGTCCGATTTCTACCAATCATGACTAAAGGGCGTATTACACATGGCGAAATTTAGGATGCTAAATGATTTAGAAACCAATATTAGTATAGTGTAATCGCATTTAGGAAGTAAGGATCCTAAAAAGTATCTTAATTAGGAACAAGGATGGTTTCTGACAAGCTGAATAATTTAGCATCCTAGTTATTATCCTAGTTAGAAACGAGTAATAATATTTAGTGCAGGTAGTTGCCCTCGCCACGCATACCTGCCTAACAGCGCACTTAAGAAACACCGCAAAGACACTGGCTTTCCAATAAAAAAACCGCGTTGAAATCGGCTCATCTGTTTGACAGCGTTACGACATCAATCATAATGGGTAAAGATAAAGAATAAGAGAATAAGAATAAGAAGACATTTATTCCTCTTTGCATGACCCACAATTATAAGAGCATACAGGCGGAACCACATTATTAACACGCGACGCGACCCGACGTGTCGACACCCGACGTGCACCGTGCACATAACCAACACCCGATGCCACGACACGCTAGCAATTTCTTTAGCTGACAGCTGTGGAAGTGTGTAGTTCACAAACACATGCATACATTCTGCGAATGTTCTCGAACAACTGACGCGTGGCATCGGGTGTTGTCCAGAACCACACTGCGCGTGTTGCGTCGGGTGGGGTGTTTACCCCCACCATCGGCGACACTTCGATCTGGCCCGTCTGGGTCGGGTGGCGTGTGTGCGCGTGGCGTCGCGTCGGGTGTTGACAGTGTGGCTCTGGTCATAGAAAATAATACAATTTGATTCGACTCAACACGCGTCGCGTCGCGTCGGGTCGCGTCGGGTGTTAATAATGTGGTTCCGCCATTACGCTGAGGTGTTAGACACCTGCAGCACTGATTTTCAGCCAGAACCAAAGATTTACTTAGGTACCTAAATAAATTATTTCATCAAACGTCAGAAGTAGGTAGGTAGTAATTATTTTTTTCTTATTTTGCTAGCCAAAATGATTCATGTGTTGGACCTTCGTTTCGTCAAAGGTTAAATAGAAATGCTATGAGCTGGGCAATTACAGCCGCAAGGTATTCATCTCAGCCTTTCGATATTGCGAAGGCGCTGGCTGACAGCTGGTCATCCAATTACAAACACATATTTCGTGTGCCTTCCACTCACACTAACAATGTTTAGTCAAAGTATGAGAGAGACGGTATGAAACAAATTTCGAATTTCAAATTTGAGATTAGATCCCGTTCAATTCTCACGAAGGTGTACAGTCGAGGACATAAATTTATTTATTTACCTTATTGATAAAAACACATGCAAGCTTACAGTAGAAAACCAAAACACTCACACGTTACGTCAACTGGGGTGACTTTGGTAATTTTGGGGTTACTTTGATCGTTTTAAAATTGCTATAAAATCGATATTATCCATATCCGGTGAATGTTTGGCATGTAGACGCAAAGGCGATCGACGAAGACATTGATTGGAAGCAGTAAACGCAAATAAAAAATAATCGTAAAATAATAAAAGTCACCCCAGTTGACTGTTTACACCATACCGTTTTACACCATATCGGTACTTCCTTAGTATATTGTATTTCTCCTTGTTTTATATCTCAGTGTATCGAATGTGTGTAAATAAATGTTTCTCTCTCTCTCTCTCTCTCTCTGTAATTAAATACACATAAAATCAATGGTGATGGTGATGTGCTCCCGGCCGTTTTCGAGCATGGCGACCACTGCAACTCCTTCCCTGGGTACGATAGTGTGCTCGCATGTGGCTTATGTAGCCAATCTTTATTATAAAAGTTGGCGCGCAGTGAGCACCCCATCAATATAATAGTTAATTGTAATTGAAAATCAATACCTGTCCTTCAAAAGGGAAATAATTACATCAAAAATTACATTGAAATTATACGAAACTTACAGTGTCAAAGTGAATCCAAATAAATATGAATACAGCCATCAATGTCAAATATATGTGCCGTCGGCCTTATTTTTCGTGGCATAAAGGTGTATCTATGTTTTTGACTTTTGTAATTGAAGTTGTTGTGTAAAAATAATTCGCTGGTCGGTTTTTTTTTCACGCGGTACGATCTCACCTATTTTATGTTACTATACAATAATTTTATATAAGAATCAAATTTGGAACTCATCATTATTTTTGATTCCCCTTTCCACCTTACGCCCACAACCATGCTAAACGTGGTCTTTAGGTCTTGTTACCTTAGGCCCTGTCTACCCCGTAAGGGATAAAGACGTGATTTATGTTTATTTTGCATAAAATTTGTTTGCCGTTGCTAAAATCCGACTTAATATATGGCAACATGTTTATGACAAAACTGTTTGTTCCCGTCTCATTTGCTCTAACGTAGCGTAGCGATCTGTGAAATAGGAATTTCAGCTACAAAGTCTCAGAATTTGTTACGGTTTTGCGAATCACGAGGACGGGACACCGGATACTTTTCCAATTTATTTACCTAAATATAATGCAAAGAAACTAAATCTAACTTCTCCAACCCCGGATGTTTACCTTTCTGCGATCTGACAAAGTTAAATTAGGTGTTTACACAAAACTTGTTTCGGTAAGAAATGAAACCTTTATTTGCGGTACGCGTAGGGTTGTGAAAAGTCAATTAAATTCTGTAAGTTAAGTGTTTTTCAATAAAAGGAGATGTCAATTGTTTACCTGTGTATAGTCAAGGGCATAAATATTATGTACGGTCGCCCAAATATGTGGTATTGCACGTCACAATATAAATATAATGTCGATAAGAGAGGCTGTCAACTTGAAAGTTCGACTTTAGCGACATTTTAATTTGATAGGAAGTTCAATGAAAAGTGGTAGACCACTTATTTGGGCGACCGTATGTTACCGAGACGTCAAAAACATCTATAGGTACAACTTAGTGCCGCAAACAATAAGGCCGATGACACAATATCATTCGAAATATTATAGACGGGATATGAACCGCGATTACCTTTATTGAGACCCGTGATAATGATGCATGCAACTGCGTCGAAATATCGGGAGCTCATTAAGGTAATCGCGGTTCATATCCCGTCTATAATATTTCGAATGAACGTAACCGTGAATCATTGAAAACTCGATGACACAATATATTTGACATAATATTGCTGTCTTGATATTTATGGCCTCGACTGTACATTAAATAATTCAAGTCTTTATTCTTTACGGGGTAAACGTGGCCTTTAAGTCTAGTTACCTTAGGCTCGACCTAATTTTTTGGGCGTTTCACAGATTGTTATTTTCATTATTAAATTTTGTTTTTCATGGGGCAATGTTATAAGAAAAATAAAAAATATATTCAATGGGAGAGCGGCTGTTTTGCGAGACTTGGTCTCGTTATATTCTCTGCAAAGAAACTGTAGACCGACAGCTTAAATCAGTCCTCGCCCTCGCGGTTGAGGGGCGTGCGGTGGGACGACCGCGGGGGCCGAGAGAGGTGCGGGCGGCAGGCGCACTACCCGCCCGCACCGCTCTCGGTCCCCTTTGTCGCCCTGTGCCGGCCGGACGAGGACTCATTTGAGGTCGCTTTATGAACCGAAGAGTTCAGGTCAAAGCGCACTTCCAAACTCCGTTTAAAAAGCACATTATTTTTAATAAAACTTTCTTAATAATCCGATTCCGAGAATTCTTCGCCAAAAAGTTGTAACGAGCGTTTTAGTATCCACTTGCTAATATAATAACTGGACAGAAATTTAATTAAAATTCACCCTCCTTTCCGTTATTTAATGCTCAAGGAAAAATGTTGATATTCGAATACCAAATAGCCCGTGGGTGGAATTTTGTGTAAATACTTATCTGATCAAAAACGTAATAAAGTAAAAAGATGTAAGTCTCGCGAGCAGTTCTAATGAGACACCTCAAAAGTTTTGAGATGTGATAAATGTCAAATCAAGTCAGATATTAATCGGAGAGACGTAAGGAATTTCGACGGGCAATAATTCTTAAACTGCAAGTTTAAATTGAATCGAATACCTTTAAACGAGCAATTATTATTCTTGTATGTGTTTTATAATCTGAATCTCGCGGAAACGGCTCCAACGATTTTCATGAAATTTGGTATGCCCTTTCGGGGGCCATAAATCGATCTAGATAGGTATAGGTATCATTTTTGGAAAACGTACCATAAAATAAAAACCGAGCTAAGCTCAGTCATCCGGCTACTGCTATGTTCTATCTAGGTATTTAAATAAAAACTGTTATATCTATAATACCTCTAAATAAAAATTAATGTTGCTAAGCGCAAATCCCGAGGACGGCTGGACGCATTTTTTTCATATTAATGTTCTTTTAAGGCTCACGGAATGTTTTGTGCAGAGTAAAATGAAAAAAAATTAGAAAAATACTAGAACGGTGGTGAAGATAGATGAAGTTTAGTGGTCGATTTTTCCTCTCTTTGATTTCCAAATTAGTCTAAGCCAATTATGAGGGAAGCTGATATATTATTCAAAAGCTAACAGCTTGATCCCGAAACCGGCGAGCATGTATGAAGAGATTGATGAATGTGGATGAAGCGAATGAATGAATGAAATATGTCAGGATCGTAGGAAGTGGAACAAATTAGTCTCTGCCTACCCCTGTGGGAAAAAGGCGTGATGGTATGTATGTAACAGCTTCGGCTAGAACCAAAACACGAAAACCAACCAGACTAAATAAAAAGTAAAAAAAGTTATAATAATTATAAATTACTACGCCCTAAAAGGGCATCATTGGTACAAATTTTTGTAAAGAATTTTGCGATTAAATGGATACTAAGTACTAAAAGTACCTAAATACAGAATTCTGCAACTAAGTGAGGCTGGGATAAAACTACCACTCGTCTCTTGCGAGTGTGCGTATAGTAGGCGGCAAATAAGTAAAACGTGGAGGGGATATGCGCAGTATGAAAAACAACATCATTTTCATACTGCGCTTATCCCCTCCACGTTTTACTTATTTGCCGCCTACAGTAGACTAACGAGTTTGCTTGGCGAAGTATGGTTGTATGTTTGAGCGTGCGACTGCATGCACACAGCGAGGCGTAGCTTTATTGGCCTCATTATAACCGTTTCTAGTCTATTTAGTCGTATCTATCGTATAAAAAAACCGTGCAGGTATCTTATCTAACTGAAAGAGATGCTGCTAATGCATAATGCTGAGCCAGCGACCGTTTCACTTTGGCGAAGACACGCTCATTAAATACACTATCTATTTTCATGTCTGTGTTTTATGTTTCATTTTTGTAAAATTGTGTGTCTTCAAAAGAGAATAAATGTCTTCTTTATTTTTTCTTTCTGATTATTATTTCGCTCCACTTCGCTTTAATAATTATTTCAGTAAGTACTTGTTTAATAACGTAACTAAAAATATAGTTTCAAAATCAATCCAATAAAACATATCTATACGACGCCAAGCTCAACGTCCAATCAAAAAGAACTTGCTCTAACGATATCGTTCACACCAGTCTCCCACCACCACGTGACATCGCTCACCTGTTTTAGGATTGTTGTTGTTAGCGGTGCTCGAAGCCTGGCTGAAGAGAGACGCCCCAGTCAAACGAGCGCGACGCAGAATCCACCACATCTTGACCAAATTAACACTGGCACGGTACGTTCCAAATTTCAAAGCGGTTGTACACCACTGAATTTTTTTTTAATATCAACCCCAGACTATAGATTAAAAGTTAAGCTCCCAAAAACTTCTGAAATAGTTTACTAACGCAAAAGTATATTAAATTCGACGCGTCCTATGGATATACTGATAAGTATGATTAGATAAGCACTAACGCCAATATTTTTAACAACTAATAGTCACACTAATAAACATTAGAAAGTTAGCTAAAGTTAGTTCTCACGCACTGCCTTTATTTGGTTGCCGCAAAGGTTTCCGCGCGTAGTTTTTAATATGGCATAGACAAGTTGTTGAATTTGTTTTTTTTTTTCGTTTGTCTCGCGAGTGTGCGGAGTCGGGCCGGGCGGCAGTTCTGCTTCGTAGTGGGTAAGGTACTGGCCGGCTGGAACCAACACATGCGCAGTACAACAAAACAATGAAGACAGGTGTTTATGGGGGTGGGTTTTGAGTTTCGAATCTCCAAAGTTTCGTTTGAAGGCGGTTTATGTGCAGATGGGTGTAAGATTTCTTTTATAATTTAATTTTTAATACAAGCTTTTTTCCTCATGTTTCTTTTATTGTCTTTTAGTCTATCGCACCGATAAGATAGCACATAATAGACAGAACAACAAATCACAAAAGTTTTGTTCCCAAGGTGATCTAGCAAAAAAAGTTAAACGTAACGCAATTTCTAAAAACTACAATGGCTAACAAAGGAAAAACTAGTGCAAGTTCGGTATAGTAACAAATTAGCTATTGCCAGCGACTTCGTCTGCAAAGAATTCGTTTATCGCTATCCCGCGGGAACTACGCAATTTTCCGGGATAAAAAGTAGCCTATGTGCTATTCCAGACTTTTCTCTATCTATGCGCCAAATTTCATCCAGATCCGTTGGGCCGTTCTGGCGTGATTGAGTAACAAACAAACATCCATCCATCCATCCATCCATACTTTCGCATTTATAATATAGTTAGATTACTACTTTAGTGAGCGACCACACCGCTGCTTAAAAAACGGTGACGTTACGGAATCGCAACAAAATGTATGGAGAAACGGTGAGAAAACGTGACGCATACGACACGTCACTGCGTATACGCGGCGGTTTGGTCGCACCCTTAACGTCCTGCGACATCAGATAGCCCATTATTACCATTCTGGTGGTCAGGTTCTGCGAGGGTACAAACATCGCTTTAGTATCTTGTGTTTCACTTAATAATACCTGGACGACCAAGCTTTACTCGGTATTTTTTGGTACGTTTTCTAAAAATGATACCTAGCTAGATCGATTTATCGCCCCTGGAACCCCCTGCGTACTAAATTTCATGAAAATCGTTGGAGCCGTTTCAGAGATTCAGATACAGTATGTAAATATACATGTGTTAGATACTAAGACTATTAGTGGTAAACAAGTGACGTCACGCGACTGGTCTTTAAATACCCGCTCCTCCAGCGCCAGGGCTCTCTTTGCCCCTCGACCGTCGCCCTGGCAGCATCTGCCTTGTCACCGTGTATTGTGAGCTATCTGGTGTTGCTCCTTATTTCTATTATTGCGTGATTCTGATCAAAACCGTGTTGAAGACTTGTTTAGAATTATTACAGCCTTTGTTCCTTGTTTGTGAGTTATTTGTTAAACCGTTTAAATAAAATTCGTTACTAAAATCGTGTGTTTTTAATAAAATAATAGCAGATTCCTTATACATGTATACAAGAATTGCTCGTTTAAAGGTAGCTATTTGATTAGATAGATGTCTGTGTGAGACACAGGGTTCCCTACCGTTTGCCATAATTTCATTATGCCATTAACATATTGCTTGTCATTATGATATTTGATTTGCCAACTCTTCTATTCTGTTAAACTTTATGATTTCAAGTTCAGAATCGCCTTGAAAGTTTTATACTAAAATATCGAGGCGTTTTCATCTCGAGATAAAATTAATGTTTATAATTTGCAAACGCTGGGCCGCTGCGGTGGACCGTTATTTAATTTCGCGAAGCTTAGCGTAGATTCGGTTTTATTAAATCGAAGTGTATTTGGTTGACTTTGATCACGGTTGGTTTACGACAGATTTAGTTTAATTTATAGTAACTTAACTGAGTTAAATCAAGCTTTTAATTATTTCGGAATATTTCAGTGGGTGTTTGAGTAAGTTTGATTGAGCACCCCTACAAACTTTTATTTAATTTTTAGTTTTGTTATTTTTATTTTTGTTATATAACAACTTGTAGTTATAGAAGAGCGGGACCAAAGATAAAACATAGAATGTACCAATTGCTTCCTCTTCCCCGCAGATGGTAAAGGCCCATCGAGGCCCATTATAGGCGGTGCGGTACTGCCGTGCTCTGACAAAACACTGTATCTTGGGAACAGCTATTTTCCAGAAATCTCAATAAACCGTTGTTTGAGTTCCGTAAAAACAAAATAATGAAAATAATTAAGGGGGGCTCCCACACAACAGAGTATTTCTGGTACGGAACCCTTCGTGCGCGAGTCCGACTCGCACTTGGCCGGCTTTGTGGTAATTTGGCTCTAAATCCGTGGTTATTCATCAGATTTCAATGAAATTTGGACACATTAAAGATGATGTTGTATTTATTTAGGTCTTGTAAACTTAGGCTCTGTCTACTCCGTAAGGGATAAAGACGTCATTTATTTACGCTTGTATTTAAAGGGCTATTCAGTCAAACTGACCTACCAACCTGCTGAAATATTCTGGTACCATTTTAAAAGACTCTGTATAACCGTGTTAGAGCATAAACTCTGTCTACTCCATCCTATGTTTTGAAATACAATTTATTTTTAATTTACCGACGAGACCGGTACCGATACCGATATCGATTACTGTACCGTACCGACATTTGTACCGTGTACCGATTTTAGGCCGGAGGCGGGGAATTACGTTAGTTATTTGACGAAACATGTTGCAGATTCCTTTTGTTTTATGTTCTAAGTTATTATACTACTAGCTGTTGCCAGCGACTTCGTCTGCAAAGAATTCGTATACGCTATCCCGCGGGAACTACGCAATCTTCCGGGATAAAAAGTAGCCTATGTGCTATTCCAGACTTTTCTCTATCTATGTGCCGAATTTCATCCAGATCCGTTGGGCCGTTCTGGCGTGATTGAGTAACAAGTAAACATACATCCATCCATCCATACTTTCGCATTTATAATATTAGTTAGATTAATAAGAATTGGCCCTTATTTTCGACCAGTATACAAAAAAAGTGTAAACGGTATATTATCAACAATTCTTCTTCCTGATTGTTGTTTTAATACAGTATTCCCCGTTGTTTATTTTATGTAAATTATGTTGAAATTAGAAAGCGAACATAAATAAAACCCTGGGGCCGGAAATCGAATCCTGTTCCTCATTATTCCGTGATTCACGCTTTACCATAATATAATTATTATACACCTAATATTAGTTCGGGTTATCACATTGTCTGTTACTGAATATTTAACCTTCAAAAGTTGTTTCAAATTAGGAAATCCTCAATTTTTAGAGATTACAATCTCTAGGGAATAAGTCTATTAAGAGATAATTCGAAACTTGTAGATTTGAATACGAAAATTTTATAGTGTTAATTTGCGTCTTAGAGGTCGTAGCACTGCTACGTAGGCTCTACGCGCAGCGCTACGAGCTACGCCGTAGATGACAAGGGTCTCACGTACTTTTAAATACACATTTTGTTCTGAGCCTCCATCGTAACTTTTTGACACATTAAAACATCTTAAACGGACAGACAGCAAAGTGTCCTACAATGGTTCCATGTTTTCCTACACCCTAAAAAGGCAATCTAGACAACCCATACGAGTC
Organism: Pandemis heparana; assembly: GCA_963854515.1. NCBI lineage: Eukaryota > Metazoa > Arthropoda > Insecta > Lepidoptera > Tortricidae > Pandemis > Pandemis heparana. Next base: position 15,117,737 of record OY978015.1, on the reverse strand, counting down.
TCCCACGCTCAGCTATAAAGTACACCTGTCAAAATGCGTTACTTAAAAACTGAGAGTCACTTAGAGACTTACCGCCCCTTTTTGGCGTTACCGGCGACAAGGGAGCTTCGTAATCCGCTATATAACTTTGATAAATCGCGTCTACTCCGCCGTAAATATTTAACTAGACTGTGCTGTGTCATTTAGGTATGGCTGAGGACTCTCACAAATTCTCTGGCTGCATTAGGCGAGCTGCGTACGGCACGGGGGTATATAAGATGGATTTATTTATTTTTATTTGCGCAGACGTTTTGAAAAAACGACAGGTCACAAGTGCCCGAAATCGACGAGCATGTATGAAGATTGATGAATGTGGATGAGGCGAAAGAGGTGTCAGGATTGTCTTTTATAACCAACTTCAAAAAAAAGGAGGTTCTAAATTCGGTTCTATATTTTTTTTATGTTTGTTACCTCAGAACTCCGTCATTTCTGGATCAATTTGGAAATTTGCCACTGAACTTGAACGGTTTAGTTAAGCAACAATGACATATGCGTCCGTGTCAGAAGGGTTGTGATGTGTGCTTTTGGTATTGTGTTTCGTCGATAACATTCGCTCGGTAACAAATAATGTTGAGACTTTGTTTTTTGGTTGTTCTTGTGTGATGAATTACTACCTACCTTATTTTATCTACTATTGGGCCGTGTGGCGCGCGCTTGCGCTTGTAACATTAGTTTATTTTAATGCTTATTTATAAGTACCCTCAATTTCTCATGTAAGTGAATTGTAAAATTCTTTATGAGATTTAATGATCTTTAAACCTAATCTATAGGCGAATTTAGGTTAAATTTGAAGGCGGTTCTACTTTTTTTTAATTCTTCTTACTGTTCGTTCTAGAAAGAGATGGGTAGTATGTCTCGCGGGCTTTCGAGCTAGTCGTGAGCAAAGTCCTTTTTCAAATTTAAAACGCCACTTTCCACAAACTTTCCAAGTCAGTTTAAACCGGCATGCTTATTAACTCGCTCGCGATCACCATCGTCTACATGTATGGGCTGACAATTGGTATCGGAATCAGCTAGCTGTCACATTCATACAAGAACTGTCAAAATGAACACGATGGCGATTGCGAGCGAGTTACGTAATAAGCCTGCGGACCCGCCGTATCTCAGCACCGTGTCCAGCCAGCCTAAGCTCGCTAACTTCGCCTCACTTTAAACAAGGACTTTCCTCTTTGTCAGGGATTACAATCTCGCTTAAGTCCGGGACATAAGACTCAAAGTGAAGTGTTCTTTTTGTTAAAATTAAATACGGCGAAGCGCGATCCGCATTCGAAATGAGGCGATCACGATAGGACAAGGGTTTTGATCTATTCAATCGGACTCCTATTTGGACCCGGCCACATACGTAAAAGAAAAAGATTTACAGACGCGGCTTTTTGCGGGTGGCAGCACCTCATGCAAGGTCCGGATCGCTACCACTGTCTTAGGGTGCGACCACACCGCCGCTTAAAAAACGTTGATGTTACGCAATCGCAAAAAAATGTATGAAGAAACGGTGAGAAAACGTGACGCATACGTACGACACGTCACTGCGTATACGTGGCGGTTTGGACGCACCCTTACTCGCTAATCTTGCCGCCATTTTTATAAAGTAACCATGTCTTCAAAAAACTTGCACAATAAAAAGCGATCATTTTAGTTTTGTGCAAGTTTTTTGGAACAACTATAGAACGACAAATTGTATACACTGATTTAATACATATTATAGGTGTTAAATTGATCTATACTTCATTTAATTTAGAATGAGAAACCACAATAACATTATATTGCGGCTGGTCAACTATTTCTTACCTAGCAAACAGTATAGTGCAATAGTTTGGCAGCCGTAAAATAAAATTGTTTTAACGCCACTTTATTTGCGTGGCGTCAATTGTTACTCTAGTACAAATCGTAAAGAGATTACAGTTCACGAGCCGCAATATAACATTATTGTGGTTTCTCATCCTAAATTAAATGAAGTATAATTTGACCAAAATCTTTTTAATTTGATTTTTGATTTTGATTTTTTATTGACCTTTTTGTACACATAAAGCAATCAATAATAGAATTATGAGTAGGTACGAATTTAGGAGATATATTATAAGAAAATTTCCGAAGTGACGCTAGTTTCGTGACTAGTGTCTCCTTAGTACAATACAATACAATACTATTGTATTGTTATTACTCGTAACATTACTTTTTAAGTTGTTATTAGTTAATTATAGTTTAATTTGTTTTTTATTCATAATCTTATGTATATTATATTCCACTAAAGTAATTTACAGCCTCTCTTTAGTACCGGATGAACGAGTTTCGCTTCTAATTGTAATAATCTTTGTTCATACGGTATTGAAAAACAGAGGCCCGGGCACGCACGAGTTTATCTCGGGTCGAAGCGTCTGTTCTTGTCTGACCAACGACAAAGTGTGAAAGGAATGTAATGAATTATGTCGGCGATAGGAGTAGAGGAACGTTTCGTTATCGTTCGCGTTATCATGAATTGTTGTGTGAAAGAGAAAGAACATCCAAAACGATGATAACAGCCAAGGTTAGAAAAGTAGGTAATAATGTGAATAATGATGTGATGTGAATTGAAATCTACATACCCGCAAATATAGGTACAAGCAAATACAACGTGTTACAGAATACCCCGTAAATATCAAAGCCAAAAATATTGACAACCCTAATAAACTGTCGTCTCAGTAAGCCATTCTGAGGTTCTTAAATATTGTAAGTGGACTTGTTATATAAGGTCACATTTAACCTCCTTTCGGCTTTACGGGTAGTTTAGTAACAACCTGTATAATACCCAGAAAAGGGGCTCCGCCAAACTGTTGCTGGACCATCGGCAAGAAAAAGTGCCCGTGGTTCACCTAGGAGTACTGAGGTGGACCATCGGCAAGAAAAAGTGCCTGTGGTTCACCTAAAAGTACTGAGGTGAACCACCGGCAAGAAAAAGTGCCCGTGGTTCACCTAGGAGTACTGAGGTGGACCATCGGCAAGAAAAAGTGCCTGTGGTTCACCTAAAAGTACTGAGGTGAACCACCGGCAAGAAAAAGTGCCCGTGGTTCACCTAGGAGTACTGAGGTGGACCACCGGCAAGAAAAAGTGCCTGTGGTTCACCTAGGAGTACTGAGGTGGACCACCGGCAAGAAAAAGTGCCCGTGGTTCACCTAGGAGTACTGAGGTGGGCCATCGGCAAGAAAAAGTGCCCGTGGTTCACCTAGAAGTACTGAGGTGGACCATCGGCAAGAAAAAGTGCCCGTGGTTCACCTAGAAGTACTGAGGTGGACCATCGGCAAGAAAAAGTGCCCGTGGTTCACCTAGGAGTACTGAGGTGGACCATCGGCAAGAAAAAGTGCCCGTGGTTCACCTAGGAGTTTTTTTTTTTTTTTTTTTTGTACGATAATGAACAAATCGCAGTCCTCGCGAGAGGTACGGGCGACTGCGATTCCATGAACTAATGGTCAAGGATGTTAGAGTGCTGTAATAAAAATAAACTAATATGACTTAAAGTCGGTGATGTTATGTAATGTTTATATGAGTGACATGAGGATTGTTAATGATTTTGTGAAGATGATTGTAATGCTTGCTTGGTACTAATATTAAAATATAGGTGGGAACTATGTGCCGTTGAACTTTTTAAGACTATTGATTATTATGCTAGTGAATTTTTCGAAAGATGATAACGTCGATTCTTTTGAGATGAGTTCTGTTAAGATGTACGGGTCTATTCTAAAGTTGCTGCAGATGATTTCATGATTTAGTCGTTGCGAAGAAAATTTTGGGCAGTGTTTTAGGAGATGATCAATTGATTGAAGGCTGGTTCCGTCACAAGGGCATAGAGCATCGTTGATGATTTTGAATCGACACAGGTATTCTTTATGGTATCCATGTCCTGTGAGGATTTGGGTGATTTCAAAAGTCGGTCGTATTGCATTTCGGAATTGATTGATGGCTGCTAAGTTTGGTAACCAGCGCTTCAGGTGGGCGCCGGTTGGAGAGGTCTCGTAAGTTATGTTTGCTTGGGCTTCTGATTCTGTTTTTCTTTTAAGTTTGTGGTGACTGATTGGAAAGTGACAGAAATCTGGCTCTATTTGGAGGGCGGCGGCTTTCTTGGCTTCTAGGTCGGCTTCTTCGTTCCCACATAAACCGTGATGTGCTTTTATCCAGAAGAATTTTATGGTCCTGGAGTTTCTAATGGTTTTAATGTGTTTGTGTATGCTGTTGATGATTCTGTTAGTGCTTTTTCGGTTTGCGATTTCTTGCAGGGCTGACATCGAGTCTGAGAAGATTGCAAAATTTGAGGAAAGGTTTGTTGCACAATGGAGACAGGCTCTTTCGATAGCTAAACATTCTGCCTGAAAGACAGAGCAGCAGTTGTGTAACTTTAGCTGATGTATCATTTTCGTGCCGTCGGGATGACAGATTACAACCGCAGCACCAACTTGTCCGTCGGCCTTGCTGCCGTCTGTGTAGATTTGGGTATCAGCCGGATCACAATGTAGTTCGATATCTGCGTTCGAATAAATCTTATCTATTGTAATGCTAATTCTATCGCTTGGATGAAGAAGCTGAGACAAAGGTAAACGTGAATCGAGAGTTATGGAGTCATGAAGAAATTTAGAGATGCCAGTGTGTTTCGCCAGCTGTATATCTGCTATTTCGTTAACTTTGATGTCCAAAGGGATGAGTCCAGCTAGTGATATAGCTGCAGAGGTTGAAATGGTGCGAAAGCCTCGTATTATTTTAATGGCAAAGCCTCTTTGCATGGATCGTAGAGCTCTTATTACAGTTTTAAATTTAGTAGCGCTGGCCCATATCTCCGCAGCATAAGTGATAATCGGTTCGATGACTCGCTCATAGATGATGGTGATATTTTCGGACTGAAGCCCCCAGGTAGGACGGACGTAATTACAGAGTTTCAGGTATATTTTCTGAGCCTTGGCTATTATATGATGGGAGTGTTTTATGAACTTGAAGTGTTTATCGATAATGACACCAAGAAGTTTTATTTCATTGCTAAATTTCACCTAGGAGTACTGAGGTGAACCATCGGCATGAAAAAGTACCCGTGGTTCACCTAGGAGTACTGAGGTGGACCATCGGCAAGAAAACCTTTTGCCTCACTTATGTACTGTTTTTTTTTGTGTGTGCATTGTAAAATGGGCAATAAATGCTTTTTTATTTTTTTTTATTTTTTAAAAAGTGCCCGTAGTCCACCCAGGTGAACTAGGCAGGTGGACCACGAGCGATGACTATATGCAAATATAAATAATTTTGTATTGAGACTGAGCCTATTTTTTTGCCACTAAGTATATTACTCTAAGTGCTATAACTGTATACTTACTCAAACTCCAACTTATTTCTCTGACTTATTGGTTGTCTGGAAGAGATCACTACTAAGCGATAAGATCGCCTATTGTATACTTTGTTCTTTGTTTCTGTATTGTTTTGTACTGATTTGTGGTGTTCAATAAAGAGTATTGTATTGCATTGTATATTATAAAAAAACTTTTGGTTTTAATTATCTGAGTATTTAAAGAATGGGTTCTTCCCGATTTGATACAGTACCCTAAAATCGTACACATTGAATCAAAAGTTCCGTGCAAATTTCAATAATGAAATCAATTCAAATCCTTCAGCCTCGCCCCCTCCGGCTCTGGAGAGGGGAGATTACCGTAAGGGATATCTGGAATTTCCTCAGAATTTGATAGCGTTCTATTTAAAGAAAGAAAGAAGACATTTATTCATTTTTGCAAGACACACAAATACAAGAGCATGCACACAATTTTATAGAAAAGAAACAAAAAAACATAGAAATGAAAAACAGATCATCAGCGTTGTGTCGTCTTCGAAAAAGTGAAAAAAAGTGAAATTTCAATAAAAAATTCAATTCAGCGATTTTTCAATTTTTTGGGTCAATTGGTTTTTTTTTTTTTTTTTATATAAGAGGTGGCAAACGAGCAGACGGTGGTGGTATCAATTGTCCCAAGATATTTATCTATTTATTTTATTTATTTTTATTTTTTATTTCATTTGCGACTGATAACATCAGTCTTATAACATACTATTATACTTGCAATGTATGTGTGATGATAATTACGCAAAAAAACTGCATCCAAAAACTTTTTGCTTCCACGTTGATCTGAGAGCAAAGAAAAAAAACAGAATGTACCAGCTGCTTCTCTTCCCGCGCAGATGGTAAAGCCCATCGAGGGAATGGGCGAAAATCTCAGAAATCCTTGTATACATAGGCGATACGGCTAGCAACCCATCTCCCCCTCCCCTTATTTTCCCCTTTCCATCTATACGCCCACAATCATGCTAAACGTGGCAATTTGCTCTTGTTACCTTCAGCTCTGTCTACCCCGTAATTTATGTATGTACAGCTGTTGCCAGCGACTTCGTCAGCAAAGAATTCGTTTATCACTATCCCGCGGGAACAACGCAATATTCCGGGATAAAAAGTAACCTATGTGCTATTCCAGACTTTTCTTTATCTATGTGCCGAATTTCATCCAGATCCGTTGGGCCGTTCTGGCGTGATTGAGTAACAAACAAACATCCATCCATCCATCCATCCATCCATACTTTCGCATTTATAATATTAGTTAGATAAAATATTTCTAAATGAAAAAATAATAGCGAAAGCTTTCAGTGAACTCTGTTTTCACTACATTGTATCCACAAGAGAGATCTAAAGCATAAGACAAGTAAACCATATACACGTTAGCATCCCCGTCTAAATCTATTGTTGAAATATTGAATGTGAATAATAGATCACACTGGATGCTAAGCTTCGTAGAGGATGTTTTACGATAGTTGTGTTACATTACGGGATTGTAATTGACTTAGCTGTTGCCCGCGACAGCGTCTGCGCATCTCGCTTATCGCTATCCCGCGGGAACTACACTATTATCCGGGACCACTATCCCATGTCCTTCCCCGAAACTGAATCTATCTATATACTAAATTCCAGAACTTATTATCCTACTTTCCTATCCTACTAATATAATAAATGCGAAAGTTTGTGACGATGTGCGTGACGATGTGACGATGTGAGTGAGTGTGTATGTTTGTTCTTTCTTCACGCTAAAACGACTGGACGGGGATAAAATTTGGAACGGAGATAGTTGTACCCTAAATTAAAATATAGGCTACTTATTATCCCGGAAAATTGCATAGTTCCCGCGGTGTAACGATAAACATCTCAAAGGTCGTAGCTGCCAAGAGTCTCAACGTAAATAATTATTGCAGAATATACCATCAACATCGGTTAAGTTTAATTCTACGCGGACGAAGTCGCGGGCGGAAGCTAGTATTTTTTTAATAGAAAAGCTACGACCAATAATTGCTAAGATTTCAAGGAACTAAACTGTCGATGTGAGAGTTTGGCGACACAGTGGGGGCAACTCCGAAATTCGATTTTCGAAGTTCGTATCATGCCGTCCCTCTCACTCTTAAATTAATAACTATTATTGAATACGGAACGGCACGAAACGAAGTTCGAAAATCGAATTTCAGAGTATAAGACCAGAACCTCTAGTGTAAGTTTTCGCGTATAAAAACGTCTCTAACGCGTTCACGTAAACGTCTCAATTACTATGGAATAACTGACAGCGCCACTTGCGGATCGAAATGGCAACTAAAATTTCTCATACTTACATACATACAGTATGCTTAGTGTAAGTTTTCAGTCACAAAATACATCTCGAACGCGTTTGCGTTAAAATGTCAAATACTATGAGAACTGTTTGTTGCCGTTTCGCTCCGCAAGTGGCGCTGCCAATTATTCCATAGTAATTGAGACGTTTACGTGAACGCGTTAGAGACGTTTTTATATGCGAAAACTTACACTAGAGGCTCTGGTTTCCCTAGCACCTAGCGAATGTGATTTATCGCACTTCTATTGTCTCTTTGTTCTGTAAGGCTGATGATAATGAGGGTTTAAATAACTAGCTTCTGCCCGCGACTTCGTCCGCGCAGAAATAGACTTAAAAACTGGGGCCGTACCATGACGTCTTAATGCGATTCAGTTTAGGTTCGCTCGCTGTCAGATCCATACTAAAAGTGACAGCTAAAACTTGAACTGAGTCGGAATTAGGACGTCATGGTAAGTCCCCAGATGTTGATAGTATACTTATTTAGGTGCAATAATAATTTAGGTTGCGATTCTAGGCAGCTACGACTTTTAAATCTGACATGTTTATCGCTATCCCGCGAGAACTATGCAATTTTTCGGGATAAAAAGTAGCTTATGTTTTAATGTAAGGTACCAGCTATCTTCGCTCCAAATTTTATCCAAATCCCTCCAGTCGTTTTAGCGTGAAGAAGGAACAAACATACACACTCACTCACGTCGTCACATCGTCACAAACTTTCGCATTTATAATATTAGTACGATTCTAAATTGCACCACCCAACCTGCTCTCTGGCCGTACCATGACGTCTTAATGCGTTTCAGTTTAGGTTCGCTCGCTGTCAGATCCATACTAAAAGTGACAGCTAAAACTAGAACTTAGTCGGAATTAGGACGTCATGGTAAGGCCCCAGATCTGTTCTTTTTTCCAGTCCAATATGGTTGCCTACTAGAGATCGCTCTGTAGCGATAAGGCCGCTTATTATTACCTTATTACTTCTGTATACCTTTTTTCTGTTTTGATTGTTACTATGTGGTGTCCAATAATGAGTTATTGTATTGCATTGTTAGTAGGATAGAATTTAAACCGGCAATGTATCGCGATCCGCACCGTAATTCACGTACCGTGAATATTTAAAGCTGTAGTGATCGAAACCCTTTGAGATGCCGCCATTGTTAAGTAGAAATGAGCATCCATTATTAATATGATGTTTACTTAAACATTTTAGTTAAGGCGCTGTCAACAGCGCTGGAGCAGCGCCACTCTTCACACATACGGTTCACGTGCCTGTTAGTGAAAGAGAAGAAACTATTCCGGCAGCTTGGCGCGCTTCTAAAATCTTGCAAATAAGACACAAATCATAAGAAATAAACAAAAGTATGGATTATTTGTGAAATATGACTCATTAGCCATTTAGGTATGAATATGTTGACTTTATGTTTTTAATTGCAGACCCATACGTCGAAAAAATAAAGACATAGAACCGTTTAATGGTGATTTTAAGACCAATCTTTGCAATTATTTTCTATCGAGCCGATTTTGTTCAATTATGTATTGAGCCCGTCTAGCGTGTTTGAAATATGATGAAAATTAACATTACATTTTTTTTGTATTTTTTTTGTGTGCAGTTTTACTTAAAAAAGTGTTTAAATAACATCAATTTCAACAAAATTAGGTGTTGTCAGCCTCTTAACAAAAGGTTCCCAAGGATTCAATAGCAGTACAAATACTAGGTCACCCGCGACATTGTCAGCGCAGAATTGAATATGTTACTCACAAATAACGTGTATTTTTTTATGTGAATAGGAAGGCAAACGAGCAAGTGGGTCACCTGATAGTAAGCGATCACCACTGCCCATAGACACCCGCAACCCCGGAGGGATTGCAGATGCGTTGCCAACCTAGACGACTTTGCCTCTTGTGCTCGTAATTTGCCCGGCTGTCTTACTCTCCACACCGGAACACAGCAGCACAAGCACTGCTGCTTAGCGGCAGGATTAGCGAGTAAGATGGTGGTAGCGATCCGGACGGACCTTGCACAAGGCCCTACCACCCGCATTGTATGCGCAGAAGTATAAAATACGGTATCCGTGGGTGAGCAGATCCCCTCCACGTGACTCGTCATCGCTAGACTTACGTGCCGGCACGTATAAGTCGCGGGTTCACGGTGGATGCAAGCCGCTTCCAACTATCAACAGTGGACGTCCTATGGCTGATATGATGATTATGATGAACTAATGTGGCTTTCTATTGGTAAAAGAATTTTCAAAATCGGTTCACTAGATTCAGAGATTACTCCTACAACCTCACAAACTCACAAACTTTACCTCTATTAGAATATGACTAGCCGTTGCCTGCGACGTCCTCCGCGTAGAATCAAAATTTGTGGTGGAACACCTCAAACCACAACCTCTTGGCTGCTATACTACAAATGTAGTGACAGCTCTGTACGCCACGGGAAAAAAAACGACAAACTAACTTGATTTTAATTCTCTACAACCTCACAAAGTCACAAACTTGGTTTAGTATAATTTCATCGCAAAAAGCAGCTGGTCTAATTAGCAAGTGGTCTAAAAAGCAGCTGGTCTAATTAGCAACTTGTCTAAAACGCAACTGGTACGGATATACCTCTATTAGTACAGATATATTATTATAGATTTTTGGGTGCGTTGGGAGGGGAAGGCCTAGGCGGACGTTCCATGATCAAATTGGGGACGTTTTGGAAAAAGGCCAGGTCAAGAGTACCCGAAACCGACGAGCATGTATGAAGAGATTGATGAATGTGGATGAAGCGAAAGAGGTATGTCAGGATCGTAGCAAGTGGAACAAAGTGGTCTCTGCCTACCCCTGTGGGAAAGAGACGTGACGATATGTATGTATGTATGTAGATTTTTGATTCAAAATTTAGTCCCGTACTCGACGCGGTCCACTTTAAACATCGACTATGTATAGAAACATTTTGTCAACTATGATTTAAAATTCTTAAAAACATTAACATGGGCCATGGATGGTAAGCCAGACGTCCTAATTCCGACTCAGTTCAAGTTTTAGCTGTCACTTTTAGTATGAATCTGACAGCGAGCGAACCTAAACTGAATCGCATTAAGACGTCATGATAAGGCCCCAGGACTATTTAGTCAAACTAACTAAGCCTGCTGAAATATATCGCAACGATTTTAAGAGGTCTGTATAAACACATCAATATGCATAAGACAGAAGGTATGTAACTACCTAGGAGGAGACTTTATATCAAAGCCTAAGGATATTTAAGGACGTTTTAGCGAAGAGCACTCAACCGCTCGATCATTTGCAAAGGATACGATACAAACACTCCATATCGCTTTAATCATGTTTGGTCCTCTGAGGCTTTGGGACCATTTACTAAGCAAACGTTTTTCTTGTGTTTACGGCCGATACCGCATGAACAAGCTTACTTTTAACCACATAAGGGAATAACAAATTTGCGTTAAAATAATTTCTGAAGGAGCGTCCTCACTGAGAGCATTCGCGCATAATGAGCATTTAGGCGTTGAATATTCGCATAGTGTGGACATTGAGTCGAGCGTTACAAAGCTTACATTGATTGCTTAAGGACGCTCCTTAGGAATACCCGTTTTTTTAGCCGACTGTACTTTTTGTTGATTAAAAATGCATCACAAACTTTAAAAGTGTCTAAAAAGCAGCTGGTCTAAGTAGCAGCTTGAATAAAACGCAACTGTTCTAAAAATACATCTCGTCTAAAATGCTACTGGTCTAAAACGCTACCCGTCAATGATGCAACCAGTGCCGGATTTAGAGGTCTGGAGGCCTCTGGGCAACAAAGGGGTGGAGGCACCTGACCCCAAATTATTTTCCTGTCCAAGTTGTTTACCAGTGTTTACTAGTCTGATTTTTTTTTGAAGTCTATTGTGGGGGCCCCTCTTTTGTGGAGGCCCCGGGGCTGTAGCACCGGTTGCCCTCCCTTAAATCCGGCCCTGGATGCAACTGGTCTGAAATTTGTCTAAATCTCGGGATCCCCTCATCTGGCATAATCTTGTTTTCGCGAAACCTATCGCATAAACTTTTTTAGCAGAATAATTAGAGAAGTGTTATTTCGCATAGCTCATTTCACATAATTTTGCATCGCCCAAGAATCGTTTCGCCAAATATCATTTTGCATAACTTTCATACTAAGTAGAAAAACTTAGATAAACCAAAAGGAAATTAATTAAGTACATCATCAAGCATTTCTTGACTGCAATCCATTTCCATTATTTGGAACTGTAACGAAGAATAATAAAGATAAACACCATTATCTCCCCCCGAGGATCATCGCTCACAATCCGAATTATTGAGGACTATATTAATACTAAATCAGCAGAGTCGTTAATATTTCATTATTGCAATCCAGCCATAGATGTTATAATGAAACAACTGGAGCGCTAGTATGGTAGCAAAATAACGGGCACGGTAAGATAGAGATGGTAGATTTTTTATTTGTGGTTGACAATCGTCATCAGCTTGAAGACGTCCATTGTAGAACAAAGGCCTCTTAGCACACCATAATGAACGACAACTCGCCACCTACCTACATCGACCCAATGACACATTACTAATAGACGCGTTATAGCTGAACAAAACTCCTTTCGGACATGGCAACGTTATTGCCGTTACTTGACATATAAGGGCCTCTGCGCGCGCCGACAGCGACTAAACACAAGTCAGGCAATTACCTTACTTTTCGCTTGCCACGGGGAGATTGCCTATAACGTATCTACCTCAGTTTTATATAGTACATCATAGCATCGACCGGTTACCCGCACCGTTCACGATGTCGGTCCACCTAGTGGGAGGCCTGCCAACACTGCGTCTTCGGGTACACTAGACTCGCCTCCTGCATCCACCGGTTTCCCGCAACTTTCACGATGTCGGTACACCTAGTGGGAGGCCTGCCAACACTGATCTTCCGGTACCTACATTACACTACCAATGCATAACTATTTTGATTTCTTTCCACCTATACGCTTACAATCATGCTAAACGTGGCCTATAGGTCTTGTTACCTTGGGCTCTGTCTAAAACGTGATTTATGTATGTATGCATGTGTATGCGTCAAAATTACGATGAAAAACCTTTATAGGAATATTCAAACACACTAACTTGACCAAATGCTGCAATATCCTGGAATTATTGTAATATATATCTTGTACTTATACTAAACTTCATAGGTTCATCTAACGCCAGCACAGCGTTATTTTTACGTCAGAACGTTGGACCTTCTATGTGGATTTTACTGCCTACCCCATTGGTATTTATGGCCTTGTTTTAATCAACGCTCCTTCCACATCGCACACAGGTTGCCCGGGAAGTCATTACCGCGGACCTCATCCCGCCACGGTAATGACTATAACGACACACTGAATGCCCTTGACATCATTCCCGTGGACATTATTTTTTATTATTATCTTTATGCTCTCCCCTTTGCCTTTGAGCTGAATCATGGGCAAAATTTTTATTTCAATGAAGCAATCGCTTCCATGAGAGTAAAGAAACAATAGAATGTACCAGATGCTTCTTTTCGCGCAGATGGTAAAAGCCCATCGAAGGAATGGGCGAAAACCTTAGGAATCATGTCATAGGCGAGGCGGCTAGCAACCCATCACTATTTTGGTTCCTCTTTCCACCTATACGCCCACAATAATGCTAAACGTGGCCTCTAAGTTTTCTTGACTTGGGCCCTGTACACCCCGTAAGGGATAAAGACGTGATTTATGTATGTATGTATGCAATTAAATGCTCAAGTTGTTATTATAATTATTATAATTATTATGTAGAAATGATTAAGTAGCTTTTTTTTTTTTACTGGTAGAGACTGTTTACCTTTTTTCTAATGTAAAAAATGTACTAATACAATACGGAGGCTAAGTTAATTGTTTTGCAACCTTAAACTACATAATCAAAATAAAATAAAATAAAAACTCTCTTTTCTTTTACGGATGTTAGAATACTGTACCAGCCTTCCGACGGGACGCAGGCGAAGTTATGAGAAACAACTAAGTCATAATAAATAACACATTGAAAATTTCCAGTTTTTACATAAATATGGTGTACAAAAATGCCTTTGGCACAGAGGCACGGATGCGCCTTTTGGAAACAGAACCCCAAAAACTTGGAAATTTCTAACTTATCATTTCCATTTAAAAGTCTACATTTCAATGGAACGACTGCCTAAATAACTTAAATTGGCAAACAGTATCGACCGTCGACAATTCCCGAAATAGAATTGATTAAAACCTCCCAATCAACCGCTTCATTAACCTGCCCACGGGACTGACATTAAACGCTTCCATTGACACTTTGCGACCGAAAATGTAAATACAACTATGTATAGACCGACCGCTTGAATGAGTCCTCGCCCGGCGGGGCAGGGGCGCGGGGTGGGGCGACAAAGGGGACCGAGAGAGGTACGCAATCGTAGTGCAGGTTAAATATTGTTTCATAAAAACCTCGTCCTGACGATAACGAACATAATAAAAGAGAATTACGTTCCAATTTGATTTCGTCGTTCACCAGTATTACGCTTGGCAACACATTTAACGATTCACTTTTTACATTTCCAAAAACCTTTAATGAAATGGCTTTTGTAAACATATTCCAACAATTTTTTTTAGGCCACAGTACCTTTCTGATATTATTATGCTGTATAAAATTTGGTAATGACATAAAAAGTAACGATAATATTTTCAAAGCTTAACTGGTAATGACATGACAACATCGATAGAATTTTCAATGATTCACGGTAAAGTTCATTTGAAATATTATAAACGGGATATGAACCGCGATTACCTTTATTGAGCTCCCGATATTTCGACGCAGTTGCATGCATCAGTCTGCCCGTGATCATGATGGATGCAACTGCGTGGAAATATCGGGAGCATAAAGGTGATCGCGGTTCATATCCCGTCTATAATATTTCGAACATCGATAGAGTTTTCTCATTACCGTATCTAAAGTTGTAAAAATGTTGCCCAAGGGTCGCGTTTGTAAGAGTAATGACACCAATGAATGAATTTACGGCGAGAAAAATGGCAAGAGCTTGATTTGAAATAATAATTAATTAGTTATTTGTTATTTAGTTATTTGTTATGACATTAAATAGTCATGTTACGACAATATATTATGTTATATTATAAATATGAGACAGTTTCAGAATATTAGGATGCTTCGCTCTTTTTTGATACCTATTCGACGATGTCAAAGAGTTAGTAGCTATCGAGGGAATATCTAGTGGAGAGAGAGACCTTTTGGAAGCATGTTAAGAAATTTTGTTATAAAAAAAAATTAAGATATATGTACTTACCTACTTAACCAGGTACTTGAAAAACATTATGCAAACAAAGCACCCGTCAAAACTAAGCGATAAAACCAAAACCTGAAAATTTCACTTTTATATTCTCATTTTATAAAATTAATAATGTACCGCAGCGAGCCTTCAAACGGATCTTACCTCAAACAGCGTTTGAAAGTTATAAATCATATTTTATGACAGCAAATTTAATTTCCATCGGTTTATTACTATACACAAAAGGTTTAAATCGGACCTTTTAAATGCAAAGAAGGGTGCTTCAAACGTCCAAAGTAGAAACAAATACTGACCTAATACTTTACGGTATCGGTTTCAAAGTCAAACAGAAACTCATTTCCCTGTCGTTAAGCCGACGTGAATCGTCGCCATGGCGATCGATTTTGGGAAAGCGGAAGGTGAAATGATTTTAAGCCTGATTGATACGATCAGACCAGAGAAATAAACCAATAGCGTCGTCATAAAGGACTATGCAACTCTACTACACGTTAATGTTTAATTTGTCGTTGACATGCTTGGTAGTTTAGTTTTCTAACCTGTAGGCTATCTGGTCGTCTCAATAAAGTCCGATCATTATAACAAAAGCTTAACGTTTTTTTTGCATATACAACATAATACAATAATTTTTAGTTTCTAAATCATACTTAATTAACAACAGTTATTTCAAGTTTCAGATAGATTGATTGATATCGCAAAGGAAACAAATTCAATAAAATCCAGAACACCGTGTTTTGTAATCACAAGACGTTCCAGCAATTAAAATGATAAAGAACAAATTATAAATACTGCCTTACTTTTAAAGTGGAACGTGTTCAACTCTCTTTACTAGCCGTACGGGGCTCGACTTTGCCTAAAAACGCCGCACTCAATTGAGCATTCTCAGAGCATGAACGCTCAAGAAGTTCCCAACTCTGCAGCCAGTAATGTCATTCCCTTCACGGCTCCCTGGAGGGGAATGAGCCAGGGTAATGACACGCATGGAAATGACGTTGAAATGCGAAGTAGAACCGACAAAATTTATACATCCTGTATGTAATACTTACCTGTCGGTATGTGAGAATTAAAAAATTTAGCCTTTAGAGCTTTTTAAACAGTTGGATAGGTTAGCGGTTAGGTGAAAGGAGGCTTGACTTTAATGTTGCTAATGGTTTTTTTTTTACGTGGTGACGTGAAAGAGTATTTGACGTATCTACCTACAGATAGACACACTCACAAATTTTCGCGTCAATAATATTCTTAAGACATAACATGTATAATATATGTGTAAAATGGCTGACTGTATCACCAAAGTCTGACGCTTACGCGTCTCATTCCTAATCGCTGAAATCTGCTTGCTCGCCGGATTAATTTTGATAAAAGCTTTTTTTTAACGTAAATGCTCGCAACGAGCAATTTCTTACGACGCGGATAAATTATGACGATTACAAATGTATGAAAGAGCGTCGTGATATTCGTGAATATTTTAGGAGATCAAAGTTCTTGTATTACTGTCTTAGCTGGTAATTACTGTCTTATATCTTAACTAACTTCTGCCCGCGACTTCGTCTACGAATCATACATAAAAACCTTCCTCTCAAATCACTCTATCAATGAAAAAACCGCATCAAAGCGTAGTTTTAAAGATCTAAGCATACATAGGGATAGGGACAGACAGACAGACAGCGGAAAGCGGCTTTATTTTATACTATGTGATATGGTGTGGGCTACTCTTTATCCCAATATTACCAAGAAGTCTGGAGTTACACAGGAAAAATCATAAAATCTCAATGGATAAGGTCTGGAGGAAAAAAAATGTGGTAGCCAAAGTGATTTGAGCAGCGGCCTCTCAAGCAGGTCGTTGGTTCGAATCCCGGGCTTGCACCTCTGAGTTTTCGGAATTTATGCGCGAAATTTTCTAATAGGTATGTACTGTAAAACATAACCCTAAGATTTTTTTTTAATTTTTTCTTGATATAGCCATACGGTTCCTGAGAAAAAGGGTCATGACAGACAGATAGACTGATGAGTACTGTACAGAACCCTGAAAGGAATTAAATATTTTATTTCTTAACCCAAAAGGTCAGACTGAGAACTCAAACGCATATTAATTTTAATATCTCAAAGACCTTTCATAATGGATTCATAAATCGCCCCAAAAGCTCTCCACTGATGTTTAAAACGGATGTCTTATAGAAATTATAAACATTTTTACGTCTTTTGCGGAAATCATAAAAATTGTTATACGCTGAAATTGAATAAGAGACTGGGTTTTTGCGAATGTTTAATTTGAGCCTGGGAATTTTTTTAAGTGTACAGCTAACAGCGAAAGGGGATGTTTTTTTTAATGCAATATATAGACGAGCGTTGGGCCTTTGGGCCATATTCACAATCGGTGGTAAACTAAGATGTGGCCCATACATTATATACATTGTGTCTTGGAATTGATAACTTTACTTTGCTACCTCCGCGATGTAGTGTAGTGAAGTTAAGTCATGCAAAAACAGTTCATTCACTCTGTTCATTCACTCGGATATAGCAAAGTAAAGTTAATCATGCTAAACGTGGCCTTTATGTCTTGTTACCTTAGGCTCTGTCTATCCAGTAAGAGATAAAGACGTGAATGTATGTATGTTAGAATTGATTCAGTATACTTTATACGGGTGGTTGTTATTTAACTGAAGACCCTGTATATTTTTGACAGGATTTTTGAATGGTGATTGTCAAAATGCTTATTACATTGGTTTACTATTGAGTGCACGGAGTCAAATTATGTAAAAAAAACGATATCAACTAGTTATAAACACAGAATTAATAAATAAAAACAAAAAAACTCTGTAACCTACGTAACTACCTTAATCTAATTCTTAAAACCTATATTTACATTATATCGCCAAGAGTGTTCATTAATGTGATAAGGGAACGTGCTGGTGTGAAAGAAGATATAGTGACTAGGATAGAAAAAAGTATGCTTAGTTGGTTTGGTCACGTAGAGAGGATGGATGAAAGAAGATTAACTAAACAGATTTATACGGCGAGTGTGAATGGATGCGTTGGGAGGGGAAGGCCTAGGCGGACGTTCCATGATCAAATTGGGGACGTTTTGGAAAAAGGCCAGGTCAAGAGTACCCGAAACCGACGAGCATGTATGAAGAGATTAATGAATGTGGATGAAGCGAAAGAGGTAGGTCAGGATCGTAGCAAGTGGAACAAAGTAGTCTCTGCCTACCCCTGTGGGAAAGAGGCGTGACGATATGTATGTATGTATGTATGTGTTCATTTACAATAACGCAACCACCTGATCAATTATTATAGAATAATTCTAAGACATCTTACTATAGGTGAAAAAAGGGTACTTTGTCTCAGGCTCGAAGCAAAATCGAGTTTTGCTCACTCTCTGGAGTGAATGAATCTCGCTGCGTGTCAAAAAAACTACTACTTTCATTTTACCTCTGGAGTGACCCTTTTGTCACCCACACATATCCATTTATTATTAGTTAATCCTACACACATCACTTTAACCTACGGCTTTCATTAATATTTTCATTACCATCGCTCATTAACGGTGGGACAATGATCGTGTTTATAACGGCGTATAATTTAACAGGCAATTAAGTCGTAAATTATTCTAGTACCTTGGTCAATATTATTCGTCTCTATCTCAGCAAACATGGTAAAAAAGAATATACGTAACTACTAAAACTTAGTATGAAAACGAGAGACAGTAACATATCGAATGCTGATTGTTGAGACTTTTTAGTTCAATTTTGTTGCGACTTATTTCTCAAATTTTTAATCTTACCTAATCGATAGAAATGTAAAGATTTAACTTTTTTGCCAAAACTTTTCGAATTTTGAATTGGTAACCCTAATTGCGGCACCAACAGCGAGTGCACTGACATACACGCTTATGAGTAATCGTAGTAGCAAAACACAGTTCCGCTCTCACTAATAGTCATAATAAGGAGAGCAAAAGGGACGGTATGATACCAACTTCTAATTTTGAATTTGGTGAACCTAGCACTTATTGAGTATGAACCACCCACTAAGCACCCACTGGTTCAAAAAGATAATAATATTATGATGAAATATCATCGTTTTATTTTAAAATGCTCTTATTTAACGCATGGGCCAGAGGCTGTCAATTCCTGATTACAGCAAAGCATTAAGCGCCCAATTAATTAACTTAAATGGATCAGTGGCTTATTTGTACAGGCTTGTTAAAGAATAAACCAGTTTAAATAATCTTGTTTAAATGAGGGTTGTCTATTTTAGGCGCCGCTCCGCGATCTTTTTATTTTATTATTTCAACCTGAATTTGCTTGAGTGAGTCAACAATATTAAATTATTACGATAGAGTGATTTTGAACAGATGATTTAAAGGAATAAGAAAATCGTGATACCGAAGTAAAATACATATGAAATACATACGAATGAAAAGTTTTCAAATGTTCTCATATTATGAGAACAATTCTGATGGATGGTAATGAGCAAGTAGGTACCGGCATTATAAGATGTGTGGTAATTCTCAAAAAGCCTCTGCTTTCCACGGTTGGCGGCATCGTGAAACTATTTGCCATCTGGTTTTAGAATAGTAGTGTAGACTAATGGGAAACCGTTGATCACAATTTTGCCCGGTTTTGCAATTCACAATGTCACAATTTACTTATCTGAACTAACAAGAACAAACAAAAACGACGAAGTTAAAATGAATGCATAATGTAACGCTAGTAAAAATATTTCTATACGTTACTGAAATTTAGAACACTAACAAAAATACCAAAAGTAATGATGTAGCTGGGAATCGAACCCGGATTCTCATCAATCAGTGATGCGTGCTTTAATCCTACTAACCATAGCAGGTATAGCCGCGGTCAAAATTCTACATTATTTAGGTACGTAGATATTTGCCAAGCGCAAAAATGATAAAACAAATGTCAACGAAATCTGGTGCCATTTTATCCGCTACCAACATTATAACAAAAAAAGCTTCTCAATTAAGAATTCCCGTCACTTGAGTCGGGGTTGTGCGGATTCAATTAAATCCTCTTTGTACCAACTGCTATTGTACCCGCGCGTTATGTTG
The DNA here is from genome assembly GCA_963854515.1 of Pandemis heparana. NCBI lineage: Eukaryota > Metazoa > Arthropoda > Insecta > Lepidoptera > Tortricidae > Pandemis > Pandemis heparana. Next base: position 15,097,675 of record OY978015.1, on the reverse strand, counting down.
GCAGCATTGTCAGCCGCTTTGTGTGAGCATTTTGAGGAGTTGCACTAGTCTGTGGAATACCTGTGTGTAAGATAATGTATACGTAGTACTAACCGTTTTTATTTGCGTCTGAATTATTTGTGCGTCAAGAGAGCAAAGTTGATTTATGGCGCGAGTGTGATTTTGAACCGTTTGAATATCGATCAATGTAAAGAAACATTTGTCAGCTATGATACAAACATTCTGAAAAACGTTTACAACGTAACTTAACAATCGTTTGTCCTTATGTCACTTTGACATTTACCTTTCACAGAATAAGGAAAAACGATTGTTAAGATAGCAGAAGATTACAGAGCGTTTATGAATATTGGGTTAGGATCTGTTTCACCATTGTTTGTTAAGTTTCAGTTATCGTTTTAACAAATAGAGACGCAATCTAACTAATATTATAAATGTGAAAGTATGGATGAATGGATGTTTGTTTGTTACTCAATCACGCCAAAACGGCCCAACGGATCTGGATGAAATTCGTTACATAGATAGAAAAAAGTCTGGAATAGCACATAGGCTACTTTTTTCCCCGGAAAATTGCGTAGTTCCTGCGGGATAGCGATAAACGAATTCTTTGCAGACGAAGTCGCTGGCAACAGCTAGTCATATATATACTGTATAACTGACATTTAAGATAGCTGGGACTTAACAGAGAGTGGTGAAACATGCCCTTAACCTTCTGTATTTGCAAATAAGTATATCCTTCTGTTAAAGCACTCGTCCCTTCATCCCTAATCCCTAATACGGGAACCAGACTTGACGTTTCTCATTTCGCAACGGCAATATTTGCAGAGGGATTGTCGCGACTGGCCCTTTTTTATCGAGTCCGTTGTTGCTATGAGAAACTATCTCACGGTTTTCTTGGAATATACCTACAGTGACGAGCAAAAATAGCGGGTGACTTTTCATACAAAGTTCTAGGAAAAGCGACCAGTTATTTTGCTCGTTATTTTGCTACTAGCTTCTGCCCGCGACTTCGTCCACGTAGAATTAGACTAAGAACTGTAAGCTTATTATCTAACTCGCTCGCAATCGCCATCGTGTTCATTTTGACAGTTCATGTATGGGCTGACAATTGGCATCGGAATCAGCTAGCCGTCACATTCATACAAGAACTGTCAAAATGAACGCGATGGCGATTGGGAGCGAGTTAGACAATAAGTCTACTGATGTTGATAGTATATATCCTGCAATCAAGCGTCGCGACTCTAGGCAGCTACGACCTTTGACATTTTTATCGATATCCCGCGGGAACTATGCCATTTTCCGGGATAAAACGTATCCTATGTGTTAATATAGGGTACCAGCTATCTCCGTTACAAATTTTATTCAAATCCGTTCTGTAGTTTCAGCGTGAAGAAGGAACAAACATACGCACTCACATCGTCACATCCATCCATCCATCCATCCTAACAAACTTTCGCATTTATAATATTACTAGCTGTTGCCAGCGACTTCGTCTGCAAAGAATTCGTTTATCGCTATCCCGCGGGAACTACTCAATTTTCCGGGATAAAAAGTAGCCTATGTGCTATTCCAGACTTTTCTCTATCTATGTGCCAAATTTCATCCAGATCTGTGGGCCGTTCTGGCGTGATTGAGTAACAAACAAACATCCATCATCTTTCGCATTTATAATATTAGTTAGATTAGATGTAGCATTGTACTTGACTGAGAGGAATAGCAGAATGAGATAGAAGTATGAGGAGTGAATGAAAGGATAGCAGTGAATGGAGTCGGTGAGATAATGGCAAGAGGTACTGGGGACATGGGAGCGCTACTTTCTGTTATTTTATTAGTAGCCGGATGACCGAGATTTTTCGTCCATTCCCTCGATGGGCTGTTACCATCGAAGCAACTGATACATTCTATGTAATTTCCTTACTCCCAGACCAGTATGGAGTCACCGATATTAATAGTCTCCCGGGTTCTTGAAATTTACCAATTGAATTTCAGTTCTTCTTCTTCTTTTATTAATATGGCCTCATCGGGAGCGGACCAGAATTTATAAAGTTTAAAATGTATAATGGGTTAAAATGTATAATAGTTCAAAATATACAATGCAATTTTCTGTGAAACTATTAGCTATATGATTTTTTTTATAGAGTGATCTATAGATTGGTTTAGGTTTTTTTTTTTTTTTATACGATAATGAACAAATCGCAGTCCTCGCGAGAGGTACGGGCGACTGCGATTCCATGAACTAATGGACAAGGATGTTAGAGTGCTGTAATAAAAATAAACTAATATGACTTAAAGTCGGTGATGTTATGTAATGTTTATATGAGTGACATGAGGATTGTTAATGATTTTGTGAAGATGATTGTAATGCTCGCTTGGTACTAATATTAAAATATAGGTGGGAACTATGTGCCGTTGAACTTTTTAAGACTATTGATTACTAGCTGTTGCCAGCGACTTCGTCTGCAAAGAATTCGTTTATCGCTATCCCGCGGGAACTACGCAATTTTCCGGGATAAAAAGTAGCCTATGTGTTATTCCAGACTTTTCTCTATATATGTGCCGAATTTCATCCAGATCCGTTGGGCCGTTCTGGCGTGATTGAGTAACAAACAAACAAACATCCATCCATCCATCCATCCATACTTTCGCATTTATAATATTAGTTAGATTATGCTAGTGAATTTTTCGAAAGATGATAACGTCGTTTCTTTTGAGATGAGTTCTGTTAAGATGTACGGGTCTATTCTAAAGTTGCTGCAGATGATTTCATGATTTAGTCGTTGCGAAGAAAATTTAGGGCAGTGTTTTAGGAGATGATCAATTGATTGAAGGCTGGTTCCGTCACAAGGGCATAGAGCATCGCTGGTGATTTTGAATCGACACAGGTATTCTTTATGGTATCCATGTCCTGTGAGGATTTGGGTGATTTCAAAAGTCGGTCGTATTGCATTTCGGAATTGATTGATGGCTGCTAAGTTTGGTAACCAGCGCTTCAGGTGGGCGCCGGTTGGAGAGGTCTCGTAAGTTATGTTTGCTTGGGCTTCTGATTCTGTTTTTCTTTTAAGTTTGTGGTGACTGATTGGAAAGTGACAGAAATCTGGCTCTATTTGGAGGGCGGCGGCTTTCTTGGCTTCTAGGTCGGCTTCTTCGTTCCCACATAAACCGTGATGTGCTTTTATCCAGAAGAATTTTATGGTCCTGGAGTTTCTAATGGTTTTAATGTGTTTGTGTATGCTGTTGATGATTCTGTTAGTGCTGTTTCGGTTTGCGATTTCTTGCAGGGCTGACATCGAGTCTGAGAAGATTGCAAAATTTAGGTTAGGTTAGGTGAACCATTTTAACCCATTATACATTTTAAACTTTATGGATTTTAATACGTACCCGGCCCCATCGATTTATGCGATGATTTCGCCAATGTCGAAGTAATACAATGTATGTATTCAAAAATCTTGCGACAAAAATGTCGGCAACGTTGTATGGTAGAACACGGTCAAAAGACCCCCTCCCCCCCTGTCGGGCTTTTAGCCAACGGACAATGTGAATTTCATCTCAAATATTACTATATCCAACTATCTTACTTAAATGACAATTTCATTTAACAAAATGTCGCAGGGCTTTATTAAACAATTTTTTCCATAATACTCAAATCAAAATAACTAGAAAATCCAAAGCACAAGTAAAAATGTCCTGTACAAAAATATTCTCGCGAATTTACTCAGACAGAAGGGCCAATGTCATTGCCATCCCATATACAAGGCACAGATACACCGGGAGCTATCGTAAAATATAATGAATCCAAAAAGCCTTTTTTAGAGAACCGTGATAGCATGAATGTGGATGAAGTGAAAGAGGTATGTCAGTATTGTCAAAAGGCTTATTTAATTGTCTAACTCGCTCGCAATCGCCATCGTGTTCATTTTGACAGTTCATGTATTCATACCAGTATGCTTAGTGTAGGTTTTCGGTCACAAAATACGCCTCGAACGCGTTTGCGTTAAAATGTCAAATACAATGAGAACAGTTTGTTGCCGTTTCGATCCGCAAGTGGCGCTGCCAATTTTTCCATAGCAATTGAGACGTTTACGTGAACACGTTCGCGACGTTTGTTCGTGTGAAAACTTACACGAGAGGCTAAGAACTGTCAAAATGAACACGATGGCGATTGCGAGCAAGTTAGACAATAAGCCTACAGGATCGTAGCAAGTGGAACAAAGTAGTATTTGACTAGCCCTGTGGGAAAGAGGCGTGACGGTATGTATGTTTGTGATAGCGTTCCGGACGGACCTTGCACGATGAGAATCGCTACCACCGTCTTACTTGCTAACCCTGCCACCAAGCAGCAGTGCTCGCGCTGCTGTGTCCGGCGTGGAGAGTAAGACAGCCGGTAAAATTACTGGCACAAGAGGTATTCTATCCTAGCTCTCTGGGCTGGCAACGCATTTACAATCTAGTGTTGCGTGACCATGAGTGGTACCTAGTGCTCGCTTACCATCAGTAAGTAAGTAAGTATTCTTTATTTGCAATTAAATCAGGTGATCCACTTGCTCGTTATCGTTGGCCTTCCTTGTCGTATTAAAAAAAATCGTTTTGCTGGTAGGATCTTGTCTATCTGGCTACCACAATCTTAAGTCTACGTACAGTAGGCACGTAAGTCTAGCGATGACGAGTCACGTGGAGGGGATCTGCGCATCCACGGATACCATATTTATACTTCTGCGCATACAAGGTCATCGCTAGACTTACGTGCCGGCACTTATACTCGCCAATCCTGGCGTTCCCAGACTGTTTCAAGTGTCAAAAATTCAAGTGACTTAATTATGTGTTACTTGGAGAACATAGTGGTTTCAAACACGTACCTAGTCTGGGAAATTGTTTTAATTATTTGAGGTAGGTATTTCAATTAATTTTGATGATACTTCTATATGGGAATAATCTGGAAATTAGTGTTGCTATATAAATAACTGAGTTTTGAAGTAACAAACACGAAAAAAAACAATCCATTTTAAAACCTCCTCCTTAAAATGCAATCGCTTAAAAGTGTGCAAGAAACTTATATTTGAACGAGTGGAACCCTTCGTATATTGTACAGATTCATACTTTACGCGGTTTTTGTAACAAACAGCTAAAGTCACTTAGCTAATATTAACCAGGAAAAGGATCTCAGTACAAAAAGGAAGCAACGGGAAAAGCAGCGGAAGACCGAAATAATTATGTATCTCGAGATATTATCCTGTTGCGTATTAAGTACAACAAAAAGCCATGATAATATACACCCACATATTTACTCTGTTTATTGTGTCGCTTGTATTGTGTAAAACATGTCGCGGTTGTCGGCCATCTTTGAGTCAATGATATCTATTCAAAAAGGTCAAATCTAGTTTTATTACCTTATATTGCTTTATTCAAACATCGAGTTTTTCTGTATTTGAATCATTAAATCGAAATAAACTATCTTTATTCAAAATTTCTAAGCAACACTGAAGACTACACTGAAACGACACAGAAAAACCGGCCAAGTGCGGTTCGGACTCGCGCACCGAGAGTTCCGTATCATTATCTATAAATATCTATAAACCAATGTAAGCAGAACCCTGCTCCAAAGCAAAATGTACGCAGTGTGGGGTCACTTTACATTGGTCATTGATATATACAGACATACATACATAATTATTTACGGTTTTCGCAATTATTCCTTAATCTGTGCTATAAGACCTACCTTCATACCAAATTTCAAGATTCTGCATTCACGGGAAGTACCCTGTTGTAGGTTTTGATTCCCTTGAGAGTTGCGGAAATTCGCGGCATAAACGGCTGTATCTTTTGATTGCGTTGACTTAGAAGTTTGATTTTTTCACAGCTCTAAGAGGCAGTAGACCTGAGTATTTGATATAAATTTCAGCTTGATACCTCCACGCGTTCTTGAGAAAAAGGGTCTTGACAGACGGACGGATGACGGACAACAAAGTGATCCTATAAGGGTTCCGTTTTTCTTTTTGAGGTACGGAACCCTAAAAATCCGAAAAGTAAAGCTATGGCCGGGAATCGAACCCGGATCCTAACCGGACTTACACATTCAGCCTGTAAGCTCTCAGTATTCAAGTATCAAGCCTATAAGAGTGAGTGAGACGGTAAGACAAACCCGAATGGCATTCTAAGAGCTCATGGAGTGCTAACTCTACATACATAAATTACGTCTATATCCTTTACGGGGTAGACAGAGCTCACGGCAACAAGATCTATAAAATCCACGCTCAGCATGACATTTGCCTAGAGAGAGTTCTCACTATTGCAGTGGCGTGGCGTCAAGTATATCAGAAGGCAAGCCGAAGGGAACTTAACTAGCCTTTTCCTCTAATTCTGCACAATAAATTGCCCAACTGCCTTAAAATAGGCAAGCCGGTGGGAATCGAGTTCTATGGCGGAGCCCCTCTTTTGCCCGAATTTCAAATGCCATAATGTAATGTTTGCCATAATGATGATCATTTGCCATAACCCTTGTTTTCTCTGAAACCGTAATTTTTTCAGGAGCATTGTAATGGCAATCCTGTAGAACTCTATAGTGTTAGGTTAGGTTTGTTTCATAACAATCCTGAATAATTAACAAATAAAGAGAAAAAAGGGTTATGGCAAATGATCATTATGGCAAACAATACATTTATGGCATATGAAATTCGGGCAAACGATAGAGACCCGTTCTATGGGCGCCACGCCACTGCACTATTGTAATCTGTCCCTACAATATTATCTACTATCTCTGTGGGATAAGTTCGCTTTTGTGCATATATTTAATGTCTTTTATTGTCCGAAATATTATAAACGGGATGTGAACCGCGATTACCTTTATTGAGCTCCCGATATTTCGATACAGTTGCATGTATCATGATCACGGGTACGGGTACAGGGATCTCTTTTATTTTGATTTGTGAGGAAGCCATGGTAGCCTAGTGGTTTCACCTGTGGACTCTCACGCAGAGGGTCGTGGGTTCAAACCCCGGGCTCGCACCTCTGAGTTTTTCGGAATTTATGTGCGAAAATTACATTTGAAATTTAGCATGAGCTTTTCGGTGAAGGAAAACATCGCGAGGAAACCTGCGCAAAACTGCGAAGCAATTCAATGGTGTGTGTGAAGTTCCCAATCCTCACTGGGCCCGCGTGCGAACTATAGCCCAAGCACTTACATTCTGAGAGGAGGCCTGTGCCTAGCTGTGGGGACGTATATAGGCTGGAGAGAGATTGTGATTTGTATTTGTTTCTTTACTTACTGACTTCCTTACTTAATTACTTACTATAAACTCAAAAAAAAAAGAATAGTTTCATTTTGCCTATATTGCACCAGCCTAAGTTTAGTGTACTCCGGACCTCATCCTGCAAACAAGGTCTAAGCAAAAAAGTTGTGTTCGTGACAAAAGTAATCTAACGCAGACAACGACGACAGAACAACTATAGGAGATGCGACGCGACCAATCACATGTTACTAAATTTATCAGGCCCGTTTTTGACCACCGCGACAAATGTCGGCGACACGTGACATTTCTGTTCGCATTACTCGACGAGGGGTGCGTCCCACGAGATATAACTACAAAATATCTAATTTCATAATAATAACGTTCACAAGATATAGTGAACGTTAGCTATAACAGCAAAAAGTATAATTTTTTAACGTATAAGGCTTAAATTATATGTATAATGTTATTTTTATATAACTTCAATTTGTATAAGATTTATATGGCCTAATTTCTTTTAACATAACAAACATTTAACCTAACTGAAACAGCTGCAAGACATCGTTTAATTTTCGGCGAGCGAGCAAGACGGTAGGTACGGAGCGGAAGCGACTCGGATAGGTTAGGTTCAAAGGCTAATGCGCATTAGCCTTGGGTGTTAGTTATTTTTTTATAACCACCTAGAAAACCCCCTAACCAAATAGCAAATTCAATAAACAACTGTGCATTATGCTTTTTGATGTTAGCTGTTATGAACAATATAATGCTTTGATCGTTATTTCAATTGATATTATATAATATATAAACAACGTTATACCTTACAAAATTAGATATTTTAAGATTATAATTTTCGTTCATTATATCCAGTAAACGTTATACTAAACGAGTTTATATAAAGTGAGCGTATATATTATGAACATTAGATAATAAGTTGTTATATCTCGTATTACTTACCCCTCGACGAGGGTGTACGCCGGTTGGCTTCATATTGACCAAGCATTGCAATTTAAATTGTCATTGTCAGTGTCAATTTTCGAATTGGTAGGAATGTATGTAAGTTTGTCCGGGTGGTATCTTGTGACTCAATTTGGAAGCAGATATCTTTACCCGATGGAGCTAAAATTTTGCATACTTGAATAAATCGGATGACAATACAATAATCTGGTAGTGGAGTTCTGGTGACCCAGCCAGGATCGTCTTTGCAGGAAGGAACTCTTCAACGGTTGGTCCGATTGAGTTGAAATTTGGTACACATTATGTAGGACGGATGACAATGCAAGTACAGTCAGCAAAGAAGCTTGTATCAGAAATGAAATTTTTAGATTAGGTTATTAACTTTTTACATACATACCGTCACGCCTCTTTCCCACAGGGGTAGGCAGGGACTACTTTGTTCCACTTGCTACGACCCTGACATACCTCTTTCGCTTCATCCACATTCGTCAATCTCTTCATACATGCTCGTCGGTTTCGGGTACTCTTGACCTGGCCTTTTTCCAAACTTAACTAACTTAACTTAACTTTTTACCCTTCTGAAATATTAGTGCATTGACTATTCTTTGGCCAAGGGCGAGTCCTGACGACTGGTCCTGGTCTCGCTTCGTCCCTAATTTGTTGTCACCGTAAATTGGACGAGCGCAGTGTCTATCCCTGGGGTGTACTCCGATTCGAAGTTCGCGCGATACCGTCCTTCTCACTCTAATATTAAACACTATTAGTGCGAGCGAGACAACACGATTCGAATTTCGAATTTAGGAGTTGCTGAGTTACGATCAAAGTTTAGACTTTCCAATTCTTGCCAACAAGATTATGATTACCTACCAAATTATGTGGTTACAAAGTCTGTTAAGTGAAGTCATGTCCAAGTTCGTTTCGTGCCGTCCCGCTCGCACTAACAATCATTAATTTGAGAGTGAAAGGGATGTTATGATACGAATTTCGTCCCATTTTTGGTGTTTTTTACGATTATTCCACTGAAATTGAATGAAAGTTAGAAAGGTCTGTTGTGTTCTTCGTTTTTAGTGTAACAACCAATGTGTCCTAAAAGGAATATAAGAAATATTATGTATTTCAACATGAAACTACCGTGAGACTCAAACATAATTACAACAAACCGGATAACTCACGATTTTACACGTGATCACGGATTGACACGGATTTTTATACGTGAGTTATCCGGTTTGTTGTAATTAAATATATGTATTTCGTTTAATAAGAAAATAAAAGTCCATCACGATTAATTAATTGCATTGGACACATTATAAAACCCAAATTATGCACATATAAAAACGAACACAACAGACGCACATTTCAAAATTGCATTAAATATGAAATAATCTTGGAAAAACACAAAAAATGCGATGTTGCCAGCTCAGTAACAATAAACGCTCTTAAGTCTTCGTTTTTCACAAGCCACTGACTTCAATTTGAAGTTGGAATCATGATCCGATCATAAATTCCAATTACTATACCTGTGCAAGCTGAAACTCGTTTTTACTAGTAATTGCCAAATTATATTTGCATTAGCAGATGAGGGGTTTTGTAGAAGAAAAGGCAAGTGCGAATCGTAAAGTACATTACTTACATTCCGAGGGTGGTGAAATAAAGAATGTCTCAGATCGCAGGGACTTGTCGCACGCGAGCTAAAGGCGAGGGCGATAAACATGCGACCTGAAGCTTTCTTTATCAACGACTGAAATGTGTACACAATTTTACGTTTTCCCCTGGCCAGGAAGTTGAAATTTCCGCTCGCGTAGCGCACAGCACCGGAAGAGAAGCAACTGGTACATTCTATGTTTTATTTCTAAGCTCCCAGACCAGTACGGAAAATTTAATCAGAGCAATATTCACATAAATAATATTTTTTACTCCATCCATATTTCATGCCTTCCGTTGTAATTTAATACTTACGGGAATACGTTCCGATAAATCCAATAAAGTCAACAGTGGACGCTGTAAATTCTAATTAAACTCGTCTGTTGGCCGCCATATTTGTTTCATTCATCACCATACAATACAATTTATCGTACCTTTTTTACGTTGGACTACTAAACAGAATTGTCACACTTGTCACCGATTACTGTCGAGATGGTGACATAGGGGCAGGCTCAAGAACTAACCTACATCAGTAGGCTTATTGTCTAACTCGCTCGCAATCGCTATCGTGTTCATTTTGACAGTTCATGTATGAATGTGACAGCTAGCTGATTCCGATGCCAATTGTCAGCCCATACATGAACTGTCAAAATGAATACGATGGCGATCGCGAGCGAGTTAGACAATAAGCCTACAGGATTCTTAGCCCAGCTTTATGATAGGTACCTTTGATTATTCATGAAAACATCTAAAATAAACACCGAAGCAAAACTTTCCAACGTTATATTGAATATCGATCGTGCTCGCATCATTTAACTTGTGCAATTAATTAAATATAATTTGATACTCTTGATCGCACAGTTTACGATATCACCCTTGTTAATATTAAACATAACGCCGGAGTTCGGAACATTGGTGTGAAGTTATCAATGATAAAATCTTCGAAATGCCATTATAAAGTTCATTTTGTCCTATAATTAATTCATGCACTAAGATGGGAGCATCATTCAAAATGAAACTGCTTACTTGTGTAGTAATTTAAAGTTGTTATTTGTTTCAATCACATTAAACACACAGTAAATTTGTGTTTATAAATGATGACACTAACATCAAAGTCGGCGACTTGTCGGCATGGTCGGTGGCCTAAATATTTCTACACACCAAAGTAACCGACATGGTTGGTGGCTTAAATCGTTACACTACACACTAAAGTCACCGATATGATTGGTGGCATAAATCGTTTTATACACCAAAGTCGCCGACATGGTTGGTGGCTTAAATCGCTTTACACACTAAAGTCGCCGACATGATTGGTGGCATAAATCGTTTTATGCACCAAAATCGCCGACATGGTTGGTGGCTTAAATCGCTTTACACACTAAAGTCGCCGACATGATTGGTGGCATAAATCGTTTTATACACCAAAGTCGCGGACATGATCGGTGGCATAACTCGTTTTATACTTACACCAAAGTCGCAAACATGGTAGATAAGTACATTTAAATAACAATGGCAAAAATAAACATTTTCCTAGCTAAAATATTCAAGGATATCTTTCGAATTTTTACTCTGTAGCAATTTTTGTAAAGGGTAATCTGCAATTATTTCAGTTTTAGGAGCGCTCGTCTTAGGAATAAAATAAGTTCGATGTCTTCTAAAACAGCGTTATTTAGGAAAAGTATACTTGGGATGGCTCCAAAAATTTATAGTAAAGTTCCAAACGACATTAGAAATACAGAGGATATGATTAATTTTAAAAACATGTTATTTGAATTTTTAGTAAAGAAAGCATACTATACAGTTCATGATTATTTGTCAGACTGCGATTAATTGTGACTGTGACTCATCATTACAGTCAATTTAATTGCTAAATATAATTTGTACGCCATATGGCACAACATGGTGATGCTACACATATTAATGTAAAACTTGTACCTACTTTTGTACCTATGTTGAGCAAATAAAGTATTTTGTATTTGTATTTTCTGTTTTTACTTCATCATTCCCGAGACTTTTCTTATTATAAACTTTTCCCGAATATTAGAACCTAGACAAAGTTCTAAAATTTCGGCTAACGACATTGGATAGCGAAACTATGTTGAGATTTTTCGTGGGATTATAAAACTTTAGAGCTAAAGGCTAGAATATTTGTTTTACTTCATATGACAGTCCTATGTTGTGGCATATTGTAAAAAAGACTATCGGTGTCACCGAGTAGGTAGAAATGTGTTTGTAAATATGTAAATTTAAATATAAGTATAGTTTTTAATTACTAACATAGGTGTATAAGTACCTATTAACAAAATATAGATAATTGTAAGAATTGTCTGAAATAAATTATTATTATTATTATTATTATTATATTATGAGTGGTTTATTTTTTTGCAAACTTGGCTGACACACTGCTGTGTGACTAAACTTTCAATTAAAAGCGTTGTTTTTTTAATCTCTCTGCCTCTCTTTCTTTCTTTCTCACCTTATCCGCCTTACCTTCTTCGGATCCGTATCCGTATCCGCAGCCCTTGCTGCACTATCCTCGTTCCGTCTTAACGCGGTAACAAGGCGCGTGCCAAGGGCAAGGGAGATAAAGGGTTGCTTGTTCCACACCAACCGCACAAAGGCCAAGCTAGTGCTTCTGAGTTAAGCCGGCTCCTCACACGCCTGCCGCAGGGGCACTACCGGTCGCACGGCGGTCGGGGCAATTTCGGCTGTTCTAAAAATTGCCCCTGCTTGCCTATACACATCACGATTAAGGAGGCAACACTGGCCCTGCTTCCAATATTGCCCATGCGTCAGGTGTGTGAGTAGCCGGCTTTATTCGTTACGAGAGTTCGTAGACCTACGTAAGTTTGAGATTATTTTTTTTATTTTTATTAATTCAACATTTATTTTAAATCAACATTTCACTTTACTTGAGATTACACATTGGTCCTGACAAACGTTTAGAGACTAGTGTGTAGTAACAGCCCAAGTAGACCGAGGCCTGTGTTAGGGCTAGTTACAGAGTTACAGAGAGTCATCTAGCTTCTTATAAATTTAACTTAAACAATATCTAGTTTAACGTGGTTTAATCAATTATAACGTCAACAAATACACATAATTTACTTTAACTACTTGTCGTGTGTGTGTTTTTTTTTAATAAACCAAAGTTGTTTACCGTTGCTGAAGCCAATGCTCAGCACCGCGGCCGCGGGCGACCACAGCGGCATGTCGAGATGCTATAATTCTCCACACACGAGCAATACCCTGCTGCAGATGGCAAAGACACAGACGGTACCCACCCAAACACCACAGCTGCCGGATAAGACCCTCATTTGACCCGTATTTTTTGTCTTTCAGTAAGACTGTCTCTTTATGTGCCAGGGCCCTAGAGCACACGTAATTTGGGGCGCTATTTCAAAGAAAAAACTGGTAAAATGAGAGCCGAATTTGCACACTGGAGTTCGGTAGATATTTGGCGGCATAAATAATACTTCTTTTAAAAATACAGTAATTTTTTGCGGGTTTGTAATTTTTAGATATCATCCTTTACATTATGTACTTACTTACTCCTTAAGGATATCCTTAAGGAGTAGCTAACCAAGTAAGTATAAATAAGCAACCATAATCATGTTATTCTCAAAACTGCCTTTACAACGTTGGAAGCTACAACATGGATGTCTTGCCTCCGAACCGAACATAACGCTCGCTTCGTAGTTGGCGTGGACCCTGAAGGCACACGCCGAATATAACGACCTCGCGAGCTCGTTTAGGTAAACCAAATTATTGTTTGCGTCATTTCACCCTTATTACATCACCGAGTTAAGCGTACTTGGCACAGTCTAGCTGTTATTCTGGTGATATCAGCTTACGATTCCCGGCCTAAATAGCTGTTCATAATCGTCTGGTTGCGTAATATTCCTTCAGTGAATCTAACGGGGGTTACCATGAAGTCTTAATGCGATTCAATACCGATACAGTTTAGGTTCGCTCGCTGTCAGATCCGTACTAAAATGACAGCTAAAACCAGTATGCTTAGTGTAGGTTTTCTATCACAAAATACGTCTCGAACAAGTTTGCGTTGAAATGTTAAATACTATGAGAACTTTATTGCCGTTTCGATCCGCAAGTGGCGCTGTCAATTTTTCCATAGTAATTGAGACATTTACGTGAACGCATTCGAGACGTTTTTGTACGCGAAAACTTACACTAGAGGCTAAGGCTTATTACGAAACTCGCTCGCAATCGCCGTCGTGTTCATTATGACAGTTCTTGTTATGAATGTGACATACCATACATGAACTGTCAAAATGAACACGATGGCGATCGCGAGCGAGTTACGTAATAAGCTAACTGAACTGCGTCGGAATTGAATCGCATTAAGACGCCATGGTAGCCCCTGGGGTGTTACCACAATCGCCAAGTTCGCCAGCGTAAGGGACAGAGCTATATGGCTGCATAACCGTGTCCCTTACGCTGAATAGAACTTAGCACGCATTACGCGATTGTGGTAGCCCTCCTAACAACTATGAGTGAGGAAAAGGTTATGGGCCGGTTTTCGTTGAAGAGGAAGTTGGACCAACGGGTGGCCGTTTCTACAAACACATTCCCCTGTTTCCCTTCTGGATAATCACACCTTATGTTTTATTTTATTTATTCTAACTATCTTTTGCCCGCGACTTCGTCTGCACAAATTAAATTATGATACCCTTGTTACCCTTAAGGTATTGCATCTTCGTAGTAAATTCCACCCCCCTTTTAACATACTTATTTGATGATTTCTGCATTGCTTGTTCTAACGTTGATTATTTAAAAACTAGAGACCTTAGAAAATTACAAAGATTTCCGAATTCCGATGCCATAATTGAGAAGTTAGTAAATTCATATTAAAGAATAAAATTAACAAAATAATAAACATAGGGGCGTAGCAAAAGTCCTTTGTAAATTAAAAATTATATCGGGAAAAAAACGGTTCACTTTTAAAAAAGGAAAACGGGGAGCGAGCGGGGACTACGAAAGACAGTTTTCATCTTTTTTTTTAAGGGAGTTACTCCAGCTCAGAGCTCAGGCGTCTAGATCTATGTGCGAGTTCCATAAAAAATAAATAACGTATTTTAATCTTAACCATTATAATGTGTGCGAATAAACTCATATTTCATATTTAACGTAAAACAGCGCATCTAGGTCTGGTTTAATATAGCGGAGAACTTTGTTGCAAGACAAACCCAAGTTGCAAGCTTTGTTGCATGTTGCAGTGTTGCAAGTTACAGGTTGCAGACAACTTGAGATTGCGTCGTGAAGTTATTAAATATACTGGGCTATAAATCGTCCCGTACTAACGTTGTTCTTCTGAGGATAAAATGTTGCTTTGTAGGCAACCCAAATGCAATAAGATTATGTTATAAACGCTCTACCGTCTTTCCGTCTGTCTGTCATAGGGTAAAGCCACCAGCGTTGAACACTTTAAGCTGAAATGCATTTGTCAAAATGTCTCAGATCACAGGAACTTGTCGCACGAGCCATAGGCGAGGGCGATAAATATGCGACTGGAGAATTTCTTTATCACCGCCCGAGGTGTATACACAATTTTACGTTTTACCCTGGTAGCGGAAATTTCCGCTCGCGTAGAATGTGTCTTTTTGTAATTGCTACTTACGGCCCAGGGCGAAGTTAAATAAATTACTATCCCTTCGTTTCCTTTTAAATAAGAGTTACTGCGCATTATTGGGCCCTTATTTGTTACTGTTGCCGTTACCCTAGCTCTGAATCTTTTGAACAGAAATAAAATAAACGCTTGAAGTTTTCACATTATTTACTGTGGCCGCTATCACATACAACAAATACACTGAGAAGCAAAAAGAACTCTGGATGCAAAGATGTATGGAAAAAATACTGATTCGTTATTTTGAAATATTTGTTACGGTCTCACACGTACTAGGTACTCAACCGATCGTTTTAAAATTTGTTATGGATAGAGTCCTCGAGTATAACAGCCTTATTCATAAAAAGTTAGAGGCTCGCTATAAGCTCGCTGTCGCTATAGGACCGATGCAAAAAAACATGATTCATAAACGTCAATTAGCGCTAATCAGTCCATCAAGGGTCTGTTAAGTCTTCCGAAAGTTAGCGGACCGTAGACCCTACTTTACCTCTCTGCTAACTCACAAAATGGCCGCCACAAATGTGAACAGCTGATTTTGGCAACAGCAAAACCATACGCAAGACAGTTTTTTTTGTTTTAAGTTTATCCCCTCCGGGAAAGGTAAAGGAAACTAGATTCACACTGCCTCGTCTGTCGTGATAGGCTGAAGCCATGTTTTCGCTGCCACTGCTGAGACCCGGGGATGGACACGAAATGGTTTTTATCTCGAAAAATTGCTTATTCCCCCCCTGCTCGCGATAAACGAAATCTCTAACCCCTCGCATGGTAGGACGACCACGGGGACCGAGAGCGGTGCGGGCGGGTAGTGCGCCTGCCGCCCGCACCTCTCTCGTCCCCCGCGGTCGTCCCACCCCGCGCGCCTGCACCGCGGGGCGAGGACTCATTTAAGCGGTCAGTCTAATAGTCTCATTTGTTTTAATACCAACGCCGTAAAGAACCATCTGAAAGACGAAATTATTTCTTTCCAATAACTTTAAACAATCATGGGTGTCCAACTCCGATAGATTGCGAAGATTCCCAGAATAAGATGAAGATGAATTCAGGTGTGAAACGAGATACGGCGCGGCTCGATCGAGAGAATTGGGACCGCACATCTGGGCCCCGGTACCTACTGCCCTATATTTGTATTACGCGCCGCCAGGGCTTGAAATACCGGTATTGTTCGAAACCGGTATTAGAGGAACCGGTTCCTCGGTACCGGTATTATGAGAAACGGTGTCCTACAAGGTTCAGATAAGGCACCAAACGGCAGCGTTGCATTTTGCATTCTCGTTTTAACCTTCATAGAGAACCGGTGTTTTTGGGTTCTGGTACAGGTAATTTTTACCGGGTTTTCTGGAACCGGAACAAAGAGGTGTTTTACCGGTACTTAAGGCACCGGTTCCATAGCCCTTTCCGCTGCCGTGTTGCTACGTGTCAGTTTTTTGGTGTTGCAAGTGCGAAAAAGCTGTAAATCTGTACTAAAAAAGAAACTATTTGAACCTGTGCGCTAAGACGTTTATTAGCGTATTTTATTTAACTTACACTGTAAGTTGCCTTGTATATTTACAAGTCTAATTTGCATTTTTAAACGATACTGCAAACTGAATTAAGTAAAGCTATGGCCGGGAATGAAACCAGCAGAGCTGGCGAGCAGTAGATATTCCACGAGAGTATGTAATTGTGTCGTAGAGACACATTATTCAAACAGGTCTTATACTGTGAAACTCTATTTTCGAAGTCCGTTTGGTTCCGTTCCGCTCGTATTCGACATTCATTTGAGTGAGATGGACGGAATGACACAAACTTCGAAAATCGAATTTCGTAGTAGCCCCCCAGACTACATTCGCAAAGAAATGACATGACAGCTGGCACAGATGGAAAATTTTGAAAGCTTACCCACCAGCTATGGGTGGTGTGGTGTAGGGGTGAAAACGCGTATGATGACCTCGGGGCACGTGTGATGGAATCGACTTGTACTCGTAATTAGATAGTCGGGCTTACGAAATTATTTGCTCACAATATTATATAGGTCACGAACTCGTCACGAAACACGGAATGGTCTCTAGGAAGAATGATTTAAAGTACCGTCAACGAAAAGTAGGTACAGTCAGTTTTTTCCCTTAAAAAAATCTACACATTCTATTTAACATCTGCCACGTAACGCGTCAGAACGGTTGAACAGCTTTCAATTGATTTTGAAATTGGAATAGCTCGATTGGAGCCGGTAATGGAACGCGGTAAAAGATTTCCATTAAAAAAAAAAAACAATTAGGCGGTGCCTTCACCAGAGATGTGCGTAGAACCACGTGTAGAGAAAAAATCACTTATAGGCAAAGCACTGAACGTGGCTCGGATTTTTTGTTCTTCCAATTAAGAAAGGAAAAGGAACCAAGCCCATACATACCTACCTAGAGGTATGAGATAAAAAAAATAGTTACTAAGAATAGTTAATTAAGACTTCAAAGCAGCGAAGTTATTGTTGTAATAAACCTAATTTCCGAAGCGTTAATTAAATCAAGTCTCAATGAGCCAACTGCGCTCATTATCATTACAAAGTTGACTTCCCCTGTACCCCTTCGCTTGTAAAATTACCTAATTTTCAAACAGATTGAGAGACGCGGGGAAAAATCGTTTATTTCAGCTCCAGGCATACAATTTAAAGGGAATCCGATAGATATTGAACCAGAAAGTGTCAGTAAAACTCAAGAAAAGTCCATTTCGTTCGATTCGAAAACTTTTTATGCCAATTGAACCGTGGGCCTACTTTGAAACTCTCGACTCACTACACATTCCTCCATCCCTCTCTCACTCGTATTAATGGCTATAAGTGTGAGCGCAACGCAAAATGGGCTTCGATTTTTCAATTCGGAGTAAACAGTACTAGCAATCTTCTCTTTGCAATCCGCAAGTGTTCAAATATTAAACAGATAAAGACTAGTTAGGTACTTCCGTAAACTCAGATATTATTCTAACTTTTACTTGGGAAAATAATTCTAAGTAAGCACGCAATAAGGTCGTCTTTGCAGTGCTGTGGTTATGTTAGATAGGAGTGTCTGAAAATTTGCTTCTGATCCCGATTAATTTGTTATAGGAAACAAAGTTTTTTAATGAAGCCCGTTAAGAATCGTATCAAAGTTTTAGTTATTTAATCAAAGGATCACGTTAAAAGTACTTAAATATGTATTTACATAGTTAAGTTACTTACTTTACTTAGTTTACTTACTTTTTATAGCTTATTGGTTGGCCCTAATGGCCTCTCAAGCAGTTTCGAAATTTATGTGCGATATCTCATTTGACATTTACATTTGCGCTTTTCAGTGGAGAAAAACATTGTGAGGAAAACCTGCACACAACTGCGAAGCAATACGATGATTATGTGTGAAGTTCCCGACGCTCGCGAGGGACGTATATGTATATAGGCTGGAGATGATGATAATAGGTAATTAGAATAAACATAAAATGCACTAACTACTAAAATAACTACTAAATAAAATGCACTAAGAACTAAGAAAAACAGACACTTATTAATTCAAGTTACAAGTACGGTGACTTACCTACATGAAATAAGAATGAATAAACAAAAAATATTTAATTACCTTGCTAATCCGCTACGCCGCTCCTGAGTAGCGGAGTAGCAAAGTAAATATTTTGTGTTCATTGAAATGGACCTCCGCAAAGTAACCTGATTCAATAAAATATATGAAATAAGAATGAACAAGAAATGTTCTGGAGTTCCGGAGCACACGTGAAACCAAAGGAAAATGATGAAAATCTTAGATGTTTTGAAACAAGTCCCACAACTCTACACAGGCCACCTCCCAGAATAAGACAGCTTTGGTTATAGTTCCCGCGCAGGCCCTGAATGGATGAGGAACATACACACGTTAGTCACACACAAATTCAGATGAAAAGTCAGAGCTACGAGCCCTGGTTCCCACCAACCGTCTGCTTGACAGGTCTTAGGCCAAACCTAGGCTACCACGACTGTTATCTTCCCATTACAAATCACGAGGTTATTATTTTCTTAACTATAATTACTTGTGTTTGTCACAAATAAACTTTCTCTTTCTTTCTTTTTGATCGCTGACCGCCGTCCCATTTGCGTGAGCTCTTAAATAAAACGCCTCTGTGAAATGCGATCATCAAGATCCCCCTAGTTACCAAACTCATTGGGAGAGCAATCAAGCCAGCTCCAGTCCACTTAATTAGTTTAAACTTGGCCGCTGGCCGCTACGTGACGCCGAGGGCGCTCGCGACAAACGCCGACTATTGCTTTAGCATAACCATAGCACAGGGCTTTGGGGATCTTCCACAATAGAGAGATCTCTCTCCAGGCAGATGCTATGCCTGGGGACCGAAGTCCGAAGGAAGAGATTTGGAAGTTGTATTTATGCATCCGTGTTGAGAAACTTCGTTAGCGCGATGTAGAAAATGTGACTGTACAGAAAAAAGGGGGTTCGATAGCTCAGTGGACAATAGGTAAAGAAAGGAGAAAGTAGAAAGGGACCTCAAAGGCAACAATCAAGAAGATGGACAGCTCGCTCACCTTGTGAAATCCAACGGCCTGGTTTCCCCTAAGCAGCAGCCGGTCTCGTTGCTGCGCAGGTGTTGCCTAGGTCTTCAAAGCTCACGCTCCACACAACTGTCTTATATGTTAGGTCGATAGGTCCACACCAAAGCACGGCGGGAGAGAAAGTAAAAGCAGATAGAGTGGCGGAAGAACACAGGATCTACATTCACACCAAGGCACGGTGGTGAACGGATAGCATAGGTGTGCACGCGGCGGCGGTCGCTTCAGTTCTGGTCGCAGGCCGCGGCGCTAGAGGGCTCCCCAAAGCACATAGGACAGCACTCAGTGAGGAGCCATACCAAAATCCAGAAAGTTGCCTTATAAAGTCCTAAACATACTCCCCCCCCCTGCGAAATTCAAAATTTCCAGTGGATAAAGGAACGGAAGGACGTAAGGAATGGACGGGAGGGTTAAAAAGAAAAAGAAGGACATGGTAGGAAGCATTCTGTTACCGTAGCACAATAAAGTAAAGAGAGAAATAGATTTATACAGATAGACAGACAGAATAGCATTCTTCTACAGTAGATAGCATAGTATATTACAAAAAGTCGTAGCTGATAGAACTACTGATAGCCGCACAATAAAGTAACGCGTGACAGTAAAAAATTGCAAGAGAATGCTAGGTAAACACTTAAAAGCTACGTATAGCGAAAAGCTCACAACTTTATTCCTCCCCGACAGGGAGGACGCATAATTTCACCACCGGTCGTTTAAATTCTTTCGGCCTGAAATCACTACTGCCTACGCGGACAGTTGCAACTCGGACAACTCCATCGGAACCAGGATGAACGTTGGTAACACGGGCTACCGACCACAGTAACGGCCGCAGATTATCATCCTTTATAAGAACGAGATCACCAATGCGGACAGGACGGTTATTTTCTGTCCACTTTGTTCTCTGGTTCAAGGTGTTTAGATAGTCTCTGTGCCAACGATTCCAAAAATCCGAGTGCAGTCGCTGGAGTAGCTGCCAGCGGTTCGTCAGAGACGTTTTCTGACTTCCCTCGCTATCAGGGATATAAGTCAATGGAGATAGTGTCAGAAAGTGACCCGGTGTCAGGACGGAGAAATCATTTGGATCATTGCTAATCGCACAAAGAGGACGGGAG
The DNA here is from genome assembly GCA_963854515.1 of Pandemis heparana. NCBI lineage: Eukaryota > Metazoa > Arthropoda > Insecta > Lepidoptera > Tortricidae > Pandemis > Pandemis heparana. The sequence continues at coordinate 15,076,561 of OY978015.1, read as the reverse complement.
TTCAAGACTGCCTCTATCTGAGCTATAAGAGTATGGAACTCCTCCAGAGTCAGCAGATGATTCCCAATTACCCTGGACAAATGACTCTTAGCAGAACGGACCCCGGCCTCCCAAACACCTCCGAAGTGAGGCGAAGAAGGTGGGATAGTTTTAAACTCGATTGCCTCACCGGCTGCAGCAGTTTCCATCGTAGAGGACAACAGATTTTTCGCACCTACAAAGTTAGTACCGCAGTCGCTTAAAATGAGAGAGCACCGACCTCTGCGAGCAATAAAGCGCCGTAGAGCGGCGAGAAAAGACTCAGACGACAAATCATTAGCAATCTCTAGATGCAGAGCCTTGCTCCAAAGACAGACAAAAAGACAGAGATAGACTTTTTCAGATCGCACGCCACGGCGACGGCGACCAAGGATTACATGGAAAGGACCGGCGTAGTCACAACCAACGCGTTGAAAGGCCTTGACAGCAGTTACCCTAACGCGGGGAAGGTCACCCATTAGAGGTTGCGATGGCACTGGCTTGGCCCGAAAGCACCGGACACAACCAGACAGACGTTTGGCGATTGCTCGACGAGCAGAGAGGATCCAAAAGTTTTGGGCTAAAAGAAACTGGACCGTTTGAGGACCAGCATGCAATGACTTAATATGAACATCGTCAATTATCAACTCGGAGAGGCGATGATTTGATGGTAATAGAGCCTGGTGCTTGGCTTCATAGTCCAAGTCAGAGTGCCGAAGTCTTCCTCCAACACGTAAAACGTTGTCCGTAGACATAAAAAGACAGAGCTTTCGAAGCGGTTTTGGTAGTGCCTTATTGCCCTGAAGATTTTTAATCTCTGCGGAGAAACAAAATCCCTGACAGAATCTCACGAGGGAAAGGAGAGCCATTGATAACTCTTGTTCACATATTGGACCAGAATATGTTCTCTGCTTACGCAAAAGACTCAGGAACCTAAGCACAGTCGCAGTCACTCGCAAACTTCTCTTCAAGGAAGAGAACCGGAGTAGAAGCTGCTGTATGGAATCGATCTCGTTTGCTACCACGAGAGTCGATTTCCTTTCTTCTTGACGTAATTCCGTTGTTACGTCAGATGACATGGGAAGAGAGGTACATCGAGGCCATTGCTGATACGGTAGGGAAAGAAAGTTAGGGCCCGTCCACCAAAGGGGATGGGCAAGCAGCGCGTTAGGAAGCAAACCTCTAGAGGCCGCATCAGCTGGGTTATCGTGTGTGCTTATATAGTTCCAACTTGCAGAAGGTAACTTCCGCTGAATCTTTGCCACCCGATTGCCAATGAATATTTTCCATTTGGATGGATGGGATGCGATCCAAGACAGTGTAATAGTCGAGTCGGACCAGGCATGTATAGAATGAATGTCAATTACAGACGATAAGTCAGTGAGAACAGTATCCGCAAGATCCGAAAGCAAAACGGCAGCACATAGCTCGAGGCGAGGCAAAGTTATCCGTTTTGTAGGCGCCACGCGAGATTTGGCGCTGACCAGATGGGTTGTGAACGAACCATCATCAAGTTCGGCTCGCAGATAGACGACAGCAGCATAGCCAGACAAAGAGGCGTCGGCAAACCCATGCAGTTGATAGGCAACGGCACGGGGATGAGTGATCTGGCGAGGGATAGCGAGACCTGTCAGATCACTCAGCTGGCTGGTGAATTGATGCCAGACGTTGACAGTTTCTATCGGGGGCTCTTCGTCCCAATCAAGACCGAGAAGCCATAGACGCTGAATTAAACATTTTGCCAGAAAGATGACAGGAGAAAGCAACCCCAACGGATCAAAGACACGGGAAAGCTCAGAAAGTATTTTTCTCTTTGTACATTTGTCTACAGACAGATTAACCTTGTACTTGAAGTTATCCGATGACGAGTCCCAATTTAAGCCAAGGACCTTCGTGACGGTTTGAGACTCTGCATCAAATGATGTGGTAGCCTGAGGCAGACAGTGCTCAGGTGGCAGGTGATTCAACAGCTCACGACGATTGCTCGCCCACTTGCGCAGCTCGAAGCCACCCTTTGACATGAGAGATATGAGCTGACCTTGCAAGTCAAGAGCCTCATCGATGGAGGCGGCACCTGTTGGTATATCGTCCACGTACGTATCTGTGGTCAGAGCTTTGGCTGCAAGAGGAAAAGCGTGACCCTCAGTTACCGCCAATTGCTCGATGGTTCGCAAAGCCAAATACGGAGATGACGAAACACCGTACGTCACAGTGTTAAGACGAAAGTCTCGAAGCGGTTCGGCTGGATCAAAGCGCCACACAATGCGCTGAAAGTCGCGATGTTTATCTGCTAACAAAATATTTCGATACATCTGCTTAACGTCAGCCGTGAAAACAACGGTATGCAGGCGAAAGCGTGTGAGAATAGACGAAATATTCTTTTGCAGCTTTGGTCCAGTATGCTGTGTATCGTTCAACGACAAACCCTCGCCATCTCTCGCCGACGCGTCAAACACGACTCGCAGTTTGCTCGTTAATACACCGTGGTGCGGGATATAGTTCGACTCTGCCGCCTTAGTATCAGGCGAAGGAACTTCAGTCATATGACCCCTACTGAGATAGTCCTGCATGAAGTCACAGTAAGACTTGCGCAAAGAGGGATCAGTAGATAAACGCGTTTCCAATTTATAAAAACGTCGCACAGCGATCGATCGCATATTGCGGAAAGTCGGTTCAGCATCCTTGAATGGCAGCTCCACGATAAATTTACCCGACGTGTCTCTCTTGTGGGTAGCGAGAAAGTGCTCCTCACAAGCCGCCTCATCTGGTGAAAGAGTGTTACCAGCTGACGGTAAATCTTCGAGCTCCCACAAACGCTTCAAATCTTCATCCAAGTTATGTTTAGAAACATGTAAAGTTTGGACAGAAGAAAGGCTAGAGTACAATGCGGGAACACTATCTAGACAGCGAGCACGACCTAAAAATACCCAGCCGAAGATAGTATTTAATCCTACCGGCGAATCCTTGCTGCCAGGAATCATTCCTTGAATAAAGACCTCGTTCCAAAGTTCGGACCCGAGTAAAAGTTCGATTGGACCTGGACAGTGAAAGTCAGGATCCGCTAACTTTATAAAACCTAACTTTTCCACAAAGTCGGTTTCCACAGTGACAGAAGGCATGTCGTCACAAATACGGTTTATTACAATAGCCTCGAAAGAAATCTCGTTGCCCTGATGGCCTGCGGGACGGACAGTGCATTGGATGGTACCCAATACCGGCGTAGACGCGTTGCCTAAGCCGAAAACAGACGGAGCGTTCTTCGATACAGACAGGCCCAAGCGATTTACTAAACTTTGAGTTATATAATTTGCCTGACTCCCGGAATCAAGCAACAGACGAACAGTGTGAAAAGCGCGCCATTTATCTAAAATATCTACGCGCGCAGTGGAAAGCAGCACAGTTTTGTTCGAGTCATTATTGCTAGACAGTACCTGAACGCCGAGAGCATTTGACGTAAAAGCAGGATTATGTTGGTTTCTGTTCTCAGTGTTATTATTATTATTTTGAGGCCCATTATTGTTGAAATGCAACAACGAGTGGTGACGGTGGCCACATGACCGACAACAGCCTTTGGAGGTACAGTTGGACACGATATGACCCGCGCGCAGACAATTAAAACATAACTGCCTATCACTAACAGCTTGCGAACGATTTGCAATCGTTAAATTCTTAAAGTCCGTACAATGCGCTATAAAATGTTTTTTCGAACAAAACTGACAGGGTGGAGGCGACGGTAAAGGAGCTGGAGTCGTCTGATTGCCCACCAGAGTCGTTTGCTTAAAGCGGCGTTGCGGCGGCGGCGCGCCCTCAGCGCGTGCGGCCCCCGCCGCGGCTGACCGCGCGGCCCCGCCGGGAATCGAACCCGCACCCGGGCCCGCGCGCTCCATGGCGGTGCAATAATCTCCGACAAACCTCTCAAGTGACTGATAGCTCGGGATGTCCTCCGAGGTGACAGTCATCTCAAACTCTTTACGAACCGACGGGTCCAACTTAAACAACAACATATAAAAAATGACAAAGTCCCAGTTCTCGACAGGTAGTTGCAACGACCGTAAAATAGCTAAATTTTCTTGAAATGTGTCTAACAAGGCTCTGAATGCTTGCGCAGTGTTATTCTGCACTTTGACATTGACAATAGCCTGCCACGCTAGAAAGGCTAGCTGGCGTTTATTTTGATAACGCTTCAGTAACGTATCAAATGCCATATCATAGTTATCAGCAGATATTGGAAACGCTGACAGAAGCGTTAAAGGCTCTCCTCTTAGCGACGAGAGAAGGTATTGAAATTTTTCAATTTTTGAAATTTCACTTTTTTCATGTACCAAAGTACGGTACAAATCATAAAATGTAACCCACTGTTTATAACCACCTTCGAACGTTGGGACTTGTATTGTTGGCAAGCGAATGTGACTATGAGCCGCGGCACTATTCTGATGCGCGACATGCGGTGAAAGCGTAGCATTACAGACGGAGGAAATCTCGCCTTGAAATAACTTAAATTTTATTTCCATAATCTCCATTAGCGTCTCGTCAAAACTTTGCCTTAACTCCTCGGCATCGGCAATCTCTTGGTCATCCTTCAATGAAGCCACGATTGTCACGTGACTTTCTTCGAACATTTTTTCTAGCCCTTCTATACGTTCCAAATGAACCTTAAGACGTGGCTTCATGTCCGGATGTTCCGAGCATCTTTTTGCACAAAGATATGCATCATTCAAACGTTTTAAAGCTAAATTACGTTTAGTTTTTTCTACTTCATGCATTTTGAATTAAAAGATTATTCTCTTTAAATGGCTACGAAAAAGAACTAACGTTTAACTTTAATATGTTTATAGAAAATAGAATTCAAAAGAACTACCAAACTTGATAGAAACTCTGACAAAACTTTACTGTCACAAACAGAATACGGACGCGAGTCAATGCGCCAGCAAAACCTTATAAAATGGTTGTACTCGAATACGGACACGAATCAATACTTCAGCAAAACTTAATTGTTAAATCCGAATACGGACACGAGTTAATAACGTTTAAAATCTAACAGAGATAAGAGCGCATCAATGCAAGTGCGCGGGCGCTCGCCCGGCCGCTCAGGAATGCGATACGACGCGAATCTACCTGTTTAACTAATAATTAGTTAACACCGTTGCAATATATTGTAATTATTACACACGATATTTTTATTTATACTAATAAATGCTGTACTTAGCACTAAAAACTAAAAGGTAAAGATGCACCATACGTTTTTAACTACACAATAGGCTAGTGTAAGGATTACTTTACTATGAAATAATGCTATTCTTTCAATAATTAATTACTATCCGTAGGCACTTTAATTCGATTAAATATATCCGGTTCGCGAAAGGAACACAAATTATGTACAGAAAAAAGGGGGTTCGATAGCTCAGTGGACAATAGGTAAAGAAAGGAGAAAGTAGAAAGGGACCTCAAAGGCAACAATCAAGAAGATGGACAGCTCGCTCACCTTGTGAAATCCAACGGCCTGGTTTCCCCTAAGCAGCAGCCGGTCTCGTTGCTGCGCAGGTGTTGCCTAGGTCTTCAAAGCTCACGCTCCACACAACTGTCTTATATGTTAGGTCGATAGGTCCACACCAAAGCACGGCGGGAGAGAAAGTAAAAGCAGATAGAGTGGCGGAAGAACACAGGATCTACATTCACACCAAGGCACGGTGGTGAACGGATAGCATAGGTGTGCACGCGGCGGCGGTCGCTTCAGTTCTGGTCGCAGGCCGCGGCGCTAGAGGGCTCCCCAAAGCACATAGGACAGCACTCAGTGAGGAGCCATACCAAAATCCAGAAAGTTGCCTTATAAAGTCCTAAACAGTGACAGCTGTCACTAGAGCTGGCGCTAGCTATAGCTAATACTCGTGCGTCGTAGTAGTTATGTAGCGGCCAACTAGGTGGCGCTAGTGTCGCTACAGGGCATCGCCACGGGGGCAGGGGGGCTGCAACCCCCCTCTCTAGAGAAACTAAAATGTAGACTTTTTATTAACCCCCGACGATAAAATAGAGGGGTTTTTAAGTTTGACGTCTATGTGTATGTGTCTGTCTGTGGCATCGTAGCTCTCAAACGGATGGACCGATGTCAATGCGATTTTTTAAATTCGAAAGCCAGTTTCCTTGCGTTTGGTAAAAATCGGGCCAGCAGTTTAAACAGTATCAACTCTTTTCCAAATGATATAAGGCATTTTTGTACTAAAATTTAATTATTTTTTATTTACGTGTATGATTTGGTAGGTACTCGATTAATGCGTGAGGGTTTTTTTTTTTATATTTGACCATGTTGACATTCAAGTACCGCCATACTGTTTGACCTACCGATAGACGCTACTGCCTGAAGGCCTTTGAAAAGGTCGTCAACCTTGTTGAAAAATTAATCCTGTAAAAAGGACTTTAGGTTACTATGAAAACTTAGACTAAATAACCTGAGACAGCTGGAAGGTACTAAAATTTATATAGGCTCTTTAATTGGACCTGTAAACGAATTCTGCGCGGACGGAGTCGCGAGCATCAGCTAGGTAGTCTGGTATTTATCCTTCCGAGGGTATTTATGCTTCTGAGTTATATTTTATTTCAATAAGGTAGATCTATACTCCTGGGAGATTACTCTGAAATTTTATTTTCGAAGTTCGTATAATACCGTCCCTTTACTCTCTAATCAATTACAATCAAAGTAAGCGTAACGGCACGAAACAAACTTCAAAAATAGAATTTGGGGTATTAAGTCAGTTGGCATTTAGAGTAACAAATCCTAAAAAAAATCCATTCTCTTCCTCGCCTGGCGACAATTTTAACTCCGATAAGCCTCAAAGAAACACTCAGAGACTACGCAATCTTCAACCCCTAGGTATTCTCTAAATCGGAAAGGTCGCCGCAAAAATGTGCCACGTCATTTTACATCATTTATCATGGTCCGCGAAAATTAATAACACGGGACAATGTGCTCACTCGCTATGCGTCAAACGGAACGCCGTGTCACGCAATAAATAATGCCGAACGCGCCACGACAAAATGGCCGATGCTCTGACAAAATGGCCGATCGTGTGACGCATGAATTAAAGGAGCCGTGTTAAAACGTGGGTGATTTATCTTGGAGTGTTTTTTAAGTCCCGGGGCTTACTGACCCAATTTATTTTAATGGCGCTCTCGCGAGATGCTAAAATGTATTTTATTTACCGAATACCCGCAGACAAAATAAAAATATCTAACGTTCGTAGAACTCGGCTAATAGGTGGGTGCTTAGTTTAGAGTTATTTATTTAAATGTTTGAAGGTAGAGCTTTATTTCAGCGAAAGGGTTTAAGTAATTTTAAGTAACAATTTGGCAATTCTGGGTAGTAATACTGCTTTCATAATTGTTTCATAATAACGGGTCTGTGAAAAACTCAAGTGGTGCGAGCCCGGGAGTTGAACCCACGACCCTCTGCTTAAAAGATCACAGGTCAAGCTGCTAAGCTACCACGGCTTCCCACATGAGTAGGTACCCGACTATAATAGGTATTATAATGAGAAACACTTTTTGAAATAAAATGTAATATTTATCAAAATACACATATAAAATCTATAATACAATAATATCAAATACTTATAAATCGCATTCTAAAGAAATCGTCATGATTTTTGCAAAAATGTTTTGATTTTCCTCACTGGGGCGCCGCCGCAGAAGGACCACTCCCGTTCTTGGCCAAATCCAACTTCAGTTTATTATTTTCTGCGACCAACGCCGCCACTTTCTGCTCGTATTTCAGACGAAGTTCCTGAGGACAAAAAGGCTTGGTCAAAAACAAACTTAGGTATTTTCCGAATGGGGCTCTTTTCGTGTTCTTTTATTTAGGTACGCATTTTTTTGGCGCGCTTCCTGATCTACAAATTTTGGCAATAGGTATTGGCAGATAGTCATTGTTCCAAAACAAAATCGAATTACATTCTACTCGACGACCAAAAGGTAGGTACTGTCAGCATCAGAAGTTGACATTCGAAAAGCTTAAAGAGATCTATATACCCTCTTTCTTATTCGATCATTTTCATCACTATACAAGTAAATAAGTTAAGTAATATTAACAAAATAATAATAAAAAGGTCAAGGAAATAAAACATTGTTAAAGGATCGGGATGCATGCAAAATCTTCAAATCTCAGCCACCAACCAGAGAGAGGCTTTAGAGGCACGGAACCCTAAAGATAGATACATGTAAAAAAGCCCTTGCCGGTATATCTGCAAAATAAACCAGTAGGTACGAGCACAGAATACATACTAACGTACAGAAGACTCTCTCTGTGGAGTCGATTAAATAAATAAAAACTCTAGCCGCGTACACATAAAACACAATCTAGCTCGCTCCTGATATATTTACCTACAGCGATAATAGCCTACCTACAGCCCCACTCCATCATATTTCCCGCAAAGCATTCATGCAAAAATAAACCGTATTACTAAGCGAGAGCACTTCTTTTAGTTTAACTCAATGATGGCCGTTCACGACGTCACCGCGAACTTATTAGGGTTGTAGTAGTCATTGTTTGTTGCTAGGTAACTAGGTACACAAATAACGCGCGACGCCAGCGTGCGAGGCGAGCGGCAACCTACTGCCATTATCCCGCCCGGCAGGAGCGCCGGTTGATCGTACCTAAACTGCGAAGTGTACACCCCCTGGTACGAGTATGATGGCGATCTTACCTTGAATATCTTGAGCTGCGTAACGTACTCCTCTTTGAGGTCGTCGTTGATGTTGGAGCTGGTCTGCGCCCGTTGCAACACCAGGCTGTATCGATCCTTTTCTGCCTTGAACCGAGCCTCCATGGCTTCCAGCCGGTCCTGGTGTAATAATAATGTTATAGGCGATGCGCCTAGGCACACATCGCTATTTTGTTTCCCTTTTCCAATACGCCCTACAGATGTGCAAGTTGCGGAAAGTTTCCAAAAAGTTGGAAAACTTCTCAAGAATTTTTGTAAAATTCCACAAGAAATAAAGGAGTTTTATTAATGTTTTAAGGAAAATTTGAATTAACATACTTACAGAAATTCTTTCCGAAATGTCACAATTTTAATTTTCCTTAAAATTAGGCAGTCCCATAATCACGCTAAACGTGGCCGTTAAGGTCCTTGTTACTTGCTCTGTCTTCCCCGTAAGGGATAAAGACGTGATTATTATATACATATTGTATTATGTACATGTTAAATTAATAAAATAAATTAATAAAAAAAGCCAATTTTGTCTCCGTTAATATGTATATTTCATATTCTTTAGATCTCTTACTACTAAATCCTTAACCATCTTACATACGTCACTTCATTTTTCAAATCAAATATTCGTCGTCTCACTCATAGTATCGTCCGTCTCATTCACACCCTCTTACATTCCCTTCCACATGTGTGTATAAAAATTAAAAGAGTATCCGATTAAATCAGCTACCTTTAACTCAACTAACGTTAGTCTCCACTTTCAGTATGGTCCGTTCATCTTTACGTGTCTTATCATGTAAACAAACGTAACATCAAAAGTGATTGTAAATGTTGATAAAATATTTATACATAAAACGTGACCGATAATTTCGCTTTAAAAATAAATAGAACTTTTATCAGGTTTTCGATTTTGTGGCGCTACTTCAGGTTCCAGATATTCTCGAGTTGATTCATTCGTTCTTCCGATTATTGAAGAAAATCTTATTAAGAATGATAATTTGCAGTGGTTACTTAGTCAATTTTAATACTTTATGAGTTTTTTTAAGCCTACAACAACATAACTATTATGTAATCCAAGAGAAAAGTGTGACAATGTCTTTGAGAAGTGTTTGTTTAAACTGTCAGTCAATTGAAATTGGAAACAATGTAAACAAACCTGGTATTTAAAATGTCTTTAATTTCCATTTTCGCTCATCAAATACTACTAAATCCGTGTGTTATTAAATCAATACTTACCACAACATTATCCTGAACCATTAAAACAATAAACAAGTTTAGTGCTAGAATATGGATATTTCATTAAATGTTTTATTTACATTATTCGCAATTTCAATTGACAGCGACTTTACATGATATTATTATGACACGTAAGGATGAATGGACCTTATAGCGAGCCTTAATGGGCCTTATATTCCACATTTATTTTATTTACCTCCATGGCTTTGATCTCCGAGTTCCTGATCTCCAACAGGTCCTTAGTGATGAGGTTGATGTCCTTCAGCGACTGAACTTGCGTGGTCAGCGCCTCAATCTGCAACTCTTGATTCTTCACCATTTTCGTCTTTTCGAATATCATCCCGCGAGCCTTACTCAGAAGCTGTAAAGATGAGCTAAATCAATAAAGGTATCAGACGGTTCATTTTTTGTTCATTTTCTTATTTCATTTTGCATCTTTCACTCAAAGTGACACGTCTGAACGCCAAGTGAAAGAAAAAAGAGCCGGCTTTCTGTTCTGCATCTTTTGACTGCAAGCACTTACCCCATCCCTTTAAGTACGAACTGAAATCATCATCTTCCTAGCGTTTTTCCTGGCATTTTCCGAAAAACTCCGCGAGCCCGGGATTCGAACCCGCGACCCTCTGCTTGAGAGGCCACAGGTCAAACCACTAGGCTACCACGGCTTTTCAAGTACGAACTGAAAAACACCTTCAAATTACAAATATCAATTTCCTTACCTCTTCATGCTGCTGCTTGATATTCTCAATCATCTCGTGGTTCTTGGCCCCGGGCTTGGACAGGGCTGCTTGCAGTTCCGTCTCCAAATTCTTCACTCGTGCCTTTAACAAATCTACCTCACCTTCCTTAACCTAGAAGATCAATATTATCATCATTATAATCTTTTAATATTAGGCATTCACTGATTATTGAATGTCATCATTTAAATGCCTTGCTTTTATTTCAATTTTGCCCTTTTCTAGGATTCCGTACCCAAAGGGTAAAAACGAAAACCCTGTCCGTCCGTCTGTCACCAGACTGAACATAACATAACATAACATAACATCATGAACCGTAAATCAAATTTATGTGAATTATAGAAAGATACTATTTCAAAAGTAAAACGTAAAACTCTATCTTAGGAGGATAAAAACCTCACCTTTAATTGCATTTTCAAACAATCTTCACCCTTATCACCTTTGACTTTCTCTAATTCTTGGATTTTCTGGAGTAACGCTGACTCTTTTTGCTGCCAATCGCTCTGAAAAGGAAATTTGTTTTGAATTTGAATTCAATTAAATTTAAATAGGTTCAATTTTTATATCAACAAAAAATCACAAGGAATCATATACCATTCTCAACGCAGTTTTTAGTTTTAAATAAACTTAAGCTAACTAACCTTTGACAAGCAGCAGAACAGAATGATGCCTTTTAAACAAAATATTAATAATTTAATATACAGAATCCCGAAATAATCATTAAACTTACAGACCCAGCAGCATTTCCATTAGTAACATCATCTGGCTTTACTTCAGGAAGTTGTTTGTTCTCTGTAAGAGGGTGGACAGCTACAGGAACCTCCGCAGCTACAGCAACTTCCGCAACTACAGGAACTTCCGCAACTACAGGAACAGCAACTACAGGAACTTCCGCAACTACAGCAACTTCCGCAGATACAGGAACTTCCGCAGGTAAAGGAACTTCCCCAGGTACAGGAACTTCCGCAGGTACAGGAACTTCCGCAGGTACATGAACTTCCGCGGCAACAGTTGGTTCAGTAGCTGCTGCATTAGCTGCTGTTGCATACGCAGGTTCGTTATAAACTGTAGCCTTGGCCACTTCAAATTCACGATCGGCCTTAGTTTTAATTTCGTCTTTTACTTCAGTATCTGGAACAGTAGCTTGTGTTGCTTGAGGAACGGGTGCAGCCTTGCTTTCAGGTGCTACATCCTTTTTTTCTGCTGGTTCTGTTTTGACTGGATCTGCCTGAAATTTTATTCATGAACATATAAGGCCGTTTTGAAAATGAATGAGCGTGAAATGCATTCCACGGGATATTATTTTGATATTTACAGTTTTTACTTCTGCTGAAGGAGTTGACGGCTGAACTGGCGCGCCTTCGCCACCTCCAGACCCTTGCATGCTCACTGAGTCGGCCTGTAAATTATTTATTTGTATTATATAAATATCTATAAATTCGTCAATCATTCTGTTGTTATGTTGCCACGTGTGTTGCATGTGATTGTGTTCGAGTCTCTGTGTGTATGCGCGTTTTTTTCTCTTTCTCTTTCGCTCTCCCTCTTTCCTTACACCAAAAATCTCTATCGCATTCCCCATGCCTTTGTGTAAATCGCTGTAGGTTATGGGTAGAACAGCGGGGCATGGCGGCATTCCTAAACCTGCATTGCACAGTTGTCGTGAAGAGGGAGCCCCATCCCGGGGTGGTCGTGGGGCGTCGCGGTGACACCGTGTGCTCCCGTAACGCCTCACATACGACCGAATAGGGAATCCGTGTGGTTAGTGGGTATGCCTGCCGTCGCGGGAGAGCCCCACATACCCCCGGTGATGCCGTAGTACTGGGCGGATGCATAAGGCGCATTTTCCACACCATAAAAAAGGTTATGGGTAGAAAGATACGGTGAATGCGATGTTCCGAAGCACGAATATATATCAGTTTAATGAGTGCACAGGGGACATACGGACTGAATTGCTGATGAGGTGGATAGGTTGAGTGGCATAAGGGACATAACCCGGGATAAACTAATGTAAGGAGCCACAGGACAGTAATTGATGATAGGATGGCGGGTAATGCTTTTATCCTACTAATATTACAAATGTGAAAGTTTGTGACGATGTGACGATGTGAGTGAGTGAGTGGGTTGTTTGTTCCTTCTTCACGCTAAAACGACTGGATGGATTTGGATAAAATTTGGAACGAAAATATCTGATACCCTAAATTAAAACATAGGCTACTTTTTATCCCGTAAAATTGCGTAGTTTCCGGGGGATAGCCGAAAACATGTTAGAAGTCCTAGCTGCCTAGAGTCGCAACGTACACACAGCAAAACTATTCGGTATGCACCCTAGTTGTCCATGTGTGTCATTCTATACACACATCCGCACCTATCCGCTGCCTTAATTACACACACAACAAAATGGTTTTGTATCCACACGAGTATTCACACTAATATGGCCTATGTGTGCTGATTGTGTTCTCTGACTACCTTCACATATCTCTTATTGTATAGGTTATTGTTATTCAAACGATTTTGCTCAATGGAAGAATAATTTCGTCATGAATAATATGAGCGCGGTGGCTCAGTCGTACTGATTAGGACTATGAATGTTAAAGACCTCGGTTCGAATCTTGCACAAATGTGTCTATTTTGTATTTTTTTTTTCAATTTATAACTATCTCAAAACCAAATCATGACTACTTCAAACACGAAAAAAAGAAAGTAAAAGAACAAAATAAGAAAATAAAATCATTGTTTCAAATTGTTTATTACAACATTTAAGTAATTATTATTACCATAAGACTATAACTACTTAATTAAATTAGCAAAATAAAATTGCATGCTGTTCCTTATAATTATAACAGAAGAAGAACAACATTTATTCGTAAAACAACACACACTATAGTGACCAGTATGATTTTAGGTTAATTAAAATTTTCTGTTACAAACATAATTTAAAATTACAATACAAAAAAAATCGAATGCACACCACAAAAAGGCTATTTTTAAGATGTAATTTATTCGAATTAACAAGGGTTTTGAAAAGAGTATCATTTATAAGAATTTCCGATTTATTAAGTTTACTTAAGTCTGAGAAAGATGAACGAAACCTTTTATTTGTTGAGAAATAAAGTCAGTGGTGAAATGAATCGACATGTTAAATGACAGCCATTAACAATAACATCATTGCACACTGGATTAAATCTCCACTTTCAAGTGACTAAGCTACCTAAATTTGCTTTTAATAACAGTTAAGGAATCTTGTTGGGTGCTCAGCCAGTCTTTGACTATGACACAATAATATTGTTATGCACGAAATAGGTCACACATCACTTTTTTTTAGCACTGTTATTACGACCCCCAACCCACTAACTCACAAATCCCATGGATGACATCCAAGCACTTTTCGCCAAAAAAAATTTCGTCCATCTTTTTCAGACGTAAATGGTTTTTCATCACTAAAAATCACTACATTATTACCTATTCGAATCAAAATTATAAATATTCACGATCAAAGTTCATTCTGTTTCTTCTATGCTGGCTGATCCGTTGAAGCATTTTTTTTGCTGGTTTACGAGTTACGACAATGCTATCCTGCAACATGCAGATGAAGTCGCACAGTTTACAACGTAGGTAACATTGTCTCTCGTTGATGTGAAATTGGTCCCTTTAGCGTGTGCGGCAACTACTTATGTCCAAATGGCGTGAAGATGAGACTTCTTGTTTTGACACAGAAGGAATATTCTTATCGTGCCCGAAGTCTGCATAACGGTGAATCCATAATTGAAGTCTTCCGCTGCAAAATAAATGAAGTTTAATAAAAAACATTCTTCGTCAAAGAAAGTTATTTGGATACATTACGGATACAATAATAAATCATTGTTTTTAACACCATGAAGAAATTTGATGTAAAATAAGAAGTAATTATTTTATCAGACACTTTGTCTACTTACCGATATATCAATTCCTTATAGAAATATTTTGTTCGGAAAGAACAATAATTTCTGCTCTTTTCAAAAAAGATGATGACTATCCATATTTTGCAAATCACAAGGTATTTCAAAGGCAAAATTAAACAGTTCGTTGTTGTAAAACCACTTGTAAAACAAGGCGTAACGAATGGCGGCTAGCGTTGACAAATTCATATTACTAATAATTTGAGGGTAGAATATACTTTATATTGTTAGACGACAATGAATAAAATGTGCATCGTCTAGCAAATTTCAACCTTCTAATTTCAACCTTATTTCAAAGCTCGTTAAACAACTATTTACACATTGCAAATGCAGTAGTCACAGTTTGGACGTAGTAATTCATAAATTCACCAACTATATTAAAAGTCTCGGTGGCTCAGCGGTCACAAAGGCAAGACGAATACTTGATTTGTGCACTCGCTCTCTAGTGAACCGAGTTCGAATCCTAGAAGAAATGACATTTTTGGATGTTATTTAAATGGCGACGCTGGTTGTAAGGAATATTGGTTGGAAATGTTGGAATTGAATCTCAGACCAGACTTGATGAGAAATAAAAATATAACACGTTGAATCAGTGAGATGGTAGCTACTACGCTGGTAATAATAGTTCAATGCGTCAGATTGCATAAATTTAAAGATTCAAGGTCAAAGTAAGACTCGATCCGGGGTGCCTTCTCTTGCCTTACACTTGCGATGACAATATCCAATGTAAGATAATAATGTAAAATGTTTTTAGGAAAATGCAAAAATAAAACAATACTTTTACATTATTTCTGCAGAATTAACTTAAACCGGAGATATTGAATTTTTAAACCTTTGAGCCAGGCACGATACCAAGGGGATTTTTTAGTTTAATTTGTAATTATTTTTAACTTAGTTTATTATAAACTAACTACAATAGTTGCAACTTTCTTCATTGTTATTTTATAGTTATTGTTGTTGTTTATATAATAAATAGGTAAATTACAGCGACATTACTTATTTATCTTATTACTAAAAAAAAACTGTACTGAGAGGGTAGATATACGATCGAACTCACTCACACATTCACATGTGGATTCTACGTAATGTTCATGTCGGTACTCAACACATAGACGACGTTTGTGTGCGTGCCTATGCTTACCGAATTATTTTGCCGTGTGTACATAAATAATTATTGCAGAACATAACTATCAACATCAGATCTTCAATCTAATTCTACGCGAACAAAGTCGCGGGCTGAAGCTAGTACTCTACGCCGTAGATCGTTATTAAGTTAATATTACAAACGAATAAATGAAGGATATCATAGGTAGGTACCTTATGTCATAACTATTAGCACATTACTATAGTACGTATTTAAAAACTTCCACGCTGGTATGGGAGCAAAGAAAAAACATAGAATGTACCAGTTGCTTCACTTCCCGCGCAGGTAAAACCCATCGAGGGAACTGGCGAAAATCTTAGGAATCATTGTTATAGGCGATGCGGCTGTTATCCCATCACTAGTTTAATTCACCTTTCCACTTCCACCTGTGCGCCGACAATCATGCTAAGCGTGGCCTTTGGGTCTTGATACTCTAGGCTCTGTCTACCCCGTAAGGGATAAATATAGACGTGGTTTATGTATATTATGTATAGCAAGCACGTAAAGGAAACGGCTCAGCACCTTGCGTTACAGTATGGATTTTTTTACAAATAATACTGGATGCCTCGAGTTGAGTCGGCGCCTATCCTATCC
This sequence comes from Pandemis heparana, assembly GCA_963854515.1. Classification (NCBI taxonomy): domain Eukaryota; kingdom Metazoa; phylum Arthropoda; class Insecta; order Lepidoptera; family Tortricidae; genus Pandemis; species Pandemis heparana. Next base: position 15,060,198 of record OY978015.1, on the reverse strand, counting down.
GGTGCCGAACGGTTACGTGTCCAACAATCTTATAAGTCGTAATAATTTTAATTCCCTTTGACACCTATCAATTAATGGCACTCAAAATAAACAAAATTGCGTTCAAACCCCATAAAGTCTGCGCAAACAAAATCAAGCGAGTTGAGAGAACTTTACTTCAATTCACACCTAACTTCACATCAAATTCCATCCCGTTATCTTCCAAAGCTCTTACCTCACTTTAATTTAATTCTAATTTTTATTTTACCGCATAGAACCCAAAGTCGATTCTGTGACTGCAGAGTTCAATGAGATAAGAGGTTTATAAAGTTACCAGTCAATTTGTTAAGCACACAACGTGTGTTGGCATTAAATTACCCACGAATCGGGGTTGTTAATCCAGTGACGGCTATTTAACTTAAGCTTATCGAATTGGGACTTTGTTTTCGTTATTATTCAACCCTTATGGCGAAGCCATGACTCTAAGACATGACTACTATAATAATGTGATTTCAAATTTCACTCTATATTTTTCTAACAAAAGCCTAATACGCACCAACACAAACTACCTATACAGTAGGGTAGTCAAATAGGCCATTTACCCAGGCTTCCTCCTCACGGACCCGCGTCCATATGGACCGCATATCGCATCCCACGAATTCCAAACTTCGCAATTTATTAGTTCGTACCAACTTTACATTCACTATCCACTAGCTATCCACTCAATTCCCCAAAACTTTCGCACGTGATCCGATTTTGACAGCGAAATGACATCGCACAAAACGATTTCTTCGTTTGTTTTCACGGCTTTTGGACCTTGGTATTAGCGGCCAGTAAGTTCAAAAAGGAAAAGTTCAAAGAATTTTCAACAACTCACCATTTAGAAATGATTGCAGAGGTTCTTATTTTTATTTAAGCACTGAACTGATTGTTAAGACAGCCGAAACTACGTACAAACCGGCGTGAAACTTGGACAAAATCTATTTCTGGAGAGCACACGCGTATTATTTATAGAAAGCGTTACAGAGTATATTCCTAACTTTCCCGCGCTAGTTTCAACGAGCGCCTCCTATTAGTAATTCTATTGAGTTTCGTTACTTAATACTAAAGATGGTTAATTAGTTAAAGCGTATCAAAGGTAGGCAGCTACTTAGTTTAACTTCGCTTGAACAATTTAGTGATTGACTTTAACGTCCTTAGCGGAGCATTAGCTCATTTAGATCTATTAAGATAATGAAACTAATTATATTAAACTCCTTTTGTTATGCTTTCATAGTAAAGTATTTCCAAGTTCCCAACTGCCTTTTTTGGTGAATGATTAGTAGGTACCTACTGGACAAAATACAGGCGCGTTGCAAAAAAATTACACCAAAAACATTGTCATTAATTGTTTTTATACGACAAGGAAGCTAAACGAGTTAGTGGATCACCTGATGGTAAGCGAGCACCACCCATGGACACCCGCAACACTAGAGGATTGCAGCTGCATTGCCAGCCTAGAGGGCTAGGATAAAATACCTTAAAACTCCCAACGCATTGATTGAATAATCATTCGTAAATAAAGAAATAATTAAATTTTATGCCAAAAATGCCTTCCATCATTTTGGAAAAGAGCTGATAACCACCGCAAGGATACTGGCTTTCGTAGGTGTACACCTTAGTAAAAATCTGGTTTAGAAGTTTCATTTCGCTATTATAGGTACAATCATCACTTGTATAGTCATATTATTATTATTTCATTTATGGTTTGCTCGCAGATTCTCGTTTCTGGGCGTTTTCAAACAAAGTTGTCGGATCACTCGATGTTTCAGAATTTAAAAATTTTACGTTGTTTCTACTCAGAATCGAGAGCTCTATTAATTCTAGTAGGAGAAAAAAAATGTCCCAAAATGTTGTATAGATAAAATATTTCCATTACGCTACCATCCATAGAAATTAATTGGGAGTGGTTGCGTATGTGAATCGAAAAAAAACGGGACACTTTTTTTCACATATTAAAATGAATAGAGCTCTCAATTCTGAGTAGGAACAACGTAAAATTTTTAAATTTTGAAACATCGAGTGATCCGACAACTTTGTTTGAAAACGCCCTTCTAATCACGAATTTTCTGTCAATGTTAAACTGGCTTTAAACAACACTTTTTATAAACGCTTAAAACGAAAGCGTTTGGTTATGTTAAAAAAGTTGACTCATTTACTCTATGGTTTACTGTCACTGTCATCCAAACGTCACCCTAAGCTGTTTGTCACTGTCAGCGTTGTTCTTGATACGGCAATTGCCGTAATATACGGCATTCAAGCGTCTTAGACATCATAAATACGGTATACGGCAGCTCTTTGATTACCGTATTAAAATATACGGCAATTCCGTAATTGACTAAAGTAAACAAAAAAACATCACCAATATGTAAACATAAAGTAGAAGCGCCACGAAAATAAACGTCAACAGAATTCAACCAAAATGCAAACTTATCACCCAAACGTTAATGTCTAAAATCTAAAGTTCCTCATTTTAGTAGGTTCAGACCCCCTAGCACGGTAAGGCCAGGCGCGCATTGCGATTTTTTGTCGCGCGATAATTTTGTAAAATAAATATTTTGTACAATACGGCAATTTTTTTTAGTTTTCCCTAAAAATACGGCAATTTCAGAATTAGAATACGGCAACCCTAAATTTGTCAGGAACAACACTGGTCACTGTCACTGCTCACTGTCATTGGCGAATATCGGCGATCGGCGGTTGTATGTATTGTAATGATTGCAATATTTTTCAACCGACATTGTCGTGTTCGCCTGTGCTGTACCCAAAATTCATTCTGTAATAATACCTTTGAAGACAGGCAGTTTATTATTTTAAATTTTGTTGAATTCAAGGTATAAAACAGGTGAATTAAATCAACTTGATAGATGTTTGATAAAATTGTAGTCTTGATCAACTTTTTTAATTTTTCAGGACTAAAATGACTTCAGAGAAGAACGCTCAGATAGCTCAAGCCCAGGAAGCATTCCAAATGATGCACCAGATATCACAATTGCTCTGTACCGGCCTGGATACCGAATCTCTCGCAATATGCATAAGACTGTGTGAACTGGGAGTAGACCCCGAGACATTGGCCCACGTTATTTGTGAAATAAGAAAAATCGGCGAGAACACGATGCAGAATAAACCCCCTTCTACAAACCCTAACGTATAAACGCCACTGAGTTGTAGTTATTATGGAGTTATTTTCAAAAAAATGTACATAATTAGGGGCTTAATTACAACAAAAATTAATTGATTCTTTTGTGTTACGACCGTTTCACCTTTATTCCATTGCAAGGGTGAAAATGACGTAACACACAGGAATCAATTAACTTTGGTTTTAATTAAGGCCCTTAACTATGTAAATGTCTTTTGAAAACAACTCATTGACTTTTTCAATATCAGTGTTATGATCCCTTTAGATATATTAAGACCTCACAGTGCCAGTTTAAACAGCTCAGTGACATAACAACATAATAATAAAGGTTTACTTTGAATTGTAACCTGGGTCCTTAAACAAACTTACCCGTACACTTTCTCATACTTTTTGTGATGACACCACAAGATATTTTGTCTTAACAGGCAATGTCCTCAAGTGTATCTTTATTTTAAATAACACTGTTTCACTATAAAAGAATCTCTTAATCCTAGTTTAAAGTAAAAAAAAAAGATACTTTTGGCTTTATGGTGTCATAATAGAATTAATTTTTTCAGTATGTGTAACTAGACATTATTAAATTTCATCTTAGTATACGACATTACCATGACCCTAAATCTGAAAATCTAAGATTCAAGATTTTAACTCACTCCTGTGGCATTGCATCAAAAATTGTAAATACTAAACTAAGCTTTAATTAGCACATAAGATTGACAAATTTTGTTTTCATTTCATGTTTGTTCTAAAAACTTTGAATAACAGAATTTTGCTCATGATTTTGTATTAAACTTTGCTGTTAAATGTACTACTAGTTTTTTTTTTGTAATTTAACTAAACTAACCTTTTTAAAAGCCGTGGTAGCCTAGTGGTTTGACCTGTGGCCTCTTAAGCAGAGGGTTGTGGTTTCGAATCCCAGGCTCGCACCTCTGAGTTTTTCGGAATTTATGTGCGATATCTCATTAAAAAAAAATTGCCATGAGCTTTTCGGTGAAGGAAAACATCGTGAGGAAACCTGCACACAACTGCGAAGCAATTCAATGGTGTGTGTGAAGTTCCCAATCCGCACTGGGCCCGCGTGGGAACTATAGCCCAAGCCCTCTCATTCAAAGAGGAGGCCTGTGCCCAGCAGTGGGACGTATATAGGCTGGAGATAGAACCTTTTCAATGCCAACAACTGATATAATTATATTTATTTTAAAACGGTATAAGAGAAACCTTTATGCAATGCAATGGCGTAAGTTTTTGGTGAACAGGTTAACATTGCACTGATTGAATTTCAGTATTGCTGAAGACTAAGTGGGGGAAGAGTAGGAGTTGGGTAGTAAGGATTGGTGCAACATGGACAACAATACATGATGTAGATGCCCCCTTGTTGTGTTTCTGTTGTTTTTAACAAAATAAAACAAATGTAATTTTTATAAATCAATTTATTATTATTAACCAAGATTACTATTTCATAGAATATTACCCGAATTACTTATTCACATGAAAAAGAAGCCAGCCTGAAGAAAGGGCAAATAAATCTTCATATTAGCCAGCCTATATTCTTAATTTCAAGTAAACATTAGCATGATATAGAATTCACAATCAAATATATGGGAAACAAATAAAACATTGAAAGTGATCTAGAGGCATTATTCTATCAAATAGATATTTCAGTTTTTTTGGATCCAATGATTATTGGTAAAACATGACCAAAATCTAGCTAATGTATTACTATGTAAGTAACACCACAAATACAAATTATGAAATTGGAGCAAGGCAGTTCCCTTGTCAAATTAAACACAAGTTACTGCAATTACTGCCACACTATTCCTTTTATTCGTGAAGGGATTCTACGGACTTAACATTAGTCTTATTTTGTATCTATTATACATGCTAAGTAACTGATCAAACTTTACCATTAACCTTATTAATTTCTGCCATGTGAAGCGAACTCAATAGCAATCAGTACTGGACTGCAAATATCACAGATGCTAACAGTTCGTATTAAAAGGGGAACAACTCTGTTTGTCTGGATAAATAGGAGATTGCTAGGGATTAGCAAAGTAATTCAAACCGTACAGTTTTAAATGTAATATAAATAAGTAATAAGCATTTACCACAAAATAATTCCCCAAGTGGCAGACGCTTAAAACAAAAGAAAATTGGACAAAAATAAACATACCCTGCTTTTCAAGAGATGAAATGTCAAGTGCCCCAATCAATATTGATGAAACTGGAAATCAGCCTACTAAATTTGTTTCAGTAAAATGAGGCATTAAAAAAAAATCTAGATCCTGAAACTGTACAGCTCAAGTAATAATTTATTTCCATTATAATGACAACCCTTACTTACATGTTTTCAACTTGATATCAAACTAAACTATACTAGCAATGGCTTTAGTTAGTGTTTCATTAGTGGCACTGTAAAACAAGTATTAGAATCCATGTACTCAAAGTCAATGTTGCCAGTAAAAGTAAGTGGATAACTTTACTTTGCTAGTAATACGCAGTATCATATCGCAATGTTGCCATTGGATAAAAATTTGGAGACATTATAACACTAGCCACAACTAAGCAATTTTTTTAGCATAATACCAAGTTGAATACAGTTATGTATGAACACAAAAAGCCTCTCACATACATAGATTATGTCTACTGGTAAGACTGCCCTTGGCCCTGACTCTGACCGAGAATGGAGGGATCTTCAAATATAGGCTGCTGTGGTTTGAACTGCTCTGCTGAGAGCCGTGTGAACATGATGCCGATGCCTTCAATGAGGGCAAGAAGGATTCCACCAACTAGGGCACTGCCTGCCATGGCTGGTACACCTGGAAATATAAATTGTTGCCATTCATGAATGTTGCTAGTAACAATAATTTTATTTTACTTGACAGAAATGAAAATTGATTAAATGAATGGAAGAGTTATTGCCGTCGGCAAACTTTTACAGGCAAGGGCTACAAGGTGGCAAAATAAACTAGAGGCACTTGTGATATTAACCCTAAAAGCCAAAACATTCACGGGCTGCAAGTAAGAGGATGATGGCCCGCGTTGCCAACTGCTAAGTTAATGAAGAAAGAAAGAAAAAGTTTATTCATGACAATCACAGAAGTAGTTAAAAACAAAAACAGCTAAAATTACATCAACTTCATAAATTGCTACAAAATGGCCCTTAATGCAGCACTTAATGGAATTTCTCTGCCATTTGCCATACAAGAAGTAGGAGAAATATAGGTATTTTGGCTTTACAGAATTCATGAAAATTTGTTGCTTGATGGATGGGATTTTGTTAGTGGGGGCGTTCAAGTATTGCGTAAGTGCTTGGGGGGGTCATGGCTTTGCTTATATTTGATGACTTGGGGGGGTCGATATCGTGATTGCGTCAGCAACAGCACAAATTTATAAAAACAGAATACTTACATTAAAAGAAAAATGCATATAGGTACCGATGATTACGTAAGCATGGGAGGGGGAAGAGGTTTGCTTACTTTTGCTGACAAGGGGAAGGGAGGGGGGTAAATAATTGTAAAAAATCTGCTTACGTAATACTTGAATGATCCCAGTGCCCGATTTCGAAACTTGTAATTTCTGTAGTTTGATAACCATTGTAGAAAATTATGTGGATAATGATTAATGATATACAGTTAGTCATTAAAGTCATACCATTTCGAGCAGCAAGTATTCCTCCAGTCAGTGCCCCGCTCATGATGGAATTCCAGGGGTCTTCTTTTTGCCGCATGTACACAAGTGAGCAATCAATGGTGGAGAACATTCCGCCCCACACTGCAAAGTTGCCAGCCACGATCGGAGACCTCTCTTTGATGGCTGCTAAACTGCCAAGCTGTGGAATTAGTAAATACAGCATAATTAGAGAATTTACATAAAAACTACTATAAAATGTCAGCGCACAAAACATTGAGGTTATTTCGTTTGTTATGTTCGGATGTTTGATAAACTGCAGTACGATTAATTATATTAGGTTACGATAATATCGAGCCGAATCTTATTTACGGGTCAAATTCCAATGACAACGTACCATCTTCCGACTGAATCCTACTGGCGCATTTCTGAAACCCTTTATTGAGTGAAATATTCCTCCGCCAATAGCTCCCATGATAAAAGCACCACCAGAGTCATCCAAAATACGCCACGGGCACGGTTCCCTTGAATATTCATCCATTTCCTATTGATTTTTATTCTGAAAAGTAATGTTAGGTAAGATAACCTTACTTCAACACAAAATAATGTATTAAAATGATCGAAATTTCACTGGACGTACTTATTTTAATAGTTTTCACTCCTAGTTTACTTCTGTTTCGTTATTTTAGTTTTATATTATATTTTTATTTTCAAAATATTCACAGCATGATTCACTACGGAAAATGACTTTTCAAAGGGCTGTCAAGTGAAGTGAAGTCGAAAGTGTCAAGTATAAAGTATAATAGATCAAGGCATGGCAAAATGCCTGCCATGCCGTAATCATGCTGCAATCTGTATCTGTTATCATTTTGTTCTTATATGGCAACATTTTGGATCTGTCAGTCAAGTTTTTTACTTTAACTCCTTTAACTTTACAGATGCTTTAAGCTAACCATACACGTACGGATTTGTCCGTCGATCTGCCTGACAGAACAGATGTGTCTGGCGGACACATCCGTCGATGGGTAGATAAATAGACACAGATTTGTCCGCCAGACATTATCTGTCAGGCAGATCGACGGTCAAATCCGTACGTGTATGGCTAGCTTTACATTACATTACAGTGACACTAGTGACAATGACAGATGACAGATTGACTGTGATTCGTGTAGAGATGTGACATTCGACGTAAGAAATCGATTTTTAATTACAACAACAACGTACAACGTTGCCGACATTTTTGTCACAAGATTTTGGAATACTGTATTTTTTACTTTGACATTGGCGAAATCATCGCACTGATCGATGGGGCCATATTAATAAAAGAAGAAGAATTAATCGATTATATTTTTGCGCACAGATGGCGTTAATGCGTAATATCATCTCCATAGAGATGCTATTCTTTGATAGTTCGCGGTCCGGGTTATAAAAGACCAGACTTAATGTCTTAGACTAAGGATGAAAAGACGGCGGCTGAGCCTGTCACCGAAAGGGACAGACAATATATGTCCTTGAAAAATCAGGGTTACCCTCTCTAATGATTTTACCCTAATTTATGTGCAAGACTTGAATGACATGTCAAGAGGAAGAGTGTTCTAAAAGAAAAGAGGTGCTTTTTCAGCTGAAAGGGCTGTCAGCTCAACAATGCTGTGGTACTAGCAGAGGTGGACTTAAGTAAATACTTTTGTCTTCAAGTCGAGGATGATGCTTACCATCAGGCGTGATTGAGATCAAATGCATGCACAATGAAAAAAAAAATTAAATGAAGAACATTTTTTATTCAGTCATGGGTCATTCATAGGTACAAAACAAATCTCAATGTTTATAGTATGTTCCTGATAATAGTGATAGTTCATGTGTTGAATATCTATGATGCTGCGTCTGTTTATTACTGGGTCAATTTCAACAGCCCGTATTTTTGGTATCATTTCGATAATTTATTGAATCAGGCGTTGCTTTGCACCGCAAAACCTGAAAAAAGGAAATCTGTATTCAGATTCAAGATTATTACATCATACGAATTATAACTTAACTAACTAACTTAACTTATTATTATAATTTAATTGAAATTCCATTTAATGACTATATTATTATGTACTTGTTTTAATGATGCCTGTTCAAATTTTGATGATATTATTATGTGACTAATGTTCCCAAAAACTTTGAACGCCAAACTGCAAATCATAGCTGTACTGTTCTAATAATTCCTATGATCTTGTATATCCTACCTATGATTTCGAAATAAATGTATTTGTATAGTTTACCATTACTGCTACTACTACTCTAAATAAATAATCTAATGTATTTACCCCGCAAACAGGGTAATATTCACAGGAAATAACCGGCAACACTGAGTTTTGAGGTTATGTTACATATCCTTTTTGAAAATACGTAAAATAACACATAACTTATCTTGTGTAGCACGATTGTATGTTTATGTCAACTAATAAGAACCACACCCACAAACCGCAGCAAGTGAAACATGGGTTCTAGTAACAAAAACAACCAAAATGTTTGATTACTTACGAGTGAAAAGATAATCCATTAATTTTCGTTTCGCTGTTGCTTCTACACCCCAGGACACTGCACTGCACCATTATATATAATCACGGAATTGACCGTGTTCACAATAGTTTTTGATCAAGCCTAAATTTTTTGAGAAAAATAAGCAAAAATATCGAACGCCCGAATCTCGCGTGACGAAGGTCAAAGTTTGTTTTGCAATTCAAATTGCAAAACAAGAAATAACCGGCACGCGATGAGGGACAGAAAATGACAAGCTCTGTCTTTCTTTGTCACTAGCAATTAGTAATTTTTTCTTCTTTTCTTGTGCGAGTGAAATAGAAGATATCCAGCATTCTATTCCATTCTCTTTCTACGCTTAATGTCGGGGGTGGTAGATAAAAAATCGACTATGCTTGATTTTTGATTATAAAAAAAAATCGATTATTAATCGATTATTTGTAACAAAAAAATCGCGTATAAAAATCGATTTTACATTAATAAAAATAGATTTTTAATCGATTATTTCCATAATCGATTATTTTTTCACATCCCTAGATTCGTGATAATTTTACCCAATATAGCTCTGTCAGCTTGTGTTTTGTGCATTTGTGTTCTAGTTAACGAAAATCGCCTTATTATTATAACATTTCAAGTAAATCCACCGATATGACAATTCACAACTTATATATTTTCGATCGATATGGGACTTTGCTATATTACGGCGAATGGAACAGGTCCAAGAATTCAGGAATGTCTGGCGAGGAGGTAAGAACCAATCCAGTACTTGAACAAGTCGTTTTTTGGAGATTTTTAAGCATAAACTGCTTTAAACAGTTGGGAGAAAGTAAAGCATTACTTTGGTGTGAAATTACTTTACTAAATCGACAAAAAAACATCATACAGTATGAAAAATAGTGTTTTAAACGCCCCTTCAACATTGAATTCTCAGCCTCTGATTTTTCAGCGTGTTTTCACCACTCTTAGAATAATTAAACTTTTAAGTGGAAACATTTAATTTATAATTTGGAATATTACTTTTTTGACTTTTTAATTATATTTTCAGGAAGGGAAGCTCATGTATGGAATGCTGTTCTCAATTAAATCGTTTGTCTCAAAGATCTCCCCACTGGACCCAAAAGATGGGTTTCTACATTATAAAACCTCCAAATACACATTACACTGTCTGGAAACACCTTCAGGACTCAAGTTTGTTATGAATACTGACAACCAAGCACAGGGTGTTCGAGATTTGTTAAAAAAGATTTATGGAGAAATTTATGTGCAATATGCTATTAGAAATCCACTTTGTAGTATTGGAGAGCCTATAACCAGTGAATTGTTTAAGAATAAGCTTGACGCTTTCATAAAATCAACTCCAATTCATGCAGTACGGGCTTCTTGATAGACAATACTGTTCTCCTTTGGATAAACAAGGTTCTGATGCTTATTGCTTACCATGGATGAAGACAAACAGAAACTTTAATGGTCCCATAGGTTCTGATACACTTGTACTCTGTTAGTTTATTTATTATAGTTATTTAATGTTCTTTAAATTAATGTTGATAGGATCATAGATTGTTTTAATAATTTGTTGTAAGTTTAGGTATTGTAAGTCATTGTACATTATGATAAAGTGCTGTGAAGTGCTGGAAATAAAATGTTTCTTGAAGTACCTACTCTTATTCTTAATCTTTTGACATACCTATTTAATTTAAGCCTTGATTTGAAATAAAGAAATGGCTAGGTACATACCTGGTTGGTACCTACATTAAATGGAATAAGATAGACAATTATTTAGCTTTGTTCTTATATTATGCATACTAGGTACATAAAATAAAAATGACGCTTGAATTTGACTTGATTTCTAAAAAAAAGATAAAGTAAGTAGGAATGAACTAAAAAAGAAACGTGCTAAATTATTCAACTGCTAAGCGACATTATATTAGTTTTAGTTTTAATTTAGATTAGTGTTATTAGTTAATATGTTAATTGTTTTATTTAAGACTATTGTATTGTTTTAATATTGTTTGCTTGTCATGAATAATTTTTTTATTATTATTCATATCATAATAACGTCGTTGAAGCTCAGGAAATTTACCAGAAATAATTTTGATTGTAATTTCTAAGAATAAAACAATGATGATTTTTGCAACAAATCGGAGCTGAAGCTGAAACACAGTTGTAATCGTTGTAATCATTTTTCATGAGTTGAAATGTCTATGAGCGTTTCTAAAAAAGTTTGTACATTTGGCGGACAGCATAGGCTAATTTGAAATTAATACTTTTCGATATTATTTTAAGCGCATATTATTACCTGGTTCTTAAAGATTCTAGATAATGTATTTTTTTAGAGATTGAACTACAAAATAAGCTGTAAAGTTAAATCTACTGAGTCGGGGCAGTCGATAATTCCTATTTTGTTACTAAGATTCAATTAAGTAAATAGAAACCACACACATTATTTAGTTGGTTTTATTGAAGAAATAAGGTAGCAATAATAAAACTGTGTACGTTTTTAATGCTAATTCTTTACTCTTTTAAGGTAATCACAAAATAATAAAGATATTCCCTCCTTTTTGTTACCATTTGGTCAAACGTACCCTGAAATTTTACAATATAATGCTTATTAATAAAGTTACGTTAATAATTTTTGGTAATTATCATAATTAAATTGCTAAATATTCGTCTGGAATATTTAAAATATATATATTTTAACAAATATAAACAAAAATGAACAAAACTTCGTATTTTTTTACGGGACAGTAACAATAAGAGGAACATTGGTAACAAATTAGGAACTCTTAGGCACAGTATTCATTAGTCAGGTTTCAATATTATAATCACTACATACATTTTTTAAAAGATAGAGTGATTAAATACCATAAATTTTTGATATCTACGTTTATATTAGGTAAATATCTACGTTAAATAAATACACAAATACTGTCAAATAAAAATAAAAATACCTCTCATGTATATAAATAAAGTCATTTTCAAATAGTCTACACTCTGCCTTAGGAATTCTTTTTTGTTACTCCCATTTCCTAGCCATACGTTACCATTAAAAAGTAACAAAAAAGGAAGTAACCAATGGTGGAAAATATGGTGCCCGGCACATTTAAAAAATTCGTGAAACCAAATATATCGTACTATTTGAACGAAGAATTTAAGAATATGAATCTTGATAAAGTGTTTATAAATAGAATTTAGTTCATAGTAATAAAAAAACAAAATTTACCCAGGTTTTTCCAGTAACAAAGGAGGACTTTTATTTCAGGTTTGACCATCGACGCATTTAATCAACTCGCAGTTTTGATTTTTGAAAGGTGACTGTTTATTATTAAGGTGGCTATATGATGCTAGTGTTACCAGCATCCTATAAAGAATCTACAATTTTTTGTAAGAAATACCTTTTGGGACGAAAATGCGGTAACAAAAACTGGAATCAAAATTGGAACTTTTTCTGGGACAAACTTTAATCGTTAATTTTAAATATTATTTCTTAGACAAGGATATGAAAACAATGTAGAAATGAATTGCTTGAGCCTATAATAGGTTAATAAAACACACCACGGAGTCGAGAACGTAAAACTGATTTCAAAAATCGATATTTTAGGTTCTAAATTTACAATGGGACATTTACCTTTTCATACAAACTTTACTGAACGATTATTTAAAAAAAATATTTTTTAAATGATCAAATACATATACATTTAAGACAGTTAATTTATATTTAAGACAATGAAACGAATTTTATGCTCAATAACTCAAATAAAATACACAGTGGCCTGGTGATTAAAGAAAATAATAAATCTGCACAGGACACCTACAAACGACAAATGTACAAACTTTTTTAGAAACGCTCCTATGGAGGATGCTTGCGTGTCTAACTTTTTTTTTGTTATGGCAGCAAAGTAAATATTTTCTCTTATGGCAACTATTTTAAAAAACGTCAAGCTGCTGTCTGTGCTGTGACAACTGACAACAAACAAGCAGTGGTGCCAGATTAGGCGACTTATCGCCATTTAGGCTACCTTAGGGGGTCAAATGGCGACCAAAAAATCCGATCGGCTACCAGTAGCCATTTAGGCTACCTAGGAAAAAATTTACGGGCGATTTAGGCTATCTCAGGATTACCCAAATTTATGGAATCATTCCATCATAATTCCAAAAATGCTGATGCTGATACAAGATTATTTGTAAAAAAGTAAGAAATAATAACGTGATCTCGCTCCCATTTTTATTCCATTACAAAATCATAATATATAACCTCATGTATGCTTAGTTAAGTTCTCGGTCACAAAACACGTCTCGAACGCGTTCGTTTGCGTTAAAGTATCAAATACTATGAGAACAGTATGCTTAGTGTAAGTTTTCGGTCACAAAATACGTTTCGAACGCGTTTGCGTTAAAATGTCAAATACTATGGGAACAGTTTGTTGCCGTTTCGATCCGCAAGTAGCGCTGCCAATTTTTCCATAGTAATTGAGACGTTTGTCGTGACTAAAACTTACACTAGAGGCTCTGTTGGTTGCCGTTTTGATGCGCAAGTGGCGCTGCCAATTATTCCATATTAGGTGAACGTGTCCAAGACGTTATTATATGCGAAAACCTACACTGGAGGCTCTGCAGAAGCTCACCATCACCATGGTCTAAGACGATGAGAAGTATTTTATTATACCATGACCATCATTAAATGGTATCTACTATTACTTACTATATCACTATCACTAAACGATAATTTTAAAATATAAATATTGATTACTTTACGTTGTATTTTTTTTTTGTTTCTTCTTTACCTGCTTAGCTCAAAATTTTAGGCGAATTAGGCTACATGAAAAAAAAAACATATAAGGCGATTTAGGCTACTCGGTAGACAAAATTAGGCGAATTGAGTTAGCTGGCATCTGGCAACCCTGCAAACAAGCGGAAAAGACGGTTGCGAAGAGAACTACATGCGTTTATCAGTGTTTTTATATGTTAAACGTGAAAAATACGTTTATAATCTTTCGTTGTGCGTATAATAATGGCTCCAGCTTTCTACACGAGACGAGGAAATAGTAGCTGCTGTGATGAGTGAGACCGACGACACGGACATTCTTTTGCTTATCCCGCCGAATTTCTTTCTCGTACCAAGCTCAGACTCCGAGGAATCCCCCTTGAACTCTTCTAGAACTGTTGTACATAAACCTTCCTGCACCGCCCAGGTACTGGGTAAACTTGTACACCAAGTGCACTCGCTGGAAAATAGGTTAGAAAGTTTAGAGTTGAGCACTAACGACAGCTTTTCGAGCCTCTGCGAACGACGTAAAAGCGATACAGAGAGCTTTGACAGCCGAAGCCTCGACCGAAAGTCGTTTACTTTCCCTCGCAGACGACGGCGTAAAGTTGCCAGTAGAAGAGAAAAAAGAGACTGGTCACTGACCAGCCTTGATTCAGCCAGAAACATACCTCCTTTAAAACTTAAAGATTATCAATCTAGTAAGCCTTCAACAAATGATACACTAAGTATGGATGGAGACATCAGTAGCATTGTATCAACGCCAAACAAAAAAAATGATAAGTTGCTTCTTCATGAAATAGATGAGTTTCTGACTAAAGTTGAATCTTACGAAACACCAGACTTGAAGTATAGAAACGACCAGGCTTCGTTCAGCCCAGAAAACATTATAAAAGCTACTGGTGATTATTTAACACAAAAATTGGATCAAAAAATGAGTAGTGATGATATCAAATTACCAAGTGGGAGAGTAGTCTCCAGTAGTGTCTTAGATAAGTATATTTATTTAGTTAGAAATAATACAGCACCGGACAAACCTAGTACAAGTAATGTTAGACCTCAGTATGAAGGGACAAAAGAGAAGCCATCCATAACACAGAACCCTACTCTTAATAAAGGAACTAAATCTCCTGCAAGAAAATTAAACTTTGTGGACACAAAAGATCTCCAAGTTACATCAACACCAAAAAAGCCTCAAACTTCCACTAGCTATTTGGATTCATTCCAACCAACCAGCAATAAAATCTATGACCGAGCCTCTAAAGTTCTAGAACAATATAAGTCTAGCTATGGACGTAATACTCATAGTTCGGTTGATAATTTGAGTTACTCTATGTCTCCCAAAAAAGAAGAATTTAAGATGCCCCAAATGCGACCTTATAGTGAGACTAAAGAGGGTTTGAAATTAACTGCGTTGCAGAATAAGTATATGGATTCAATTGATACGGATCTGCTGAGTTTGAGCGAGATGTGGGGGGAGAAAGCAGAGAAAGGAGACAGGATGGACAACGCCAAGTTAGAAGAGGAGAGATTGAAAAGAGAGGTAAATTTCATTGATAAGCCAACTGGCTTAATAAGTGGCCAGCACTAAGTCATGGGCAATTTGATTTGAGAACTCTCAAATCAAATTGCCCATGACTTCATAATAGGAAGCTTTATTCAAAACTCAATAAATGAATGACATTGACTATTTAATAAATATTAAAACAAAACAAACTATAGCCCAAACCCTTCATACACGGAGGAGGCCTATGCCATGAGGCACGCCGAATTTCGCGACAATTTAATAAATAAATAAAAAATAAACTACAATAACAACAACAACATGTACTTACTGAAATTGTAGCGAATTCGGAATAAAAAGGCTTATAAATAAATAAATAAAAAACAAAACAACTAAATTTTTAAACTAACAAACTATAAAGGACCTTTCAACACGTTTAGTGCTGGCCACAGGTGACCCTAGAGCTGGTGCTTACCTCTCTCAAAGGCTAGGAATAGCAGTTCAGAGAGGCAATGCGGCCAGCGTCTTGGGGTTGATGCCTGTGGCGGAATATTTTGACGACGTAATTACCTTATAGCTTTATAATCTGAGTTCTGTTTTGTTTGAAAAACCTTGCAGGGACAGACTGGGCTACAGCAATATCCATTTTAAGACACTGATTTTGTTCACCATTATTCTGTATCGCACACTTATTTATATTCATAAAAGGTACAATAATCAATATTTTACCATATTCCAGCATTGCGAAGCTATGATCCAGCAGCTGCAAAAGAAACTTCTAGAACAGCAAGAGAAACTAGCCGTAGCTGTCAAAGTTGACCGGAGCAAGGACGAAGCCATTGCTAAGCTCCGGGAAGCCTGGCTCAAGCTCACGAGTAGCCTGGACAGAGCAGAAGATCGGCATAGAGCTGCTTTAGACAAGATGGTGCTGGAAGTGGAGAATTTTAAGTTAGGAGCTGATGAAGCTCAGAAGGTACATTTAAACCATTTACCCCCTAATTCATAAACACTCCCTAGGCATCTGCTAACTTAACAATCGTTTGTCCTTATCTGTCACTTTGACATTTACCTTTCACAGATAAAGACAAACGATTGCTAAGTTAGTAGAAGACTATAGAGTGTTTATGAATAAGGTGGTTTATTCGAAATATTATAAACGGGATGTGAACCCTGGGGTGTCTACCCGTGATCATGATGCATGCAACTGTATCGAAATATCGGGTGCTCAATAAAAGTAATCGCGGTTCACATCCCGTTTATAATATTTGAATGAACTTAACCGTGAATCATTGAAAACGCTTATTATAAGGTGGTATTGAGTTTTCCAACATCAGAAAATGCAGTGCGAGTGTACAGGTTTGTGAAACACTCCTTTGCTGCCAGAGAATCTGGTAGTGGGCGGGGGAGTGTTTGATGAATCTGAACCAAGAGACATCCAATGAGGCTGGCATAGTCACACAGGTGCACTTAAGCCTCGTAAAAAATTTAGATTAAAAAAAAAAAAGGTGGTTTGTCTGTTGCTTGGCTATTTTCATATTACTATCTCGTAAAAAATATGTCAATGGAATGGAGAGCATCCAGCATGCTTGAAATGTAGAGAAACTGACAGAACAACTAACCTAACCTAACCTAACCTTAACCTGACTTAACATTCAGATTTGCAACCGCATTTGCTATTCTTTTTTGTGAAATTGTAAAGGATTGGTAGAGAGGGAGAGTAAATGGGATTGCGAGCTCTCGCGCGCTAGATATTAGGCCTCAAGACTGCTGACTATAAAAATAATAAATAAGTAGATAAATACATACATATGTAACATAAATCACATCTTTATCCCTTACGGGGTCGGTTGAATTATTGTGGGTCAATAGGTGGAAAGGAGAATCAAAATATCCAGTTGCACCACCTATAATATGAACCTTGCGATTTTCTTGGCCTTCTACTGTCTGCGCGGGAAGAGAAGCAACTGGTACATTCTATGTTTTTTCATTACTCCCAGACCCAGACCAACATGGAAAACTAGATAAAGTCAGCCATGCTGAGTTACCTTGAAATTTTTATTAAATGTTTTTTTAATCACTACAGAAAACCAATCACTTTGAATCGGAGCTGTACAAAGCCTTGGATCTAGCGCATGACTATCAGGACAAGTGTAAAAAACTTTCAACCGAAATGAAAGAGTTACGGGCTAAAACAGAACAAGCTCTGTCAGACAAGGACTTGTTGATAGCCAGTAAGGATAACGAAATAGAAACGTTGAAGGAAAACTACGAGACCGTTATGAGATTGAACAAGCAGTCAACGGACTGTGTTAAGAATTTGGAAGATACGTTAGAAAAGGTAAGAAATATGATTTCATTTCATTAGTTTAACACTGTTTGTATAGTGTCATGGAAAAGAAAATATTCAAGAACCACTTTCCAGGAGTGAGGCCTTCTCTGTCTTAATTCCGATTCAGTTCAGGTTTTAGCTGTTAATTTTAGTATGGATCTGACAGCGGGCAAACCTAAACTGAATCGCATTAAGACGTAAGGCCTCAGTACTCAATAGTGCTTCCCCAATGAAACGCTTAAGTATGATGAAACGCTTACAGGATAGGCAGAACCTAAAGGTATACTTGCTAAAATTATTTACCAAGTGTTGCATTGTTAATAATAATGATGATGATGTTAATACTAACAAGAGCGTCGCCAGCCGATGATCAGGGGGGGGGGGGGGGGGGGGGGGTCTAGTAGAATATGGCGTCTATAGTCTGGCAGATAAATCACTGCAGCCAGATGACACTTTCAGTGTTGTCAGTTTTTGGCAAATATTAAATAGTGATGTGACTTAGTGAGTGAATGAAAGAATGAACGATGTAATGAAATTAATTTGCGTCATTTATGTTGAAATAGAGAATTTTTAAAGCGTATTTTAATAAAATGATTTGTTCAATAAGGTTTTTTGTATGTTTTCTAGTTAGTAGTAGTGTAAGAGCGCGATTTGGAAATGTGCGGAAGCATGTCAAATCAGTTACCAGTTTTTAACTCATTCCCCATTTTGCCATAAATAAAACAACAATTATCACATTCATATTTTTTTCTACCTTTGTACTTTTACTTAAAAACTTAAATTATTCCGAATGAGTTTCACTGCTGCTGTCACTATTTACTTGTAGTACAAAGTCATGGCACATTTTATCTACTATGTTAATATGAACCTTGAACCCCTCAAAAGTATCGCGCTTAATTTGAAATATACTAAACTTCGAATGTGACATTCATAAAATATTTCGTTCGTTCAATAATCAAATCATTCATTTCGTGACCTTAGTCGAGCACTAGTGAAAAAAATGTGGTATCATTATTTCGTAAAATGACATTTGGAAGTGTCATCTGGCTGCAGTGATTTAGCTGCCAGACTATATCAGGAGGTCAAACAGTATGGCGGCACTTGAATGTCAACAAAAAAAAGGCTACCCAAATCTGAACCCCCTTGGATACGGCCTTTACTACACTATGACATATCTAATCATAAATTGAATGAATTCTCGAAAGCTGATATCATATTTCAGGAAAAATCCAGCCACAATGAAACGAAGCACCAACTCGATGAGTTGAGTCGTCGCTTGGAATCGATCGATGATCAGACAGCTCTGGTGCAGCAAGAGAGGGAACTCCTGAGGGGCAAGGTCAACGAGGAACGGAGCCGGGGCAACATACTGGAGAGGCAGCTCTGCGAGAAGCAGAACCTGTGCAGCGAGCTGCTGATGAAATGTGTAAGTATCCATTTTAATAAAAGCGTTTTAAGGGGGGAGGGGGTTGTCTAATCTTGCCAAATCTCACGTGGGGTCTTAGTAGATTTTTTTGCGTTATACCTACTATAAGATTGTGAGAAAAAATTAATTGAAATTTTAAAACACCCCCCACATTAATCGAGTAATCATACGTAAATGGGTGGATTTTTGACGTTGTAATTTGTGTGCCATGCTTTTCGTATTGCACACAAAAGAAATTTTATGCCAAAAATGCATTACGACGTCACGTAAGCAAAATATCACGAATGATCACGATGGGGGAAGGGGGGTGTCAAAATTACACATCACGTGTAATTTTTTTACACAGCAGGAAATCAAAAAATTACGTAAAAAATCAAGTTATGCTGTTTTTTTTAATTAACTAACTTAAGAGGGTGCATCCGTGTTGAACTCGCAACGTCGCATTTTTGGTGATTTTTTGCGATTATTTCACAGAAATTGAATGAAAGTATCAAATTCAAGTATCAAGTATCAAGTATCAAATCAAATATCCGTCTGTAGTGCACTTCGTTTTTAGTGTATTAATGTGTCTAATGCAATAATTCATCGTGATGGACTTTTATTTTCTTATTAAATGAGATATAGTATTTTATCGCTTTAATTCGAAAATAAAAGTCCATCACCATTAATCATTGCATTGGACACATTAATACACTAAAAACGAAGTGCACTACAGACGGATATTTGATACTTTCATTCAATTTCTGTGAAATAATCGCAAAAAATCACCAAAAATGCGACGTTGCGAGCTCAGCACGGATGCACTCTCTTAATTCATACTAAGTATCTTGAATGGGAGGAAAGGTGTAGCGTTGTAAACACCAAATATCACCAAGTGGGTGGGGGGGTCAAAAGTAGGCCAAATATGATCCCATGCTTTCTGGACGAGCCCTTATGGCGTAATAGATGTATACGTGCCGGCACGTAAGTCTAGCGATGACGAGTCACGTGGAGGGCATCTGCGCACCCACGGATACCGTATTTTATACTTCTGCGCATACAAGGACATCGCTAGAGCTACGACCCTACTGGGCTTTTGCATTTCAGGATAACCTGGACTCTGAAACCAAGTCGCTCAGGAAACAATTGGAGCTCCAAAAGACAGAGCTGAAGAGTCATTACCAGAAGCAGCTGGAGGATGCGGTGCTGGCCAAGCTGCAGGAGTTCCAGCAGCAGCTGGAGCGGGCTGAGAGAGACCTGGAGGACGATGCCAGGGGGAAGGAGAATGTCATTGTAGATACCTATAACAAGCAGGTGGCCAGGATTGAGGAGCAGTAAGTATAATTAATTAAATAACATTCTTTTTTTTAATAGCTTATTGCGATGTCCCACTGCTGGGCAAAGGCCTCTCCTCTCGACCTCCACAACTCTCGGTCCGGCGCAATATCAGGCCGTTCCTCCATATACGCGTCCAAATCGTCCCGCCATCGCCTTCTTGGTCTGCCTCGTCGTCGTTGGCCATTCTCCGGCACCCACCAAGTGGCTTAGTGGGCTCACCTCTGTGGATGCACGCGGCAGACATGTCCAGCCCAGTCCCATTTGAGCCTAGCAGTCTTCCCCCACGTCAGATATGCGTGTTTTTGAGCGCAGCGTGGTGTGTTGAATAACATTTTATTTCAGGTTATAAAACTGGTAGTTACATAGTCTTATATCAGTGTTTATTTGGCCCGAAATAAAATAAAATTAAATACTTAAGCTTTTCTTAAGCTTAAGCTTTACTTTTTACTTTTTTTTGCTGACTACTGTTTGGCGACTGTATTTGCATTGTCATCTATTCTACATATACTTCCTTTTTTTTGGAATTAGAAAGAAGATAAACAATTTTGACATGTCTTTTTATCGAAAAACACTTTTTAAAAATCGATAACTGGCAAACTTTGCTCTTTGTTTCTGTATTGTTTTGTACTGATTTGTGGTGTTCATATTTTGTATTGTATGAAACCATAACAGAACAGATCACAGTATTCCAGTGGTGATTTTGTTTTTGAGGGGGGATTTAAAATGATGACCTGCTAAGATATAGGTGACTTTGGCTACTAGAAGTAAAAGTGAGTTTTGACTTGCAATATTTGACCTACATCGGCCACATTTGCACTCGGTGAGTTTAAATAGCAGCTTGTAAAGGGAACGCTCATTTCAGGCATAAGTTGGAGATTAAAGTGCTGGAGGAGAAGCAGAAAGAGGAGATAAAGTTATACCGGCTGCAGTTGGCGCAGGCTGGTGAGAAAGTCGGTCTGCTAGAGGTGAGGATAATTACTACACACTATTTTCAATTGTCGTTCGAGAAATACTTTGTCCTAAGTCCTAATGTTTTTATGATACAGTGTTACAGTGTCACATATCGGATAGGTATGGATTAGACCACAACTAGTGGATCCATATCACGAAATATTGATGCGTATCGCAGCGAATCCTATTGTTTTGAAATCCACAATCCTATATTGACGATAATATTTACCGTATAATGTTGTGACCTCTACGCTTGCTCGGAGTTCTGACACGCCAAGTAAATAGGGAATTAAAAAGAAGACTAAATTTTTGTTTCATAGTACAAGAAACGATAGTATTCTTGATCATGAGCAGAAATCAAATAATATTGTCCATCTAAAGGTGCGTCCTCACTAAAAGCATTTTTACCCGAGCATTTGTAAATGAGCAATCAATATAAGGTATTTTCATTCTTACCTGTCCTATTTGGTAAACAAAAATCTAACCTCAAAACGTCTCATTTTTGTTATTTTTTAACTATTTCATCGTAATTAAAGGAACTGGAGATAAAATATCAGCAAAATTATGTGCAAAATATTACCTCAGGTTTATTTGATAACATAATACACCTTATTCTTTACAAAAATTTGCACATTTAGGTTAGAATTTTGTTTACCAAATAGGACAGGTAAGAATAAAAATACCATAAGCTTTGTAACGCTCGGCTCAACGTCCACACCGCGAACATTCGACGCCGAATACTCGTAACACGCGAATGATCTGCAGGCTTATTACGTAACTCGCTCGCAACCGCCATCGTGTTCATTTTGACAGTTCTTGTATGAATGTGACAGCTAGTTGATTTCGATGCCAACTGTCAGCCCATACATGAACTGTCAAAATGAAGACGATGGTGATCGCGAGCGAGTTACGTAATAAGCTACCTGTTTTGACGCTCCTTAACCTATCAGAACACAGTTTTTTTTTAAATTCCGGCATAAAAAAGGTTAACCCACGGGCGTAGCGTAGGGTTTTGGTGGTTCGATCCCCCCCTCCCCCCGAAAAGTTGAGATATTAACATTCATAGGATTAAAATAAGAACAGGCGTGCGGCATATTGATCACTAGCTGTTGCCAGCGACTTCGTCTGCAAAGAATTCGTATCGCTATCCCGCGGGAACTACGCAATTTTCTGGGATAAAAAGTAGCCTATGTGCTATTCCAGACTTCTCTATCGATGTGCCGAATTTCATCCAGATCAGTTGGGCCGTTCTGGCGTGATTGAGTAACAAACAAACATCCATCCATCCATCCATACTTTCGCATTTATAATATTAGTTAGACTGATAAAATATATGATGGGTTGGATTGAAAGCCGGCTACGCCCGTGGGTTAACCCTTGGCAATGTTATGCGTGGCAGAGCAAGTTGGAGTGCCACCGGCGCCGGCGCACGCAGATCGCGTCGCAGCTGCACGGCGTGATGCAGCAGCAGTGGCGGCAGGCGCTGCGCATCCTCACCGCCGCGCCGGAGCCCCCGCCCTCGCTGGAGGCTACCCGGGACTCCGGTAAGGGCCACTTAATAGATAATAATTCATGATTATTCTCATGGCTTTCGTTAAAACCTCATTTATGTAATAAACGTTATACATTTTTTTTTTCAAATAACTAAAAAGAACAGAGATATAGGCTATTAAAGATTTGTCTCCATCTCTTTCTAGGAAAACGGTATTTTAACAACTTCCCTGTCCAAAGAGTCATATGTGACTCATATAAACCTTTTGGAATAAGCTCTTGACCCATATGCGACTCATTTTTTAATAAAAATCATTGTCATTTTTTCTAGCTGAACGTAGTGCAATATCTTGGTATTTATAGCGAGAACGTGTTGCTAAAACCCTTATTTTTCCAAATGGGCGTTGTGACAAATGAATGACGTCGCATGTCGTATCGGATCTCTCTTTCTAATCGCTGTTTTATTAGTAGTTTAAAACTTATATTTTCCGTATTTCTTGACCGACATTACTTTTAATTTCACTTTCTGTTATCTTTTTACGATATTTTCATATTTTTTTTAATAGATATTCCCTATTGATCCGAGATATTTCAGCAGGGTCCTTTTTTATAAACCTACAAGTTACAATTTACAAGCGGAAGGTTCTTATCGACCATATGTGTTAGATAGGGACTTCCGCTTGTAAATTGTACACTTGTAGCATTATAAAATAGGGCCCAAGTGGTTGGTGGTGGTTGAACACGCCTACAAACATTTTTCATTTTCATTTTTGATTCAAAATCTAGTACGCTTCAAAAACCGGTTTCCGATCCCTGACTGTAACTGCTTTTGTACCCGTTCTAATAAAATAAATGAAATATAAATATCATGGGACAAAATTAAATTACCGCAATCAGGGTGCGTAACGATGGGTATAACAACTTTTGCTATAATATTAGTCGCTATAACGCTCATTTGATATAATTATTAAATCACTAGCTGTTGCCCGCGACTTCGTCTGCAAAGAATTCGTTTATCGCTATCCCGCGGGAACTACGCAATTTTCCGGGATAAAAAGTAGCTTATGTGTTATTCCAAATCATAAACTATGTCTGTTCCAAATTTTATCCAGATCCGTTAAGCCGTACTGGCGTGAAAGAGTAACAAACATCCATACATCCATACATCCATACTTACAAACTTTCGCCTTTATAATAGTAGTAGGATATAACAACATTTAATATATTTAAATATAATATAATTATGATTTTCTATAACGATCATTTAATCTAAAAATATTTCATATAACATACATTTAGTATAATGCAAATTTTGTATAATAAACTTATGATATAAAGTTGATTTCATATAAAGTACAGTTAGAATAACAATTTTTGATATAATGTATTAGAGATGTAATCCCAAATTTAATACCCCGCAAAACTTACTTAGGCAGAAGGGTAAAGGGGGGACGGGGGGGCGAAGCCCCCCGTAAGGGGGGCTCGGGGGGCGGAGCCCCCCGCATTGAAAAAACTGTCTACACCAACTCGTACAACCACTTGGGTAGGTTCGTTGGTTATCTTGTGACCCTCAGAGCAGAAATAGAAGCCCCGCGTGAGCGGGGCTTCGTCGACTCGCACTTGAACCTCTTGCACGTGCATAAAACTAAGTGCTACCAGATATGTAGGTTAGGTTAGGTTAGAATATTACGTGCTACTTTTAAAAAATATACCACATGATAGTTATATACAATATGAGTTTTATATGAAATCACGATTATACCAAAAGTTTATTATATGAAATCAATTTTATACCAAATGATCGTTATATGAAATAAAAATAGATATTTTGATATTATACCAAACGTTTATTATATGAAATGAGTGATTATATCATTTGAAATTATATCAAATGTTTTTATATTGAATGAAAATATATCAATTGTTGTTATACCGATCATTACACACCCCCGCAATCGACCTAGTCCCGAACTAAGCAAAGCCACCCCCTATACCCAACACAACGCTGATGATCAAATTTTCATGTCTGGTTTTTTTATTGTTGTTTTTTTTTTTTCTATAAAATTGTGTGTACATGCTCTTATATTTGTGTGTCTTGCAAAATGAATAAATGTCTTCTTTCTTTCTTTCTTTCTTTCTTTATACACCCCCTTGCAAAATAATCGGGCACCCATGGTTTTCCAGATTTTTAGGCATTAAAGCTTAGAGATTAAGAGGGTGCCCGTGCTGAGCTCGCAACGTCGCATTTTTGGTGATTTTTTGCGATTATTTCACAGAAATTGAATGAAAGTATCAAATATCCGTCTGTAGTGCACTTCGTTTTTAGTATATTAATGTGTCCAATGCAATAACTCATCGTGATGGACTTTTGTTTTCTTATTAAACAAGATATAGTATTTTATCGCTTTAATACGAAAATAAAAGTCCATCACCATTAATCATTGCATTAGGCACATTAATATACTAAAAACTAAGTGCACTACAGACGGATATTTGATACTTTCATTACATTTCTGTGAAATAATCGCAAACTATCACCAAAAATGCGACGTTGCGAGCTCAGCACAGATGCACCCTCTAAAGCTTTTATGCACATAAAATACCAAACCATGGGTGCCGGTTTTTTTTTGGAATGGGGTACCTGTATAATGTGAACGTACTGTCGGCAGCGTCGACTCCCGCGCAGGACTCGGGCGCGCGAGCGGCGGCGCGGCGCGGGGACTACGAGGGGCTCTCCGACCACGAACTGCAGCACTACGTCAAACTGGTCAGTGGGATTATTGAAGCTGTTTGCAAAGCTGTTACTTTTCTGAGTGAGAGGTGTAAAAAATTCTTTCCCACAATATTGCATGTGCATAAACTTGATGATTCGCTCTTTTTCAATTATTTTACCTGAAAAATATTTTTAACACAATTTTTTATGGCTAACTGTACTTTTTGTTGACAATACTTTCATCGTCATCCAACTACACTCAGCGGCATTTATTTACCGGTACTCAAAAAAAGGGTAGGTAACTATTTGTATATTTTTTATTTTTTTCTGGTCAAGCATAAAGTATACGTTTTGCTAACTTTTTTTGTGTTCCGCTAAACATGCCGGTGAGTATACATATGATATGATCTTTCAAATCGATCCTACGACTAGACGTTTTGTAGACATCTCACAATGAACTAACACATTCTGACCTTCCAGCTTTTGACTCGCCCAATTATGGACAGTACGGACGCCCACGACGCTTCCGACCGCGAGGAGCCAACCAGCGACCGCGACAGACACACGGACAAACAGACAGACAAGGAGCGCAAGGCGCGCCGCAGCCTTAACATCGGGAAGCCCCCGTGGAAGGCCTGACATGATAACTGTTTGCATTCCGCTCAGAAACGTCTATGTAAAATACTCGCGACACCACATGTTTGTGAAACGGTGTTATCTGCTAAAGTGTGTAAATATTGATATTATTTACTACACAATTAAACCAGTAGGCTTATTGTCTAACTCGCTCGCAATCGCCATCGTGTTCATTTTGACAGTTCTTGTATGAATGTGACAGCTAGCTGATTCCGATGCCAATTGTCAGCCCATACATGAACTGTCAAAATGAACACGATGGTGATTGCGAGCGAGTTAGACATACATGCCCTTATTTCACCAAAGCGACAATTGGCTTCTTATTGACCACGCATTGCAAATCGAATTGTCACTTTTCACCGACAATTGTCGAATTGCTGAAACATAGGGGTCTCGCAGGACGTTTGTCACAGCGTATCCCAGGCCCACAATTCTAAATGCAATGCGCATTTAATATGAAGTTGACCGGCGTGGCCTCGTCGAGCTTGTAATGTGAACAGAACTGTCACATGTCGCCGACAATTGTCAAGTTGGTGAAGCGATACTTACTATTATATAACCTTTTCGCCGTCTCGTCAAATACGACTTCTTTATTGCGGTCCCTTAAGTTGAACCTAAATCCATTTGAACAAAGGTTGCTTTTGCATTGAAGTAATGGACGCATATATGTATAGGAAATTAAATAAAATGAAATAAATACATACTGTATTTATTTAGGCCGTGGAATTCTGACATTTCTTGGTATTACCAGTCAAAAAAACGTTCCTTAAATGTGGGTGGTGTGGTGAGAAATGCAAAAAATAAATAAATGTAAAACATGAATGTTGTAGTTGAAATACTTAAATTAGCAATCATTTCTAAAAATTTATTAGTAATTAATACATACTTGGTTTAATTTTAAATCGCATAATTTAGACATAATTAATAATCATATTTTTTTTGGACGAGAAAATAAATTGTTTTGGGTATTACTTTGATGATTGTCACATATATAAAACCTTTGGTCTACGATTATAATAATTTATTTCGTAAAATGATTTCCCTAGTAATAAATGTGACTTGTAAAATTTCTAACTTAAAAGTTCCGTACTCTGATTAGCCAATTGTTTTCATAATCAAACTGTATATACTTGCCGGAAAATATACAAATTATTAAGAAATACCATGGTTTCTTCTTTTACTTTAATCAAAGATTTTAAGTATTGCTGTACAATAACCTTATTTAGCTTTTGTACTTTTTCTTCCATGATTTATTAGTTAAAATAACAAAAGCTAAGTCTGACAAATATTTGTACAGCAGAAAAAAATGTTGGCGACCCCTGAAACGTCTAATTATGACAGCTGTCAGAATTCCACGGACTAAAAAAATACAGTATAGGTCGTTGGCGTTGAACCTACGGTGCTGATGTGTCGTTTCGTTAGCGTCGATAAGGTTAAGTCGCGCGATGTCGCTAGATATGTCGGGCGGGCTTCGCTTGACATGTTGCCGACATTTGTCCCCTAGTATCCCTAGCTTTACGGAGGTTGTGTACAAATACAAGTTGAAAATTGAATAAACTGATTATTAACCATATGATAAAGAAGCATGTCATTGAACTTGCTGGCTAAAGACTACCCACCGATTTTTTTTTTAATGGGTTTCAAGTTCAGTGTTATCTTGTCTTACCCCCTTTATACTCAATGAAATGTCGATCGAATCGTCTGTGCAAAAATAGACTAACCAATGTTAAGTTAAGAAGCATGACAATCGTTTAAGAATGTGGGGGTTATAATGGACTCTCATTGTTTTGTTTCTATGAAAAGTATTCAGTGTTTTTAAAAGTATTTAATGTAAAATAAAGTATTATAAGTTGGTAGTGGTATTAGAATTTAGATGTATTTATTAAGATACAGACGAACTGCGTGATTGTTGTTAAATTATAGTTTTGTAGCATTTGTAATGTTTGACATTCCAACTCCACTCGTTTATACATACTGTTGATATTAAAAATGAATTTATACTCATTCTTGTTTTATTGTCGACGATCTGTCAGTCGGGGCAAGCGCGCCGGCGGAGTAAGCGCGCCTGTAGGTGCAAAACTTAAGTAAATGACCTGGTATATATCATTTTTCTAATTTGGGACGTCAATTTGTCTATTTCCACACATTACTCACACATACAACAGGTCATTTACTTAAGTTTTTCACCTATAGGCGCGCTTACCCCGCCGGCGCGCTTGCCCCGACTGACCTTATAATATATTAGCCAAAACCAATTGTACTTGCGTTGTCATCCGTCCTGCATATGTGTACCAAATATCAAATGAATCTGACCAACCGTTGAAGAGTTCCCTCTTGCAGAGACGGTCCTGGCTGGACCACCAGAACTCCACTACCAGATTATTGTATTGTCATCCAACTTAAGTATGCAAAATTTCAGCTCAATCGGTTGAAGATGTCTGCTTCAAAATTGAGACGCAAAATTCCACGCGGACAAACATACCTACTTACTTACATACATTGAAAGATACGAACATGTTTGTTTTAATTAATAAATAGTGTTTATTTTACCTTAGAATGTCCTGGTAATGTCAAATACTTACGTACGGGGAAAAAGCATAATAAAAAAGGGTAATACATATAAATAACACAAAGCAAGCATACAGAAAGATACAACATTGTAATTTATGTATTACACTCAGGGACACAAAAAAAAGTTAGCAAAACGCATACCAGAAAAAAAAGTTACCTACACTTTTTTGTGTTCCGCTAAATATGTCCCCGAGTGTATTTGAGACAAGAGGATAGAACGTTTTTATTTTCACTTCCGCACTAAGAGGGGTATAAAAAAAAACAAAATAAATAACGATTATTTATTGAGGTAAACGCTAGTTACAAATATATGATTCTTTTAATGATATTACAATGGCATCGTGATCTATACAATACTAAATAATAAATTTACACTTACTATAATCACATGGTTTTACACATTAAGGCAAGAACTTATTAAAACATAATTATTTTAGACATGCATAATTAATACAAAAAGCATTCAATTTTTACAAGTTTTGTATTAAAAAGTTCATGTATTTTTTTAATATAAATAAAATTTTAAATAACGAGGATCGAAATCAGTATAAAAATAAATAAAATTGCCAAATCACGCACCCAAGTCTCAAAATCCGAAATTTGAAGTTGGAGCCCCATCCCGCTCCCACTAATAGTGTTCAATAGGAGAGTGAAAGGCACATTATATTAAATTTCGCATTTGAGAGTAGACCGCCTCTAGACCGCAGGTAAAATAAAATTTCAACTCGAATGTATAATACACCATACAAATTAAGAACCTGCGCGAATTGAATAATACATCTAAAATATTAACTTCATAGTTTCAGTTAAATAGTTGATATTCTGGGCGTACGTGTTATTAAAAAAAAATCATGATAATGAGAACATATCATATTTGTAATATAACTAAAAAATGTATATAAATACTATAGATACCGATCATTTATGTGTTTGTTCGACTTTACAATGGTTTGGAGATTTTTTATAGTTACAAATTTTGTCATTTCCACTATTGCATGTAGTTCAGTTACATGACTAAGGGCCTGTTTCACCACTCCTTAACTGACAGTTATCTGTGATGACGTCTCTGTCCGTTTCGTAGTAATAAATAGAGACGGAATCATAGACAACTGACAGTTAAGAAGTGGTGATACAGGCCCTAAATAAAGAAGAGTTTTACGCTAAGTCACTAGAATTCATAAGCAAAAGATCATAAATAAATGTGTATACATCGAATAGACTGGAAAAAAAATCATAAGCATTTTAAAATCATAATAACTTTTAACATAAGAAAGCGAACTCATAATCTTAAGTCTCTATTTTGCCCGCGGTTTTATTTACCAATTAATTTAATTTCAGAAACATTTTTTCCAATAAATAGGTAGGTACTTACAAGGAAAATGAAATGAGATATCTAAGAGTTGTTCTATTTTCTTTTCGCGCATAATATTAATGCTATGTGATAGCCCGGTTATAAATGTATTATTGGAACAGACAACATGCAAATAAAACAGTGCAATCATTATAATAATTCAAAACAAATTTAACTTAACAATTTAATTTCTAAACGACACTGAAAATTAGAACACATCAGTGGCGTGGCGTCCATAGAACTCGATTCCCACTGGCTTGCCTATTTTAAGGCAGTCGGGCAATTTATTTAATTCTGCATTAGAGGAAAAGGCTCGTTAAATTCCCTTCGGCTTGCCTTCTGATATACTTGACGCCACGCCACTGGAACACATAGAAAAAACCGAAAAGTAAAGCTATGGCCGGGAATCGAACCCGGGTCCTCGTCATTCCGTGACGCGTGCTATACCCCTACACCACCCATAGCAGGTCACCAGGTCAGGCAGGGCCGGTGGCAGGTCAGGTGCAGGTACCTGCTATGGGTGGTGTAGGGGTATAGCACGCGTCACGGAATGACGAGGACCCGGGTTCGATTCCCGGCCATAGCTTTACTTTTCGGATTTTTCTGTGTTCCAATTTTTTGTGTCGTTTAGAAATTAAATTTAAATAATAATAAATAAATAAATATCTTGGGACAATTGACACCAATTGACCTAGTCCCAAACTAAGCATAGCTTGTGATATGGGCACTAGACAACGGATAAACATACTTATATAGATAAATACATACTTAAATACATATTAAACATCCAAGACTCGAGAACAAACATTCGTATTTTTCATACAAATATCTGCCCCGACCGGGGATCGAACCCGGGACCTCAAGCTTCATAGTCAGGTTCTCTAACCACTAGGCCATCCGGTCGTCGGTGGGTCGGTTTCTAACAGTAAAACGTAAAAAGTAAACATTAAAAATCAAGAAGTAAAATTTCTTGATTCATTTGATATTTACTTAACAATTTGTTCAATCAAGTGACAAAATCACCAAAACGTAAATAATATTTGAATTACGAACATAATGTAATGTATGTAACTTTCTCGGCAGGTAATGAATAGGAAAAAAAAGTTTCCATGCGCAATAAAATAATAATGGATAAGTCTTAATTAAAGATACTGCCGTTCCACTCATTTATTATAGCGCTTTCTTGCTCATACTTGTGAAACGTATACAAGCGGCTGGTCTCGTAGAGCCCTATTTATTTATTAAAAGGATCCTATTATGAATCAAACTATTCAATTACTAATAACGATAGCACAACGTACTCAGCCTCCTATACTTAATTCAAACAAAAAACGTTTCGAAAGCGTTCACGTAGAAATCTCAATTCATCATCATCATCATATCAGTCGTAGTATGTCTACTGATGGACATAGGCCTCCCCCATAGAACTCCAGGGCCCTATTTTATAAAGCTACCACATAGGGTCAGAAAGAAACTTCCGCTTGTAAATTGTAACTTGTTGTTTTATAAAATAGTTGTAAGCGCAAATTTCAAGTCAATCCGACCTTTAGAAGTGTCAAATTATTTTTGCAAGAATTAACCCGCACAAACACGACTAATGCAAGCTTCAGGACGCTGATAATCTGCACACATGTTCTATTTAAGATGTGGGCAAGGAATATGTCCTTTAATACGGGGTAAAATTTATGGAAATATTGCTTCTGTAGTCCGTACTTAGCTAACAATGACCTCCACTGATATTAGTTTTTTTTCGCGTGGATTTATTAATCATCCTAATTTGCAGCAAGTTCTTGGTCACCCTGCCATGTGTTGCTAGCTCAAAAGACTAAGACAACCGTATTCCTTATACTGTTGCGGCCACCGCAATCGCATGCTATGAATCTTTAACAATAAACCCGCAAAGTAACGCCTGATTCAACAAACCTACATATTTTGAGACTCGTTCGTCGTTCACGAAGTAAGGGCTGTCGTCCACTGTTACGCGAGCGCCGAGGCCGGCAGCGAGCTGTGTTTCGGTTTGGCCTTGTGGACGAACACCTTTATGCAGCCGTTGAAGTCTGTGCTGACAAGCACGTGGCCCGTCTGCGATGAGGACACCATGCCTTCTGCGCCTTTCTATAAAAAAAAACAAAAACCACAGATGACGTATATTTGTCAATATAAGTCTTAACATTTCTCGGAGAGAAGCTGACTGTTATGCGTAACGAAATTATAAAAAAAAAGCGACGGGTAGCACTCAGGGAGTGCCGGCAGAAGTGAAAACAGCAGCTTAGATTCGATTATAATGTAACCTCCATGACGCTCAATACGCGTACCGTACTGGCCGCTTACAAAAAAAACGTACGTATTATAATATCTATATTGACAGACCTCTAACAATGTGCTGATGCCCTAGTACTTTTGCTCCACGACTCAACAAAAAACACTTCACAAATCGAACGCGATTCATTCGTATTTCAAAATAAGTTCTTAGAGGATCCTGATATCCTGGTACTTAAACTCTCCCTCCGTCTTACGCCTGACGCAAGTTTAACATTTTTTACCCACCCCAAAAAGCGCTCAGCGCCGCTAAAGACGTTTTCACTTCAAAAAACAACTCACCGGCTCCTCTGTATCCTCGATCCCTTTGCTCGCCTTCTCCTCCTCCTCCCTCTCAGCGATCATTCTTATAACATGATCTGGATTCGGCGCAAACACAGCGCAAGTCACCACGGCATTGTGAGCCTTTATACCCTCCCAAAAATCGTTCCTATCTCTTCTGACTGACGTGAACTTAGAATAATCATGACACGTCTTCCATATATAAATACACTGGTTCTCTGAACCGCTGACGATATATTTGCCGTCGTGTGAGAAAGACGCCTTTATTTGGCTCGATACATTGACGTAACCCTTGTATTTGCACGACAAATTCAAATCTCGTAAATCGTAGAGCCTTATTCTGCTGTCGTTAGATGTTACTAGTATCTTGTCATCGTTAGGCATCGGTTCTATACCGCTTATCTTGCGTCCTGTCGAGTTTTTCCCTCGCGTTGAACGCACGTCTATCTGCGTATGGTATTTGAGTTGATCTGTGGTGTAGAATATGCACCGCCCGTCGTATGTTCCCACGACGGCGAATTTGCCGTTCTGACAGAAATTGGCCGCGGTAATTAGTTTGGTTTTGCCGTCGACTTCGTTCCATACTGCCACCTGGGGAGTGTTTTTTAATTTTTATAAAGGCAAAGGAATCGGGTTTATGCAGTTATGTTAGACCTTTATATATTTTAAGTTCGTTGCTTAATATTATTTTCTTGATAAAAAAAACTCATGGGTATTTGTTTGACCGTTAATACTCGTCAAAGTCTAGTCCAAATCATTGACCCAGAACGCTGAAATTGTGCATTTAAATATTACAGAGTAAACAAGGAATAAGGGCAGATTTTTCCGCGTTCAACATCAGATCAGTCCTATTTATTCGAAGATAATCTACAATTTTTTTATTCTGAAGACAAATGACTAATAAAAGATAACTCGCATCCAACTCACCTTCTTATCAGGAATATTCCACAACCTAAGCTTTCCATCCAAACTCCCCGACAAGAAATACCTATCATCTCTCGGATGGAAAACTATGGCCGTCACGAAGTCTATATGCTGGAAGCAGCACAGACACTCCCCCCTGGATATGTGCCAGAGTCGGACGGTCTTATCCATAGAACTGGAGAGTATGAAGTAGTTCTTAGACCAGGAGACGTCGAGGAGGTCCGAGGTGTGTCCCGAGTAGGTGCAGAAGGGCTTCGGGTGGAAGGGGGCGGAGGCCTGCGGCGGCGCCGCGTCGTCGGCCGCCGCGGCCGCGCTCAGCGACGCCAGCGACTCCTGCGACGGCGTGGGGGACGACTTCTGCTCCGCGTTGTATTTCGTGCGCATGTCCTGGGGAAAACTTCAGGCGTTTTACGTCGACGATTTTGTACCGTATTTCTGGAACTACATTTTATTTACTTTTGGTGGGGCTCGCGATATTTGTTATTGTTTTGAGTTAGAATTTCGTGTGGTTTTCGTATTTGGAAAAACAGAAAGTTTTGTGCCGCGCATATGAAGTCAGTTCAGTCACTGTAAAATACAACTTCATGCATGACAAAATAAGATTGACAGTTGCGAGTGTGATTAGAGCTGCTTGTCGCGCGAAAAGGTTAAAGAAAATATTCGAAAATCCATACTGGTTAAATTTTGTTGATTTTTCTGCATCCCCTCTTTCCCTCGAGGCATCACGATTTACGGGCGCCCATAACTATTACCATTACAAACGCCACGCAAGAAACTAATCCCTTGGCTGGTGGTGATCAAGGAGCAGCTTGTGCTGGCCGGTCGTGGCCAGCATACGCACACGCTGAGCTAGCAGCCCACGCTGCTGAGTGTACCTGGAGGTGTTCTGCCTTTTCGCCGAATTTTATTTGATCGAATTTCATTTGGCAACTAACAATTGGCAAATTTTTGTATGCCAACCTCTCATTTGGCCGAATTTTCATGAAGACGAAAATCATTTTGATTTTAAACTTTTGGAATATCTTTCACATGGCAAAATGTTACACTAGGCCGAAAAACTCTTATGATTAATTTGGATTAATTTAGGTTCAGGTGCGGCGGGGTGGCCCTAGGGCCACCCCTTAGCCGCGAACATGTTTGTTTTATTTTATAAACAGTCTTTATTTTACCTTAGAATGTCTTATTTTATATTAATGGTTATGTAGTACCATTTGGCTATATAAAAAATTACATTTTAATAAGTGTCCATGTAAAAAAAAAACAAACGTCGAGTTGGCAATCGTGAGGTTGGAAAATTAAACTAATCATTTTAACAAGTTGTCATAATGATGATTCGGCGAAATGAAATTCGGCCAAACGTTGGTTGGGAAGTGAAATTCGGCAATAAAATTTTCGGCAAATCAATAGAGAATCGTACCTGGAACATGGCGTGCGCGTCGCGCGCGACCCACACGCGGAGCAGCTTGTCCTGGCCGGCCGTGGCCAGCAGCCGCCCGCACACGCTGAACTTGCAACACCAGACCGCGCCCGAATGCCCGCTGCCCATCTCCTGAACAACATAAACTAACGGTTGCAACGGGCCCAGCTATTTCGCCAAAGCAACGCAATTTTTCTGTGACAAGTGATAGTTTTTTATTTATTTATTTATTTATTTAAGCCTTTTTATTCCGAATTCACTATAATTTCAGTAAGTACATGTTGTTGTTATTGTCGTTTATTTATTAAATTGTCGCGTAATTCGGCCTGCCTCATGGCATAGGCCTCCTCCGTGTATTGGAGGGTTTGGGCTATAGTTCCCACGCGCGCCCAGTGCGGATTGGGAACTTAACACACACCATTGAATTTCTTCGCAGATGTGTGCAGGTTTCCTCACGATGTTTTCCTTCACCGAAAAGCTCATGGCAAATTACAAATGTAATTTTCGCACATAAATTCCGAAAAACTCAGAGGTGCGAGCCCGGGATTTGAACCCACGACGCTCTGCTTGAGAGGCCACAGGTCAAACCACTAGGCTACCACGGCTTTTTACAAGTGATAGTACTGCAAGCTTATTACGTAACTCGCTCGCGATCACCATCGTCTTCATTTTGACAGTTCAAGTATAGGCTGACAATTGGCATCGGAATCAGCTAGCTGTCACATTCATACAAGAACTGTCAAAACGAACACGATGGCGATTGCGAGCGAGTTACGTAATAAGCTAGCTGTTTACAGTATAAACTCGTCAAGAATCTACGCCTGTTGCCTTTGAATTGACTACGCATTGCATTTCGAATTGTCTCTTGTAACCGAGAAAAGTGTAGAGTTGGTGAAATAGGAGCCACGCGGTTTATAATAGACACTTTCGTTTTGACACAAAAATGGTGATGTATGTCGATTTTGTGTAATTTTGTAGCAATGAACTAAAATCATATAGAGATCATATCAAGATGGTGTAATACATTGTGACACCAAAAATGGACGAGTGTCTGTGCAACCACTCACGTTTTACCTAGTTAAAAACTATTTAGTATAAAACAATCCGTTAAATGACAATATTTAAATGAGCTTAGTTCTTATTCTCATTAAACATTTCAGTTCTTATTTTTATTAAATATTATGTGCTTTCCGTCATTGTCAACACAAAGTTACCATTAAACCCTTTTTTTTTCAAAGCTGGATCTGAAAAACATCAATGAAAAAAACAGTTTTTTTTTATGTGAATAGAAAGGCAAACGAGCAAGTGGGTCACCAGATGGTAAGCGATTACCACTGCCCATAGACAACCGCAACCCCAGAGGGATTACAGATGCGTTGCCAACCTAGAGGGCTAAGATGTAATGCCTCTTGTGCCCGTAATTACACAGATAGATAGTTTTTACACAGGCTTCAGTCAGTTTTTCGTTTCATCACATCATATCTTTCGTTCGCGAACATACCTGTACGTGTCGCACGCATCCGTCGAAGTCGTACGGCCCCTTGTGCGAGTTGGAAGCCTTGAGTTTGATGTTGTGCTCGCCGCGCACATCATCAGCTATGTCAGCCACGTCTTCTTTGTGACGCGCGTGCGACACCTCCTGGGCGAGGGACTTCGCCGCGTCCACAGTCTTCTTGACCGTGCTGCCTAGGAAGCGTTTTAATCTGGAAAATGGGATGTTTTAACCCTAGGGAACCCAGCGTTTTAGGACTCGTGAACTGTCTAAACCCACGCATATCTTTGTATTGCGTCATAACTGTTCTAACAAAGTTTCCGGATGACTCCAACAATGACGTAAGAGCTAAGCATATGATTGGATGGGCAATTTAATTTCCTTTCCATTCGTACACCTTACAAAACTTCCCGGCGTAAATCATTTGATGGTTCACTTATGTAATTAATAACCTAAGAACATTCACATGAATAAACAAACTAGACTCCCCAGTCGTTAACAGAACTTCCTCAAGAAATGTCCGAGCGGCGTTTACAATAACATTAACATATTCGTTCAAATTAACACCTTATTTCGTGGCAGTAATGTTTAATGTCTATTGCATACGGTTGCGAGAAGTACTGACACGGCGTCACGCGTTGGAA
The DNA here is from genome assembly GCA_963854515.1 of Pandemis heparana. Classification (NCBI taxonomy): domain Eukaryota; kingdom Metazoa; phylum Arthropoda; class Insecta; order Lepidoptera; family Tortricidae; genus Pandemis; species Pandemis heparana. Next base: position 15,022,765 of record OY978015.1, on the reverse strand, counting down.
AACTGTCTATCTCTTTTGTTCTCAAACGTTTTTAATTTTAAAAGCAACAAACTGTTATTAATTAAATTAGTGACGATATTCACTCTTGAAAAATAAATAAGCAAATATCAACTACGTACATAATATTTACATGAAATATGAATGAATAGAGGCCCTATAGTCTAACACTCCCAATCGAAATCCAATCCAACATCTCTTTCTGTCGAATTTACCTGCCGTTCGACAGATAAAAACGGTGATTATAATTGAAATTCTATATGCGCGAGTTAGACAATAACCCCTTATTCATAAACGCTCTATATAGGCTTCTGCTAACTTAGCAATCGTTTGTCCTTATCTGTCAAAGGTAAATGTCAAAGTGACAGATAAGGACAAACGATTGTTAAGTTAGCAGAAGCCTATACAGCGTTTATGAATAAGAGGGTAAATCTACAGATTCGAAATTCAAATCACATGCAATCCTGTTATTTATGTTAGCAAAAAATGGCAGGTATTTTTTTAATTTTCATTAATTAAGTAAAAACATGAAAACACTGTTAGTGTCACGCCTGTCACCTGTTGTGGTTGACTTCTGGTACAATTTTAACATTAATGTTGTCCTGCGAGTGACTTTTCAAAATGGGCGCTGGTGGGGGCCTAAATTTACAAATAGGTTTAATTTAATTAATACAAGGTTTATTATCGCTTTTGTTGACTGTACTTGCATGGTCATCCATCGTACACATTTGTACCAAATTTTAAGTCAATCCGACCACTATTAATGAGTCAAATTTGAATACCAAGATTTGAGCCAAAAAGCACATCTTGCAAATTAAACAAAATTGCAAATACCATAATTGAAATATTAAATGAATGTAAAGTCATCACATCTATACTATTCACTATACTATTCAAAAGAGGATAGGGTAGGGTAGGTTGGGGTGGGGTAGGATGAGGTAGGGTAGGACGGGGTAGGATAGGGTAGGGTAGGGTGAGGCAGGGTTAAATAGGTTAGAAAAACAGCGCTTACTTTTCAGTCTTCTTCCGTATGGTGTTCTTGGTGTCGGCGGCGTCGCGTTTGGCCTCTTTTGCGTCATCGTCGCCGCCGCCTGCGCACACGCTCTCGCTCTCTTCATCTGTCTCCCTGCAAAGTGACACTTGTTGAGATACGATTTAATGTGAGATATTATCAACAGGTTAGACCGCTATACCTTTAACGAGTAATCGCAGTCGACGTGAGAAAATAAGGGTAGACCGCGCGCGGTATATGAAACTAACACCCCACAGAGTACATAGCAAAGTAAGGTTATTTCAATGACTTTAAAAATATTAAATCGTAATAATACTTCCGAGAAAAGCTATCCTGTAAAGTACAATTTCGTTCGACTATTACTAAATAGCAATCACTCTTTAAAAATTAAAATTAAAATGAACTTTATTTCGTTACTAATAAAAAAAAACACCCGTGTTCTCAAACAGAAAAAACCACTCGGTGTTCATAATATAGCTTGAAAACAATCTAAAAAATACTTACTTAAAACTAAATAAAAACATAAACAAAACGAAGTTGACCAACATAACAAAAGCACACTAAAAATTACCAATACAACCCATAAATAAATTGTAAACGCTACAGTTTAAAAATGTTGGAATGAGTTGATAAATATCTCATGTCGTCAAAATGGAAAATGAGAGTAGTTCTAAAACGATATAATATTATTTTTAAATGAAGAGTTGGATATTATCAAAAGGTACAAACGAAACCAGATTTTATTGCATTAACTTTTTAGTTTCTTGTAATTTTTGATACGACAATAAAAAAACTATGACACATACAAACAACCTGAAAAATTCAAAACAAATGGAAAATGAGCGAAAAAATGAAAAAAGAAGTTAAAAAAATTAAACCTAATATTAATACTGTCTGAGTCCACAGGTCGCATATCAGAGGCCGTTATGGATTTCTTCATGAAAGCCGCTCCGTACAGACCGACAGACAGTCTCTTACGCCATGTTGTCTTTTGTACCATTTCCGGGCTGAAAATGTTAGTGTTAAAGCCAATTTCTAGGACTTGTTAGTATAAAAAAAAAACTCAAAGAAAAATTTCATCAACCCATCATTGTCGCCGCCATAAAGCGAAACTGTTTTGTAAAAAATGTTTCTTGCCACACTCGTGTGTGCGTTCGTTTCAACCGGTTTTGTTCGTAGATCCCCTGCTGCTTTAGCTTATTTATATTTATACTGTGATATGGAGCCAACCGGCGTAGATTCTTTTCGAGTTTATAATGTAAACAAAATTGACACTTGTCAGCTATTATTGTAGCGTTAGTGAAACAGAGGCTAGAGGCCTTACCATGCCGTCTTAATGCGATTCAGTTTAGGTTCGCTCGCTGTCAGATTCATACTAAAAGTGACAGCTAAAACTTGAACTGTCAAAGTAAAAAATACAGTATTCAAAAATCTTGTGACATAAAAATGCCGGCAACGTTGTACGGTAGAACACGGTCAAACGACCCCCTCCCCCCCTGTCGGGCTCTTAGCCAACGGACAATGATATCCCACGGAGACCGCCAGGAAATCATTAACCGAAGCCCAGGGTGCACCGGACCAAGCACTGCTCTTCCCCTCGGACGGATCCAAAAACGAACCGCAGCTCTTGACCACACGCGGAGGTAACCCGACTCGCACCCTGTTCTAAGTGTTACCAACAACAACAACACTTGTCACTCACCTAGTGTTCTCGTCGTTGTCCCGACCGATGTACTCCGAGGTCAGTCTCATGATGTGCAAGCTTAGCGGGTTGATGCATTGTGGCAGTTTGTGTTCCGCCACGCTCAGAGGCACCCGCTCGCCTGCAATACACATGTATCACTTATTATACAGTGTGTAAAAGTCATACGGGCATATATTTTAACAACTGACAATATTATACACACTAACACGAGACACGAGACACGAGAGTGCACGCAGTCGACGCGCAAGAATGAGGGTAGACAGAGCTCGGTCTACCCAACAATAACAGCCACCCGCAATTTCTTCAGTCTACCCGTGATCATGATGCATGCAACTGTATCGAAATATCGGGAGCTCAATAAAGGTAGTCGTTTATAATATTTCGAATTATACACACTAGTTAACGTAAAATTCAACAGTGGACGTGCTACGGCTTATATGATGATGAGGCATTATGATGATTGTTCCGTATTTCGTTGAATTTAGTGTCTAACTAGCACAAGATAGTTTTTTCTATTAATTTTATTCGATCTAAGTCAATAGCAAATTTTAATGCAGATACAAACTAAACGCTTTCAAAAAAGGAATACCAAAACTCAGCACCTCTAATCTAAGACGGTGCTGCCAACGTTCAAATAACACAACTTTTCTAAACCGCAAACCGCTCCGCTGAAAATCCAAAATCTTAATCTCAAGAATCAAAATTCTAGCACCGAAACAGCATACAAATCCAGATATATCGCCTGTGGAAGACATAACACCGGGGTCCCCCAGAAGCAACGTCCCCAAAAGCTTAGGTAAGTGTCTGCATTTCTCTAATTGCTATCGAAGATTTTCCCCAACAATGATGATGATTTTTTTTTTCACTGTCGACATATCTAGCAGTGACGTACCGGTGTCCAGGTTGAGCACGGTGACCTGCTCCAGTATCTGCATGTCGGTGAGCCGCGCGCCGGACGTGGTGCGCGTGCGCAGCGCCAGCCCGAGCGCCTGCTCGTCGCCGGCCGAGCGCCGCCGGCAGCCGCCGAGCGACTCCGAGTTGCTACGTCTGACGATAACGAACCATTCATTAAAAAAAAAGAAACGTATGCCCCTCGGGGGGGTACGTATTAAAATACATAAAGTTTAAAATACCTAATGGTTCACAATACCTAATGCAATTTTCTCAGAATTAACAGAACTGTTATAAACTTAACCTAACCTAACCCATAGATTGCATTCAGGTATTTTGAACCATTAGGTATTCAAACTTTATGTATTTTAATACGTACCCGTCTCGGGACGCCCGACAGAAGTGATAACTTAAACTAATCAAAGTAACTAACAGTATGTGTCTTTCGCACACTAAACACTGAGTAGAGAAGGGGAAGCGTCTGTCCGAAATACGACAGCGCTAGTCGGTTAAAGTGAGAGAGGAAGAGCCTGCCTACCGCTGACGTATGCGCCAGAGAAAGGAACGCCACAGACTGGCGCTGTAACGCGTTACGTTACGAAACGGTTTAGCCTCCCATAAGAAGTTATCACCTCAAATACTCGAAAAGAACAAGGGACTATAGCTTATCCTCTCATTCAGAGAAGCCTATACACAGCATACGTACTACATAATACAGAAAACACGTCTATACTAAATATCCCTTACGGTGTAGACGAAGTGTAAGATAAAAAGACCTACGAGTAAACAGTACTAAACTGTACCACAGATTCAAGCAGCTATTTTTTTTAATTTGTTATGTTATGGACGTACTGCTAATCAGCCGTCATGGGGCCCGCCGAAAGACTGAATATAACGTTTTTATTTTTTATAAAATATATGGCTCGACAGAAAAATCTGTAATTTTTTCTGTATCTAAGCTAAGGATGGTTATTCCTATTTCCTATCAATAGAAAAATATTCAAGCACTTTTAAAATTTTCATTTCCCATTATTATAAATTCAACTATTATATTCAACCATCTTACTCGTTAATCCTGCCGCTAAGCAGCAGTGCTTGCACTGCTGTGTTCCGGTGTGGAGAGTAAGACAACCGGGGAAATTACGGGCACAAGAGGCATTTCATCTAAGTCCTCTAGGTTGGCAACGCAACTGCAATCCCTCCGGGGTTGCGGGTGTCTATGGGCAGTGGTGATCGCTTACCATCAGGTGACCCACTTGCTCGTTTTCCTTCCTATTCACATAAAAAAAAAGGTGTACTTGCCTAGTGTTGTTGCCGAGGCTGGAGTGTCCGGTGGGTCGTTGTCTGCCCTCGCTGTGCGTGCGCGTACCAGAACGCATATGTTCGTCATCCGCCGGCTTAACCACGTACTCGCCTGCAAATAATACCCGCTCATACATTTACCATACAAACTTAAATTATTTAATACTAGCTGTTGCCTGCGAGTTCGTTGCAAAGAATTCGTTTATCGCTATCCCGCGGGAATTTTCCGGGATAAAAAGTAGCCTATGTGTTATTCTAGACCATAACCTAGCTTTGTTCCAAATTTCGTCCAGATCCGTTAAGCCGTTCTGGCGTGAAAGAGTAACAAACATCCATCCTCACAAACTTTCGCATTTATAAAATTAGTAGGATAGTAGGATTCTAGGCAAACGAAGTCGCGGGCAGAAGCTAGTTATAACATACAAACTTAAAGTTTCTTGGGGCCCATTATTCTTGGCAATGATGGTATTACCGCAAGCGCTGGCAGTTTCAAAAAAAGAAAAGTAAACAAGCTCTTGGACTATTTGCAAATTAAACCATAGATTATTGATTTTTGAACAAACAAAACCGGATCGCAGCCAGCGAAAAACACCACCGAGAACTACCGTTTTCTGAAGTCGGTTCAAAAAACACTTTTTTTTACAATTATTTACCCCTCCCCCCTTCCCCTTGTCAGCAAAAGTAAGCAAACCTCTTCCCCCCCTCCCATGCTTACGTAATCATCGGTACCTATATGCATTTTCATATTAATGTATTGTTTTTTATAAATTTGTGTGTTGCCATTTGTGTAAAAAAGTAAATAATAACTGCTGACGTAATCACGATATCGACTCCCCCACCCACCATATCATCAAAAATAAGTAAAGCAAAGAGCCCCCCCCCCCCCCCGGCCCCCTTCAAGCGCTTACGATTACGTAAATCAAGTATTAACTTGAACGCCCCCTTACCTCTGACAGCCTCCTTTATGTCTAGCGTGGAGTCCGGCGCGTTCTTCTGCTTGCTGAGCGAAGTCCCCGTACTGCTTCGAGACGAAGCCCGAGACTCGTGGCTCATCGAAGATTTGTCATGTGCTATTAAAAAAAAAATAGCATTTCGTGCTGGCTGTACTTTTTGTACTGTACTTGCATTCTCAACTATTCATGTGTACAGCAAATTTTAAGTGAATTAGAACAGTTGTAGTGCGTCAGATTTTACCCAAAAATACATCAACATCATCATCTCCAGGCTATATACGCCCCACTGCTGGGCACAGGCTTCCTCTCAGAACGAGAGCTTATAGTTCCCAAAATACACGTCTTTTAAATTTAAATGACAAACAATTTTTTTTTTAATTGCTTAAAGCACAAGTAGGGTAGGGTAGGGTAGGGTAGGGTAGGGTAGGGTAGGACGTGGGTAGGGTGTGATACTATGGGGTGGGGTAGGGCAAGCAACACTTGCTGTATTCCGCGCAGAATTTAAGACCAATGAAATTACTGGCATATGACTTAAGTTCCGTTTTCGAGTGGCGAGTTGACGTTCATCATGCTGTTCTAAGGGCCTTTGTTCAACAGTGGATGTCTTCAGGCTGATGATGATGAAGTATTTCAGCCAGCCCTCAAGGCCAGCACTCCTACGGTGTCGCGGCTACCCTCTCAATTGCTTTCTTAGAAGGGGCACTCACCATATTTAGAGTTGGAGAGTTCTAGAGAGTCCTGGAACTCCCTGGTCAAGGACTCGATGGTGCTCGCAGGGCTCGGCAGCGCGGCGCACTGCGGCGACGAGGGAACAGGCTGTAACAACATTTTATACCAATACAATACACATACAAATATTGTGTTTCAGAAAAATAATCTGGGGCCTTACCATGACGTCCGTCCTAATTAAATAAATAAATAAATATCTTGGGACAAATTACACCAATTGAGTCTTTGAATTTGATGCACAGTGCATCGGTTGTGCTCTGACTTTGAGAATGATCCCGTAGAGGGATCGAAACGCGCGTCAGTGTTTGGGTGGTGTTAGGATTAATTAAGTTTGTGGGATTTGTGTGCGTTTTGTGTGGCAGTAGTGGTGGGAGGGCTTGCATGCAAAACGTATATATTTCGCTCAAGCTTGGTTATCTTGCACGTAAGTAGCGGAGTAGCAAGGTAAATATTTTGTGTTCATTGAAATGGACCTCCGCAAAGTAACGCCTGATTCAATAAAATATATAAAAATGAAATGTTGTCAATTAGGACACAAAATTACCTCAACGATGAGCGACTCCAGTTGCTTGTCGGGCACTCTTCGTGGCACGTATCTATAATCGTCCGTGTCCGTGGTGCAAATGCTGAGGTTGTCTCCATCCGTCGTCGAGAGAGACTGAGAGCCATACAGTTTATCTACAACAAGACATATGCACGTTTTAATGAAACGGTAGCATTTAAGGCAAACGTGGCGTCCTGGAAATTAACTAAACAGATTTATATGGGGATTGTGAATGGTTGCGTTGGAAGGGGAAGGCCTAGACGGACGTTCCTGAACCAAATAGGAGACGTTTCGAAAACGGCAGGTCAGGAGTACCCGAAACCGACGAGCGTGTATGAAGAGATTGATGAATGTGGATGAAGCGAAAGAGGTATGTCAGAATCGTAGCAAGTGGAACAAAGTACTTAGTCTCTGCCTGCCTACCCCTGTGGGAAAGAGGCGTGACTGTATGTATGTATGCATGTATGTATGGCGTCATGTCAGACCAAAAGGAAGGATACATACTTATACTGTCCTGTCATGCCTCTTTCCCATAGGGATAAGTAGAGACTTTGATCCACATGGTACGATCCTGACACTTCTTTCGCTTCATCTACTACATCAATCTCAACATTCAAGATTATTTTAAGGTTATAATTATTTTATTAGCAGATAACAAAGGTATGCCAAATGAGAGTCAAATATCAGTTGATGAAATGATTGGATACCCAAAAGGATGCCTAGCATCTTCTGCAACTGTAACTAATCATACAAAATTATAAAAAAAATTGACTTTTGAATCTGGCTACAATATAAAGAGCCACCGCCGAAAAAGAAAATCTTATTTTATTTTCATTCTCTGCTGTTGAAGCAGCCATGATAAAATTCACTGTGTTAAATAAATAATGAAATTTATATTATTCAAAAGAGAATAGGGTAGGGTAGGGTGGGGTAGGATATTGCAGGATGGGATAGGGTATGGTAGGACGAGGTAGATAGGGCAAGATAGGATTAGAGTAGGGTACCCCTATGACGGACGGACGGACAATGGAGTCTTATAATAGGGTTCCATTGGCACTATTGCGGTACAGAGCAATATAAATATATTTAGATAATTTTATCTAAAATGCGGAAACAGCACAGCAACTAGTACTAAATAGGAACATATGTATGATTATGATGACATATACAGATGACAGTTAATTCCGTGTTGTTAGTAAGGCACGTTAGCTGTTGAGTATGAATGTTTAGCTTAGCTTAGCTTAGCCTCTAAGCGTGCGCTTGCGTTGGAGCAGAGCGGATACGGACAGAATCCAACCAATCACATTACTCGATTTGATTACATTCGATTCCATAATTGACTTACAAAAATCATTTGACGTTCTAAGTCGCTAGTGAGCGTCGGCTTTTATACTTACCGCATCGTTGTCATAGCGTAATAATTACTAACAGTGAGTTAACTCCTTTATTTAAATCGGCGCTAAATGCCGAAAGTCGAAATAGTAACTAGATAAATGGTGATTCCGTTACCTTTTATGGTCATAAGTCGAAAAAAAAAGACAGAGTGTAATCCCGGTATAAATGGTAAACAAAGTTACTTACTAACAGGCCAGACAATCAATAAAGCTATACTAGATGAAAACCCGGCTTCGCTCGGGTGAAATTTGAATCATAATACACTTGTAGGTACAAAATGTAGGTAGAATGTGTAGCCATTATTTCGAATCACTGTTTATTATTTTAATACAAAAATAGGTAGGTAAGTGATAGCATTCACAATAACTGAAATTATCTGCAAGAATATATCCGTGCATGGCGTGAACAACTTGATAAGTCCAAAATGGCAATTTTACAGGGCGGCCATTTTAAAGTTTGAAAGTTTCTCCAAAATCCGTTTTTATTTTAAATTGGGAATGTATGATTATTTTAAAAGTGTGTTTGGTGATTTTTCTATTGATACGAATAACCATCCTTAGTTACGGAAAAAAGTTTCAGATTTGACGACCGGATAGCCTAGTGGTTAGTGACCCTGACTATGAAGCTAGAGGTCCCGGGTTCGAATCCCGGTAGGGGCAGACATTTGCATGATGAATACGAATGTTTGTGCCCGAGTCATGGATGTTGTATGTTTATCCGTTGCTTGTTACCCATAGCACAAAGCTTTGCTTAGTTGGAGACTGGGTCAGTTGGTGTAATTTGTCCCATGATATTTATTTGTTTATTATTATTTATTTTTCCGTCGAGCCATATATTTTATAAAAATAAAAACATTTTACTCAGTCACTCGGCGGCCTCTATACGGCTGATAAGCACTAGGCCAATGACATATCAATTTAAAAAAAAAAAATTGCTACTTGAATCTGTGGTAAACGATGACATTTCTAGCTAAAAGAAGCAACGGCTAAGTGGCGCTGCCTGTAGATTGTTTGTGTTACTACCATACATGGGAAATTGACATTGTTCATTTTTTTTAGTATGCTCCAATTCGAAAACCATTTGGAGGAAAACCATCAAATAACCGATTTATCTTGTCCTATTTCAAAAATACTTTACGATTGCAGATATTTTTGTAAAAGTACTTTTGACCTTTGTTTGATCTAACGACCGGGTTTTATGTAAGAATCGGGCATTAAATGTTTGCCACAAAAATGAAAAAAATAAAGTTTAGCTATCTGACACGCTATCACTGTCACATCTACATCATAACATTACATTCTGACTTAACCTACAAACATTAGAAATAAAAGCAAATTCAAAGTATAAAACTGGCAACAAGCAATGGATATTTATAAAAAAATGTTTTCTGCCGGGATGCAACAATGACTCGAACTATAGCCCCAACAAAATCATTGTGAAAATCAGAGAAGGTTTGCAGAAGAAATGGTGTACGCAAGCTAATGTGGAATATTTCAAAGTTTACATGATGCATTGTTGCGAAGATCATTTTAATGTAAGCAGAAGTCAGGAAAAATGTGCAGGGGTGAAACGAAAAAGCAAAAACAGCACGGAAAACAATAACAACACCAACGAACGGAAATAATTTCGAACACGCGAACATTGTTGACATTAAACGTGAGTTTGCCGTTGAATTCACACACATGTACAGATCTATGACGTTGCCATATAGACAAAACCTTTTTTTATATTTCTGTACGAAGGCGATTGGGATCCTGCCAAAATTAACAAATTATCAAACAGCGAAAAATATTTATTATTAATAAACAAAGATACGTCGAAGCATAATATTCAAGTTAGTTTCTTAAAAAAGTCCATTCTATCAAATAAAGGTGTTAAAAGCACAGCTTAAAAAAAATGAACAATGCCAATTTCAATAAAAATTACCATAGTGGTTTAGTAACACGAACAATCTACAGACGGCGCCACTTAGCCGTTGCTTCTTTTAGCTACAAATGTCATCGTGTACTACAGATTCAAGCACTTTTTTTTTAATTTGATATGCATTGGCGTACTGCTTAACTGCCGTATAAGGGCCGCCGAGTAGTGATGTAACGAATATTCGCGTTCGCATTCGCATAAATATACTGCGAATGTTATGCGAATATAAAAAAAAATGAGGGTATCTAGTAGTTGCTTAATTATATAATTTTCGCCGCCCGGTAAGGGAGATATCCCCATTGGCTTGGCCCTAAATTAAATAGCCCATCTGGCAACATAGAGTGGAATGACATTTCAATCAGATGCGTTCGTTCGTCTCAACTCGGCTATTCTAGGAACAAAAAACAAACGGAACGTACTTCGTTTGTACGGGACTGCCACCAAAGTCACCAAGCCATAAACAAATGGTGTCAAATTTTAACAAAAACTGAATATTCGCATTCGCATTTGCATTCGCGAATGTCGAAAATATGACGTTCGTTACATCACTACCGCCGAGTGACTGAATAAAATGTTTTTATTTTTCTAAATATATAAAAGAAGAAACTGACTGACTGACTGACTGACTGACTGACTGACTGACTGACTGACTGACTGACTGACTGACTGACATATCAGCGCACAGCCCAAACCGCTGGTTCTAGAGATTCCAAATTTGGCACGTAGGTTCCTTATAAGGTCTAGGGGTGCACTAAGAAAGGATTTTTCAAAATTCGACCCCTAAAGGGGTTAAATGGGGGTCCAAAGTTTGTATGGGGAAACAAGATTAGTTAGACTATTTTATTCGAAACTTCACATAAGTATTCCTAACGATAAATGAGTAAACACCTGTTTCAGGTTTTTTGAAAATTCAACCCCTAAAAGGGGATAAGGGGTGACAAAGTCTGAAAATCAACGTGGGTATTATTATTATTATATTATAGTGGGTAGTATTGTTTGTACGGTTTATTGGGTCGCTGATTACGAAAACAATAACACACACACACACACACACACACACATACACACAAATTTCCACGGGAACGGGAAAAAACGAGATTTATTATATTCGATTGCGAGTGACCCTATCTAAGTAACTATACTTAATAAATATACTGTTCAAATTTCGTACACAAGGAGATGATTACAAAACTAAAAAAATAATTTCAGGATTTTTGGAAATTCTCACGGGATAAGGAAAAAACGGGATTTATACCTATTCAGTTCAACGAAATCCTGAACTATAATTACTAGACTTCAAATTTGGCATAGAAGTAGGTGATTATAATAGTAAAAAACAATTTTAAGGATTTTCGAAAATTCCAACGGGCTAAGGAAAAAACGGGATTTATATTCAGTTCTACGGGATCGATTTTTCGTTTTAATTATCGTAGAAAACTGAAATTTGGCCTTCGTTCCTTGGGGAGTATAGGAGAGCACTATACAAAAGGATTTCCCAAAATTTAGATGGAAATTACCGGGGAAAAAGCGGGATTTTTTGTTATACTGCTGGTCGCAGAAAGTTGAAATTTGGCATGTAGGTTGTTTGGAGAGTGTAGAGGAGCATTAAGAGAGGAATTTCCAAAATTCCCACGAGAACGGGAAAAAACGGGATTTTTTGTTTTACAGGTCGTAGAAAGCTGAAATTTGGCATGTAGGTTGCTTGATGAGTGTAGCGCAGCACCAAGAGACAATTTTCTGAAATTCCCACGGGAACGGGAAAAACGGGTCTTTTCGTTTTACTGGTTGTAGAAAGCTGAAATTCAACATGTAGGTTGCTTGGGGAGTGTAGAGAAGCATTGAGAGAGGACTTTCCAAAATTCCCACGGGAACGGGAAAAAACGGGATTTTTCGTTTTACAGGTCGTAGAAAGCTGAAATTTGGCATGTAGGTTGCTTGATGAGTGTAGGGAAGCACTAAGAGACAATTTCCTGAAATTTCCACGGAAACGGGAAAACGGGACTTTTCGTTTTACTGGGTGTAGAACACTGAAATTCGGCATTTAGGTTGTTTGGAGAGTGTAGAGAAGCATTAAGAGAGGAATTTCCAAAATTCCCACGGGAACGGGAAAAAACGGGATTTTTCGTTTTATTGGTCGTAGAAAGCTGAAATTTGGCAAGTGGGTTCCTTTAGGAGGGTAGGGAGCATTAAGAGAACATTTCCCGAAATTCTTACGGGAACGGGAAAAAAACGGGATTGAAATACTCCTGGTACACGCGAGCGAAGCCGCGGGCAAAAGCTATTTGTCAATAAATGAAGTATACGCGGACGAAGTCGCGGGAAAAAGCTAGTATAAAATATATGGCTCGACAGAAAAAAATCTGAAACTTTTTTCCGTAGCTGAGAATGGTTATTTCTATCAAAAGAAAAATCACCAAGCACATTTAAAATAATCATCCATTCCCAATTATTCTATTTTTTCTATGGTTATGTTGGCCAATCTCAGGTTGAAGAAAAATCGCACGGCGTATGTGCGCTAGCATGAAAAGGAACGTTTGTCGTCCTCCGGTGTCAGTTTCGCGCTAGTCTGTGGTGTCCAATATGGCGACTGCGATTTGTCCATCGGCACCGTTAGAATTTTACAAAATACTCGACAATCCGAATTTTGCGGATACATGTTGTCGACTCGAAATTTTTATTTTTTCACGTTCTATCATTCAGGCAACGTTTCGATCGAGTCTACCGGAACCGGTCACGAAATTATTAATATAGATAAAACCTTACGTTAAAAAATTAACCAAATTTTTTATAAAATTAACCAAATTTTTTATAAGTCCCAAACGAGGTGGGGTCAAAACGGCCAAAAACTTTTTCACGCCATATTCCGCAAATAAATTTCATTTCATTTCATTTCATTTCACGTAACTAACGAATAGCCCCTAATTACCTAACTTCGCAATACTAACTCCCCGAGATAATTCTGAAAAAATGACCTTTTGCTCAGCTTCTTGCGGCTTCTTTATGGCAATGATGGTCTTTCCGAATGCGCTGGTAGATTAAAAAAAAGACATGTAAAAGAGCCCTTGGCGGCCTATTTGCCTTTGACTTTTAACGTCCGAGTTAGCTCACTATTTGCTATCGTCTCGCCACGCTACAACAGACGCTACGACGTGCTTCACGATGTCGGCATCGAGTTACCTCACTATTTGTTTATGTTATGCTATGGTAGTCTACTCACTGCGTTTCTTCCGTCTGGGCGGCGGCAGCGGGCCGGCGGCGGCGGCCATCTTGCCACTGCTCGGCTTGGTGCTCGCGATCACATCCGGCTCCGCCATTGCCATAACTGACACGTTATATACTTAATTTAATTTAGAATGAGAAACCACAACAACATTATATTGCGGCTCGTGAGCTATAATCTCTTTAGAATTTGTACTAGAGTAACAATAGATGTATAACGAATAGACTGAAAATGTCAGTCGTGGTCGCAGATGGTGGGATCGCTACCACCGTCTTACTCGCTAATCCTGCCGGCAAGCAGCAGTGCTTGCGTCGCTGTGTTCCGACGTGCAGAATAAGACAGCTGAAGTTATAGCACATGAGGTATTTCAGCTAGCAATGCATCCGCAATCCAATAATGTAATGGGTGCCCATGAATGGTGCTCACTTTCCATCAGATAACCCACTTGCTTGTTTCCATTTCGACCAAATTCGTAATAAAAACCATTGCGACTACTGCTGCACTCAATAGGGAATACTCATGTTTTTTTTTCATGGCTATATTCCCTATCGGCTGGCATTAAGTCAAGCATGACATTAACGTTGAGGAAGCAGATGTTACTATAGACCGACCGCTTAACTGAGTCCCTCTTGGGCGCGGCTGCGGGGCGTGGGGTGGGACGCGGGGGCCCCTACCCGAGGCGCACCCCCCGCCCGCACGCTCTCGGTCCCCGCGGTCGGCCTACCCCGCGCCCCGCAGCCGCGCCAAGAGGACTCAGTCAAGCGTTCGTTCTATAAATGTTAATAGCAAGTCATAGCGTGCCATACACTGTCTTAATTCGGAAAACTTTAGCAGGTTGGACCAATTCGACTGAACAGGACACCCTGTAATTGATTTAGAAAAAAAATACAACCGAATTGAGAACCTCCTCCTTTTTTTTGAAGTCGGTTAAAAAACCGCCAGAAATGCGACGTTGCCAGCACTGTAGGAATAAACGCTTTAAATCGCGGCGCCACTTATTTTTTCCATGCATAAAGGGTTGACAGTATTAAATTGTTAAAAGCACAAATAAATGAGATAAATACACGTGATAACCTAATTTACACATAATGATCTTCTAATGGCCTGTTTCACCACTTTAAGTTCCAGTAATCAACTGACAGTTATCTATGATTCCTTCTCTATTTATTACTACGAAACAGACAGAGACGTCATCATAGACAACTGACAGTTAAGATAACTGGATCTTAATAGACCTTACTAAGGCTGTTACCACACCAATCGATCGATCAACGATCGATGGCATTGATCGATTTTCTATCGATTGGTGTGGGTATTAACACCCTAAGATAATTAGAGTATTTGTATTGTAAGATATCCTAGATGTGTCAAAGCGTGTTACCGTTTTGGTTCCTCTCTGATGGCTGAGGGTCATCAGACATGGTGGAAGGCTCCCGGGCAGCAGCTGAGGGCTGTGCTGCATCACGGAGGTTCGCTGTAAAAAAATATAATGAATAATAACACGGAAAGAGACTACGATTAGTGATAGACGGAGTTGATAAATTATGTGACTTTTGGTGGACAAGCATAGAATTAATGGCAACGAAACGCCTTTTTTATAAATTGTAACTACTTGTTCCGCGTGACGTCGTCTGCGTAGAATTCGGTTTTTCATTGGTCATAATCGTCTTTTTTCGTTTTTTTTTGTCATAACACACATGAAATCATGCATTTCTCAGGTTTTTTGGAAAGTCATCAGAAAACTTACTGTTCCAAACGAAAATTATATCAGTCTGTACAGTCATCAGCATAAATAAGTGATCATTTTTGTACCTTGTCGCTTTCAGTCGTTACATGATTTCGTATGGTTTTTCAAACATGACTTTAAAGTGACAAGGTACAAAAGTGATCACTTATTTATGCTGGTGACTGTACATTCAGTTTCCCAATACTCTTTTTCAAATTATCATGTTAATACAAGGTCATCCAAGGTCAAGGTCATCTAACCTAACCCAACCATAGGTACTCAACAAAATCGACCAGCTATTCTAGCGTCAAAGAGAAATAAAAATAAAAGCATTTGGAGGAAACTAATAAATTATCCGATTTATCTTGTCCGATTTCAAAAATAACAAACAAACAACAGTGGAACGAAGTAGTCTCTGCCTACCCCTGTGGGAAAGAGGCGTGACGATATGTATGTATGTATATATGTATGTATGTATTTCAAAAATACGTTATGACTTAATACTTTTTTTATTACTTTTGATCTTTGTTTGACCTAACGACTGGGTTTTTTGGCACAATCCGGCATTGAATGATTGCCACAAAAATGAAAAAAAAAAAAGTTTGGCTATGGCAGCTGTCACCTGTCATTGTCATATCTACAAACGTCAGAAAAGAAATTGACAATTTAAAACCACTTTTTCCTAAATTTGATTTGAATAGAAAATATAAAAGTGACAAAAATACACAATGGATATTTATAAAAAATGTTTTGTGCCGGGATGCAACAATGACTCTAACAATAGCCCCAACAAAATCATTGTGAAAATCAGAGAAGATTTGCGCAAAGAATGGTGTACTCAAGCAAATGTGGAATATTTCAACGTTTACAACATGTATTGTTGCGAAGACCACTTTGATGTAAGTTTTAACATTTATTTAGAGCTGGCAGCTTCCTCGCTCAGCGTATCAGTATTGCAATACAGCGGGGAAATGCTGCCAGCATCTTCGGCTCAATGCCGCGACGGAATACGTTTTTAGATTTATTTTAGTTTTAGTTCAATTAATTTATCTTGTAATACATTTATATTTAAGTTGTATTTTAAGAGTTTTGTGTAATGAATATTTTAAAACTGGTCTTTTAAAATATTAAATTTAATGTGGATTATTTTTGTAGCCAAGAGAAGACTTGAGGAACTATTACACGTTTAGAGCGGCAAAACACAAGCCCTTACTTAAGCCTACTGCAAAACTTCGATATATATCGGTTAATCAGGTAAGAGTTTATTTATGTTTTTAAATAGGTACTGTGGTTGCATGTATGCCAAACTGATAATAACATAAATAATTGTAGTATAGTTGCAAACATCTTGAGCATGACCTTGGATGCGCAGAAGTGAATTTAGCGTCTCTTTGGTATAAAAGTACATGCGCGAACTTACCCCCTCTACTTCATTCTTGCTCAAGATGTTTGCCGGAAACTGTAACTAGGTAAGTACCCAGTATTAGGTAAAATGTTTTAAATAAATGTGTATTATTTCCAGGTTTCAAGTGAATCACAATCAGAGCATTCTGAATTGGCAAAATTATTGTTACAAGACCAGCCCACGACGCCCTTTGGACGTAGTAAGCTGGAACCTGTTTCTACTCATCCATTTCAGGTACACAATCTTATAATAACCATCAAGCTTTACAATACTAATTATGCTAAGAACTCATATATTGCCCGCACTTGTGATTGTGACTCCTATAACCGTTATTGTAATAATATACAATTGTTTAACGTTTCCTTCCATACATTTAGAGAAAGTTTATATAAATTATTTTAAGTTTTATTTTCTTTTTTAAAAAATGTAGCTTGTTGTATTCAATTTAAGTACTTTTGATGTTTGTTTCGCGTCCTTACGTGTCTGTCACATTCAGCTGAATTTCTTAAATTAGCTATGTTAAATGTAAACACTGTTCTGTCAACTCTTTGTGATTTGATAAATTTTGATTCCCCTTTCCACGGCCACAATCATGCTAAATGTGGCCTTTAGCTTTTGTTAGCTTAAGCTCTGCGTGTGTGTGCGTGTGTGTGTGTGTGCGTGCGTGCGTGCGTGCGTGCGTGCGTGCGTGCGTGCGTGCGTGCGTGTGTGTGTGCGTGCGTGCGTGCGTGCGTGCGTGCGTGCGTGCGTGCGTGCGTGCGTGCGTGTGTGTGTGTCTGTACATATATCTCAAATATTACTTATTACTTGTTGTTTTCAGGTAGAGGTAGCCATTCAGGCTAGTGTAAAAATGACAGATAAAGCTACCAATGTAAAGTTTAAAACAACCGGCAAAATAAGTGATATTGTTCCTGAAGCAGATATATCAGAAGAGGTCACCTTGTCTACTTCCTTAAGATCTCCTTCTTTATTTGGTTGTACTTCAGAAACAGGGACAACAGAAGCAGCAACAAAGAAAGAACGTCACAAGAGGAATTCATCAAATAAAGGTGTTAAAAGCATAGCTTAAAAATGAACAATGCCAATTACTAGGGTTGTAACGGAACTCCGCAAGAAATCGTACCTTCGCCTCAGCTTCCGCAATTTTTTGCGGAGTTATAACGGAGGTTTATTTATGTCATAGGTAGATCTTATAATCTAACTAATATTATAAATGCGAAAGTATGGATGGATGGATGGATGTTTGTTTGCTACAATCACGCCAGAACGGCCCAATGAATCTGGATGAAATTCGGCACATAGATAGGGAAAAGTCAGGAATAGCACATAGGCTACTTTTTATCCCGGAAAATTCCCGCGGGATAGCGATAAACGAATTCTTTGCAGACGAAGTCACAGGCAACAGCTAGTCATAGAACAATAACAACGCGTGAGCAGCGACGCTCGGCGACGCGACGATTGCCGTCCGGCGCGCATTCTTTTAAGCGATTTAGTACAAAGTAATATTTATTTAAGTCACACGATGAAGTCGAAAAGCTTTGGGCTTGAAACCACAAAATTTCATAATACCTTATTCACTAATACCCCTAATTTTCAAATTACCATGGGCTCATAATACCTAAAATACCTAAAATGTCAGACTGTCTCTTGAACAATTTGACATTTTAGGTAATTTTAGGTATTACGAGCCTATGGTAATTTGAAAATTAGGGGTATTAGTGGATAAGGTATTATGAAATTTAGCGGTTTCAAGCCCAAGGCGTCGAAAATAGTTCAATAAACCATTTAAATTACTATTTTTTCCACACCCACTTTCATCTTCGCAGCCGCCTTCGTTAACCTCTGCATCCGCCTCTGCCTCCGCTAGATGGCCTCCGTTACAACCCTAGAAATTGCCTATATTTGCATACAGTTCAAGGTCAAATTTGCGTACATAAACATATGTACATACATACATACCGTCACGCCTCTTTCCCACAGGGGTAGGCAGAGACTACTTTGTTCTACTTGCTACGATCCTGACATACCCCTTTCGCTTCATCCACATTCATCAATCTCTTCATACATGCTCGTCGGTTTCGGGTACTCTTGACCTGATCTTTTTGCAAAACATCCCCAATTTGATCACGGAACGTCCGTCTAGGCCTTCCCCTCCCAACGCACCCATTCACACTCCCCATATAATTCTGTTTGTCAGGGGCGTAGCGTGCCTTGGTGGGGCCCCGTATAAAAAATTATTTGGGGGCCCTTATGAAGGGTAAAGATTTCTCACATTTATCTTTGCTTACGCACGTCGGGGGCCCCCGTGGCCCGGGGGCCCCGTATAATTGATACGGCAGATACGGCGGTAGCTACGCCCCTGCTGTTTGTCTGCGTATGTTAATAATATAGCTTACAATGTGAGTCAGAAGCGCCGCTGAGTATCCTCCCGATGCGACCCAGGGAGGTCATGCTTTGGAGACTCATCGTGTCATGCGATATCACCCTGTGAATATATATCAATTTTTCTTTAACATAACAGCCGTGAAACTAGCGCCACTTCGTAAATGTTCTTATATCTCCTAAATTAGATTAATGTTTAATAATTTCCGAAGGTTAGATACTAGGGAAACACCTATAATATGCATTAAATCAATGTATACAACTTGTCGTTTTGTAGTTGTCCCAAAAAACTTGTACAAGACTAAAACGGCCGCTTTTTGTAACCTATAATTTTTCTGAATTTCGTAACGGTGGTCCAGTACATCGTACTTTTTATCGATTTATAAAATATCTGTCCTACCACTAATGAGACGTCAACACATATTTCCCGTCATCCGGGCTTTGGTCACGAGGAAACAACAGAGCAGAGAACAAATGTCAGTTCCTCACTTGAAGGGCTCTCTGCACCCTGGGTGCACCCTGGGCAACGGCTAATGATTTCCTGGCAGTATCTGAGGGATATCATTGACCGTTGTTGGCTAAGAACCCGAACGGAGGGGAGGGGGGCTTTGACCGTGTTACCTTACAACGTTGCCGACATTTTGTCACAAGATTTTATAATTAAAAATTTATTACGACATTGGCGAAGTTGTCGTCGCTATAACGACTTGTAACGCCACAATCAAAAGAAGAAGAAGAAAACAAATGTCAGTTCCTCACTTGAAGGGCTGTTCCAAGTTAAAGCTGTGTCGATCCGAGGAGGCGTCGATGCCTTCCTCATCATCCTCGGTCTGCATGCAGCGCCGGAGCTCCTGGAACCGGCGCCTGCCCTGCACCACCTGAAACCAACATACACATACACATTTAAAATATTACTGTCGGGACTTAACCGCGTAAAAAGAGGAAAGAGAAGAGGAGAGTGATATGATGCCGTTGCAAAGTAATGACAAGGTGCGGGTAGTTCGATAAAATCGCGCAGCTAAACGAACGTACCCTTTAACGAGATATATTATTTTATCCCTTTAATACGAAAATAAAAGTCCATCACGATTAATCATTGCATTGGACACATTAATACACTAAAAACGAAGTGCACTACAGACGCACATTTGAAACTTTCATTCAATTTCTATGAAATAATCGTAAAAAATCACCCTCTTGAAACAATTTTTACGCGGCTAGCAGCCCATCACTATTTTAATACCTCTTTCCATCTATACGCCCACAATCATGCTAAACATGGCCTTTAGGTCTTGTTACCCTAGGCTCTGTCTGCCCCATAAGGGATAAAGACAGTATATATATGTGTGTATGTATGTATGTATTATTTTTCTGATAATACTGAATGACTTACACTTTTAACAGATGTCCTATCATCTTCAACCATAGTGACATCTGTAGATTGTATAGCTGTACTAGTAGGTATAGTAGCTGGTACGTTGGAGGATATGCTTGGTGCTATGCTTGATATGCTGGGTGCTATGCTGGTTGCTATACTGGGTGCTTCAATGAGTACCGAGTCAGTCTTCACTGTTACCGGTTTGTCCTTATCTTTGTCGGTTTTCAAACTATCCGTTAAGCTTATGTTTCGGCATAATGATGATCTCCTGAAAAAAACATTTTGAATGTGAACCAAGAATAAGAATATATAAAACACACGAAATTAAATTAAATTTCATAATCCAATCATAATCATAAGTCCATTGATGACCGGATAGCCCAGTGGTTACGGACCCTGACTATGAAGCTAGAGGTACCGGGTTCAAATCCCGGTAGGGGCAGACATTTGTATGATAAATACGAATGTTTGTGCTCGAGTCATGGATATTGTATATGTATTTAAGTATGTATTTACCTACATTATATAAGTATGTTTATCCGTTGCCTGATACCCATAGTACAAGGTTTGCTTAGTTTGGAGCTAGGTCAATTGGTGTAATTTGTCCCAAGATTTATTTATTTATTTATTGATTGATTAATAAAAAAAAAAAATTCAAAATGTCTTTATTGCGGTTATGGGTAAACTGGTCTGATTGGGACTAATTGGGTGATGATGATAGCTAATGGCTCAATATTAAGCAAAAATAGATGAAAGAGGTTCTTCTGTGAAAAAAAAACATCAGCATGTCAAAATCTAATCAGATTTTTTTTTATACATTCTTCCTCAATGGTCTGGGAGTAAATAAAGAACTTAGTATGTACCAGTTGCTTCTCTTCCAGCACAGATGGTAAAAGTCCATCGAGGGAACAGGCGAAATTCTTAGGAATCATGTTATAGGCAATGATGCTAGCAACCCATCAATATTTGATTCCCCTATCCACCTACACCCACAATCATGTTAGGCTCTGTCTACCCCGTAAGGCATAGACGTGATTTATGTATGTATGTATCTATTTTTTACAAAGGCAAAAGAATTCCATCTTCATCAATCACAATGCACATTTAAGATGATTAGATCACCATCATCAGCAGTTATTAATACTAAGCTACTTGCATTGTTGTAACTTGTAAAGTGCTAAATGATTCAGCCATGGTATCTATGAGTAACTGCTTAGGTATTAGTGTTAACTAGATCTCTAAGGACGATGATAACATATACATTCGAAAATAGTCTCTCAGTCTGTGCTCTCTTAATGAGACCAACCAACAAGTTGCAATAGAATGCAAATGAGTTACGTTACGCGTCATTACACTGTCAATAGTCGCCTGACCGACCAAGGACGAGATAAATCCATCTTAGAAACATCTGTTGATCGAAAACTTTGATTGGTCAATCATTCGCGCAAAAACAACAATAAGCGTTAAATCCTAGAACCAATATACAACCGAAGAGGTTAATATAATGCTTGGCTGTACAAAGCTACTTTATTAATACTAGGAATAAAGATTGTGTAAACAATTTACTTACTTAGAACCCTTGATGGGTGTGTGCTCTTCGGCGTCGTAAAACTCCTCAGAATCACTGCTGTCGCCCATTGTGTACAGACAAACGTGAAGCAGCAGGCACTAACTTTGTTCTTATAATACAATATTTACATCATCAGGCAACTAAAAGATTAATTTAACGTAAAATAGAAAGTTAAAAAACGACTCCAACATTAGCGTTGTAGATGTGCTGTCAGGTTGACGTTTCACAGCTGTGTACAATGAGTAATTTAGTCCGGATTGCACTAAAGAAATCGTGAAAAACAAATTAGATTAATTAATTTCCCTGTTTTGGACTAAAACGTTTCCTGATGATTTTTATGATGATGAAGACCAAAAATAATAACTTATTAACAATTTTTTCCCGCATTAAAATGACTAAAGTTTTGTTTTGTTTATTAGGACATTAACACACTGAATACGTTTTCTAAACATAATCAAAATGAATTTCTTTTGTATATTTTTTTGTAATGATACGATAAATAGTAAGTTTATTAAATTTAAAAGAAGTAGATGAAGTGACAGAACCGATGAAAATTTTATCAAAATTGCGTAATTCCATCTCTTCCATCAGTATACAACATGCTTTATAAGGCAACAAAATTCCTGCAAACTTTTCAAACCAGCCGCAGTGTCGCTGTCTTCAGACAGTAGACGTAAAGTTAGTATAGACATTCGTTAGTTCCGATTTTGGCCACTACACCCAATAAATTTGTAATTTTGTTGGGTCTTTTATATTATACCGGTATGTCCGTTTTATCATAGAATTTGTTGTTTTATCTCGGGCTGCACGCTTCGCCCACTTTATTATCAATTCGGTAAGTGAAAACGAAATTAAATTTTTATTGAATGTGACTTGGGTTCCCAGTTTTACTACCTAGCTTACTACTAAGTAATAAGTAGTAAATAAGGAAACCTTGTACTTATTTCGTTGAAGAAATAGGTGTCAGATGTTCTCAATTTGTTTATGTCGTCATTAAAAATTCTAAACAACTGTGATTTCAAATGTTTTCTTTAATAGGTATCTATTTAACGTAGGTATTGTTAGCTAGTCTGATGATTGTATCAAGTTGGGTATCGACATCTACTGACCAAGGACAAATCGTAGGTAGACGAGTGTTGTTGCTCTTGTTGCAGCCATGGATCTCTACTACACAGCGGGTTCCGCGCCTTGCCGCGTGGTGTTGCTGGTCGCAGCCGCCCTGGACATCCAACTCAACCTTAAAAAACTCGACCTGCAAGCTGGCGAACACCTGACTCCTGAGTTTCTAAAGGTTTGTCGTCAGCGCCATCTAGTGTGCGCCACACGCACTAAATTGATATATTTTGATTATAATAATAATTGTGTTTTTGAACACTACAGACGGAATCACAGCCAGTTAATTTTGTATCCAAATTTCTTGCCAGTTAATTGGGTATAAAAAATGTTCCTTTTTATAAAGTGTTAATTTTTATAAAAAGGTGTTGCCTACTACTACTGTACCTACCTACCTAGTAAATGTTTGCTTCATAGTACTTAAAACCCTAAATTTTTTCGAACAAAGGCAACGAACTTTAAGGCTCATGTACTACTCTGCAATTTGCGTTTAACTACTTTGAATAACGATACCTACGATAACGATTGCTCCCACATTGCCAAACATCAAGCTACTTGGCGACGCGTCGCGAAAGCAGGCCCTATACTCCAAAATTCGACTTTCGAAGTTCGTGTAACGCCATTCCGCTCACACTAATAGCCATTAATTTTAGAGTGAGAGGCACGGCATAATGCGAACTTCGAAAGTCGAATTTCGGAGTAGCCGTCCAGCGGTAGCGCAGGAATCGACCGAAACATGACCACGACCACTCTGTCAGGAGTCAGGAGTGCACGACTAAGAAGAGAGACGTTGAATAACTTATAAGTACCATAATACTTTCAGCTGAACCCCCAACACACAGTTCCGACCCTGGTTGATGGAGAGTTCTCCATCTGGGAGTCCCGGGCCATCAGCCGCTACCTGGCCAACAAATACGACACCAAAGACCTCTATCCCAAAGACCCAAAAACAAGGGCACTGGTTGACCAGAGGCTGGACTTTGATTTGGGAACACTTTATGCCAGATTTGGAGGGTACTTTGTAAGTATATTGATGTATATTATTGTAATAAACAACACACGCATATTGATGTTATTGTTTTTGATACAGAGTTAAGCTAGCCATACACATATCTAGATACATTCTTATTTCTTGTATTCGACTTGTGTTGTTGATCTTGATACTGATAGTGGTTGAGATATTGAAGAACTACCCTCAAACGTTTTGATGACGTTATCCGTAGTATCCTCAAATCTTCGGTGGAGTGCCAGCGGACAGAGAACTGCTCAAGAAGTTGGAAGGTGCTCTAGAGTTTTTTGAGGGGTTCCTCGAAGGACATAAGTATGCCGTGGGAGACACCCTCACGCTGGCGGACTTGAGTCTTGTGGCTACTGTTTCCACGATTGACGCCGCGGGAATCAGTTTGGAGCCCTACCCTAGAGTTGAGAAGTAAGTGAAAGTACTTACTACTAAGGTATTTATTAGTCTTCTGTTGGTCCCAAGGCAATTAACAGGCAGTTTGTGAACCTATCAATTAAGAAAAAATCAAAGTTGATTTTCATAGAAGGGGAGTTTGTAACAAGCACATAAAGAAATAATACAAATGGTAAATAAAATAAAAATAAAACCATCAATAGGTTCCACGTACAAGGCTAATCTGAAAAATTGCGTAGCGGGCCCTTACACGTATTATGTATGAGCCATCGCTACTTTAAAGTTGCATCATCATCTTCAGCGAATAACGAAAAGTTTGAGCCCGGAAAAGAACTAATTACCACCCCTCTCATTCTGACTATTTCTGACCGCTGGTCATACCTATCAGAATGAGATAAATTCGACTGTACTTCTTTCTTGCCCAAACTTCTCTCTAAATATAGAACTGATTCGCACGTGTATTTAATTTTCCTCACGGTGATCTTAAACGAAAATGTCACAGAAAAATAATGAAATTTTACACAAACTAATTATGTGCGGAGTTTCAACTTTAACCCAAGATTGTCTTGAAGGGTCATAGGTCAAACTGATAGACTACTATGTTAGCTTTTTAGACAGTGCACCGAAGAAATACATAAAAAGAACATATAAATAATGGGTTTAAGAGCAAGAAGACAATATTGTATTAACGCACTTTGTTGGCGCTGTAAATAGTTTTATATTTTTGATTTTTGTCTATTGTCCTGTTCCATATTTGAAGTTACTTTTTTTACGTGCTTTTTTAGGTGTTCTGTCAAATATGTCTGTCTCATTATAACTCTTACGTCAACTGTATGATTTTTACTTCGCTCCCACTATTCTGCTCCTCCTGCTATTGAATCCTCAACACACTTCCTCAATCTCTCCTTACAGATGGTACAAGTTGGTGAAAGAAACAGCGCCCGGGTACGAAAAGGCCAACGAGGAAGGCATCAAAGGCTTCAGGGCCTTAGTCCAAAACTTCAGGGATAGATCCGATCTGTAAATCATAAGGAAAATCTTTATCAAATAAATATAATCAGATAAAATAGTTCGTTTTCTTTTTTACGCCAAGCCACTTCGGTGACTCACGAAGTAGTCACGACTGAAGCCGGCAACGTGCATTTCCCTCTATGTTAAAGTAACCATCATACTTTATCATATTTATGACACATCAGATTGTCATGTAGCGCTACGCTAAACTTGTTACGACACACACAAGTAGCTAGCAACGGTGTAGTCATCCGTGGTTCACATTGCTCTGCCGAAGTTTCTTGATGCAGCTACAACCTTATGACTCTGGAAAACAGTCATCTCTCTGGAGAGAGCTCTATAGTGGCCTCTTTTGACAGTCCTTATTTGACAATAGTCTTAAATGTTAAAGCTGTATAAACGATATTGAACCTCGCGGAATGGATTTTTTTTGTAAAGTATTATGCACATGAAGACCTTGGCTACTTGGTTATGAGGAACTTTATGAGCGTTTGTAGAAACCACGTAGGAAGGTACGTATAGTTAAGTAAGTAATGCTTTATTGTAGTACATATAATACAGATTGTAAAGACAACTCTTGGCAGAAGTACTCTACGCGCTATGTTGTTAAATTATGATAGTTACATTACATTACATATTTGATAAAATTTGTAATCTTGAACATTGCTTTTAGCATTAGCATTGAAGTACGAAATCTCGACGTCGGATCTTCGTGTATTTGAAAGATGAGGAAAATGATAATTGTCATTGATGATAATGGGGAATCTAATGAATTAATGTGAGTAGTATAAAAGTGCACGCTTTCGTTAGTTCGATTTTATTGTTTTGTTTAGCTTTACAAACAGCGTACATAATTACAGGTAAATAAATATTCATTACTTACAATCATTTCATACCCACACTGTCCCAATAATGGTGGGTTCTGGGAGGCAGACGTCAATTCAGCTAAATTTATCCTAAAAACAATGTGCGACAATAAATTGCACAGGTTAACAGTGACTTCATTATAGAAGAACCTGTAGGCTTATTGTCTAACTCGCTCGCTATCGCCATCGTGTTCATTTTGACAGTTCTGGTACGAATGTGACAGCTAGCTGATTCCGATGCCGATTGTCAGCCCATACATGAACTGTCAAAATGAACACGATGGCGATTGCGAGCGAGTTAGACAATAAGCCTGCTGGCCATAAATTTTTCCGATTGCCACTATAATGTAACATTCGGATTTACTCCGATGATTCCCGAGAGACATTTGGTACGAAATTAGACGCACTGCAAGTACAGACGCTTCGAAAGATAAAGACACTCCGGTGACAGATTAAGTCCACTGGAAACCTAGAATCATCATCATCACCATCGTCATACTTATAATATTATTATTTAAGAGTTAGCTCTTACTGGTGGTGTAATCTAGAATCATGACCACCCAAAAAACGAAACCGGCTACCAAATCGTAAGTTCTGTGACGTTTGCTAACCTATTTTCGCTTTGTTCTTTGTTTCTGTATTGATTTATGGTATTCAATAAAGAGTATTGGTATTGTATTATATTTTTTATAGCCATGCCGATCGATGTGTACTACAACAACAAGTCGGCCCCGTGCCGGCTCGTGGGGCTGGCTGCCAAGGCGCTTGGTGTAGAACTGAACTACAAGTTCCTAGACTTGGTGAAGGGGGAACAAATGGCGCCGGAGTATTTGAAGGTACGCCAAGTGATGAACAACCATTCGTCATCCATCATCTCGAGTATACCTATTATACAATCAGCTGCAGAGAAAGGTGACCCCCCTATCTCCTGTAATAGCGGTAACCATACTGAGGGGGTCCCTTTTCTCTGCAGCTAATTGTATATATTATAGGTAGGTTAGGTACCTACGTAAGGTAAGTCCTACTCTTAGGAACAGGCTTCTTTTCATGGTTACTTCCTCTCAGGCATTGGTGATGGTGATTACTTACGATCAGGTAACAAACTTGCGTAATATTTACACCGTTTGTTATATAAAAAAACCGGCCAAGTGCAAGTCGGACTCGCGCACGAAGGGTTCTATATAAATATCTATAAACCAGCGTAAGCAGAGCCCTGCTCTAACGCAAAATGTACGCAGTGTGGGGTCACTTTATATTTGTCACTGATATATACAGACATACATATTTATGGTTTTCGCAATTTTTCCTTTATATCTGTGCTATGAGACATTGCTTCGTACCAAATCTCAAGATTCTGAGTTTACGGGAAGTACCCTGTAGGCGATCCGGAAGACGTAGTGTTGGAAGGCCTCCCACTAGGTGGACTGACGACATCGTAAAAGTTGCGGGAAACCGGTGGATGCAGGTGGCGACTTGTCGTTCATTATGGTGTGCTAAGGGGGAGGCCTTTGTTCAGATGATGATGATGATGACCCTGTAGGTTTTGATTCCCTTGCGAGTTTCGAAAATTTGCGGAAATTTGCGGCATAAACGGCTGTATCTTTTGATTGTGTTAGCTTAGAAGTTTGATTTTTTCGCAGCTCCAAGGGACAGTAGACCTGTTTATCCTATAAGGCTTCCGTTTTTTCCTTTTGAGGTACGGAACCTTAAAAATTAGGCCTTTTGCAAGGCCTACTAATACTTCGTCTTCCGATTCCAATACGATGTTAGTGTATTTCTAAATAGAAGTTTTTGAAGTGGAACATCTCATTTTCCAGCTCAATCCACAACACGCAGTTCCAACTCTGGTCGACAACGGATTCATCCTATCGGAGTCCCGCGCCATCATCACCTACCTCGCCAACAAGTACGGCAAAGGCAGCTCCTTGTACCCTGAGGACCCGCAGGCGCGTGCGCTGGTCGACCAGAGGTTGCACTTCGATAGCAACACCCTGTACGCCAGATTTGGTGATTACGCGGTGAGTACGTCCCCTCGGTTTATGAGGCCCTCGCTCGATAGAACATAGTCCCACCTCCTGCTACCCCCTCTCGCCCCGTTTTGACAGTTCATGTATGGGCTGACAATTGGCATCGGAATCAGCTAGCTGTCACGTTCATACAAGAACTGTCAAAATGAACACGATGGCGATTGCGAACGAGTTAGACTATAAGCGTACTGATCTATCTAATTTGATTGGCTTGATTGCTTTTACGCTGCTTATTGATACAATTTAATCAATGGATGCTATCACAATGATAAAAACCATGTAAAAACAAAATCGGGGCCAAATGCGTGATATAATATATAATATTGTATTTGGAATTACTCATGATTTACAAATAAATAAATGAAATTAGATTAAATGAAATATATTATTATACGAAAGGAGATATTAAAAAACTACGAGTGAATAAAAAAATAAGCGAACTTTAGGTTAGGATCACTTTTCGTTTGTTAAATTAGGTACTAGTGGTACGTTTGACTCTGAGCATTACACAATACCTATCTACTAATGTGTACGTTTACAAATGATGTTTTTTTTGGTTGCTTAAAAGTCACATTGAAGTTAAATTATTATCAAGCACTTAGGTACCTATTAAGGCCCACTTTCAGTAAAAGATAAATCTTGATTTAGTCGCATCTTGTTTAAAGCTTGACAGTTCCATACAATTTGACACTACTAAATCGATTTTAACACTAAACCGAGGTTTAAATTTTTCCAGCAAGACAGCCTTAGGCCCAATTGCGCGGACCAGATTGAGGGTGCGACCACACCGCCGCTTAAAGAACGGTGACGTTACGGAATCGCAACAAAATGTATGAAGAAACGGTGTGAAAACGTGACGCATACGACACGTCACTGCGTATACGCGGCGGTTTGGTCGCACCCTTAGCCCTTAACCCAGAGTTAGGCGTCTACTTTTGTACGTGGGTTGCGGCGGCTCTGATCCGCTCTGAACTCTGAACTCTGGTCCGCGCAAGTGGGCCTTAATCGCGTTTTGGAAATAGTAAAGTACCTACTAAATTAGCGTTTTTTTTTACTTCCACAAAAAGGATTTCTTTATCTCTGAATGTTATAAAAATACATTAAACATTACTTCTTATTTCTAATCATGTCTTCAGTTCCCTCAATGGTTCGGCGGGGCTCCAGCCGACGAAGCCAAGCTGGAAAAGGCAAAAGAAGGTCTCGGTTTCCTGGAGACCTTCCTGCAGGACAGCCAGTTCGTGGCCGGCTCGCACCTCACCCTCGCAGACCTCAGCATCGTGGTCACCGTCACCAACTTCCTGGTTTTGGGCATAGACCTTTCAAAATATCCGAAGATTAGCGCGTAAGTTCTGACGGTGGTTGAGTACTCCTAAGGGCTCGTCCAGAAATCATGTTATCGTTTATGGGGGTCAACAAAATATCACGATAGAGGAGGGGGGTATCCGAAAATGGGGCCTCACCATGACGTTCTAATTCCGACTCTGTTCAAGTTTTCGCTGTCACTTTAAGTATGAATCTGACAGCGAGCGAACCTAAACTGAATAACATTAAGAAGTAAAAAGTAAGGCCCTAGATCACGTGTAAGGGTGCGACCACACCGCCGCTTAAAAAACGGTGACGTTACGGAATCGCAACAAAATGTATGAAGAAACGGTGAGAAAACGTGACGCATACGACACGACACTGCGTAAACGCGGCGGTTTGGTCGCACCCTAATTCTTTTACACAGCAGGAAAGTCAAAAAATAACGAAAACAACAAGTTATTGCTGTTTTTAAATTAACTACTAACTTAATTCATACTAAGTCTGAAAAATGCACGTGATGTTGAATGGGGGTAGGTGGTAGCGTCATAATCACCAAATATCATCAAGGAGGAGGGGGGTCAAAAGTAGGCCAAATATGATGAACGAGCCCTTCTATCTATTTATCTACAACCACTGTCCGTCCACTGCTGGACGTACTGGCGGCGGCAAATAAGTAAAACTTGAAGGGGAAGGTAACACAGGGGAGTGCAGAGGCCGCGGGCGGGCGTACGTAAGCGCTTATTGGCTCTCCAGTCGTACCCTGCCCCGCGCACCGCATGCGACGCTCCGCTGACTTCTGCTGCATAGCCGCGTTCGAAATTGTGTTGTTATAACTGTTGATGTTTTCTGTTAAGTTTGAGTTTTGTTTATTTTGGTTATTTAAAAAATATGTTGGTTATTTTTACCTCTCCATCCCCATACTAATTGAACCTACTACTATCGCATTTTTATAATATTAGTGATGATACTAGTTTAAACGAACTAGCTTAGGTAATATTTATTAGTAAAGATCTTTGTAATTAATTTGTAGAGACAACAATTGCGTGCGCGAAAGTACCTATGCGCCGCCGCCTGTAGGCCTCTTTCATATTGCGCCAACTTTCGCGATACTGGACTTCCCTCATCCAGCCACTGCCAGCTGTCCTCCTAAGGTCCCACACTACGCTTTCCCAAACGTGGTCTCCACTCTAGGATACGTTTGCTCCAACGGTTGTCAGTTCTACGGCAAACGTGACCAGCACATCTAGCACGACAGCGCACAAGAGTCGCGTCGCGCGCGAGATAGATTGCCCGTCTTTTTCTTATTGTTCGTTCTAGAAAGAGACGGGTAATCTATCTCGCGCGCGACGCGACTCTTGTGCGCTGTCGTGCTAGCCGGGCAGCCCATTGCCATTTCAACGTACTAATCCTTCGGGCTATGTCGACGCCATTGGTCTTTTGTCTGATAATCTCGTTACGGACCCTACGGGATGACGCCTTAGTAGTACTTAAATCTAGAAAGAAATATGATAAATACCTACTTTTCACAGCGTGCCAGTTACTTCTACATGCCAGTAACTAATATGCAAGCAACTGATCCGTTTTACTGGCATGTGTATTCGCGGCTTTAAGTGCCGCACTTGTAAAAAAATATGTTCAATCAGTTTTTTTTCTACAGTTGGGTGGAGAGGGTAAAGGCAGTTGCACCAGGCTACCAGGAAGCTAACGAAGAGGGAAGGCTGGAATTCAACAAGTTCATTGCATCAATGAAGAAGTAATTTACTGTATTGATTCAATTTTTCGCGATTTTCACACATTATTATAAGAAAACGGGACTTACCTAATCACGTAAATAATAAGTATTTATGTAAATACGAGTGGCGTGGCGTCCATAGAACTCGATTCCCGCCGGCTTGCCTATTTTAAGGCAGTTGGGCAATTTATTAGAGGAAAAGGCTAGTTAAGTACCTTTCGGCTTGCCTTCTGATATACCTGACGCCACGCCACTGGTAAATACCTCGACGTTTTGGACGCGACTTTGCATCCATGGTCCCGAGAGGACTGAAGAGGCGGGTATAGATCTTCTAGCTGCACGGGTTTTCCACACTACCCGAACTTAGTCTTTATTATTAGTTTCTTCTCTAGGGCTGCCACTAGACCGACATACAACATACAGAAGATGTTGATACCCGCCTCTTCAGTCCTCTCGAGACCATGGATACAAAGCCACGTCCGAAACGTCGAGGTATTTACAAAAATACTTATTATAATTACGTGATTAAGTCCAGTTTTCTTATAATAAAGTAATTTACTGTACAAAAACTCGTGTGGGAGAAGTGGACGTCGCCGTTAATATACCATTACGGCCGTTTGTCCACCGCCGCCGTCACCGTCACGTCACCGAGAACGAGATGACGGCGCCGAAGTAGCGGTACATACATTTACTTAACGCCCTATCAGGCAAAACATGGACGACTCTATATTTAATGTAACACCTTTTCTGTACACCTATGTTTGACAAATAAATGAATTGTATTGTATTGTATTAAGCCGCGTGTCCACCGCACATCCGTCACCCGAGCGCTGCGGTGGAGACGCGGCTTAAGTAAATGTATGTACCGCGTCATCTCGTTCTCGGTGACGTGACGGTGACGGCGGCGGTGGACAAACGGCCTTAGAGTATGTAAATATGACTGTTCCTTTGTTATACTCGTAAATACAATGTAAATACACTTTGTAACAATACCTGCTGTCGTTTTGATGATACCTATAGGCCGACTGTTTAAATGAGTCCTCGCCCACGCGGCTGCGGGGCGCGGGGATCTCTCGGTGCGGGTGGGTAGTGCGCCTGCCGCCCGCACCTCTCTCGGCCCCCGCAGTCGTCCGACCATTAAGCGGTTGGTCTAGAGTAGGTGTGACCACGTTTTACTTGTATAGAGTATAGCTTCGCAATATACTCAATACTGTTAGCCACATACTTGTACAATATGATCATTAGATGAACGTTGATTGTTAGTTCTACAGGGTGTATCAGATAGCCCCTAACAATAATCAACTGGGGTATATAACCATAGCTACAGAAGCTAAAAAAAATACTTTAAAAAATTGGAGTAAAAATTATTTTATATATTTTCTATAGGAATGGTAGTATTAATTGCAATCATTCCTATAGAAAACATAAAAAAAAATTTACTCCAATTTTTTTTTAAATATTTTTTTTAGCTTCTATAGCTATGGTTATATACCCCAGTTGATTATTGTTAGGGGCTATCTGATACACCCTGTATATTATCTCATTTTAGTATAGAATACAGTAAGTTTTAGGGTGCAACCAAACCACCGCGTATGCGCAGTGACGTGTCGTATGCGTCACGTTTTCTCACCGTTTCTGTATACATTTTGTTGCGATTCCGTACCGTCACCGTTTTTTAAGCGGCGGTGTGGTCGCACCCTAATACTTTATTGGTTTGTGGATTGTCATTGTCATAATTATCAACAAAGTTAATTATTATAGTAACAAAATTGTTTGCGTGTTCAAATACTGTTGTGCAAGAATTAGCCGAATGCTAAATGACACCTCATCGTGACTATGTTAAAATGCAGGTTGACACCGACTATGACGTGGTTTTAAACTTAATGCCCTAAATTGCGCAATATAAAAACTCTAATTAGGCTTTTGCTGTCCTATATGTATAGTTCGATTCGAAGGTTTACTGAAATAAATTTATTTTCGGGAAAAGTTCGCCTTTGTACATCGATTTATAGTGGAACCCCTAAATTTCAAGTGCTTTATTCTCAATAAGGAATTATATATGTACAGTTGATGGCATAAATATCGATACAGCCATCATCACTTCACTATCACTACATAGTATAAAACAAAGTCGCTTTCTCTGTCCCTATATCCCTATGTTCCTATGTATGCTTATATCTTTAAAACTATGCAACAGATTTTGTTGCGGTTTTTTTAATAGATAGAGTGATTCAAGAGGAAGGTTTATATGTATAATACATGCATAATATGCCGTGCGAAGCCGGGGCAGGTCGCTAGTGTCAAATATATGTGTCACCGACCTTTTTTGTGGCATAAAGGTACACAGGTAACATTATATATTTATGCCCTTGCCCTTGACTGTACATAAGCATGGACCAGATGGTCAATACATATAATCATGTGATCCATTTATATCGCGTTCCATATTGATGCGTATCACAGAGGATCCGGACATTTTGTAATCCACGATCCTAACTATATTGACAGACCAGTCAATCACGATAATGTGTAAACATAATTGACAATATTTCAATTTTTTAAGCGCTACTTTTTATTGTCTGGCTCGAAAGAGCGCACAATTTACAGTACATACGTTACTTACTAAGACGTCAAATACATCTTACACTTTATACCCAATTTATATCATTTTATTTAAATCTAAGGTCAGCAAAAAAAAGTTATCGTCATTTAAAGTCGTGTTAAGTGCCTGTTCAAATATGCATAGCAATATGTGACTTTTGTCAATAAATGAAGACTACGCGGAAGAAGTCGCAGGCAAAAGCTAGTAAACAATAAGGCCAATGACACATATACCTATTTGACATGATGGCTGTATCGATATTTATGCCCTCAACTGTACGTACAGATGTATGATTGTTTCTTTACCACGCTCTAGAAGCTTATCGCGTCAAAATCTATATGTTGCTTTGCGCGTGTCACTATTTGGTACCTTTAATATACCGATAACAACTATCAAGACTAAACATGGCGACCACCATAAGCGAAACAAACATACAGGGTGATCCAGCAACCGGCGTTAAAAAATAAATGAAATGAAATGAAACGCCACGCCTCTTTCCCACAGGGGTAGCCAGTGACTACTTTGTTCCACTTGCTACGATCCTGACATACCTCTTTCGCTTCATTCACATTCATCAATCGCTTCATACATGCTCGTCGGTTTCGGGTACTCTTAACCTGACTTTTTTTGAAAAACCAGATTTTTCGTCTTAATACATATATCGAAATCATTTCCAAGTACGTTCAACAATAAATTGATAGTTTTGGAGTTACTTTGTTGTAATTATTTTCCACTGTGATCACCTTTCTGCCTCTGTTGTATGTAGCAGTGGTGTGGCGTCAAATATATCAGAAGGCAAGCCGAAGGGAACTTAACTAGCCTTTTCCTCTAATTCTGCACAATAAATTGCCCAACTGCCTTAAAATAGGCAAGCCGGTGGGAATCGAGTTCTATGGACGCCACGCCACTGGTATGTAGATACATAGTTTTATGAAGTGCTCTATCAAAAATATTTTTTTCGTATTTTAACTACCTAGATAGGACTGAAACTAGTGATCAAAAGCATTATTATTTAAGTACATCTACCATCAAAATTTCATCGACACAGGCCATAAATAGTTTTCGAGTGAAATGCCTGACACAGGACTGACAGACGAACTGGTATGGACACAGTATAAAGATTGAGTTTATGCCATTTTGACTATAGGACCCTAATAATCCCTAAAAATGCCCATTTTAATTACGTTTATTTATTTATTTATTTATTTATTTATTTTAGGGATAACAAACAACTGTACAATGGGTGGCATAATAAATGTAACAAACTTAAGATACTAATAGTACAGTCAACGGCATTATCCACAGATTACTTAATCGAAACAAAATGTGTTGTCGTGTGGACGGCACAACAGCTGCATTTGCAGCGCTTTAAGTACAAACAAAAAAAGAAAAGAAAAATTAGGGAAATAGTACCCACTTATAAATCTACTGACAGTTGAGCCCCTTTTAGGGTGTCCATTATGGCTTTCTTATAACGGGAGGTAGATAAGTGAAAGATATCTAAGTCAGTAAACAGTTCATTATAAGTGGCAAGAAGCCGACGCAGCCAGGCCAATTTGTTTATACCTGTATTAAACACTAGCTATTTCCCGCGACTTCGTCTGCGCAGAATGAAATATACCTAGTTTATATTACTAGGGATAATGCACCAGTGTAATGGTGAAAGATTTTTTAAAATCGGTCGCAGTTTTTGAGATTATTCGTTAAGTACAAACAAAAACAAATATTTTAATAATATTAGCATATACATTATATATAGTCATATGTACTTACAGAGATTAGGTTGAGTAAATAGGGAATGAATCAGCATTTATTACCAATATAAGATATCAGTAACAGGTCATGTGTTTCAAGACCGGATATGAAAACGGCGTTCTCGAAGAAACTGAAAAGCATATACTTATGATAATCAAGGGTTATGCTGATACCTTAATGTTTTTTTTATATACTCAGCAGCAAAATTAAATAAGTACCTAAATTATAATAATTTCCCATTTAGGTAAAGAATAAATACAGGGTGACTTTTAGGTCGTGAACAGAAATAACTTTTTCAAACTCTAAACCTTTGGTATAAATCTGTTGAATTTTATAATTTGTTAGTACCTGTTAACTTTTGGTCACCCTTCGATTA
Organism: Pandemis heparana; assembly: GCA_963854515.1. Classification (NCBI taxonomy): domain Eukaryota; kingdom Metazoa; phylum Arthropoda; class Insecta; order Lepidoptera; family Tortricidae; genus Pandemis; species Pandemis heparana. Next base: position 14,986,435 of record OY978015.1, on the reverse strand, counting down.
TTTGAAATGTTGACTTATTAACTTCGACAGGTGGGTAGGTACTTGTCTTTATTCCTTTAAAGGTACGGCACCCTAACAACCGGCCGCAAAACTCCATCATTCTTTTTTTTATTTTATATTCAGTACCTAGGTACTTTTTATTTTATTTTAGACTAGCGACCTAGCGATATTATGCGTGTATTTTACATATAAACCTTCTTCTTGATTCACTCTATCTATTAAAAAAAACCGCATCAAAATCCGTTGCGTAGTTTTAAAGATTTAAGCATACATAGGGACATAGGGACAGAGAAAGTGACTTTGTTTTATACTGTGTAGTGATTTAGCATTTATTCTAATGCATGTTCACTACTTATTTCTAATACAGGAAATAAAAAACTTTTTTAAAGAACTAAAACTGAACCCATTCAAACAGAGATAACAAAATAAGTGTTAGAATGACTGGCAAAACCCCTATCTCCTTACGATTATGACGCCGACATCGTCCTATATATAATAATGTTGGATGATCTCGGGACATTATCTTCATTATTTGATTCCACTTTGTATACAACAGACAGGTGAGTAAAGAATATTAAAATGACAGCGACATTAACTCAATTTTTACAAAGTAGGTACCTATAATAAAAAAGAGACGAAATTAAACATTCAAAATCTTCGAAACTGTTGAGCGGAAAAGCCAATGGATTTAAAAATGGGCCCTATTTTATAAAGCTACAAGCTACAATTTACAAGCGGAAGTCTCTGTCTAACACATAGGGTCAGAAAGAGACTTCCGCTTGTAAATTATAACTTGTAGCTTTATAAAATAGGGAACAGGTCAATATCAGGCCCCTCTTCTCCACTGGGCACTATGGGCACGTGCCCAGGGCCCCGCGATCGAATGGGGCCCCCTAGTTCCTGCCAGATTACCAAATGATAACCGATATTTAGGTCATAGGGGCCCCATGATCCTAATGTGCCCAGGGCCTCAAATAGTTTAAAGACGGCCCTGGTCAATATAGGCTGGTGACGATATAGTTTCCACATCCACAGCACAATGCCGATTGAACTATACGGCCACCCTATGTCGCCGCCCTGCCGGACTGTGCAGCTGGCCGCAAAAGCGCTGAACGTAGACTTAACACACAAAGAAGTGGATATGAGCAAGGGAGAGCACTTGAAGCCGGAGTATGTGAAGGTAATGTACTATACTGTATATAATGTAAGGTAAAGTACAGTCAAGGGCATAAATGTACCGTTACCAAGACGTCAAAAACATTTATACACCTTTAAGGTGCGACCACACCGCCGCTTAAAAAACCGGGGACGTTACGGAATCGCAACAAAATGTATAAAGAAACTGCGAGAAAATGTGACTGCGTAAACGCGGCGGTTCGGTCGCACCCTTATGCCACAAACAATAAGGTCGGGGACACATATATTTGACATGATGGCTGTATCTATATTTATGGCCTCGACTGTACCATCAAATGAATAAGAATTATTAGAAATTAAATTTCAAAGCAACACTGAAAATTTTAACAGATAAATCCGAAAAGTACTTAAAGCTATGGCCGGGAATCGAACCCGGATCCTCATTATTCCGTATGCGTGCTATGCCGCTACACCACCCATAGCCACAATCGTTTCGTTTGAAATAAAATCTTGAGAGCTAATCCATTTAATTTAAGCTGCAATTTCATCCAATAGGTACACAGACTTTTACCACTTTCGAATGATACTTTCGAGTGTCGTGTTATCCGAGCGTTTTCGAAAAAAAAGTCCACAAACAAGTACCTACATTTTTTATTTCTGGAATTTAATTATCTTACTCAGAATCGGTTACCCCCTATCGATACTCATACAAGAAAACGTGTATCCCAGATTTTAGTATAGATTTTTTTCCTGCTCGTCACGTTCCATAATACATATCTGTAGGTAAGTACTTATTTAAAAAAAGTGACGAATTGGAATGGAAATTTTGGGACACATTTTTTTCTTGTAGGTAATAAGGATCGATAGGGTAAACGATTCTGAGTAAGAAAACCCCAAAATAGTTAAATTCTGGAGAAATGATCATGTGGACTTTTTTTTGAAAAACGCCCATTTAAGTCTACCTACGTGCAAACGATGTACCTATCAATTACAATTCCCTTTACATGGATGACATAATTACAATCACAAGTTTAAAGTTGTGTGTGTCCACTTCAATCCCAAGGTGACATTTTATGTTGTCGGATAATATGCAAGTCATTGTGGATTACGGAGTGATTCAGAGCGTGGTCGTTGATATACTTCGTCTGTTGCGATTAGAACGTTATAAATAAACAGTACAAACACATATTTGTTTAACTTAAATTCTTCCACTGAACGTAGATTGATTAGTCTGACAAATAGAAACATACAGTCCGTGAGTTCTAGTCATTCGGGTTTGACTTGCTGTCTCCCTCACTCGGCCGGTTCAAGTATCAAAGCCATAAGAGTGGACTGTATTGGGATCTTATTTTGTCTAGTAAAATAGGTGTTCTTATTTTTTTAACTCTTTTTTTTAAGTATTTTAGCAGTGATTATGTAGATGTAACTGGGTCATACATATTTTTGTTCGCGTCTCTCCTGTGGACATGGCTAAAGGTAAGGGTCTACCTATAGTCAATATATTTAAGTCAAATCTACATAAACCTTAAGTTTGCCGACTCGGAGTCGCTAATTTTATGCCCACAGGAAAGACAACTTTTGTTTCTTACGGTGTGTATGACTCAACTAAGGTTTGTGTCTTCCGGTTCATTCTTCTTGGCAATAACTATCTTTTGATTTTGAAAAAGGTTTTATCACTAAACTGGTGTCGTATTGTACTGACAGCTCAACCCTCAACACGCAATCCCAACCCTGGTTGACAACGGCTTCGTCGTCTTCGAGTCCCGCGCCATCATTACCTACCTCGCCAACAAGTACGGCAAAGGCAGCTCCCTCTACCCTGAGGACCCGAAGGCGCGCGCGATAGTCGACCAAATGTTGCATTTCGATGGCAACACCCTGTACGGCAGATTTGCGGATTACGCTGTGAGTTTTGCATTTGTTTCTCGCGTTTAGGTTCACTTCGTACACATTCCCATTTCGTCCATATTCCCACTTTGTCCTCTTCCCACTTCGTCCACATTCCCACTTCGTCCTCTTCCTACTTCGTCCACATTCCCACTTCGTCCTCTTCCCATTTCGTCCACATTCCCACTTCGTCCACATTCCCACTTCGTCCTCTTCCTACTTCGTCCACATTCCCACTTCGTCCTCTTCCCATTTCGTCCACATTCCCACTTCGTCCACATTCCGAACTTATTTATTTTATTACTTTGGTTACTTAGTTTACATTATGTCAATAAGAATATACAGGATGGGCACTGCAACTGGAGCAAACTTTTAAAAATAATCAATTCAATTGTATTGTTTTTAATGTTGTCTTGGGAATGCGGACGAGATGGGAATATGGACCAAATGAGAATGCAGACGAGTTGGGAATGTGGACGAGATGGGAATGCTGACAAAATGGGAAGCGGACGATTTGGGAATTGATTGCGGACGAAGTGGGATTTTGGACGAAGTAGGAACGTGAACAAAATGGGAATGTGGACCAAGTGAACCTAAACGGTTTCTCGCAGATAACCAAGTTAGGTAATCAGCAGCCAAAAAGGAAGAAATTTTCTTCCCCGAAAGATATTTGTTCCTTGTACACAACTATAAGGTAAAATAGAGACTATTTCTAAAACAAAACCTAACCTAAATCTAAATTAATCCAAATCAATCATCCTACATTGGTTTTACCAGTGCCGGTTATGTAACTTGGTTATCGTGCAGGAAAAAATCTTTCCCGTTAAAAAACCAGTTATCTGGGAAGAAAATTTCTTCCTTCTTGGCTACTGCTTAGCTAACTTGGTTATCTGCGAGGAACAAAAGGAGTTTTGAGTGTCTGAAGAGTAGGTATCTAAGTTGGTATCAAACCTACGCTGTTTCATCATCATCTAGGCCTCTACATGTATGAAAGATGATTTAAAGTTTAAATTAAGAAGATTCAGTTCAGGTTTTAGCTGTCATTTTTAGTGTGGATCTGACAGCGAGCGAACCCAAACTGAATCCGAATTAAATCCCATTAAGACGCCATGGTAAGGCCCCTGGCCGTGTGAGACAGAAGTATCGTCGCTATGCACTACTTCCCCTTACTACGCCTTGTTCATATCGGTTCATCTACTCTGTTACTAGGTAGGTTAGGTAGCATAAATTAATTCAAGTTTTTATATACACTCTAAGGGTAGGGCAGACAAGACCACGTGGATATTGGGACCTAATATTGGGACCGTATGAACCAACCTTCTATTTTCAGTACCCCCACTGGTTTGCTGGTGCCCCTGCTGATGAAGCAAAGCTGACCAAAACGCACGAAGCCGTCGGTTTCCTGGAGACCTTCCTGCAGAAAAGCCAGTTCGTGGCCGGCTCGCACCTCACCCTCGCAGACCTCAGCATCGTGGTCACCGTCACCAACTTCACAAATTTGATTGACCTCTCTAAATATCCAAAAATCAGTGCGTAAGTATCGACATATCAGAGCCTCTAGGTCTAGTGTAAGTTTCGCATATAAAAACGTCTCGAAAGCGTTCACGTAAACGTCTCAATTACTATGGAATAATTGGCAGCGCCACTTGCGGATCGAAACTGCAACGAACTGTTTTCATAGTATTTGACAATGTAACGCAAACGGATTGGATGGATGCAGTATGCTTAGTGTAGGTTTTCGGTCACAAAATACGCCTCGAACGCGTTTGCGTTGATATGTCAGATACTATGAGAACAGTTTGTTGCCGTTTCGATCCGCAAGTGGCGCTGCCGATTTTTCCATAGTAATTGGGACGTTTACGTGAACGCGTTCGAGACGTTTTTATATGCGAAAACTTACACCAGAGGCTCAGGTGGCTAGTTGTCGTTTATTGTGGCGTTCTAAGGGGGAGGTCTTTTCAACAGTGGACGTCTTCTTCGTATTATGCCATTCCGCTCACACAATCATTCATAGGAGTGTAAGAACGACGGCATGACAGAATAGTATTTGAGACTCTTCTGAGAAAATAGTAACCAGCAACTTTTTTTTTCAATAGGTGGTTGGAAAGGGTAAAGGCATCAGCTCCCGGCTACCAAGAAGCCAACGAAAAAGGACTACAGGGTTTCCTCGCATACCTTGCAAGCATGCAGAAGAAGTAATTGTTAGGACATTTTATAATTGTAATATTTATTAGACACATTAAAAATACAGTTTTTTTTGCAAATATTCTAATTTGTTTAAGAATTAATGAAGAATAAAGGAAAAGGAAAATTGAGATGTTGTTTCTTTGTAATTAAGTGTGTTTTTTAAGTAATATGTATTGGAAACGGAAAACGAATAAGGAACTAAAATTTGTTAATAAGAGTTATCGAACACTTTCATCATGAAACTAAACTACCGTGAGACTCAAACATAATTACACAAACGGGGTGTTCGTTTCGCTGCCGCCGGGGCGAGCGCTCTCTGAAGAAGGACTACGGAATAGTCCGAAACATACAGGGTGTATCAGACACCCCCTAACAATAATCCACTGGGGTATACAGGGTGTATCAGATAGCCCCTAACAATAATCAACTGGGGTATATAACCATAGCTATAGAAGCTAAAAAAATAATTTAAAAAAAATTTAATTAAAAGCAGTATCGATGGAGCTATAACTATAAAAATTAAATTGGATTGAATGTAACGTCAATATTTATGTCATTTTCTTGCGGATTGTACCGTAGGTACGTACAGTCGAGAGCATAAATACAGGTGGCGGCAAATAAGTAAAACGTGGAGAGTATATGCGCAGTATGAAAATGATGTTGTTTTTCATACTGCGCATATCCCCTCCACGTTTTACTTATTTGCCGCCACCTCGATACAGCCAACATGCCAAATATGTGTTAGCGACCTTATTGTTTGGGACGTACATAGGTAATATTTATGCCCTTGACTGAACAGTTGTGAACCGGGATTGCTGACCACTTGCCATTGTTCGCAATTTAGCCATGTACACACAGCAAAACTATTCGGTATGCACCCTAGTTGTCCATGTGTGTCATTCTATACACACATCCGCACCTATCCGCTGCCTTAATTACACACACAACAAAATGGTTTTGTATCCACACGAGTATTCACACTAACATGGCCTATGTGTGCTGATTGTGTTCTCTGACTACCTTCACATATCTCTTATTGTATAGGTTATTGTTATTCAAACGATTTTGCTCAATGGAACAATAATTTCGTCATTAATAATATGAGCGCGGTGGCTCAGTCGTACTGATTAGGACTATGAATGTTAAAGACCTCGGTTCGAATCTTGCTCAAATGTGTCTATTTTGTATTTATTTTTCAATTTATAACTATCTCAAAACCAAATCATGACTACTTCAAACAAGAAAAAAAGAAAGTAAAAGAACAAAATAAGAAAATAAAATCATTGTTTCAAATTGTTTATTACAACATTTAAGTAATTATTATTACCATAAGACTATAACTAATTAAATTAGCAAAATAAAACTGCATGCTATTCCTTATAATATAACAGAAGAAGGACAACATTTATTCGTAAAACAACACACACTATAGTGACCAGTATGATTTTAGGTTAATTAAAAATTTCTGTTACAAACATAATTTAAAATTACAATACAAATGGTAAATTGAATGCACATCACAAAAGGGCTATTTTTAAGTTGTAATTTATTCGAATTAACAAGGGTTTTGAAAAGAGTATCATTTATAAGAATTTCCGATTTATTAAGTTTACTTAAGTCTGAGAAAGATGAACGAAACGTTTTATTTGTCGAGAAATAAAGTCAGTGTTGAAATGAATCGACATGTTAAATGACAGCCATTAACAATAACATCATTGCACACTGGATTAAATCTCCACTTTCAAGTGACTAAGCTACCTAAATTTGCTTTGGATTTTATATCAGATGGATCCCAGTTAATAACAGTTAAGGAATCTTGTTGGGTGCTCAGCCAGTCTTTGACTATGACACAATAACATTGTTATGCACGAAATAGGTCACACATCACTTTTTTTTAGCACTGTTATTACGACCCCCAACCCACTAACTCACAAATCCCATGGATGACATCCAAGCACTTTTCGCCACAAAATTTTTCGTCCATCTTTTTCAGACGTAAATGGTTTTTCATCACTAAAAATCACTACATTATTACCTATTCGAATCAAAATTATAAATATTCACGATCAAAGTTCATTCTGTTTCTTCTATGCTGGCTGATCCGTTGAAGTATATTTTTTTTTGCTGGTTTACGAGTTACGACAATGCTATCCTGCAACATGCAGATGAAGTCGCACACAACGTAGGTAACATTGTCTCTCGTTGATGTGAAATAGGTCCCTTTAGCGTGTGCGGCAACTACTTATGTCAAATGGCGTGAAGATGAGACTTCTTGTTTTGACACAGAAGGAATATTCTTATCGTGCCCGAAGTCTGCATAACGGTGAATCCATAATTGAAGTCTTCCGCTGCAAAATAAATGAAGTTTAATAAAAAACATTCTTCGTCAAAGAAAGTTATTTGAATACATTACGGATACAATAATAAATCATTGTTTTTAACACCATGAAGAAATTTGATGTAAAATAAGAAGTAATTATTTTATCAGACATTTTGTCTACTTACCGATAGCAATAAACGAGTTGCGATTCCTTATAGAAATATTTTGTTCGTAAAGAACAATAATTTCTGCTCTTTTCAAAAAAGATGATGACTATCCATATTTTGCAAATCACAAGGTATTTCAAAGGCAAAATTAAACAGTTCGTTGTTGTAAAACCACTTGTAAAACAAGCGGTAACGAATGGCGGCTAGCGTTGACAAATTCATATTACTAATAATTTGAGGGTAGAATATATTTTATATTGTTAGACGGCAATTAATAAAATGTGCATCGTCTAGCAAATTTCAACCTTATTTCAAAGCTCTTTAAACAACTATTTACACATTGCAAATGCAGTAGTCAATTATATTAAATGTCTCGGTGGCTCAGCGGTCACAAAGGCAAGTCGAATACTTGATTTGTGCACTCGCTCTCTAGTAAACCGAGTTCGAATCCTAGAAGAAATGACATTTTTGGATGTTATTTAAATGGCGATGCTGGTTGTAAGGAATATTGGTTGGAAATGTTGGAATTGAATCTCAGACCAGACTTGATGAGAAATAAAAATATAACAAGTTGAATCAGTGAGATGGTAGCTACTACGCTGGTAATAATAGTTCAATGCGTCAGATTGCATAAATTTAAAGATTCAAGGTCAAAGTAAGACTCGATCCGGGGTGACTTCTCTTGCCTTACACTTGCGATGACAATATCCAATGTAAGATAATAATGTAAAATGTTTTTAGGAAAATGCAAAAATAAAACAATACTTTTACATTATTTCTGTAGAATTAACTTAAACCGGAGATATTGAATTTTTAAACCTTTGAGCCAGGCACGATACCAAGGGGATTTTTTAGTTTAATTTGTAATTATTTTTAACTTAGTTTATTATAAACTACCTAACTAAAATAATTGCAACTTTCTTCATTGTTATTTTATAGTTATTGTTGTTGTTTATATAATAAATAGGTAATTTACAGCGACATTACTTATTTATCTTATTACTAAAAAAAACTGTACTGAGAGGGTAGATATACGATCGAACTCACTCACACATTCACATGTGGATTCTACGTAATGTTCATGTCGGTACTCAACACATAGACGACGTTTGTGTGCGTGCCTATGCTTACCGAATTATTTTGCCGTGTGTACCTTATCAATGACCAATGTTACCGACTATTTAGCTGACAGCTATTCGATTTGCATTACACGGCCAATTACAATACTAACACGGGTAAGTGGCCCAACTATCCCGGTTCCCGACAGTACCTACAACATAAATTGTTACACATCTTACGTAACTATGTCTACCAAATTTCAATTAAATTCGACTTCTGTAGGCTTATTGTCTAACTCGCTCGCAATCGCCATCGTGTTCAATTTGACAATTCTTGTATGAATGTGACAGCTAGCTGATTCCGATGCCAACTGTCAGCCCATACATGAACTGTCAAAATGAACACGATGGCGATTGCGAGCGAGTTAGACAATAAGCTTACTGTAATGCGTTAGATTTAACCCGCAATATTTCTCCCAAACACAACAAACCGGACAAGTGAATAAAAAGCGTGTAGTACTTAATAACAGATAGGTGCGAAATTATAAATAAATGGAATTTTGTTTTGATCCTAGTCGGCAACTACATAAACGGTTACGCACGAGTAGCAAGCCCCGGTGACGTCACAATATTCTACATCGCGCCAACGAAGTTTCTCAACACGAATGCATAAATACAACTTCCAACACTCTTCCTTCGGACTTCGGTCCCCAGGCATAACATCATCTGCCTGGAAAGAGATGGCTACTGTGGCCTCTCATAAGACCATCGATTAATGAATAAACTGGTCTGACTAAATAATAAGCTGTAATAACTCAAGGCTATAAACAAAGGAAGGTCTAGTTTGAAGATTCACGTCAACGACCATTTATTTCTTCGTTGTAGTCTTGGATTATCACTGGTTATTATTTTGTAGTTTTCAAAAATCATGTCTCATGACAATTTTACAGTTTTACTAGTTGTTTTCCGCGACTCCATCTGCAATAAACTCGATAATCGCTATCCCGCGGGAACTATGTGATATTCCGGGATTAAAAACTATCCTACGCCCGTCTTTTTCTTAATGTTCGCTTTTGAAAGAGACGGGTAGTGCTAGCCGGGTAGACTAGTTTTAAATTCAAAGATCGTTTCGTGTCGTTCCACTAATAATCAAGAACAAAACAACCAAGTAAACACCACCGTTTGAATCTATAATGGTGACGAGTTCAGGTGACGAGGCATTAATTTTCTGCTGATTCATTATATTTTTATACCTTGATAAGAGGATGAGCTCATACACTTCTTCAAACCTTTTCTTTGGGCGATAAGCCACAATCATTTTATAACAACACCGCGAGGGACGTCAACCGGTAAGTGGCTTACATTACAAATTACTACTTATATAAGGGTGCGACCAAACCGCCGCGTAAACGCAGTGACGTGTCGTATGCCTCACGTTTTCTCACCGTTTCTTCATACATTTTGTTGCAATTCCGTAACGTCACCGTTTTTTAAGCGGCGGTGTGGTCGCACCCTTAGTAAAATATTAGTATACCTACCTACTTATTAAAAAAAAGTCAAAGATGTCATCTATAGGATGTTTTTTATGGAAAAAGGGAGGGAAAAGAGCGTGAGGGTCACCTGAAGGTAGGTAAACAATCGCCGCCACCCATGAGAACCAGCAACCCCAAGAGAATTCTATACCTAGATCGTGCCGGCACGTAAGTCCAGCGATGACGAGTCACGTGGAGGGGATCTGCGCACCCACGGATACCGTATTTTACACTTCTGCGCATACAAGGTCATCGACTTACGTGCCGACGCTTATACCCAATATATTTTCCCCAGCCGCCATGCCGATAGACTTCTACTATGGCCCACACTCGTCTCCCTGCCGGGCCATCATCATGGTGGCCGAGGCCCTCAATGTGGAACTGAACTTCAAGCTCCTCAGCACCATGGAAGGACAGCATATGACTCCTGAATTCTTGAAGGTTAGCGCCGTAACTCTCATCTCTCACTCTCACTATATTTATTATCTTCTTCTTCGAGAGAGGACCACGAATCGAGACCATGGATGCAAAGTCGCGACCGAAACGTCGAGGTATTTACAAGAATAATTTTTGTTTACGTGATTAAGTCCCGTTTTATTATAATAATGTGTGAAAATCGCGAAAGTTTGAGTCGATACATTCTTCTTATTTGTGGCGTATCAAGTTATTATTGCGACGACAACTTCGTCAATGTCGAAGTACTAATAAAAAAATATAATTCAAAAATCTTGTGACAAAATGTCGGCAAAGTTTGACGTTGTACGGTAATACGATCAAAAGACCCCCTCCCCCCGTCGGGTTCTTAGCCAACGTTCAATGATATCCCTCAGATCAGAAACTGCTAGGAAATCATTAAACGATGCCCAGGGTGCACCGGACAAAGCACTGCTCTTCCCCCTTCATTGTTATTTTAGTTCTTAATAGCCGATTACTTGATAAGATTATGTTGAATTCGGTTCGTGTATTATTGTTAATCAAAGCAAAGAAATTAAGTTCTATTTTAGTCATATCACGTAATGATAACGTTGTGATAAATAGGTAATATGACTAAACACCTTAATTTAAAATATAATTAAATACCCCATACCATAATATATCAAGTTTATCAATTTACCTAATCGGAAAACGGATATAAATTATTTTTGTAAATAAAATACCTACGTGATAAGTATAACTTCATTTAATTTAGGATGAGAAACCACAACAACATTATATTGCGGTTCTTTAACTGTAGGTACCTAAAGGTGCAACCAAACCGTCGCGTATACGCAGTGACGTGTCGTATGCGTCACGTTTTCTAACCGTTTATTCATACATTTTGTTGCGATTCCGTAACGTCACCGTTTTTTAAGCAGCGGTGTGGCCTCACCCTAATCTCTTAACAATTTGTACTAGAGTAACAATTGACGACACGCAAATAAAGTGACATTAAAACAATTTTATATTGCGGCTGCCAAACTATTGCACTGCAAATATGCTAGGTAAGAAATAGTTGACCAGACGCAATATAATGCTATTGTGGTTTCTCATTCTAAATTAAATGAAGTATAGAATAGACACATTATAATACAACACAATACAAATATATCACATACAAATATACACCATAAATCAGATAACATTTTATAATTTTCAGTTTATAGATCATCTCTGTGTTTTACCCGACTACGCTAAAAGAAGGGTTATTTTTTGTAGAACAGGGGCCTTACCATGACGTTTTAATACGATTCAGTTTAGATTCGCTCGCTGTCAGATTCGTACTAAAAGTGACAGCTAAACTTGAACTGAGTAATAAGGACGTCATGGCCCCAGCAAATTTTTTTGTGCTAAATAAATATTCTTTCTTCCAGATAAACCCTCAGCACACCATTCCTACGATAGTCGACAACGGTTTCGCCCTGTGGGAGTCCCGCGCCATCATCACCTACCTCGTCAACAAGTACGGCAAAGGCAGCAGCCTGTACCCCGAGGACCCGCAGGCGCGCGCGGTAGTCGACCAGAGACTGTACTTCGATATAAGCACCCTTAATCAAAGATTCTCTGACTATATGGTGAGTTAAATAACACCGGGAGTGCTGGTCTGCTGGTAGAAGTGAAAACTACAACACACGCACACTCGCGCAAAAAGAAAAAAAAGACAACGAAAAAAAAAATACACGAGATTTGAACTGCGGTCATTCCAAACTTATACTTATACGCCAAACGCACATACGAGTACGTTAAAGCGACCAAATCAACGTATACTTAAAAAATCTAACGCGACTCTAGCTTCATTCGTATTTCAAAATAAGCTCTTACAGGATCCTGATATCCAGGTACTTACTTAAACTCTCTCTCTGTCTTACACCCATCCCGAAAAGCGCTCATCACCGCTAAAGTAGTTTACACTTCAAAAACAATATCACAAAAATCAAAAACGTTCAGATCCATAGTAAAAATGACAGCTAAAACCGGAACTGAGTCGGATTTAAAACACATTACAACTAAGACTTCATGGTAAGGGTCTTGGAAGGGGTAAGTTCGCGCGTATACTTTTGTACCAAAAAGACGTTAAATTCGCTTCTGCCCATGCCTCAAGGTTAGGCTCAAAATGTTTTCCTGGAACTGTAGCGCTCTCTATTGCCAACTGCGACCTCCGGACTCCAGCACTGCGGTGTGGAAGGCAAGAGGAAACCAACCACACTATTTTCCCAAGAAAGTCGCCATGCAGGTTCTTTCAACCGACGTCCTAGTCTTTCAAGAGTGTTATGACTTAGAGACGAAGGTCTTAGTCCTTAAATAAGGACATTTAAGGACTAAGACCGGACAAGGAACCGTCTTTTTCATCAGTCACTTTTAAATTTTTAGTACCCCCAGTTCCAAAAGCAACCAGCGGACGAAGCCAAACTAAAGAAGACAGAAGAGGCCCTCGAGTTCTTGGAGAAGTTCCTGGAAGGTCATGACTGGGTGGCCGGAGACCAGCTGACCCTGGCTGATATTAGCATCGTAGCCACAGTCACTGTCTTCAGCGCCTTTGATATTGACATCTTCAAGTATCCCAATATTAAAGCGTAAGTACAATTATCGTGATCCAGTACCTATATCATAGGATCATTTGGATCAATATTTCATGATATGGATCGCGATATGTATAGATCACTTTTTTATACTACAAGGAAGGTAAACGAGTAAGTCGGTCACCTGATGGTAAGCGACCACCACCCATGGAGACCCGCAACACTAGAGGATAATAAGTCAGTCTAATCCATGCCATTCATCATCATGATCATCAACCTGAAGACCACTGTTGAACAAAAAAAAAAAAATCCTGCCGCTAAGCAGCAGTGCTTGCACTGCTGTGTTCCGGTGTGGAGAGTAAGACAGCCGGGGAAATTACGGGCACAAGAGGCATTTCATCTTAGCCCTCTAGGTTGGCAACGCATCTGCAATCCCTCCGGGGTTGCGGGTGTCTATGGGCAGTGGTGATCGCTTACCATCAGGTGACCCACTTGCTCGTTTGCCTTCCTATTCGCATAAAAAAAAAAAAAAAAAAAAACAAAAGCCTACCTTAGCTTAGCACACCATAATGAACGTCAACTGGCCACCAGCATCTGTTTCGGTTAGACGCAACATTCACGATGTCGGTCCACCTAGTGGGGCCTGCCAACACTGCGTCTTCCAGTTCGTGGTCGCCACTCGAGAACTTTTCTCCCCCAAAAGTTCTGTTCTACGAGCGAAACTGGCCTGCCCTTTGCCATCCATGCCATCGGATGAAGAAATTAGCAAGGGATAGGTAATGGACCCGTCTACCCGTGATCGTGATGTATTCAACCGCGTCCAAATATCGGGAACTAGTTTAAAAAAGTATCTCGGGCTACATCCATTGGAAAATATATCCAATCATTGTCAATATTCTCATAGATATGGTTTCCATACTAAGGGCCTGTTTCACTACTCTCTCTTAAGTTCCAGTTATCTTAAGTGTCAGTTATTTATGAGGACATCTCTTACTAATAAATAGAGTGGAATCATAGATAAGTAACACTTAGATAACTGGAACTAACAGAGAGTGGTGAACGAACAGTAGGCTTATTGTCTATCTCGCTCGCAATCGCCATCGTGTTCATTTTGACAGTTCTTGTATGAATGTGACAGCTAGCTGATTGTCAGCCCATACATGAACTGTCAGAATGAACACGATGGCGATTGCGAGGGAGTTAGACAATAAGCCTACGGGCCGGGGCAACCGCTCTCTGATGAAGGACCACGGATTAGTCCGAAACAACTGTCGGAGCATTCTTTAGGCTTTTTATACGCGAGTTATCCGTTTTGTTGTAATTATGTTTGAGTCTCACGGTAGTATGTATGTATGTATGTATGTAAACTCTTTATTGCACATAAAAATTTAAAAAATACAGAAGTACACAGAAAATAGTAAAGTAGTAGTTTTATGTTAAACCCTAAACCGATTTGGTGTATCCTTTGACTTTGTTTTGCTTCAGATGGTACGCCAGAGCGAAAGCTAACATCCCTGGATTCGACAAGAATGAGGAAGGTGCTGCGATCTTCGCAAAGTTAGTTAAGGAATATTTGGGCAAAAGTTCGTCTTAGACTGAATTGGGGGCAGAGGCGTCTCTGGCCCTTGTGGCGCCCGTGTGCAACCAGTACACTGGCGCCATAACACGGGCGCAGGGTCTTTGAGAGCGCCGGCGCCGCGAGCGACGCATCTTTGGAGGTGTCGCATTAGAGGGCGCTCGGCGCCCCCTTAGACCCGGCGCCCGTGTGCGGCGCACACCCTGCACCATAGGTAAAGACGCCTCTGATTGGGGGGTTACCATGAGGTCTTAATGCGAATCAATACCGATTCAGTTTAGGTTCGCTCGCTGTCAAATCCATACTAAAATGACAGCTAAAACCTGAACTGAGTCTGAATTGAATAGCATTAAGAAGTCATGGTAGGCCCCTGAAGGAGAATATTTATTGCACGGTAAAAGTAATCCTTATCCTTACATAAACGTAGACTGTATCTTGTGTTCATTAAAAAATTACAATTTAGTACCAACGTCTTTTACTTTAACCCTATTAGCAATCATTAACCTATTAGTTTGGGGATCATCATCACCATCTCCAGCCTATATACGTCCCACTGCTGGACACAGGCCTCCTCTCAGAACGAGAGGGCTTGGGCTTTAGTTCCCACGCGGGCCCAGTGCGGATTGGGAACTTCACACACACCATTGAAATGCTTCGCAGGTTTCACTGCGATGTTTACCTTCACCGAAAAGCTCATGCTTAGGGATATCCTACTAATATTATAAATTTATTATCCCTACCGTAACCAAAGATACAAAGGAATAAATGTCTTTTAATATGTTAACGTTTTTGAGTGTGAAAGTTAACCTTCGCTTCTCTCTTCTTCTTTCTGCGGAAAAGGTAAAGAATAAGTATAGTTTTTCTACTGATTGCTTTCAAAATCGATATAATAACGAGGGTACGAGTGGTCTCCAAACATGAATCCGTTATCAGAAATGGAAAAAGTGGTCGCCATTTTGAAATTATTAGTTTTTCGACCGATTCTTTTCAAAATCGATATCTGAGGATTCAAGTGGTAACCATCAAGCATGAATCCGATATCAAAAATTGAAAAAGTGGCCGCCATTTTGAAATCTTTAGTTTATGGGCTGATTGTTTTCAAAATCGATATCTGAGGGTCCGAGTGGTCTCCAAGCAAGAATCCGTTGTAAAAAAAATTCCAAAGCGGCTGCCATTTTGAAATCCTTACCTTTTGGGCCGATTGATTACAAAATCGATATCTGAGGGTCCGAGTGGTCCCCAAACATGAATCCGTTATCAAAATAGGAAAAAGTGGCTACCATTTTGAAATCTTTAGTTTTTGGGCCGATTGATTTCGAAATCGATATCTGAGGATCTAGAAAAGCGAACGCCTAGTCAAGTCACACTTGTTTTTTACCTTTTAATTTTCTTGTTGAATTAAAAGACCTTTGTACTTAGTTGTAATTTTTTAATGAACAAGATAATCTATACTCGCGATCAAAAATATCGGGTCGCTTTTCATACAAATTTGTATGGAGAGTGACCTATTATTTTGCTCGTCCGTGTATGTCATGTAGTGATTACTTTTTACCGCGCAAAGATTTACTAGCTAAGTTTTTGAAAGCTGCAGCACCTTCCTCATTCTTGTAGAATCCAGGGATGTAGGCTTTCGCCCTGGCGTACCATCTGAAGCAAAAGGGAGTTAAAAGATTATACACCTAATCGGTATAGGGCCTGTTCCACCAATCGCTGTTAAGTTCCAGCTATCTTAAGTGTCAGTTATCTATAATTCCGTCTCTATTTATTACTAAGAAACGGACAGAGACGTCATGATAGATAACTGATACTTCAGATAACATGGAACTTAAGAGAGAGTGGTGATGGTGAAACAATATTATATATGAGAATATCGATGATGATTGGATATATTTTCCAAGGGATGTTATATAGTCCGCCATTACTTAAACTAGTTCCTGATATTTGGACGCAGTTGAATATATCACGATTACGGGTAGACGGGTCTTTATTACCCGTCCTCCAGTCTTTTCGGTGAAGGAAAACTACGTGAGGAAAGATGCAGACACCTGCGAAGCAATTCAATGGTGTTTGTGAAGTTCCCAATCCGCACTGGGCCCGTGTGGCAACTATACCCCAAGCCCTCTCATTGTGAGAGGGCTTGCCCAGCAGTGGGACGTATGCAAGCTGGAAATCTGATGAGGATATTGGCATACTGGATCACGCTAATTGTACTCACGCTTTAATATTGTGATACTTGAAGATGTCAATATCAAAGGTGCGAAGGACAGTGACTGTGGATACGATGCTGATGTCAGCCAGGGTCAGCTGGTCTCCGGCCACCCAGTCATGACCTTCTAGGAACATCTCCAAGAACCAGAGGGCCTCTTCTATCTTATTTAGTTTGGCTTTGTCCGCTGGTTGCTTTTGGAACTGGGGGTTCTAAAAATTAAAAAGTAAATGGTGAAAAAGACGGTTCCTCGTCCGGTCTTTTAAGACCTTATTCATAAACGCTCTATAGGCTTCCCCTAGCTTAGCAATCGTTTGTCCTTATCTGTCACATTGATATTTACCTTTCACAGATAAGGACAAACGATTTTCAAGTTAGCATAAGCCTAGCGTTTATGAATAAGGGGGTTAATCCTTAAATAAGGACTTCTTTGTCTTCTAATTCGTAACACTCTTGAAAAACTAGGTCGTCGGTTGAGGGAACCTGCATGGCAACTTCCTTGGGAAAATAGTGTGGTTGGTTTCCTCTTGCCTTCCACACCGAAGTGCTGGGGCCTTACCATCATCATCATCATCATTATCAGCCTGAAGACGTCCACTGCTGAACAAAGGCCCTTAGCACACCATAATGAACGACAAGTCACCACCTGCATCCACCGGTCTGGGGCCTTACCATGACGTCTTAATGCGATTCAATTCCGACTCAGTTCAGGTTTTAGCTGTCATTTTTAGTATGGATCTGACAGCGAGCGAATCTAAACTGAATTGGAACTGACACTACATCTCGACTTTATGTATTTAAGGTACTTAACTTGGGGAGCTTATGCATTTTAGAAAATAGATGTTGTAAATTATTTGCATAAAATGTATGTACGATCGGTATCGTACAGAATTCTGCTAGCTCAGCGACCTACTTTAACGCATGAAAATACAATATAATTAGTTGACGATTAGCACTAAGCGCGACAGGCCACAGTTGAGCATTTTTAACTAAACTTGTGACTTTATAATAAACTTATGTACTTTACGTGGAACTGTGGTTTTGTGGTCAACTCCAACTACTACTATTAACTTTCCTCAACCTTTCGGCCATACATTTTGGTCCTTCGAACCTACAACTAGTGCGTTTTTTTTTTGTGACGTCAGCGATTCGGTTTGACTGGCTTCCCACAAGCGGGTTCCACCAGTTAAATTGAAAAGGCGCGGTTATCGTAACGGAGAAACGTACCAAGTGATACCAGGATTCCTGCACACTACAGGATTTTGGAGAACTGGTGCCAACGGCAATACATCCAACTTAACAACCTACGAGCAATAATCAAGGTAACTAAACTAACTAACTATGGATCAGAGAGTTGAGGAACTTATCGCTCGTCAAGAAGCAACGTTTCTTGAGATCAAACAACTGTGCGTGAACTACAAAAAAGATGGCTCCGATCGGAAGACTTTGGAGTACTTGGAAAAACGACTTACGTTACTTAACGCTACCTGGGAGCAATTTACTCAGAATCATGTTATCTTGGAAGCATGTGGAGAAACTGATCATCAATACTTTACTGAAGATGTCTTCAATAAAACGAAGCTTATGTGCGAAGAGGTTATGACGGACATAACCAACAGGAAATACCAATTGTTGTCCGCAGCTAAAGCAACATCGGCAGAGACAGAAACACCAACGCGAACGTCAGCAACTGCTGGGAAGAGCGGCTCGTCTAAAATCAGCTTCGACTTCGCGGGTGTTACGTTTCATGTACCACCACCGAAAACTAAGGATAATAATGATAAGCAACAAGAGTTACTGAGGCAGCAATTCTGTAACTTCAGAACCTTTGAACGTACGGTGAATAAGATGGATTTGGAGGCTGTCGCTGAGAAATGGGAGCTAGAAGATAACTTGAACATTTTAAAGAACAAGTGGCAGCACATCGAAAAAATACATCTGGGTCGCATTGTAATGACACCTGTACCGTCTATAGTTGTCGGTGAAACTTGATCGTCACATATGATACGAATTAAGTGTTTCGCACATAACGTAAACAACCATACGTTCGGGCTATGTAACGTCATCCAGCGTTCTTTGCACTGCGCGTCCTTGATCACACATGACAGTGAGTTGTGCTGACTAAATACATTAGCTTCGCAAGGTGCATTCTTATCGTACAAGTTGTACACAGGTTGTTTGGCGACGCAGCTGAATCTATCTAAGGGCAACTTGCACAGACCAGGGTTAGCGACTTAACCCCGTGTTAGATGCTATCCCAGGGTTAAGCTAGTATCAAAATGTATGGAACTGTCAAACCTAACCCCAAGTCAGCGATTTAATGTTTTAACTCTGGACTGTGCAAGTGAGCCTTAATGTATACTACACCCCCTTGCAAAAAACGGGCACCCATGGTTTTTGTATTTTATGTGCATAAAAACTCACTTTATAAGCTTTCATGCCTAAAAATCTGAAAAACCATAGGTGCCCGATTTTTTTGCAAGGGGGTTTAGTATACTGACCGCATAATCCGTAAATCTCTGGTAAAGGGTGCCTATATCAAAGTACAGTCTTTGGTCGACCAGCGCACGCGCATGCGGGTCCTCAGGGTATAGGGTGCTGCCTTTGGCGTACTTGTTAGCGAGGTAGGCGATGATGGCACGTGACTCCCACAGGGTGAATCCGTTGTCCACGATCGTTGGAACGGTGTGGTGAGGATTTATCTGAAAGATTAGGACCTATAATTATCTTCAATTGTTTTTCACTGTATCAAAATTATTTCGGAATATTTCAGCAGGTTTCGGTAAGGTTAGGTTTACGTCCGAGAAGATTGGCATGTTATGTGTTCCTGACACGCCATTGTTGGGAAAGGGAGACCAAGACTGGGCTACCAGAAGATGAAACTAGATACAGATAACCGCCTCCTGGCGATGTAACGGGTAAAAACCACACATCAGGATCATTATATCCTGGTACTTAAACTCTCCCTCCGTCTTACTCCTGACACGAGTTTAACGTTTTTTACTCGTCCCAAAAAGTGCTCAGCGCCGCTAAAGAAGTTTTCAAGTTCAAGTTAGGGTTAAGTGTTGCCGACAGAATGTTACACACACATTAGTGAATGTTTAAATAAGGCGTTAAAGGGATAACTTGGTTCTGAATAAAAAATATGACAAAAATCTTTATACACTTACGGCCTGGCCACGAGCTTTCTTTTCATTGCGCGTTCTGTCTGGTACCACAGTACAGTGAGCGTTTCAGCCACGCAGTGAACATAGTAAAAATGGCAGTGAATACACCGTATAGCCCTAAGGCTACAGAAAGCTAGGAAGGCTTATCTCTCTTCCTCACCTTTAAATAACCAGGAGCGAGATGCTCCCCTGCGCTGGCATTGATGACCTTAAGGTCCAGTTCCAAGTTGAGAACCTCTGCTACCATGAGGATGGACCAGCATGACGGCGAGTATGGGGCGTAATATAAATCGATGGGCATGGTGTCTGGAAGTAACGCGGCCTTCGTAAAATAAAGTCACATGTGATCATATGTCCAAAGTGGTTTCATTGGTGGCATTGAAATAATGCGAATTTTATAATAGGAAAAGATTTAGTTTCGTTATTTTATTAGTTTCTAAGATATTGCGATCGTAAACAGATGCAATGTTTACAGTAACGTAAAATAAAGTTGCTAGCACGCGTTCATATGTTGCGGCGGTATTGCAAGCGCCGTACAGGGCTCGCGTGGTCACAACGTCAGAATCGTCGGTGTACCCGACAAATATAGCACGTTTCATCATTTAATCTCTAAACCACTCTCCTGTGACAAATAACTACCTATAGACCGACCGCTTGAATGAGTCCTCGCCCGCGCGGCACAAGAGCGCGGGGAAGGCGATAAACGGGGCCGAGAGAGGTGCGGGCAGGTCGACAAAATTGCACGTCATAGTATACAAATATGTATATAGGATGTACGATACAATATCTATACAACGATAGTATGCTTGGCTCCTGTACTATGTAGGTATCTGAAAGGTGTCTTTAATAGATGCGGGCTGCTTCATCATCGTCGCTTACAACACGTAAAACAGTGATGAAATCGCATGACTCGTATTAAGAGCAAAGTTTTAAAAATCATGCGATTATTTTTGCATTCTCAGGACTTAGGTACTTATCTACTTATTCCTATTGTCGTAGTAACAATGACTAATCATTTTAAAGTTTTAAAATACCTCGGAAATCACTAAAATTTGATATGCACTCTTATCAGTTAACATTTGTGTAAATTTTTAGGGTGTTACGTTATTTTAAATTGGTATTCGAGTTTTTGTGAGAAAGTAGTGTGATCCACGCAACAACAACGATCTAGAATCCAAACACAAACGGTTAAGTTTTTATAATTTATATAATGTTTGAATATATCGACTAGATACGCGTGAATGTTGAGTTGAGTTGATCCACTTGTCATCAGCTACTTGTGTTTGTTAGGTGTAGATAATGAGACATGTTGATAGGACATCAGAAAGAAGAGAATAATCTTATTCATAAACGCTCTGTAGTGTAGGCCTCTGCTAACTTAGTAATCGTTTGTCTTTATCTGTCACTTTGACATTTGCTTTTCACAGATAAGAACAAACGATTGCTAAATTAGCAGAATCCAATAGAGCTATAAATAAGGGGGCAAGTATTTCAAATTTATGACATCACTAGCTTCTGCCCGCAGTAGCAATAAATTGTAAGCGTAGAATTAGCAATAAATTGTAATTACCTACCTATTATGTTGGATGTGTGTATGCTGAGATTTTTTTGAGAAACAACGTCAAGCGTGAGTTGGATTTAAGTGTTGACATGTCAAATTCCGGTTTTACGGACTCGATTGCGATGATTTTTTTGTAAGTTGATGTGTGTATGCTAAATATTATTCTAATAAAACGGTCAACTGTGATAAGCGTTCGCTTTGATAGATCCTCAGATGTCGATTTTGAAATCAATCTGCCCAAAAACTAAAGATGCAAAAACAGCGGCCACATTTTCAATTTTTGACAACAGATTCATGCTTGGGGACCACTCGGATCGCTAGATATCGATTTTGAAAACAATCGATCAAAAAACTAAAAAAATCAAAATGGCGGCCAATTTTTAATATTTTGACAGCGGATTCATGTTTGAGGACCACAGGACCCTTAGATATCGATTTGAAGGCAAAAGGTCGAAAAACTACTTTCTGTACCTAAGAAGAAGAAGAGAGAAAGCATAGGTTAACTTTCACACTCAGAAACGCCAATTAACATAATTAAAGAACTATTTATTCCTTTTCACCTCACTAGCTCGGAAAGCCCTTTTTGTTTGTTTGACATGTATTGAGAAAATCGCTTTTTATCTATGTTGTTTTTTCAATTCTTTCCTCTAGAGAAAAAGCAAAGGTATAGAAAGAACCTCACAGCCATGTCTTCGATATCATTATTTTTAGTATTGGTTGTTTTAAAAAGGCCAATACAAGCTAAGTGATATTTGACAGCTAACAAAACGTAAAACGTTAAAAGTGCTGAATTTTTAATGAATTGCATCGAGTAAAAAACACTAAATACAGTCTTACAACTTTATTTTATTTTAATACAAGCGTTGCTTAGTTTGGGACTGGGTCAATTGGTGTAATTTGTCCCAAGATATTTATGTTTATATTTATATTTATCAGCATTCAACATTAACCTTCATTCTTAAAATAAAAACGGATAAAATGTTCTGTCAGTCCAAGTAAGTCGATGTGCGAACAAAAACGCATCCGAAATAAAAAAAAAACTTAAGTCAAAAGGGGAGTAGTTTCATAAAAACTGGATACGCTCAGGCTGTTTTGCTTATACTTCAAAATTATTGTATTGACAAAGAGGTAAATAAATAATAATTGATAGTATTCAAACCCTTTTTCTTATTTTCCTCGCTGTAGTGAGGTGAAAAGTTTTGTGTTATACTCCGGTGAAAACTTATTTTACGTCTCGTGTGTTGAAACACTCGCAGATAAAATACAACTTTCCCCCCTTGTATAACAAATAACTATAGTATCTTTGGTTACGCAGGGATGATAAATTAAAACTTGAACTTGATCCGTTAACACGGTAAAACCGTTCTGAAATTCCACCGTCAGTCAATCTAACCGACAGGACAATTACAGTTAAATTTCACACTCAGAGACGTCAATTAAGTTCTAACTAATCATAATATTAACTGACGTCTCTGAGAACGGCAAACGTTCAAGTTCTGCAACAATTTATACGTTGTAACTCTAGGCAGCTACGACCTTTATGTTTATCGCTATCCCGCGGGAACTATGCAATTTTCCCGGATAAAAAGTAGCCTATGTTTAATCTAGGATACCAGCTATCTTCGTTCAAAATTTTATCCAAATCCGTCCTGTCGTTTGAGCGTGAAGAAGAAACTCACTCACTCACTCACATCGTCACTCACATCGTCACTCACATCCTCACAAACTTTCGCATTTATTATGTTAGTAGGATTCTTGTAATTTTGTACGGAATTCTTTAAACTAATAAGATACTGTGACGTGATACTCGATTAGAACTAATCTAATCAGTACCTACTCGAAACAGGCAACCGAGTGTACCTCATAAATAAGTACCATTTTCGTCAGTACAGTTTTAGTTTATTGCGATTTTGCGACAGAACTCACGTAAATAGTGGTAAGTTTTTATTACACCTACTAATTTTATAAGGGAACGCGATTTTGATATTTAATTTTTATATTATTACGATTAGATACGCCTGCAATGCTATTTGAGAATAATTAACTAATAAAGTTACAAAACTAATTCTTTTACAAAAATACTTACTTTTACTTTTTTAAATAAATACTTTTACTTTACTTTACTTTTAGGGCCTGTTTCACAACTACTTAACTGTCAGTTATCTATGATTCCGTCCCTGTCTGTTTCGTAATAATAGATAGAGACAGAATCATAGATAACTGTCAGTTAAGGAGTGGCGAAACAGGCCCTCAGAGTCATAAAGTTCGCATTATTAACGTGAACCACTTTTGGCACAAGATCACATGTAACTTTATTTTACCAAGGATGCTTTATTTCCAGACACCATGCCCATCGATTTGTACTACGCCCCGTACTCGCCGCCATGCTGGTCCATCCTCATGGTAGCAGAGGCTCTCGACTTGGAGTTGAACCTTAAGGTCGTCAAAACACGCGAGGGGGAGCATCTCACTCCAGAGTATTTAAAGGTGAGTTGATTTTACTGATAGATTGAATCAGGGTTCCAGTTGTGCTTTAAGTCTAGCTGCTAACTCCACTGTCTTTCTTTATTTACGTCCTTTTCCTTTCTTTGTACATACATAAATACATGCCGTCACTCTTCGTTCCCAAAGGGATAGGTAGAGACTACTTTGTTCCATTTGCTACGATCCTGACATAGCTCTTTCGCTTCATCTACATTCATCAATCTCTACATACTTGCTCGCCGGTTTCGGGTACTCCTAACTTTTTTTTAAAACGTCATCTATTTGGTCCCGGAGCGTCTTTCTAGGCCTTCCCCTCCCAACGCAACCAATCACACTCCCCATATAATAATCTGTTTAGTTAGTCTACTTTCATCCATCCGCTCTACATGACCAAACCAACTAAGCATACTTTTTTCTATCCTAGTCGCTATATCTTCTTTCACACCGGCACGTAGCCTTTTCACATTATTCGTTATTCCATCTTTCAGTGTCCTGTCCTATGTATAACTTTAAATTTAACTTGCATTCTTTGTTTGTTTATATGTAAGGTACCAAATCTTGCGAGTTAATTTGACCCTTTCTAGTGACTAGATTGACACAAAATTTGGTACGCGTGTGTAAATTCGATGATATGTCAAAGTCTTTGGTTTTGGTTATTGCTGTTGTTATGGTAACACGATGCAATTCACCATAAAACAAATTCCTAATCTTTCAGATGAATCCTCAACACACAGTCCCCACGATCATGGACAACGGTTTCGCCCTGTGGGAGTCCCGCGCCATCATCACCTACCTCGTCAACAAGTACGGCAAAGGCAGCACCCTGTACCCCGAGGACCCGCAGGCGCGCGCGGTAGTCGACCAGAGACTGTACTTCGATGTCAGCACCCTCTACCAGAGATACGCAGATTATTTGGTCAGTACCCAAAATATGGTCTTTTTTACGTACGTCGGAACAGAGAAGGTGTAAGCGTTTGCCGATTTTAGCTGCCATTTTTAGTATGGATCTGACAGCGAGCGAACCTAAACTGAATCGAAATTGAATCGCATTAAGACGTCATGGTAAGGCCCCAGGCAGAGGACCGTACATACAATTTACGCTTCACACCAGGCACTGCAAAAGCCAATATTAATCTGCTTCTAAAAAAAAATCGCAAAATTACGGCTACTTTCCTATTGCGGTTTTGCGGAATGTGTTTTTGGCATTGTGTTGATATCATCTCTAAGTAGGTTCTCATTACGAATGTACTCTGACTCTGAAATGATACAACAACATGAGTCTTCTTATTTCACCTTTTATAGAACAAGTCACGTTTTGATCTTTAACGCATTCGCTGCCAGCTCCCAAAGCCCCCCTTATTCAGGTGCTTAAGACGAACATATGCGTTCAATCAAACGCCTGTAAAATTAGGACAGCGGCTCTGGGCGAAAGTTATGAAAACGCAAATATACGGCGGTGGCAGTGAATGCGTTAACAGATAAATTTATGGGTGAGGCCAGATGAACATAATTTTTTGAGTTGTGTGTCTAGAATTTAAGTCATTCATCCCACGCCGCTATGGATCTCTAAGTACATCAATTACAAGCTGTGAACCTTTTAAACCCAGGACAGTCTCCTAATATAACGATCCTTCCTATTCATATATAAAAAAAAACGTATACATTTTTCCAGTTCCCTCAAATGACGGGTCCCGCTGATGAAGCTAAGCTAAAAAAACTGGAAGATGCTCTGGAATTTGTTGATAAATTTCTGGAAGGACGCCAGTACATCGCTGGTGATAACCTGACCTTGGCTGACTACAGTATCTTCGCTTCCATCAGCAGCATCGCTGCTTTTGGCATTGATGCGTTCAAGACCCCTAGGATTAAGGCGTAAGTATTCAGAAGCGAAAATACTTTTGCTCGTGAATAGACTCACGAGCCAAAATAACGGGTCGCTTTTCATACAACTTTGTATGGATGGTAAGGTAACCGTTTGTTTTTGCTCGTATATGTCCAGGCTTTTTGGGCTGCAATCCTAGGTGATCAAGTACATACCTACTCTAAGCCCTAGGGCTAATGGAGCGGCGGATCTCAGATGTCAGTTGGAAAGGGGTAAGGTGTGCCAAAACCAGATGGCACGTGCGCAAAGCCACTTTCTCTGCTTTCATCCTTCCCTTTTTTACGGATGTGTTTTTTATATCAATAACAATAAACATTTCTTCTATTTTTTTCGAGTGAAATTCCACTACGGAAATTTAAACATTAATGAAAAATTGTTTTTTGCTTCAGATGGTACGAAAGAGTTAGGACTGCTCCCGGTTTCAGTAAAGGTGAGGAAGGAGCCAAGATGTTCGGGAATCTGATTAAAGAAATTACCAAGAAAAAGTAATCATAAGTTTGTTTTATTTGTTACTTTTTTAGTTACTAATACTGTAAGTTATGGAGATGAAATAAACTGAAATGAACATCAATCTATTTTTCATTTACGGTCCCGTGAATGCGTGTTAATTGCCTTGCACTCTCAGGGGCCTTACCATGACGTATTAACGCGTTACAGTTTAGGTTCGCTTGCTGTCAAATTCATACTAAAAGTGACAGCTAAAACTTGAACTGAGTCGGAATTAGGACGTCATGGTAGGGCCCCAGGACTTCTTAAATAATTGTGTTTCATGCAATACAACCAACTACTAAATACAACCGGTAGGTTACTTTAGTACTATTACTTATTCTATGACATAGCTAAATCCCACAAACTTAAGGACACCTCACAAATCATTGACGATCCCTCTACGGGATCATCCTAAGGGAGTTGATAGATACCTAGTCGGTGTAACTTTGAGTAATTATATCCATACACAATTTTGTGTAACTCAGTTCAGCGGTGAATGCGTTAAGAGGTAACAGACCGACAGACTCACTTTCATGATGGTACGTGCTTCTAGTTTCTCAATGTATTTGACAGTCGACAAATTCTGAATAAACATGAATGAAAAATAATCTTAGGATTGAGAGGAAGTGCAACATCTGCATCGAGCATCTCTCTGTCCAAACTACTCTCATCCCCTATAATTGGCCTTGACAGAAATGATAAGATAGGTACACTTCTTGGCACGGTCGGAAAAATATTACAGATTTCACGCTTTATGGATATTGCGTGCGATGAATTGGAGTTTTTCCAATATTATATGTATATTCATTGCAATAAAATACTTGTCAACAGAAACGAATGGAGAGAATATAGGTTAGGTAGGTACTCAATGCAAGCACATGTGCGAACCAGGCTGTGTTTCTTTGTCTGGTTTTGTTTTAAGAATTCTTTGTCATAAAGTAACGGTTAACTTTACTGTTCTCTAAAAACTTGTGTAGTATGAACTACAGATTCACGTAGAAAATGCCTACCAAATAAAAGATTCTTTAAAACATTTTATAGTTTATTATGCTTTAAAATAATCTTAAAAATACTATCCGCCATGCGGACCGAAAGTGTGAGTGAATGAAAACAATGCTCGTGTGTTGTGTTAGCTTATTTCTTCATCAAGCTGTCAACCAGGTTCTTGAAGGCTTCGAGACCCTTCTCGTTGGCCTCCTGGTACCCTGGAGCCGAGATCTTCACTGTCTCGTACCATCTGAAAGTAACGTGGCTACTGAATTTGCGTAAAGAGAAAATCGTCGATGTAAAAATCCTCTGCTAGGTTGGTGGACCTAACTCGCTGGGATGCGGTTCCCCACGCGCTTGGTTGCTCAGAGGGTCTAATCATATGATACAGTCTCTCTCACTCTCCTATTGAACACTTATAGTGTGGACGGGACGACACAATTTGAATTACGAATTTGAGAGTATAAGACCAGCACCTCATGTAAGAAGTACTAACAACGAAAATGCGGATTCACTCTGTAGTATTTTCTTGAGTATTTGCTGACTCTCCACTCTCTAAGAAGTCAAAGCCGGGTATACAAATTCTGCGCTCTCAGCAGGTATTTGAGGTTGCTACACTTGCTACACACTTGACAGTGTTCGTTGGTCGAGGATCTCAAACCTTTACGACGACTTTCTGGGGAACAGTGTGGTGAGACCTCAGACCTTCCACGGAGTTTGGAGTTCGCAGTTGGTAATAGAGAACCACTCTCACACCAGGTCCCTTAGTTGCCTTTTACGCTACCCACGGGAAGATTACGTCATATTCAAGAACCCAGCAAGATATAGTCGACCAAATAAGTGGTCTATAACTCTTCATCCAAATTCGTATTCATATAAAAATATTTTAAGACGTAAAGGATTTTTAATTTTAAAGCTACAGTTAGTATCTGTCCAAAAGGGACTTTCTTACCTCTTAACATTAGAGTATTTCTTGAAGTCAATGTCAGTGACTTCAAAGCTCGAGATGCTGGCGATGAGGCTCAGGTCAGCGACGGTCAGGTTGGGTCCAGCCACAAACTTCTGACCTTCGAGGAACGTGTCTAGGAACTTCAATGCCTCCTCGATCTTGGCCAACTTGGCGGGGTCAGCGGGGGCGTTGCCGAATAGTTGTGGGTACTGAAATATGAAACAATCATCACATAATGTTGTTTTTACTCTTACATAGCTCCAAAACTAGGTACAATTTGGCTGTAAGCCTCAAAAATTCTGTTATAGCAGTAGCAGATAGGGTAAACGTACCAGTGAATGAACAATACGATCATTTCCATCATCTGTTCATATGTATGTACATGTACCAAGAATTTGTTTTTAGCAATATTACTAAGTCATCATGGTGACATTAATTTTAACTGGAGTGTTAGGTATTTTTATAAATTAATACTTATTATTAATGCACGAATTATGCCATCAAAATTCAGCAAATTTTGTTTTTGAAGGTGAGTAGATTTTTTAATAATCAAAATTGGAAAAAAGCAAAACAAAGGAGTATGACAGAGATAGGTATATAAATCGTGTGGCAAGAGAATACATACATATCTGTACTAGAAACAGTCACCCGATGATAACCCGATTTATTAATTTCCTATTAAGTACTTAGTTTTTTTACTTGTACCCTTTAAAAACGTGCCACCGATAGAAAGAAAGTAAGAAAAAGTTTAATTATGACAAACACAATTACATAGTTAAAAAAAACAATAAAATAAATAGATAGAAAATAGATAAAGTACTCACAAAGTAGTCAGCAAATCTCTGGTACAGGGTGCCGATGTCAAAGTACAGCCTCTGGTCGACCTGGGCTCTCGCCTTCGGGTCCTCGGGGTACAGGCTGCTGCCTTTGCCGTACTTGTTGACGAGGTAGGTCATGATGGCGCGGGACTCCCACAGGGAGAGGCCATCGTCAACTAGCGTGGGCACTGTGTGTTGAGGGTTGAGCTGTAGACAAAAAAAGGTAGCTTAGGTAATGCTTGTCTATAAGTATGCGTTGTCCGCGATTGCATCTGCGAAGAGTGAAAATTAGTAGCAAAGCTAATTCAAGCACCTTAATCCGACCCTGCCGCCAATCCCTGTCTTAGCGGATACGTACGTCATAATAAAATTGCAAAAATCGGGTACCTATGGTTTTTCCGATTTTTAGGCGTTTATTCTAAAAGTTAGTCTAATTGCTAGGTATTTTTTCATTTTAAAATAAATAATGCTGCCTGATAGATTCTTTTCACACTTACTTTGGTTAATCTTCTATAGGTATTTAAAGCAAGGTTTTTACGTGGTTTTACCTATTCATACTCATATATACCTGACACGCGTAGCGATATCATTTGATAGGATGGATGTGAAGTCATACCCCCTTATTCATAAACATCTTTAGGCTTCTGCTAACTTAGCAATCGTTTGTCCTTATCTGTGAAAAGTAAATGTAAAAGTGACAAACAAGGACAAACGATTGCTAAGTTAGCAGAAGCCTATGGAGCGTTTATGAATAAGGGGGATAGACCGAACACCAACTTCTAGCTAACGTTTTTCTCACGTTTTTCTCAGCAAGCTTATTACGAACTCGTTCGCAATCGCCATCGTGTTCATTTTGACAGTTCTTGTATGAATGTGACAGCTAGCTGATTCCGATGTCAATTGTCAGCCCATACATGAACTGTCAAAATGAAGACGATATTAATCGCGAGCGAGTTACGTAATAAGCTAGCCTCTAGTACTTCCGTTGCCACTGACTCTCCTTGAACTGGATTGCGAAACTAAATTGGTTCCACCGCGCCGGTTCGCACGCAACTGACACGTAAGTACTTGGGTGTAATTTGGGGTCGATCTACCGTCGCAGGGGCTCGATTATTGAAACCACAGCGCTATCGAAAGTGAAATATTGTGCTAAATTTGAGATATACCTCATCATCATATCGGCCATAGGACGTCCACTTAGACATAAGTCTCCCCCATAGAGCTCCAGTTACCTCAGTTGAAAGCGGCTGGCATATGAACCCGCGACTTTAACCAAGTCATCCGTCCTCGTTGGTGGACGTCCTACGCCGCGGCCAAAAATTGGCCCAGTCTCCAAACAAAATTACCTATAGTTTGTGAATGAAAATAATTGTGTTATGAACCTAAATAGAACCGGATCATCCACGCAAATTAGTTTTATCATCACACATTCGCAAAAGGGCTTATGCAAAGACGATGACAAACATTCATCATTTCACATTATCTTATCAAATCATGGTAAATAAATACCATTATCTCATAACAATTGTCATTCATTTCATAATCTGTTACAATGGCGTGGCGTGATGATGGTAAACAACCTCATAAGAGTTCATTGACCCTAGAATTCCACTGTAGGCCAATTGCATTCGCGGTGCAATGCGTTTGGCCTCTAAACGCTTCCACAGCATTATGGACTAACAGACATTGTATTAGAGTTTTGTATGGGTTGCGATATACATGGAATTTGTATGAATGATGTGGCATATCCTTGGCGGGAATTAATCGCAAATAGTGATTGTCTGAGCCTCTGGTATCAAGTTTTTATACAAAAAACTCTCACAAGCAACATGTTATTCAGATACTTAAGTTTTTTCACCCACATAATAGGCACTTTTCATCCAGTTGGATGTTGGAGTAGGAAGTGTCCTATCAAATGAAAATGTCGGCAAAGTTATTTGTTATGCAAGGCTGCAAAGTTTTTGTTTGGCGCGAGCGCCTGTTTTGAGACCATGAATTGAGTTATTATTACTATTATAGTACCTACAACATAGTATCTCAATGATTGAAACTCGAGCAAGCGAAGGATTCTATGATTGAACCCCGAACCGAGTGGATCAAAAAAAAACTTTCGTGTCACTAGGGTTTCAATTTCAACACACGAGAAACTAAGTAAACAACTGTGCTGCGGAGCGAAACACAATTTTTCACCTCACTATAGAGATAGAAAGAAAAACAGTTGAACTAATAGTAAATCAGTCTGTTTTTTTTAATCGAATGTAAAATTCGGGGTCTCATAACAAGTTCTACATTTGAAGTTCGTTCGTATTATTTCGTCACTCTCACTCACCTAATTAAGTAAGTACCTACCTACTATAAAAAAAAATCATAATTATTAATTAGTGATGTTTTCCAACAGGCCCCTTTGTAAAGCCCTGCTAAGCAGATAAGGGATTTTAGGTAAATGCACAATGTAATTGTGTTGTTGAACCTAACCACAGATAGGATTAAATAACGAACCAATTAAAAACTGAAGGTATAATTCCTTTACCCTCTGATTAATTGAATCATAACCTATCCGTCGACATATTTTTCCTTGTTATTCGCACCGCATTCCTAACCCACTTAATAATAAATCAATTGCTAAATGACGTCTAACTATACCTATAAACAACATTAAATTAATTTTTTTGAAAACCCCCGTACGTAAATAAAAAATGATACAATTTTATGCCAAAAATGCTTTATTTACTTACATTATTTTGGAAAAGAGTCGATACCCTTGAAATGAAACTACTGGACCGATTTTTACCAAACACGGGTAAGAACCACCGCAAGGAAACTGGCTTTCGAATGACAAAAACCGTTAATTGTGAAAAGTTTTTAGCAAATGATGAGCTCCCATACCAAGGTGTCGCGGCGCGGGTGTCGTCAACTTTTCCGGTCTCAGATGAACCGGTTGTCCACCGAATTCTAGCAAACGTCGGGTTTATTCACCTCATGCAATAAGCTTTTGGAACCAGCTTGCATCGATTCAAGTTATATTAAAACGACATAACTTGTTACGCAATGCGTTTCTGCCCGAGTTTTCTGTGTACATACGAGTGTATATTTCGTAACGCATACTTATTGGATTAAAAAAGGCTATTATTATTATTGGAATTATGCAGCGCTGTAATAGTTATTTAGGTTACGTGTAGGTATATATTTATTAAACGTCAAGTCAAGTCAATTTTTACCCGACTTCAAAAAAAAAGAGGAGGTTCTCAATTCGGTTGTATTTTTTATTTTTATGTTTGTTACTTCAGAACTGCGTCAGTTGTGGACCGATTTGGAAAAATCTTTTTTTGTTGAAAAGGGAATACTTCCAGTTTAGTCCCATTACCACCAAATCAAGATCTGATAATGGGATCCTGGAGAAATCGAGGGCAACCCTCAAATTTTATGGGCACACCTATAGCGATTTTAACATTTTTGTCACCAAATCTAGTATTTACATTCAGAAAGTATAATTTGGTGGACTGGACTTGATGAAAAAGACTGCTGATGGCCAACGGAACTCGTTAAAGCTAAGTAATGCTCGCGCGGCT
The DNA here is from genome assembly GCA_963854515.1 of Pandemis heparana. NCBI lineage: Eukaryota > Metazoa > Arthropoda > Insecta > Lepidoptera > Tortricidae > Pandemis > Pandemis heparana. Next base: position 14,953,463 of record OY978015.1, on the reverse strand, counting down.
ATAAGTGATCTCGATTAATATAGATAGGTAACTAAGAAGAAGAGGCTTTAAGCTGATGATTCTTTCGAACTGATCTGATGCTAAAGCCAGAAGGTAGGCAATGGAACTCTGTTATAAAACAATGTAACTAAGCCGTGTTTGGGCTTAATGGAATCGTTGTGAGATGCACTTTGTCTACAACCACTAAAAAGTGAGAAATAAAGTGGGCACGTATACCGTGTTTTACATATTTTTTATTAGAAACTTCTAACGGTTAGGAATATTTAGAGGATACTTTTGAGTTGCCGATACAGTTGTTTACCTTGGTTCAATATAGGAGCGTGTAATAAGTATTATGCATTTGCCTTCGGAAAGCACTATTTGATGAATTGGAACCGATTATGAAGATCACAGATGGTCATCGGATTCAATAAGTAATTCAGGGATTGCGATTCGATTACTGTAATATAATAATAATAATAAAAGATATTTATTCAACAGTTTTTACCTATATATTTACCTGCTATGGGTGGTGTAGGAGTGTAGCACGCGTCACGGAATGACGAGGACCCGTGTTCGATTCCTGGCCATAGCTTTACTTTTCGGATTTTTCTGTGTTCTAATTTTCAGTGTCGTTTAGAAATTAGTTTGCAATTACATTTAGATATATATGTAAACAGTAAAAAATCTCTTGTAAACAAATATTATGCTTGGTAAACACGTCATACTCGTTAAATATACACATTTTCCACATTACCGTATATGAATGCCATTACAAAAAGAATCCTTCCGGAAGTGACTAAAGTTCTTTCATCGGGAAAAGTAATATTTAGTAAATAGTGATGAACAGTAGGCTTATTGTCTAACTCGCTCGCAATCGCCATCGTGTTCATTTTGACAGTTCATGTATGGATGTGACAGCTAGCTGATTCCGATGCCAATTGTCAGCCCATACATGAACTGTCAAAATGAAGACGATGGCGATTGCGAGCGAGTTAGACAAAAACCCCCCAGATTGCATTAGAGCTTAGAGCGTATTACTCATGGTCCCACTGTTTTAAAAATACTCACTAGAAATAATAAAATTAGGTTAGGTTCGTTAGGTAGGTATCTTCAAATGCCCGAAGGGCAAACCACATAGATATAGGTTCCGTCGACCTTATTAAAATTATTTTTCGGTAAGTGCTACCTAATTATTTATATGGTGTGAAGTCGGTGCCTCAGCTCAAATAGTTCCAAGCTAAATATATAGGTACTATATTTGTGTTTTATACAGAAAAATAAAAAGTCATCGTATATCTTACTATTAGGTACCTAGGTACTACTACTGTCTACTATTATAAATTAACTTTTGTTATTGGGTATAATTAATTAAGAGAATATAAAAAACCCTAAAAATTGAGAATTGAATCTCTTCTGTTCCGTATGTCTAAGATCTCATCACGAGCAGCAGTGCTTGCACTTGCTCCGGTGTGGAGAGTAAGATAGCCGAGGAAATTACGAGCACAAGAGGCATTTCATCTTAGCCCTCTAGGTTGGCAACGCATCTGCGATCCCTCCGGGGTTGCGAGTTGCCCTATGGGCAGTGGTGATCACTTACCATCAGGTGACTCACTTGCTCGTTTGCCTTCCTATTCATATAAATAAATAAATAAATAATAATAATAAGACTCTAATTCTAGTTTTTGAGCTTACTAAAATAAAACTACATAGGTACCTACCAAAAATAATCTTGAAAAAATCTTAGGAATAGTGTTAAAGGCGATGCGGCCAGCAACCTATCACTATTTTGATTCCCCTTTACACCTATCCACAATCACGCTAAACGTGGTCTAAAGGCCGAACCTAAGAAGGCAGACCTAAAGGTCTTATTACCTTAGGCTTTGTCGACTTCGTAAGAGATATAGACTTCATTTGTGTATGTGTGTATGCACTCGTACATAATAAAATGTTGAGCTCCGTACCTTCAAGTACTCTGGTTTGAGCTGTTCCCCGCTGTGGAGGTCCACTAGCTTGAGGTTCAGGTTGATGTTGAGGGCCTTGGCTGTGAGGAGCACCGCCCTGCAGGGGGCTGAGCCGGGCACGTAGTACAGGTCTGGCATTTTGCTGTCGACAATAAAATAAAGTATTACAAACATACGGTTTAACTCAACGTGCTACACAATGGATGCCCCAGGATGGGTACCGGCTCCCCGCTAGGCCGAGGTGGACATGGCGGGATGCCCTAGAGTGGTTTTAACCATGAGGGACCATTTGACAACATTCATGCCATGCCATGGACTACCTATAGTAACTAAATAATATCTAACGTGTGGCTTCGATCGGCCCCAATGGACGGAGTTGCACCTTCACGCGTTGTCTGTTTGTCACTTATCTGATTATTTATTAAATTGGCCCCGTGGACCACTTTGGATGCTTCCAGGGACCACCAGTGGTTCGCGGGCCATCGGTTAAGAACCACAGCCCTAGACGATTGTCCGTTAAGATGGATTGTCCTCGATTAACGTATATATAATCGCGTATATAAATTATTATCATGTACTTGCAGTCTATGAGCTCTTTGATTGCCATTCAGGTTTATCTTACTGCCTCACTCACTCTTATGGGTTTGATAAGTCATAGACTATAGGTATAGTGACAGTATTTAGCAGTATCTACTCGTTGCGTTGGCATAGTAACTAAAAGACAAGATACTTAGTGTAGGTTTTCGGTCACAAAATACGTCTCGAACTCGTTTGCGTTAAAATGTCAAATACTATGAGAACAGTTTGTTGCCGTTTCGATCCGCAAGTGGCGCTGCCAATTTTTACATAGTAATTGAGACGATTACGTGAACGCGTTCGAGACGATTTTATATGCGAAAACTTACACTAGAGGCTCTGCTCATAAGCAATACTAATGCGCTACTCACCGTGCATTTGAATTTAGCAAAATACACATATTTATGCATCTCACTCTAACTGCTTACATCGTGTCGTGAGTAGAAAATCTAAGTAGTTCGAGTATAAAAATAAGTCGTGACAGAGAACGATAACCGTTTCATTAAATGAACGTGTCTTAAATACTTATAATTTAATTGCCATGCCACGATCCGCATGAAAAAGCTAGGGAGCACATTATCCGACAAAAGATAAAATCTGAGATACTCGTAGGTACTTTTCTATTCCAGTCAGATTGCTTGCGCTACTGTGTACTTTCTAAGCCTTTACTGTAAGTTTTCGCATATAAAAATACGTCTCAACGCCTTCACGTAAACGTCTCAATTACTGTGGAAAATTTGGCAGCGCCACTAGCGGATCAAAACGGCAACAAACTGTTCTCATAGTATCTAACATTTTAACGCAAACGCTTTCGTGACGTATTTTGTGACCGAAAACCTACACTAAGCATACTGTTGGAGTGTATGACAGCAGGCGAAATTACTGATACATGAGTGAGATATTTTACAGTCAGCTTCATATAGTTTGATCTTACAAGTCAGCCGAATAATTTGGTAGGTACCTATATCATAGAAATTATGGAGTGCCGATCTTTTTGTTCACCTGTTTTTTATATATAAGAGGGGGGCAAACAAGCAGACGGGTCTCCTGGTGGAAATTGACCATCGCCCAGGGACACCTGCAAGACGTGCGGAATCACAGATGCGTTGCCGACCCTTTCAGGAACAGGTAGGCTCGCTAATTAAAGATCTCTCTCTAAGTTGTACCGCTCAGGGAATGTTGCAGCAGAAAGTTGGTTCCAGATCTTCGTCGTACGAGGAAAGAAATTGCGTTAAATGCGTACCTTGAATGTTTCATACTATATGACGCTGTCTATGGGTGCGACCACACCGCCGCTTAAAAAACGGTGACGTTACGGAATCGCAACAAAATGTATGAAGAAACGGTGAGAAAACGTGACGGATACGACACGTCACTGCGTATACGCGGCGGTGTAGTCGCACCCTATATCTTCAAACTCTAAACTGGCAACGCATATAATATACGTCATTATGTGTTTATTGGTGCAGTGGATTACTCATAACTTATTTACTTACTTGCTCGTGCCTCACTAAATTGTGTTTCAATAAACTTTCTGTGACCTCTATTCAGAACACAGAAGCAAAAGCACTCTGTAATAGTTTTGACATTGACCTTGTCACGCCGGGGCATGAATCTATTTTAAGGCTATCTTATTGTTATCTGCAAAATATATTTTTGCAACTCATCATGTTGTATCTGTTTTTATTATAATCCTTATGTAATTAACAGCTAACAAACAATGTAATCAAAGCTTATAACACGATTTTACCTAAGAAGGTACTTCCATTTTCCAATGGTCTGTTTGACTTTACATTTAAAATGTGTATATTAATATTATTAATACAATGTATTAAAAACTTATATTGAAAAACTTACTTTATTACTGTGTTAACATAATAATCTCATGTAAAAAAACATCTATTTGTTATAAAACACTGATTTTGCATTTGTTTTATATTTTTAGATTAATACTAGGTACCTACTCACCTACTTACAATTGACAACATTTCATTTTTATAACACCTGAAAATGTATATATGGTTCGATAGCATTTTGCCTCCTGATCACTGCAATATGTTTATATAATTTTAATATCGCTTATTATAAAAAATAAAAAATAATTAAAAATATGTCCTAATTTTACCAAAACTACCACAGGATAGGTGAAACGCCTTTGCCTTTTTCACGAGAAAAAATAAGCGACCATAATTTTGTATATGACAACTTCAAAGTACAAGGGGGGCAATTCTGAAATTATATTTTTGAAGTTCGTTGCATACCTTCTCTCTCACTCTCAAGTTAATGACTATATTAGTATGAGCGGAACAGCACGAAGCGAACCTCGAAAATCGAATATCGGAGAATAAGGCCTGACATTGACAATTTGAAATTGACGTCAGATTTTTTTCTATACAGAAAAGACAAAAGGATAAGTGTCTATTCTGTGATAGTATCGGAGTTACGCCCTTTTAGAATAAGCAAAAATTAATAAATTAATTATAAATTAAAAACAAACCCTAGCGAAAAAATTAACTGTCAGCATGTTCACCTTTTCAAACAGAATACAGAGAACCATTAAAATTATAGGCTCAGAAATATGAAATGTTGTCAATTCGGATAAAATATGAAATCGATAACTTGGTAAACGAAAGTTACCTATGTTTTGTATTTTGTTGGTATACACCGTTTTTTGTTCCCAAATTGTTTCCAACGCCACTTTAGCGTAACCTTGAGACTGACCAAATCATACGATTAGCTTCCAACAGAACGTAGGTTCAATCATTTCGAAATGATACGCTGTTTTATAATACAAGGCAACAGATAGTTCCTTGTATACTAACTTCTAGTAGAATTAGACTTAAGAATTCTGAAGTTGTATAGTCAGTATATTCTGCAATAATAGGCAGCTACGATCCTTGACATGTTTATCGCTATCCCGCGGGAACTATGCAATTTTCCGGGATAAACAGTAGCCTATGTGTTAATATAGGGTACCAGCTATCTCCGTTCCAAATTTTATTCAAATCCGTCCAGACGTTTCAGCGTGAAGAAGGTACAAACATACACACTCACATCGTCGCATCCATCCATCCATCGTCACAAACTTTCGCATTTATAATATCAGTAGGATACTTCGTAAATATGTTTTGATAGACTAAGGTACTTCTTAATCTAAGAACTGAACATTCTGATTATTTGCAGTGATTGCTAGCTGATATTGCTGTTCCAGATAGCTGTTTTGAAGTACCTTTGACAGCAATGTAAATAAAGAGTTAATATAACATACTTGCCAATGTCACAACACGATTCACAGAACTGATGATGCGATCGACATGAATGAAACAGATGTATGTCTATGTGTGTATGTAACTTCATGGTCTTGACCTTGACGCGACACAATAGCTTCAAACAATCATGTCATCATGCACAAATTGAATGTGAAGCTTGTTGGATTGGCTGAAATTGTTTTTTATTATCTTTTTATTTTCTATAAAATAAATAATATATTCGGCACCTTACGACGTCTACTTGGTCAGCTGTGTTGTACTTAGATGTTAATATCGATGAGTCAAGTTACGTCTAAATAACTCAATTTTTACAATAAGTCCATTATTGTTTGATTGGGTGTATGTAGTATCTTCTTCAAGGTAAAATATTGCAAGGACCTAAACCTAAGCATTCATTATTATTTCAAGCTATATGTGGATAAAAAACCGTAATAGGCATGCTATTATGAAGTACCTACATATATCAATTATTTTAAATTAAGTAATTTAAAATATGTGACTAGATGAAGTATCATTAATATTATAATCAATTTTGTTTTTTTTTGTTGTTTTTTTTATCTCTTCCATTTCTGTAATAAGCATAGGTATTTATTATTTTCCTCTTATGAGCTGCTTTGCTCAGTTCCATCGTGTTACATTGCTGCGCTGCATAGCTTTAGAATGATTAATCTAAGGATTATTCAATAAATAATCTGGGAACGATATTTATTTATTCCCGTAGCGGGCGCGGTCGTTATATTATCTCGTGTGTTTTCGCGCCGCACCAATTAAACGAGAACCGGTTACGTCAAAACGCCGGCCGGCGTTTCTTTTTTTTTATCATGTCGGGTTTTTACCAGCATTGCTTTTTTATGTGTCATAATATTTGACCTTGAAACTGTAACCATTTAGGTATTTGTCTATTTCATTTTATTTAAACTACCAAAAATTAACGTTAAATTGATAAACTAATTGAGTAAGTAGTAATCAAAAAAAAATTTTTGTGTATTTACGTATGATATTTTTAAGTAGGTAAGGTACCTATATTTTAACTGGCTTTGTTTTCTATTTAACCTTAAAATTTCGAAAAAAAGTACCGTATGAACGTTTTTCACGCGCGTCATAAATTTACATTCACGAATATAATTATTTTTCTAATTGTTATTTACATTAATATCTTATTGTTTGTGTCTCTTAATTAGCTTACATATTAAAACTTTAGGCGTGGGAAGCTAGCACAATGTTTAAAGCAATAGTTAGCGAGTAACGGGCGAAACTGGTTCGAGTTAAATGGAGCATTTGCTTTCACTTCCAAATACAAGTAGTTTTTCATGCTATTTATTGTTAGAATTGATCTATTATACGCATAGTGACACAACCATAAGTGTATTTACATTCGTTAATTATCCAATATGCCTTAGGACCATGTAGGTTAGGGTGCGGCGGTGGTGGCCCTTAGGCCACCCCTAAGCCGCGAACATACCTATTTATTTTACACCTTAAAAAATGTGTCTGTCATTCTGCGTGTATGACAGTTCGCGTACTCAACATGTGTCAATGCGTAAGATCTGAATTGATTAATGCGTATATTTATATTATCATGTAGGTACTTATAATCTTGTATTGGTTGGCAGTTTTTTTTCTAGCATCGAGGCTGAATGGTTTTGAAGTTGTTGAACAAAAAAAATTTGCCTTGCTATTTCGCTTGACCGTTTTGTTCATGTTAGGGACTTCCGCAAAGTAACGCCTGATTCAATCAATTACTTAAGTATATTTTTTGCTAAGCATTTTGTTGATTTTTTCTACTACTAGAAACATTAACGTTATTTGCCTATTGCCTTGAATGATATCCGGCTATTATAAAGTAAGTTTCTAAAATAACAAGTAAATATAGTAATCATACCTACTTAATTTAATTATACAATATGTCTGAATTAAGCAAAACTACCCACTTTTTTCATCAAATTGAAACTTGCATGACAATAAACTTTTCAGATAGCATTGCAGTGTCATAAATTCGTTCTAAATTTAAATTGAAACTTGTTTTTTTACACAGCAGACCCTGGGAGATAATGGCTTAAAATGGAATAAACTAACAAAACTAAACAACATTCGCTACACCAATTCATAAAATAATCCTAAATTTTAGGTGGACATTAATATCAGCCACTTTAACGTCAATTAACCATAGTTTTTTTTTATTTAAAAAAGCTCAAGTTTCAACCCGAGAATCCTCACAACGCGAGCAAAATTCCCTTCTTTATTCAAACGTTCCGACATAATTAGATGTTACCAGCCAGTACTTAAGTATTTTATTTTGAAACGTTTACAAATTAAACACTTACGTTTGTTTGTTAAGGTTCACTCACACAGTCCGAGACGATGGCACCGAGTGCGCGGCGGGAGGCGGGCGCGGCTTTTATACTGCCACAAGCTGCGAGCGCTAAGGCGCGGTCACACGGGAGACTGCAAAACTAGCGTTTACCAAAAACACATCCTTACAATAAAGAGTTTTACATACATACATACATCACTACATAGTATAAAACAAAGTCGCTTTCCGCTGTCTGTCTGTCTGTCTCTATGTATGCTTATATCTTTAAAACTACGCAACGGATTTTGATATGAACAAAGAATATTTACCTTGCTACTCCGCTACTTACGTGCATAACCAAGCCTGTATATTATATATTAAGTTTGTGGGATTTATATGTGTTTTATGTGGCAGTAGCGGAGGAAACATATATATTTCGCACAGGCTTGGTTATCTTGCACGTAAGTAGCGGGGAACAGCCGGGGAAATTACAGGCACAAGAGGCATTTCATCTTAGCCCTCTAGGTTGGCAACGCATCTGCAATCCCTCCGGGGTTGCGGGTGTCTATGGGCAGTGGTGATCGCTTACCATCAGGTGATTCATTTGCTCGTTTTCTTTCCTGTTCATATATATATAAAAAAAGAAAGGTAAATATTTTTGGTTCATTGAATTGGACCTCCGCAAAGTAATGCCTGATTCAATAATAGATTCTAGCGTTTACCATCATCATCTCCAGCCTATATAGCACGGCTAGAACCAGAGTACGCGAGAGCTGTGTCGCGCGCGATATAAGATATAAACTATACCAGTCTTTTTTTACTGTTAGTTATAGAAAGATCTTCTTTTCTTCTTCTTCAGCGTCTAGACGCCCACCGTTGGGCATACGCCTATAGAAAGATATGGACATCCTTTTGGTCGGCACTAGTCTAAGTATGGTGATATTTATTTTTAAACACGTGCTTAAATCTAGCGCTATCGAGTTTTTTTTATGAAAAACGCTGGCTACGAATAGTCGCTGCGATTTCGAGTGACGAGTCTTAGCATTGTGAATCTAATTGTGAATGGACCTTTACGCATTGCGTATAATGCTGGCACTACACTTACAATTTGTTTTATTCGAAATTTCGTATTCGGGTTCAGGTAAATCACATCCCTGATGAAAGAATACATGTATAAGTGCATGAATATTTTACGAATAGGTACCTACAGCGAAGTTTGGTTATAAGATGCAACTGGGAGTTTTTTTAGTCTACATGAACATTTTTTCCAGAATTTAACTATTTTGTGTTTACACACTGTTCGTATGCTTAGTGTAAGCTTTCGATCGCAAATTTTAAAAAATCCTTTATTTCGGACAAAATTTATTACAACTTATACACTGCGTTAGTTAATTAGGCTCAAAGAATGTCAAGGAGCGGTGCTGATTAGCCCAGTGCTGTACATACCATCAGCCAATTATGTGGTCTACGCTTCTACCACCCTTAAGTTAAAATTCCTTTGCACGTCACAATATAATAATTGAAATTTCGACTTTAGCGACATTTTTATTTGATAGGAAGTTGGATGAAAAGTGGTAGACCACTTATTTGGGCGACCGTACATAGCGAATATCCATCCTGCCCGCTATCCCGCTCAGGATGCTTAGCAATGGCACGACACGAACGCGTTTGCGTTGAAATGTCAAACCACCTATTTATTGTGAGATTAGTTTGACACTGCTAATTTTCCTACAGTATTTGAGCCTATTACGCAAACGCGTTCAAGACGTTATAAGCGTCAAAAACTTACACTAAACTAGTGACTAGAGACTCTGGAGCCAACTTGGATATCTGCAGGCTTATTACGTAACTCGCTCGCAATCGCCATCGTGTTCATTTTGACAGTTCTTGTATGAATGTGACAGCTAGCTGAATCCGATGCCAATTGTCAGCCCATACATGAACTGTCAAAATGAAGACGATGGTGATCGCGAGCGAGTTACGTAATAAGCATGCTGTACTAGTGATGCAAGTACGATAGTCGATATCAACCGAAAATTAGTGAAAGCACGAATCTAGTTGTTGACTGGTGGTCCCACAATATCCCACGCACACCGCTTTGGCTGTTGCGTCTACTCAAACTAAGACTCTTCGAAGTTGTTACTGCATTTTGATCTTCATCTGTTACATACAGAGCACACATTAGGATACCAGCTTGCTTGGATTTAGGCGCATTTTGTGATGCGTCGACATGTCTGTGCGTACTCCACTTTTGTTTTTATCACTATGCAAACTTAATTAACGCAAATGGCTTCTAATTATCTCAGATGTTTCAATAGTTCTGAAAATATGACGATTTACTTATACTTGCTTCTATTCACTAGCAGTGTTGCCCGCGGCTTCGCCCCCGTCCCAGTTCTTTTCACAAAATTTATTTTATACAAATCTTGCCCAGACAGTAAAAAACACAACAAAAAGTAGGTAATCATCCAACTTGGCGCAGTCGTTCGGAAGTTATGCGCGTAGTTAAGTACCTACATACATTTCGACGATTCATTTTAATTTCGATTGTCGCTATAACAACATAATAATAATAATATACCTTTTTATTCCAAATTCGCTACAATTTCAGTAAGTACATATTGTTGTTATTGTTTTTTTTTATAACAACATAGTTACTTACTTATAATAAGTAAGATTGAACAAAAAAAATATTAAGAGTTTTTAATGATTCACGATTAAGTTCATTCGAAATATTATAAACGGGATATGAATCGCGATTACCTTTATTGAGCACCCGATATTTCGACGCAGTTGCATGCATCATGATCACGGGTAGACAAAGTACGGATAGTAGACGGGTGGATAAAGGTAATCGAGGTTCACATCCCGTTTAGAATATTTCGAAGGAAAAAATTATTAAAGGCTACAATACACAGAATGTGTTTATTTTGCACGATGGTAGGTAGGTACGTTTAGTAACGGAAAACTGTTAGTAACCAGATTTTACTTATCATTAGTGTACCTAGGTATATATATATTATATCCTGTTTACATTAAAATTTATTTCAATAAACCTACATTAGGTATCATAAAGCTAAATGATTAAACTTACCTAGTTATGTTAATGAACACTAAAATTATATGAGAACCTTTTATAAAATACCTAAGTACTACACTACACTACACTACCTTCTCCTCAGCTATGCTGACCCAACAAAATTGTTATATCGTTCTAATGAACTATCCTCTGAAGTAGGTTGTCAACAAGGTGATCCCCTTGGGCCTGCAATTTTTACATACATACATACATACATATCGTCACGCCTCTTTCCCACAGGGGTAGGCAGAGACTACTTTGTTCCACTTGCTACGATCCTGACGTACCTCTTTCGCTTCATCCACATTCATCAATCTCTTCATACATGCTCGTCGGTTTCGGGTACTCTTGACCTGGCCTTTCTCCAAAACGTCCCCAATTTGATCACGGAACGTCCGCCTAGGCCTTCCCCTCCCAACGCACCCATTCACACTCCCCATATAAATCTGTTTAGTTAATCTTCTTTCATCCATCCTCTCTACGTGACCAAACCAACTAAGCATACTTTTTTCTATCCTAGTCACTATATCTTCTTTCACACCAGCACATTCCAATTTTTAATAATTAATTTAATTAATTTTAATTAATTTAATTAATTTTTTTAATTTTTTTAATTGCAATTTTTAGTTTGGCTATAAATCCCATAATTCAAAATTTAAATTCTAAATTCAATGTTTGGTATTTGGATGACGGGACTCTAGGAGGTGATGTGGATACTGTGTTTTCTGACCTTTTTACAATCAAAAATAAATTTGAAAACATCGGTTTGGAACTTAATTTTAGCAAATGCGAACTCTTCGTAAACAATTGCAACCTAAATATAAATGATATAAGAAATAAATTCAATGTTCTGGCTCCAAATATAAAAATAGTTAACAGCAATTCCCTTTGCCTCTTAGGTGCTCCAATATTTGAAGAATCTATTCCTGATCACATTAATAATTGCATTACTAATTTTCAAAATTATACTGTCCGTCTCCTTGAAATTAGTCCGCATTATGCAATTTGCATCTTAAAATTCTGTGTTTTCGTACCAAAATTTACGTATGTGCTCCGTTGCTGTCCCTTTTGGAATCACCAAAACGTTTTAACACCAGTGGACGACTTAATTAGAACTAGTTTAGATTCAATTCTTAATTTGCAACTGAAGGAGCAATCTTGGACCCAAGCATCCCTCCCCATTCGTTATGGTGGTTTAGGGATTCGTAAAATTTCTAGTGTTGCTTTACCAGCTTTTCTATCTTCTGTCCATAGTTCAGCAATTCTTATAAGGAAAATTTTAAGGGCATTTCCCTCAAACTTTGAGATTGCTGGTATGGAAGAAGCTAGAAACGCTTTTTTAATTGCATGCCCAGGTCAAAATTTTCCAATTTCTCTAAATTCACAGAGGAGCTGGGATGACATATTCTGCAAATTGACTTACGACTCTCTTTTGAGCTGCAGTACAGGTTCGGAACGTGCTAGGCTTTTGGCTGTGGGTTCTCACGAGGCCGGCTACTGGCTGCACGCCTACCCGTCGTCAAACACGGGCACATTTCTCGAGCCTGACACACTCCGAATTGCAACCTGTCTGCGGCTCGGGGTCACGGTCTGCGCTCCACACAAGTGCCCCTGCGGCAGTGACGTCGACCAACTAGGACATCACGGACTTGCTTGCCAAAAAAGTGCTGGCCGCTTTTCAAGACATGCTGCACTCAATGACATCGTACGCCGGTCCCTTACCACTGTCAACGTACCATCCTTACTGGAGCCCACGGGTATTGCGAGGGACGATGGTAAGAGACCTGATGGTATGAGTCTGATTCCATGGAAGATGGGTCGCGTGCTTGTGTGGGATGCCACTTGTTCTGACACGCTAGCGGCTTTCCATCTCCATGGTACATGTAGCAGAGCCGGTGCAGCATCAGAAGCGGCTGAAAAGGCTAAATATATCAAATATAGGGGTCTAGGCGCCGAATACGATTTTGTCCCATTCGGTGTCGAGACCCTTGGTCCGTGGGGTCCTAGCGCTCTGAAACTCCACAAAGAAATTTCGAAGAGGTTGGTCGACGTCACAGGGGACCGAAGAGCTGGCAGCTTTCTCGGACAAAGAATTAGCATTGCAATTCAAAGAGAGAACGCTGCTAGCATCTTCGGAACCTTGCCTAAGGGGTCTGGTTTGAATTTGTATCCTTAGTTTTCATTATTATTATTATTAAGTGTTTGTATTATTAGTGGTATTTTTTTTTATAATAGGTATTTTAAGTTTAGGCTAGTTTTATTTTTAAATAATTTAGATTTAGAATAGTTGGTTTTAGTAAGTACCTATATACTTTATTCAGAAAAACAGCTGCGCATATTACATACATACATACATACATATCGTCACGCCTCTTTCCCACAGGGGTAGGCAGGGACTACTTTGTTCCACTTGCTACGATCCTGACATACCGCATATTTCACAGTTGTAAAAATAAAATTAAGATTTTTTCAGTTGTTTAAGGTGGGAGTTATCAGATGTTATAAATTAAACGTATCACTCACATATCGAAACGCATCCTGCTGTTCGACGTGGTACGGATTAGTCCGAAACATGTCAACTTTAACTCTCAATTGTCCCGTTAATTTTACTGTTTGAATCTCACGTTAGGGTGAAGGTATCAGTACTTAACGACCAAGGCCCAATAATGCTCACCAAGAACCTAACATAATAGTTCATAGTTATTTATTCATAATAATTCATATTACATGTCAACTAAAAATTCAAATTAATGTTATAAAATATAAAAATTAGATTAAAATTAAATCACAGTTTCGTTACTATAATATAATATATTCTGACATGTCATAAAAGGCGTTTTTAGTCAGCCATTTTTTTAATTGAATAAAGAATGTCAGGGGCCGTACCATGGCGTCTTAATGCGTTTCAGTTTAGGTCCGCTCGCTGTCAGATTCATACTAAAAGTGACAGCTAAAACTTGGAACTGCGTCGGAATTAGGACGTCATGGTAAGGCCCCTGCTAGCTTATTACGTAACTCGCTCGCAATCGCCATCGTGTTCATTTTGACAGTTCTTGTATGAATGTGACAGCTAGCTGATTCCGATGCCAATTGTCAGCCCATACATGAACTGTCAAAATGAACACTATTACGATTCGACTTATTTATTGAGTTCGCCTTTGTGCATTTATTATTGTTATTTGTATTATTTTGTGAATTGTATCTGTTTCTTTATATTTGTACAATAAAGCATTACTTACTTACTTACGATTGCGAGCGAGTTACGTAATAAGCTAGCAGGTCCTTTTCGATATTCTTAATGCTGTCGGGTAGTTTATTATAATATACCAAGAGAGCTCTTATTTAAAAGAAATTATGAAGGTAGCAAGTAGGTAATTTATTTTATAAAAATCATTTTTAGCCAGTTAATATGTTTAGGTAAATTAAGAATTTACTAAGTGCTTGTCAGCTTGAAGTGTCCAACATACATACATAAATTACGCCTTTATCACTTACGGGGTAGATAGAGCCTAAGGTAACAAGACCTAAAAGTCACGTTTAGCTTGATTGTGTCCAACACGGGTCCCAACACCTTTATGCGTGGCTCACATTAGGTTAGGTTAGGTTTGTTTTATAAGTTTAAAAAAAAGTTTACGGTTTATCAAAAAAAGCACAAAAAAATGTTTAAAGTTTGTCAAATGATCATTTTGACAATAATTTTTAGGTCAAACGTTAGTGCACCGAGTTGTTAACTTAGATTTATAAGGAAACTTTGTTCTTAGTTATATATAATTTTGTAAAACATTTATGAATAAATTATCTTTATCTTTTTAAATATCTAACCTGTCTTGAAGAAATCGATTACGTAGGATTACGTAACTTTTCCGATTGAATCGTTAAAGCATTTCAATCGCCGCTAACGGAAGGGGCCGTGGGGACAGTAACATACAACCTTGGTGCACGGAACTGCACAGAAACCAATCAATAATGGATAATATAAAAAGTCAATGACTCATTGGTCATGGTTCTAACAGTTAATAGGTACGTGGTACTGTGAAACTTTCCTGACCTACCGTAGAATGTTTTCACAGTAAACGATGCAAATGATCCTCCCAGAATGTCCCAATTTATTTGTATAGAAACTTCCTTTTTTGTTAAGTACCACGAAGCAAAGAATTTTGGGATATTTTAGGCTTTTTTTGCACATCAGAGTCGCTAGTGAAATGTTCAAACTTTTTTTTAAATATTGTGCTTACGTGCAAGATAACCAAGCTTGTGCGAAATACAGGGTGTATCAGATAGCCCCTAACAATAAATCAACTGGGGTACCTAGGTATAATTTTGTAAAACATTTATGAATAAATTATCTTTATCTTTTTAAATAGGTATATAACCATAGCTACAGAAGCTAAAAAAAAAAATTAAAAAAAGAATTGGAGTAAAAATTTTTTTATATTTTCTATAGGAATGGTAATATTAACTGCAATCATTCCTATAGAAAACATATATATTTTTTATATTTTCTATAGGAATGGTAGTATTAACTGCAATCATTCCTATAGAAAACATTATTTTTTTTTTATATTTTCTATAGGAATGGTAGTATTAACTGCAATCATTCCTATAGAAAACATAAAAAAAAAAATTACTCCAATTTTTTTTTAAATATTTTTTTTAGCTTCTATAGCTATGGTTATATACCCCAGTTGATTATAGTTAGGGGCTATCTGATACATCCTGTATATATGTTTTGCATGCAAACCCTCCCTCCACTACTGCCACACAGAACGCACATAACTCCCACAAACTTCGTTTCGTGTGGCAGTAGTGGAGGGAGGGTTTGCATGCAAAACATATATATTTCGCAAAACCTGTTTATCTTGCACGTAATTAGCGGAGCAGCAAGGTAAATATTTGGAGTTCATTAAACTTTTTTCAGAAAAAACTTTTTTAGAAACTTTTTTTTATTTAAATACTCAAAATTGGATCGGCATTGAATTGCGTTATGACGTCATGCTAAGGCCATGAAAGTCTACATCGGAAATTTCCCGACGCCCCTGAAGTCTAACTGGATTACCCCAAGTCGACCTTTGGTCCGTCGGCCAATGTCTTCGGGTTCTGATGTCACCCGACCTCTCGTCCAAGGATGCCGCCAACCATGACGGACATTGTAGGGGCAACGGGTTCCAAGCTCAAAAGGTGCTGTCAATTGTTTTCGGCTTTTGTTTGTTTTTTTAAAGTGTGAAAGAACATGGTGACATTTTTGGTCGATTGTTCGTGGTAACTTTAGCCTGGGCGATTTTTGAAAGCAGTGAGAATACCACTCGAAAGTGGTGAAAAATGTATACAACTAACGTGTAGGTAAGTACTCTCAAAAATCGGGTCCTTGGTTGACACTTGACTACAATGATGGTGTTTCCGAATGCGCTGGTAGCTTCAAAAAAAGACAATGTAAAAGAGCCCTCGGCGGCCTATTCGCAAAACAAACTTTCTGATTTTTTTTTTGACTAAGTTGATAATTTAGTAGGGCGAAGAAAGAATGTCTATAATTACCTACTAAGATTACCAACTGTTCTCCGGCTATGATATCAAAAGAAAGAAAGAAAGAAAGAAAACATTTATTCATGATAACATAACAAAGACAGGAAATATCAAATGAATTAAGAAATTTTTATTTCTTAATTTTTATGTTTACTTTTTACGGTTTTACCGTTAGAAATTTAATTTCTAAACGACACTGAAAATTAGAACACATAGAAAAATCCGAAAAGTAAAGCTATAGCTTCCCGGCCATAGCTTTACTTTTCGGATTTTTCTATGTGTTCTAATTTTCAGTGTCGTTTAGAAATTAAATAACAAAGACAAGAAAAAAAGGAGCAAAAAAAAAACATAAGAACATGCATCATGAAATGGTCCCATCTCAACATAATGCTGGCCTTGCAGTCAGCGCTGGTCTTCCGATGGGACCATCAAGTGCTACTGAAAGCACATATGAACCAGCATTACATCCTTTGACATGGCTGAATAGACATTAATTCCTTTACTTCTCCCACAAGGGATGAATTTTATAAAAAGTAAATAATTTTTGGCTCTGGTTAAGCAGAAAAATAACAATAATGTATTAACAAACAAATATCGGATGTAACAAAGCATGAATAAAAACCGGCCAATTGTGCCGCACCAAGGTTTCCGTAAAAATTCAGCAAGTGAATGTAAAATCCAGTGTTAGCAGAGCCCTACCAATGGGGGAGGGCGGGAATTCCCAAACCTGCATTGCACAGGCCGCGAAGAGGGAACCCCATCCCGGGGTGGTCGTGGGGCGTCGCGGTGACACCTTGTGCTCCAGAAACGCCTCACATACGGCCGAATAGGGAATCCGTGTGGTTTTTAGTGGGTATGCCTGCCGTCGCGGGAGAGCCCCACATACCCCCGGTAACTCCGTACCGGGCGGATGCATTTTCCACAACATAAAAAAAATAGTTAGCAGAGCCCTGCCTCCTAAGCAAAAGTCGCTGCCTCCTAGGCAGTGTGAGGTCATTTTATATTGATTTGTTGCTATAGCGGCAACAGAAACACAGTCAAGTCACCTGTGAAAATTTCAACTCAATCAATCAATCAATTTCAATTTTTTCGGATTTTTCTATGTGTTCTAATTTCTAATTTTCAGTGTCTTTTAGAAATTTCAACTGTCCAGCTATAACTAACAAGGTTCATGAGATACAGCCTGGTTACAGATAGAGAGACAGACGGATAGTGGAATCTCAGTAATAAACGGGTCCTACCTAAAGAATCTACCTTTTAATTAAAAATAACATCATAATCTAGCCTCTATACGTCCCACTAACTGGGCACAGGCCTCCTCTCGGAATGAGAGGGTTATTGGGCTGTAATTCCCACGCCCAGTGTGTATTGGGAACTTCACACACACCATTGAATTGCTTCGCAGGTGTATGCAGATTTCCTTGCGATGTTTTCCTTCACCGGAATGCTCATGGTAAATTTCAAATGTAATTTCGCACATAAATTCTGAAAAAGTCAGAGGTACCTACGAGCCCGGGATTCGAACCCACGACCCTCTTCTTGAGACGCCATAGGTTAACCACAAGCCTATACCACGGCTTAGGCTTACCAATAAAATCAATTTGAAATTGCTATTAGCATTTTCACAGGCGCCTAAAAGTTTACACTAACGACATAGGTAGATTAACACAAAAGAAGGAAAATTTAACATACCTACATACATAAATCATGTATCTATCTCTTACGGAGTAGACAGAGCTCAAGGTAACAAGACCTAAAGGCCACGTTTAGCATGATTGTGGGCGTATAGGTGGAAAGAGGAATCAAAATAGTGATGGATTGCTACCTACCCGCATCGCTTATAACCATGATTTCTAAGATTTTCGCCCATTTCTTTGATGGGTTTTTACCATAGTACATTCTACGTTTTTTTAGCTTTCAGACCAGCATGGAAAAAAATTGAGAAAAATTGGATGAAAATTTAAACTTCTAGAAAACGCTAAACTCCATAGCACACGCATAGTTTTATTCATTTATAGCTTCTGCCCGCAACTTCGTCTGCGTAGAATTAGCAATTGAGATGTTTATGGCTATCCCCCAGGAACTATGCTGTTTTCTGGGATAAAAAGTAGCCTATGTTTTAATCTAGGGTACCAGCTATCTTCGTTCCAAATTTTATCCAAATCCGCCCAGTCGTTTTAGCGTGAAGAAGTAACAAACATACACACTCACTCACATCGTCACATCGTCACAAACTTTCGCATTTATAATATTAGTAGGATGGGTCTTACAAGATTATTAACCATTTCTTTATTACGTCTAATGATATCACCGACGCCACTCCAATGACTTATATTCGTCACTACGTCATTTCGAAAATGCCAAGTCACTGCCTTGAATCATCAATATTATAATTATGATTGCTTCAGTCGTAATGTTTTTCCATAGGAAGTCCAATACCCAGGTAAAGTCAAGGGCATAAATATTATGTACTTTACCAAGACGTTAAAAATATCTGTACACCTCTAACAATAAGGCCGATGATACAATATTAATTTAATGTCCTCGACTGTACATATTTGTTTTGTAGATGAGTCGAATAATTATGATTTTGCACACACGTCATTACGACATAATTATCACTAATTTCAGTCTTAGTTAAATTTTAACTTTGTATCTACCTACCTACTTTAAATTTTGAAGGTTTTTTGTAGAGCCGGGTACTCATCTTGCTGTAACCGTTACTGTTAGGTAACCAAACCCAAGTGTGAACGAGGCGTTCTTCTCGCGAGCCACATCCACACGTTAGTACTATTATTATATTCTGTGCTATGCTATGGTTTTAGGTTATTGTAACGTGCAATCGGTTACAGCTCGCAGATGAGTACACGGCTTTAATTTTAGCTGTATTATTGTGACAATACACAACATTCTTACTTTGGAATGTTACTTTCGAGTGACGTGTATTTAGCCTTTTCGTCGTCACGTCAAATACAAGAGAAGTCACCTATACGCCAAATTTCTTTACTGCGATGCCTTACGTTGAACCTAAACCAATTGAACGAAGGTTGCTTTTGCCTTGAAATAACCTCTCGAATGTCGCGACGCGGATCCACACCAAACATAAGGCTATCTTTTTCCATTTTTATTTAATCTGTGAAATTGGTTTTATTTGAAACAAATGAGACTGGAAAGCAGATATTTTTTAAATTCCAGCAAACAAGAGGATAATGGACGTATAAATAGGTTGTTGGCGTTGAACGCTCGGTGCTGATGCTGATGTGACGTTGGCATCGAAAAGGTTAAAACGCAGCAAATAAAAACACCAACAAATTTACATTATATTTTATTATCTTTGTCTTTAATAAAGTAATTACAGATAGGCACTAAAAAAATAACCATGCGTATGTAAGATCATAATACAATTATATACTTCTTAGATACAACGAACACCGCATATTAGCATGAATAAGACGGTCAATATTATCATCAATATAGGATCGTGGATTTCAAAAGCTGATTAGCTGCGATACGCATATCGTGATATGGATCGCGATATTGACCGTCTGATCCATGCCGTTGATCTAAAGCACGGTGAGCATTAGGAGCCGCTAGCGCCGCCGACCTACTTATGGCAATTGGTCGCGGCTGAGTATTGCCTATGGGCCATTTCCATTCAAAGCATTCTTTACCGACAACGCACATACGCGTCTACGGCCTTTTGACAGCCAGCATCGAATACAAGTGTGTTACTTTTTCTTCACAATTCGGTACAACTTTGGAATTCATATAAAAATCATGAGAACGATTTTTTTTATACTGACAGGAGAAAATGTATTATGTACTCTGTACGAGACAAAACAAACTGACCTTAAAAGATAAAATATACTTTTTTTTTATACAAACTTTTTGATTGATATTTTGATAACATAGCAGGTAGTAAGGCTGTCAAAAAAAAATACTCATGCTCAAGACTCAAGTAAAAAAAAGTTACCATCTGAAAAGAAAAAGTCAAACACTTTCAAAATAGAAACGCCCATTGTCCCTTGACGATGAGACCCAACGCTAGGGCGGAGCGACTTAAGCTTCAAAACACGACCCGCCATGTTCACAGAAGGCACGTAATATCAGTAAACACAACATGTCCCATTAAAAAAGCTATCTCGTTACTTAATCAAAACTACCGCTAGTGTAATAAAAAAACAATAAGACATACTTTTTAAATATCAAGCTATTTATTTGTGTGCTATTTATTCAACAGTTATCCATTCACTATCCGGCGGAATTATTGCTCTGTTCATTAATTTAGAAGAACATGTCAAATACATCTAGTGGCATAGCCAACTGAAAGTTTCACAGTTTGATATAGCTATTATCATTTTTAATTTACTAAATAAATAGATATAACATGAATTATCAACTAAAGTCGAAAGAAAAACGTTGCTCGCCTAAAACAAGGACGCGTCCGCAAATCACGTGATACACCTCCCGCGATACTTCATCAGACCTCACCCCCTCGCACCAGCAAGTCTAGCACGACATCGCACAAGTCGCGTCGCGCGAGAGATAGATTGCCCGTCTTTTTCTTACTGTTCGCTCTAGAAAGAGACAGGTAATCTATCTCGCGCGTGACGCGACTCTTGTGCGCTGTCGTGCTAGCCGGGCAGAATTTACAACATGTATTAAATGCACGCCCCTTCCGGCAAAGACGTAAAGACGTGTAAAGACGCATCACGCGATCATCGCACGCCCCCTAAACGTTAAATCCATTGATCACACAGTAAGAGCGCCAAATTATTCAGTGCTTTCTAGAACTGAAGCATGTCTAGTTCATTCAATATTTCGCGTAACAATATTTCGTTTCGGACACTAAATACCGATAATTATACAAAGCTATCTACATGCGCCACTCTTAACTGCAGGTCCCGCTTAGCGGCGCCATGGCCGTCCGATGTGGCTGTTGAGGGCGGGACTTATTAGTACGTTGTTAAGTTAGACCACTGTCTGGGAATGATTCGTAATGTTAGCGTTCTGTCTCCATCCGTTTTTTCTCCGGCTCTTATATTGACTGGACTTTCTGTAACAATTAATCATTGGATTAGGAATCTTCACAGTGTACTTTGTTATGTAGTTGTCCCAAAAAACCTACACAACAAAAAGCGGCTGTTTTAGTTTTGTGCAAGTTTTTTGGGACAATACAGAACGATAAATTGTATACACTGATTTAATACTTATTATAGGTGTTTCCCTAGTATCTAACCTTCGGAAAGAACCAAGAAAGAAGAATTTTTAGTGCAGTTAGTCTGGGGATGTGTCTGACTCAGTGACTCGGCGAGGAGTGCACGTCGGCGGGAGCAGGACGGCAACAGCGCGCGTTACCTGTCTACTGGCAGCACTGGCGGCGCACGCTGTCGGGCGAGGAGTGCACGTCGGCGGGAGCAGGACGGCAACAGCGCGCGTTACCTGTCTACTGGCAGCACTGGCGGCGCACGCTGTCGGGCGAGGAGTGCACGTCGGCGGGAGCAGGACGGCAACAGCGCGCGTTACCTGTCTACTGGCAGCACTGGCGGCGCACGCTGTCGGGCGAGGAGTGCACGTCGGCGGGAGCAGGACGGCAACAGCGCGCGTTACCTGTCTACTGGCAGCACTGGCGGCGCACGCTGTCGGGCGAGGAGTGCACGTCGGCGGGAGCAGGACGGCAACAGCGCGCGTTACCTGTCTACTGGCAGCACTGGCGGCGCACGCTGTCGGGCGAGGAGTGCACGTCGGCGGGAGCAGGACGGCAACAGCGCGCGTTACCTGTCTACTGGCAGCACTGGCGGCGCACGCTGTCGGGCGAGGAGTGCACGTCGGCGGGAGCAGGACGGCAACAGCGCGCGTTACCTGTCTACTGGCAGCACTGGCGGCGCACGCTGTCGGGCGAGGAGTGCACGTCGGCGGGAGCAGGACGGCAACAGCGCGCGTTACCTGTCTACTGGCAGCACTGGCGGCGCACGCTGTCGGGCGAGGAGTGCACGTCGGCGGGAGCAGGACGGCAACAGCGCGCGTTACCTGTCTACTGGCAGCACTGGCGGCGCACGCTGTCGGGCGAGGAGTGCACGTCGGCGGGAGCAGGACGGCAACAGCGCGCGTTACCTGTCTACTGGCAGCACTGGCGGCGCACGCTGTCGGGCGAGGAGTGCACGTCGGCGGGAGCGGGACGGCAACAGCGCGCGTTACCTGTCTACTGGCAGCACTGGCGGCGCACGCTGTCGGGCGAGGAGTGCACGTCGGCGGGAGCAGGACGGCAACAGCGCGCGTTACCTGTCTACTGGCAGCACTGGCGGCGCACGCTGTCGGGCGAGGAGTGCACGTCGGCGGGAGCAGGACGGCAACAGCGCGCGTTACCTGTCTACTGGCAGCACTGGCGGCGCACGCTGTCGGGCGAGGAGTGCACGTCGGCGGGAGCAGGACGGCAACAGCGCGCGTTACCTGTCTACTGGCAGCACTGGCGGCGCACGCTGTCGGGCGAGGAGTGCACGTCGGCGGGAGCAGGACGGCAACAGCGCGCGTTACCTGTCTACTGGCAGCACTGGCGGCGCACGCTGTCGGGCGAGGAGTGCACGTCGGCGGGAGCAGGACGGCAACAGCGCGCGTTACCTGTCTACTGGCAGCACTGGCGGCGCACGCTGTCGGGCGAGGAGTGCACGTCGGCGGGAGCAGGACGGCAACAGCGCGCGTTACCTGTCTACTGGCAGCACTGGCGGCGCACGCTGTCGGGCGAGGAGTGCACGTCGGCGGGAGCAGGACGGCAACAGCGCGCGTTACCTGTCTACTGGCAGCACTGGCGGCGCACGCTGTCGGGCGAGGAGTGCACGTCGGCGGGAGCAGGACGGCAACAGCGCGCGTTACCTGTCTACTGGCAGCACTGGCGGCGCACGCTGTCGGGCGAGGAGTGCACGTCGGCGGGAGCGGGACGGCAACAGCGCGCGTTACCTGTCTACTGGCAGCACTGGCGGCGCACGCTGTCGGGCGAGGAGTGCACGTCGGCGGGAGCAGGACGGCAACAGCGCGCGTTACCTGTCTACTGGCAGCACTGGCGGCGCACGCTGTCGGGCGAGGAGTGCACGTCGGCGGGAGCAGGACGGCAACAGCGCGCGTTACCTGTCTACTGGCAGCACTGGCGGCGCACGCTGTCGGGCGAGGAGTGCACGTCGGCGGGAGCAGGACGGCAACAGCGCGCGTTACCTGTCTACTGGCAGCACTGGCGGCGCACGCTGTCGGGCGAGGAGTGCACGTCGGCGGGAGCAGGACGGCAACAGCGCGCGTTACCTGTCTACTGGCAGCACTGGCGGCGCACGCTGTCGGGCGAGGAGTGCACGTCGGCGGGAGCAGGACGGCAACAGCGCGCGTTACCTGTCTACTGGCAGCACTGGCGGCGCACGCTGTCGGGCGAGGAGTGCACGTCGGCGGGAGCAGGACGGCAACAGCGCGCGTTACCTGTCTACTGGCAGCACTGGCGGCGCACGCTGTCGGGCGAGGAGTGCACGTCGGCGGGAGCAGGACGGCAACAGCGCGCGTTACCTGTCTACTGGCAGCACTGGCGGCGCACGCTGTCGGGCGAGGAGTGCACGTCGGCGGGAGCAGGACGGCAACAGCGCGCGTTACCTGTCTACTGGCAGCACTGGCGGCGCACGCTGTCGGGCGAGGAGTGCACGTCGGCGGGAGCAGGACGGCAACAGCGCGCGTTACCTGTCTACTGGCAGCACTGGCGGCGCACGCTGTCGGGCGAGGAGTGCACGTCGGCGGGAGCAGGACGGCAACAGCGCGCGTTACCTGTCTACTGGCAGCACTGGCGGCGCACGCTGTCGGGCGAGGAGTGCACGTCGGCGGGAGCAGGACGGCAACAGCGCGCGTTACCTGTCTACTGGCAGCACTGGCGGCGCACGCTGTCGGGCGAGGAGTGCACGTCGGCGGGAGCAGGACGGCAACAGCGCGCGTTACCTGTCTACTGGCAGCACTGGCGGCGCACGCTGTCGGGCGAGGAGTGCACGTCGGCGGGAGCAGGACGGCAACAGCGCGCGTTACCTGTCTACTGGCAGCACTGGCGGCGCACGCTGTCGGGCGAGGAGTGCACGTCGGCGGGAGCAGGACGGCAACAGCGCGCGTTACCTGTCTACTGGCAGCACTGGCGGCGCACGCTGTCGGGCGAGGAGTGCACGTCGGCGGGAGCAGGACGGCAACAGCGCGCGTTACCTGTCTACTGGCAGCACTGGCGGCGCACGCTGTCGGGCGAGGAGTGCACGTCGGCGGGAGCAGGACGGCAACAGCGCGCGTTACCTGTCTACTGGCAGCACTGGCGGCGCACGCTGTCGGGCGAGGAGTGCACGTCGGCGGGAGCAGGACGGCAACAGCGCGCGTTACCTGTCTACTGGCAGCACTGGCGGCGCACGCTGTCGGGCGAGGAGTGCACGTCGGCGGGAGCAGGACGGCAACAGCGCGCGTTACCTGTCTACTGGCAGCACTGGCGACGCACGCTGTCGGGCGAGGAGTGCACGTCGGCGGGAGCAGGACGGCAACAGCGCGCGTTACCTGTCTACTGGCAGCACTGGCGGCGCACGCTGTCGGGCGAGGAGTGCACGTCGGCGGGAGCAGGACGGCAACAGCGCGCGTTACCTGTCTACTGGCAGCACTGGCGGCGCACGCTGTCGGGCGAGGAGTGCACGTCGGCGGGAGCAGGACGGCAACAGCGCGCGTTACCTGTCTACTGGCAGCACTGGCGGCGCACGCTGTCGGGCGAGGAGTGCACGTCGGCGGGAGCAGGACGGCAACAGCGCGCGTTACCTGTCTACTGGCAGCACTGGCGGCGCACGCTGTCGGGCGAGGAGTGCACGTCGGCGGGAGCAGGACGGCAACAGCGCGCGTTACCTGTCTACTGGCAGCACTGGCGGCGCACGCTGTCGGGCGAGGAGTGCACGTCGGCGGGCTCTGCGTCAGCGCGGATCACGTCGCCCTCCGGCGGATCGCGCATCTGCTTCTGCGACACGATCCTGTAGATCTCTGCAACCGACACATATCTAGTTAGTAGATGTGTGAAAATACTGGGTAGCACTCCGGGAGTGCCGGCAGAAATGAAAACAGCATATTCTATTTTAATGTTGTTACATCCATGATGCTCAATACGCGTACCGTACTGGCCGCTTACAAAAAAAAAATTGTACGTATTATCTATATTGACAGACCTCTAACAATGTGCTGATGCCCTAGTACTTTTGTTCCACGACTCAACATAAAAACACTTGAAAAATCGAACGCGATTCATTCGTATTTCAAAATAAACTCTCAGAGGATCCTGATATCCTGGTACTTAAACTCTCCTTCCGTCTTGAGTCTGTCGTGAAATTATCATATTTTACCCATCCCAAAAAGCGCTCAGCGCCGCCGCTAAAGTTTTCATTAATAAGTAACGGCTTACCAGTAAGAATGTTCTGGAATGCAGGCTCGACGTTGGTGGAGTCGAGAGCGGACGTCTCAATAAAACTAAGCCCGTTCTTTTCCGCGAACGCTTTCGCTTCTTCTGTCGGGATCGATCTGGAAATCAAAACCGTATTCGTTAGGAAACACGAAGACGTTTTTTATGGCCTGTCAAAACGCGATTTCCCCATAGATTTACACCCATTAGGGCGTATAAGTACCAACTTATGTAGTAGCCTGATTTACTTATTTCATTGCAACTTAAAATCAATATTTACTGTTAAGAGGGTGCATCCGTGCTGAGCTGGCAACGTCGCATTTTTGGTGATTTTTTGCGATTATTTCACAGAAATTGAATAAAAGTATCAAATATCCGTCTGTAGTGCACTTCGTTTTTAGTGTATTATTGTGTCCAATGCAATGATTAATGGTGATGGACTTTTATTTTCGTATTAAAGCGATAAAATACTATATCTCGTTTAATAAGAAAATAAAAGTCCATCACGGTGAATTATTGCATTAGACACAATAATACACTAAAAACGAAGTGCACTACAGACGGATATTTAATACTTTCATTCAATTTCTGTGAAATAATCGCAAAAAATCACCAAAAATGCGACGTTGCCAGCTCAGCACGGATGCACCCTCTTAATAAAAAATGAATCTGGTTCTCAGGGCTTTTAACACATACCTAATTCTCATATTATATATCTCATTTATAAAAAACAGAATACATCAACAGAAAAATGCATGTAGGTACTAATGATTACGTAAGCATGGGACGGGGGGGGGGGGAGGTTTGCTTACTTTTGCTGACAAGGGGAAGGGTGGGGTGGTAAATAACTGTAAAAAATCTGCTTACGTAATATTTGAATGGACCCTGACCCTCATGCAACGTTTTCCCCAATCCTAATTAAAAAATCTGTAAACAATCACCTGAGATGCCTCAAATCGCTCTTATTGCCGACCAGCATGATCAGTATGTTCTGGTCCGCGTGGTCGCGCAGCTCGCGCAGCCACCGCTCAACGTTCTCGTACGAGAGGTGCTTGGCGATATCGTAGACGAGCAGGGCGCCGACAGCGCCGCGGTAGTACGCCGATGTGATCGCGCGGTACCGCTCCTGGCCCGCCGTGTCCCATATCTGGGCCTTTATGGTTTTACCGTCCACCTAGAACAAAGACGTTGATAGTAACTCGCTGTCAGATACATTGGAGGTTCCCTATCGTTACCCAAAATATTCATACGTAATATGGCCCAATTTTCTAGCGTTTTTCCCGGCATTTGCCACGGCTCAGTGAGCCTGGAGTCCGCTTTGACAACCTAATCCCAAGATTTGGCGTAGGCACTAGTTTTACAGAAGCGACTGCCATCTGACCTTCCAACTCTAAAGCCTTATTGGGATTGGTCCGGTTTCCTCATGATGTTTTCCTTCACCCGAAAAGCTCATGGTAAATTTAAAATGTAATTTCGCACATAAATTCCGAAAAACTCAGAGGTTTCGAGGATTCGAACCCTCTGCTTGAGAGGCCGTAGGTCAAACCACTAGACTAACATGACCTTTTCCCAATTTCGTTTGCCATAATTTTACATTATCCATAGCGAATCATGTGCCACAACGAAACTACAGTTATTAAGTGAGTAATATGATAAGTGAAAGCTATAGATTCGATAGGCGCTTCACTACGTAGTATAAAACAAAGTCGCTTTACGCAACGGATTTCGATGCGGTTTTGTTTTTAAAAATAGAGTAATTCAAGAGGAAGGTTTACATGTAAATTCTACGCAGACGAAGTCGCGGGCAGAAGCTAGTTTATCAATATGAAAAAGTTAAATAACTCAGTAGACTTACATACGTACGTAACTGACTGGTTCTGTAGAAAAGTAATAATAAACGTAATAATAGCAATTGTTTTCTTTAAAAATGATTCATTTTATACCTACTTCACATTAATTCAAAAATATTGATTGCTCCCTATCAGGGGCCTTAACATGACGCCCTAATTCCGACTCAGTTCAAGTTTTAGCTGTCACTTTTAGTATGAATCTGACAGCGAGCGAACCTAAACTGAATTGCATTAAGACGTCATGGAGGGCTTGCACTATCCGGTATCTTTTTATTATCCGGATATTTCGGATACATCAAATCTCAATTTGAATAATTTTCCAAATATTAAAAAAAAACGCTGATTATAATTTAAAAATTATTTACTCAACATAATGTGGAGTCTTTTTAATCAACCCTTACCAAAATTGTGTGGTAAGGACTTAAAAATAATTATTTTGTCACTTTAATGAGTGAGTAATTAAAAAAATATGTACCTATGTTTGTTTACAGTTTTAAATATTAACCAGAATGAGATCCTTATTAGTGTACATACAAATCAAATAATCGACAACAATAAATGTATGAATCAAAAACAATAAAAATACTTAAGTAGGTACGAGGGGAATGCCAAAAGAAATTAGGTACTCCATGCTCATATGATTGATACTGGCAAGGTGTACACCATCATAAACGCTGGTTATTTAGTTATAAATTTAAAAATGGAAGACTCGGTAAGCCTACGTATTTTTTTTTATTTTTTTCTTGTTGAATCTAGTAGAGCTTGAGCGAGAACTGGGTGTTGAATCAGCAGCATTGCAAACTATAATTTCACGAACAACTGTTCCTCCATAAGCGTTGTTCAAGATGGGTGCCACACAAACTCAACGATTTGCAGACAGAACGTCGCGTGGATTGGAGCAAATTTTTGATAAATAAATTCGACGCTGATGAAATTAAAAACATTTATGATATACTGACAGGTGATGAAACATGGTTGTATAACTATGATTCTGAAACAAAGCGACAGACTGAGTATGGTGCTTTGAAGACGAACCGACTCCAATAACATATCACCGAACACGAAGCACACAGAAACAAATGACTGCGTCATTTTTCTGCAAGACGGGACATGTTGTTACTGTTCTGCTGGAGGATCAAAAAACAACTAATTCGGAATGGTATGTTACTGTTTGTGCCCCAAAAGTATTGTCAGCTTGGTGTGACAAGCGGCCAAAGTCCAGAACAGCATCTGCTCTGGCATCACAACGCCGCCCGCACACGTCTGCGAGAACGCTTGACTTTTTCACTTTTTCACTTTTTCACCCGCCGTATTCCCCTGACCTAGCACCTTGTGATTTTTACCTCTTTCCGAAAATCAAAGAAACATTAAAAGGATAGCGATTCGAAAGCAAAGAAGATGCCCTGGCTGCTTATCAGATTGAAATTGCGATGGTGTCCAAAGAAGAGTTTAATCATTTTCGAAGTGGTTTAAGCGGATGGAGAGGTGTATAAATGTTCAAGGTGAATACTTCGAAAAAATGGATAGTCATAAGAAAGAATACAGTTTATAATTTTTGAGTATCAAATTTCTTTCGGTATGACCGTCGTACTTTAAAGCTATTATAAACCTTGTTCTTCACAGTTGGATGGATTTTTGACGTTGTTATTTGTGTGCCATACTTTAAAGTATTAAAAATTACTTTCATATTTCATACAATTAAAGTGAAAATAAATATTTTTACGTTTGTTGTCAGAGAATTGATATTTGAGTGAAATTTAGACGAGTCAATGATTAAATGTAAGGAAAATCTCATAACTGGATGGATTTTTGACGTTGTTGAAATCTCAATTCTCTGACAACAAACGTAAATATATTTATTTTCACTTTAATTGTATGAAATATGAAAGCAATTTTTGTATGTAAACCCACCTTATACAGATAAATGTTTGCTCCACACCACACGTGTGCATTAATATCTGATATTCGAATTATCCAAATTATCCGGATAATGAAGTGCCTCCTATCCGGATTTGAAAAATGACCGGATATCCGGATACTATGGATATCCGGTTATCCGGATTGCAAGCCCTTCATGGTAAGGCCCCTGGAATCTGCTCAGTCGTCGTCTAACAGTATGTATGTGGACGCGGCCTAAATCCAACTTCCTGTCGGTTCGTGCATCAAGCACAATATGGCTTGACCTCATGACCTACCGTACGCGCTAGCTCCAAATACGAATTTTTTAGTTCGTTTCGTCCCTCTCTCTCCTGCTAATGATTATTAGTGCGAGCGGGATAGCACGAATGTTTCGACTTGGAGAAGGCCTGCCTAATTCGATCCTGCGATTTTCGGCCAGCTATTTATTGACTGAAGCAGCGCAAAAGCGAGCGAAACATCTCCGTTTCTGGTTCTGCTTGTTTATGTGGACGATTTTCTCAACCGATTCTCGAGAAATTTTGTGACTAATTTGAAAAAAAAAAAAAAATGACAACAATTTCGAATAAAAACCGGCCAAGTGCGAGTCGGACTCGTGTACCGTATAATTTCGGCAAGTGAATATAAAATCCAGTGTTTACAGAGCCCTGCCTCCTTGACAAAATGAAAACAACGTTAGGTCATTTTATATTGGTAACTTACACAATGTATACAGACATAAACAAAAATATTATTTAAGCATTTTTTTGTTATAGTGGCAACAAAAATTCATTACTGAAAATTTCAACTGTCTAGCTATCACGGTTCATGATATAAAACCTGGTGACAGACAGACAGACAGACGTACAGTAGGTGGAGTAATAGGCTCCCGTTTTTACCCTTTGGAACCCTACAAATGTTCTAAACACCGACTCGCGACTCCTAAATTGCGACAGGCTAGTTACCTAGTTTTACATCGGCTACAG
Source organism: Pandemis heparana (assembly GCA_963854515.1). Classification (NCBI taxonomy): domain Eukaryota; kingdom Metazoa; phylum Arthropoda; class Insecta; order Lepidoptera; family Tortricidae; genus Pandemis; species Pandemis heparana. The sequence goes on along the minus strand of OY978015.1, from coordinate 14,922,621 downwards.
GTTATATCGATATGATGATAAACCACTGAGTCATTGTTCTCATTCTACGGCACATCGATATCGATACAGATTATTTAGATTATTCAAAGCTTTTAACGGTGAAGGTAACGGCCCGACCGCCATGACGCGCGATCGGAGGCGCTCTAGCTAATTCACTGTTCACTGCTCGGTTGATACGCTCACCCGTACCATTTAGTTGGCAGCAATCGCAATGTACAATAAAACCGGAGTTTGGTCGTTGCTGTGATTACGCGGTTTCACAGCAAGCCTACTCACACGCAGCATAGGAGAGTGAGAAGGATGTCATGATGACTTCAAATTTAAAATTTTGCAGTAGAGCCTCGGTTTTTGAGTGGAGGTCGCATGTCAGCGTCTGGTTTATGTACTTAACTCTTTAATGAGTCCCAACGATTTATTTGTTTCTACATATTTATACGATAAGACAGTCAAATTACCTAATATACCTAGATCTGCTTAATGTTGTGATTTTGTAGAATCGCTATGACGATAATGTATTATGACGCATCGCATACCCGTTCGTTCGTTAGAGATTGGCAAAGTAACTGCAAATAAATGAATCATTTGCATTACATTATACAAAACTACTACGCACTGGACTCCTCTATGAATTGTGTTTTCAAGGTTGTAATTTTCTAAGAACTGTTCATTTGCTAATTAAAAAGTACGGATGTCAAGTCAATCAAATTTATAGTATCTTGTTGACTCTGTTGCTGTCATAGCACGATTTAAATGAACAAATTATTAGACATCAGCAAATATCTGTACAAATATTTGTTGACATTGAATAAAGAGGTAAGTGACAGTATATCTTTATTACCAACAGGATGTTAAATTGTTGTAAATGTCTACATTTAGGCATGTTGATAAGAAAATTTGAAATTAGATTTGGATATTACAGGGGGGTTACCACAATCGCTTCATAATCTTCTTTCAGCGTAAGGGACACTTATGCAGCTATATAGCTGTCCCTTACGCTGATTAGAACCTTGCATGCATTAAGCGATTGTGGTAACCCCCCAGTTCTATAAAAAACGCGTTTTGACCTTTGTTATCAATGTAGGTAATCTATGAGCTCTTAGAATGCCATTCGAATTTGTGTGGGGTTTGTCTTACTGTCTCCTTCACTCGGTCGATTCAAGTATCGAATCCATAAGAGTGAGTGAGTAAGAGCTCACGCGGACTGTAGAGAGTGGAGAGTATTGAATGTGTTTAAAATTTGTTTTTCTATTAATAGTATTTTTTATGTTGGTTAGTATCCTCATTCATACATACAAATAAATTGAGATGCTTCGTTAAGTAAATAAGAATACTGTTATTTTAAAGAACATTGACGCAGATAAGGAGGTCGAGAGATTAATAATATTTTGGTGTATACATTTCCGCTCCATACATTTCCATTTAAAAAATACCTACTTATTATTACATATGTCTTTGTTAGGTTTTATTTGAAAATCATTCGTTTCTTGTGTTTGTCAGTTTTGTTATTCCACAAATTGAGCTAGTGGGCACAAAAAAGCTGTCTAGATATAATCATGATGTAATCATGTGCATATATTTTGTTGCTCAGATTACAACTATGTTAATAATACATTACATACATAATTTTATTCAAATCTTAAGATATGGAAACAAAAACATAACATAATATGGAATATACTTTCAAGTGGACTGCTTTTTATGAATTATGTATGTTATGACTCAAAACTAAAACTGTTCTTTCAGCATTTGGCAAAAACATAGTGTAAAGAAGTAACATTGCCAACTCTATACAAATGTAATTTCTAAACGACACTGAAAATTAGAACACATAGAAAAATCCGAAAAGTAAAGCTATGGCCGGGCAGCAGGCTATATAGGATATGGCGGGTAGCAGGTTACCTGCTATGGGTGGTGTAGGGGTATAGCACGCGTCACGGAATGACGAGGACCCGGGTTCGATTCCCGGCCATAGCTTTACTTTTCGGATTTTTCTATGTGTTCTAATTTTCAGTGTCGTTTAGAAATTAAATTTCTAACGGTAAAACCGTAAAAGTAAACATAAAAATTAAGAAATAAAAAATTTCTTGATTCATTTGATATTTCCTATACAAATGTATTATTATTTTACTTTTGTGTCAAGTTTTACAGTTGGTGCTTGTAGCAAACCACTGACGTATGCCTCCCCCTAAAACGCACCGTTTTACTTTGTCTTCCGGCTTGCCGTTGCCGCATCCCACTACCAACCACCTGAATGTGACAATTGTCTATGACTATGACTATTCCGTATCCTCGGTCAAATAGAATAAAAATATTGTACTGTCATAAAATTCACATATAACTAAAAATTTTCATGATGATACTATTACTAGAAAAGGGTTCAATTCGCTTCCTTAGATTTCATTACCTACACAGGGTCAGAAAGAGACTTCCATTTGTAAATTGTAACCTGTAGCTCTATAAAATAGGGCTCAGGTCGACCTAATAAAAGCGTATAATTAACATCTTGCTAATATTATAAAGGCGAAAGTTTGAAAGTTTGGATAAGTTTGTAGTTTGGATGTTTGGATGTTTGTTGCTCTTTCATGGCAAAACGGCTAAACCGATTTCATTGAAATTTGGTACAGAGATAGTTACAGTCCGTCCGAATCCATCGCAGACGGAGTCGCGGGCAACAGCTAGCACGGAACAATAGCCAAATAATAAATAGCAAGTGTAAGTAACTCTAAATCTTCATTCAACATCACCGTGATTTGATACGGGAAAAATTGAAATTTCGCGAATCAAAACCTAAGAAAGTACAATAAGAAATTTCACTCACACTTGAAAACTGTGCGAAACAGGTTTGCCACAAGATCAATTAAGAGCAAAAACTTGCAAATTGCGTATTAAACTGTTGTATAGCAATTTCCCATGACCATGGTATTCACTGTCAGTGACAATGTGAGCTTCTCTCTTAGAACAAAGCAGGCTTATACTTTATGGTACTATTTACCTTATAAAATGAGTAATTAAGAATACAATAGTGCTCTAAGCTTTAATGTGCTACTTAAATCTTACTGATATTATAAAGACGAAAGTTTGTAAGCTTGGATGTTTGTTGCTCTTTCATGGCAAAACGGCTATACTGATTTTATTGAAATTTAGTATACTTCGTCTTAGTTACAGTCCCGGGCATCGATATAGGATAGTTTTTATCCCGGAATATTGCAGTTCCCGCGGGATAGCGATAAGCGAATTCTGCGCGGACAGAGTCGCGAGCAACAGCTAGTAAGTTTATAAAGATTTTAAGGTAAATAAAACAAGCCCTGGTAGGATAGTGGTTTAACCCAGTGTTTTCCAACCTATGGTCCGCGGACCCTTGGGAGTCCGCGGTGTCATCTCTGGACCATACATAAATGCTAATTATAAATACCTATTTTGTATCTGTAATAACTAAAATAAATACCTAATCCGATTTTTTTTGCTGTTTATTTTAATAAGGGGGTCCTTGAAAACTGTGCTTGATTTCCTAGGGGTCCGTGGCTGAAAAAGGTTGGGAAACGCTGGTTTAACCTATGGCCTCAAGCACCTCAAATTTTTCAGTATTAAAATGCAAAATCTCATTTAAAATTTATTATAAAGCTTTCCGTCTGACCTCATCGTGAGGAAACTTGAATACACCTGCGAGGCAATGCGTGTGAAGTTCCCAATCAGCCCTATGTCGGTGAGTTATTTGAAGAGAATCACATCCTAAGATTGGATGCGAAAGGCGCAAGATCAAAACAAGTGGCGTGAAGAGACCTACACTCAGCACTGGATGGATTATGGTTGAGGAAGAAGAAGGATGTTTAGGACGGATTTTGCGAAAACAGCACGAAAAAGAGAGTTCTGGCAATCGGGGGTGAAACCGCGCTTTGGGCTTAAAACCACTAAATTTCATAATACCTTATTCACTAATACGCCTAATTTTCAAATTACCATGGGCGCATAATACTTACCTTAAATGTCAAATTTTCTCTTGTAAATTTATACAAAATATTTTTAGGCATTTTAGGTAATGTTATGCGCCCATGGTAATTTGAAAATTAGGGGTATTAGTGAATAAGGTATTATGAAATTTAGTGGTTTTAAGCCCAAAGCGGAGCCGCGGGCGCTAGAAAAATTAATCAGGGAAGTTGTAACTTGCTGTGTACATACAGTAATTAAAAAACCAGGGTGTGTCACTGACTTAATTAACTTAATATGAAATATAATCTATGTAGTTTAGTTAGATAATATCAAGCAAAGCAGCTAATGTAGTCACTCATGCTTAGTTTTAGCCTGCCAAATACAATGTGGTCTCAATGTGGTGTTCTTTCATCCACACCCCCCCTGATCAGTAAGCTCACATGTTTAAATATAAAAAAATTTTTTGGTACAATATTTTTTTTTATTTTTCCTTTTTCAATGGTAGTAGTTAGAAAGTCATGAATTTAATTTTGTTGAGAACTAGTTTATACAATTTATGGTCTGATATATATCATTAGTCCATTTATTTTAATCTTGTTTCTAGCTAGAGCTTTGAAGAGCAGTCACCACTCAATATAATCTTTTCCTTAACAGTCTGCGATAACTTTTTTCCTTAACAGTCCGCAAACTATATTGCTCAATTGTACTAGCTTATTTAAACAATTGATACACAAATTCCTTTCATACGTTTAAATTCACGTCCAAATCTCATGCTAATAAAGTTCAATTGATCATAGATAGGGGCTATTTGTAGCACCATTTAGTTGGACAACGCAATTGACCTACAAACCTACATAACAAAACATTATACTGGGTAAGGAGTGACAATTGTACATCAGTTTTAATATTTCATGCATAACTTTGAAGTATAACAATAGAATTCATTATTAACTACCAAATTTTCATTTGGATTTGGGATTTGGTAGCTGTAGGTTCATTAATAATGTGGGAACCAAAAACTATCTATAGTGAGTAATTTAAAGGTATCACAGCGTAAAAGTAACATTATGAAAATCAGTAATCCGTAAAATATAGCTAGGGTCTGTATCACCACTCTGTTAAGTTCTAGTTATATTAAGTATCAGTTATCTAGGATGACGTCCCTGTCTGATTCATAGTAATAAATAGAGATGGAATCATAGATAACTGACACTTAAGATAACTAGAACTTAATTTTTTGACACAATTTGGACCTGTACTATACTAAATTTGATGTTGAAATTAACATAATTTATTTTACATTGTTGTCTATTTTGCACAGATCCCATAAACATTCAAGTGTCCAAGTTAGACTAGCACTCAGCTGGTTTTTGTTCAATGTTCATGTAAAATATAAGCTCTAAATATAGGTACCACATGCATCAAATAGAGTTAGTGAGTGGGTGTAAATTGGCTAATTTCACTGATCCAATAGAGCATTGATTATAAATGTATAAATGTATTATTACTAAATTAGAACAAGGTCATAATTGAAAAGTATAAAATCAATAACAAACATGGACCCCAAACGTTTTCACCACAAATTACTTTTATTATGTATCAGAAAATTACAAATAAGGGTTGCCTTTGTATTTTATTGAATCAGGCGTTACTTTGCGGAGGTCCATTTCAATTAACAAAAAATATTTACCTTGCTACTCCGCTACTTAGCTTACTTAAGTAGCAAGGTAAATATATTTTGTTCATTGCCTTTGTAACATTCTCCATCATAATTGTATTTAATTTTAGTTAGTTAGGTATGTGCAATAAAGAGTTACTATCTATACTACACCTATCAAAAATCTTAATAACCTTTACTTAAAAAATTACAACTGTTAAGTCTGCACTGTATTGTATGCATGATGTTTATATCCAGTCATTTGTCACAAGAATTTAATGCATTCTTTATTGGCTTAATCATCAACAATATAAACTAACTGGTCAATAATTAACCAGTCTGACATCATACATTGACACAAAAACCTTTGTTTGTAAACAATAAGTCCCCCAAGCAGAACTAAGGAAAGGCACTAAGCTATTGATGAACACAAAAGAATCCAAATGATTTATACCTTTTCAGTTGAAATGGAGACAACAGACAAAGGAATATTTTCTCCCCACAACAACAGCTTAGTATCACAAAATTAGCATAATGGCCTTTGAATCTGATTCATAGCACTCACCTCTATACTTCTTGTCGCGAATTCAACGCCTATTGTAGATTTGGATTCTAAATTGAATTCATTTCTAGTGAAACGCGATAGAAGACTGGATTTTCCGACACCTGAGTCTCCTATTAGGACAACTGCAACAAAAAAACACGATGCCGTTCTAGAAATACTCGGTCAAAGCTTAAATTACTCCAGAACTGATTATAAAGACTGTTCTGAAGGTGACTCATTTCAGCAATTTAGAAATCGATTGTTGTCCACTGCAATCAGCTGATATTATAACTTACGTTTTTAACACAAATAACATAGGAATAAAGAATTAATACATACACAATTGAACTTCCAAGTTTTAGAAATATGTTGACACAAAAAACAAAGGGTTTTGTTACATCGGTTTCGAATAATTCTACGTCAGAGATAGGACAATGGTATAAAACAACTTTTCAAGTTCCGCGTAAATTATGATCGTGTGATTGTATCTTCATTTGGGGTTTTAAAGGATAGTTAGACAAGTGAAATAAAACTTACCTTTGAACAAATAATCGTATTCGTCCTCTCTTGTGCCCATTTTGATTATCTAGAGCTCTATACGACGTCAAAATCGGTCAGCTATAAAACGTCAAGATGAACGTAAACAAAAATAACTGGAGACACAAATATCACAGCTTCTCTAAACACTGCACAGCCTCCGAATTATCACTTTGATACAGGGATTAATTATATTCACACAGGTTTAAAATTATTATAAATCTAAATTGTCTCAGGGACAAAATGGCGGATTACTTTACGCCCCCCTCACGATTAGAGACGTTTTAGAGGAGTTTACCAACGATTATTTGTGTTCCTACAGTTTCGCCAATCAGCGAACAGTTCAGTTTCGTGTTCTGCTTTCTGATTGGCGCATTTCTAAGAGTTTAATATGATAAGACTCCTATGCCAAATATTTGACAGCGCAGGCGTTGACGTATCAAAACCTGTTATTGGATGCGTTCAGTGATAAATAATTACTCATTCTTGGTGATTGATAAAAAATGAAATCACTTTAAATCAGTTGGGCTGTTTAAAATCATTTATTTGTCTACAAATTCGCAAATCATCAATGTATTTGAAAATAAATACAAATACAAAGTTAAGTTTCTATATTATACAGTAATCAACTCTAATTTACTACATTATACGGCACAAAATGCAATCACTGCGCAGCAGCTACGGCGTCATCTTCATCGTCGCTGTCATCTTGAACCTCTTGCGCTAAGGTGCGGTCTACATGCACGAAAGGATCTATCTTTAACCTTTCTGTGGATGGTGGGCTTGTTATTAGGCACCTGAGAAAAAAAGATCAGATTAACCAACTTTTACAGACTTTTACTACAAAAAGTCTTACACTAGCTGAAGCAATATCTAAATTTGTATGTAGTAATGGCCAAGTATTGTAAAAACCTTGTAATAAAAAGTCCATCTCTCTTTGGTCTCACGGATTGTATATCCTTCAGAAGCGCTGCTATGTTTTCAGCGACTTGCTTCACCTCCATATTTAACTGTAAACAAAAAATAGCAGTTAATTTTTGAATTAGGAAACATGCTTTTAATAAAAACTAGTCTTGAACCACCGCCAATTCAATAAAGCAAGACTTCAAGAAGAAAAATTAGTAAAAGCGGGTCATAGGTGCACTAAATATTTTCATACAAAACTGTTGCCATGTTCAATCATTTTGTGCGTGTTGCGTAGAAAGTGGCGCCATCATTTCATTATTACTCTTTTATGCTGAATTCTAAAGTAACCATGCAGCGCTGTGCCGTGTAAAACGGAACGCATCATTAAAAACAACTGACGTTCTTATTTCAAAAATCTCTTACCCTCCCAATAGGCACTTCAACACTCCCAAAGTTCTGTTGGTTCTCGTCCCTAGTGACTTTATACTGGACGCCGGCGGCAAACTTCTTGACCATATCGACGATGTTAGGGTCCAGGGTTCCCGCGCGGACATTGGGGAACTTGCGCTTCATCAGCCCACGGATGGGCACTAAGTCTGTCAGGATATTCGGGTGGGCGATCACGTAGTCGTATTCCGCAACTTTGATTGCGCCTTCCTGTTAGAAATTAATCAGTTTAAATTAAAGTATAGTGTCTGATCGATTGCTCAGTGGTAATTTATTGTTATTTCATTTATTAAGACAGACGTAGAATCGAATTTATAGGAAGTCGTGGCCAAGCCGCAGTTGTAAACGTTTCTTTTCACGTGCAAAATTCTATTCGTCTAGCTTTAAGGCACGAAAAAATCTTGTCTATGGGTCATCAGTATTTCAACTTTTTTTTTGTGCCAACTTTAGACAGGGGAATTGACATGAAAATGAGGGTAGATTGTGCAGGGTCTATGCACTGTTAACATCAATTCCTTCAATTCCTTCAGTCTACCCGCGGTCATGGCATGGAACTGTGTTAAAATATATGGAGCTTGTTAAAGGTCATCGCGAACTATATCTCTTGACTTCGCTTGGCTTGGGCTTGCATGCAAAAACATATTTCGCACAGGCTTGACTATCTTACACGTAGCAGCAAAACAAATAAATGTTTTTCGTTCATCGTCTATAAGCCGTTGATAACACGCCTGTTTTACAGTCAGGTCGAAAATACTTGTTTAAAAAAAAGAAACGTGTGCGTCTCGGGTCGCCCGACAGAAGTGATAATGCTAACTTAAACTAATTAATATCAGTATTATGTCTATCGCACACTAAACACTGAGTAGAGAGAAGGGTAGCATCTGTCCGAAATACGACTAGCGCTGTCGGTTAGAGTGAGAGAGGAAGAACCTGCCTACCGCTGCCGTATGCGCCAGAGAAAGTTAAGCCAGACAGACTGGCGCCGTAACGCGTTACGTTACGAAGCGGTTTACCCTCCCATAAGAAGTTATCACTTAAAAAAAACATACCTGTATCTTTTTAATCAAATCCGTGCCACCGACAGTGGTGGCTCCTGCCTCAGCAACCTGCTTGACCATCTCCGGTGTTTTGCAGAACGCGAGGATGGTCCGCTCTTCATCCCGAGGGAATCTGTGCGGTAGGAGCGCTAGACGGACGAACGGGTCCACGTAGCGGTTCTGAAATGTTGATTTTTATGACAAAAGATGAATAATAATTCTTTCAATTAATGTAGAAAGCCAGATAGCCAGATAGCACGAGAGCGCGAGAGAGCTGTGTCGCGCGCGAGATAGACTACCCGTCTCTTTCTAGAATGAATAGTGAGAGAAAGAAGGGCAGTTCATCTTGCGCGCGACACAGCTCTAGCGCACATTTGTGCTAGCCGTATTCGCCTTTGCGTCTACATGCCAAACATATCACAAGCATCCTTGCTTTTTTATTTAATGGCTTTCTCTTGCTTTAGTTTAGCATCCTTGTGCTTGGTGTCTCATTTCTTTAGTTCCAGTAAACATAACATAGAACTACCTAAAAAAAGTATAACCAAAAATGAAAACCTCTTTTTAGGGTTCCGTAGCCAAATGGCAAAAACGGAACCCTTATAGATTCGTCATGTCTGTCTGTCTGTCTCTGTTCTCTGTTCTCTGTTCGGAATCCAAAGGCTTATCGGTTACTTACTTGACATGAAATGCATATTATTATTTCATAATTTTTATTATATATAATATATATATATATTTTTTTGCTCTTTTTCTCATCGACATTGGAGATATCTCCAATTAACTTATTTGACGGTGGAGGCGTTTTACACCTCCACGGAACTTAAATTATTTTTATTCACTTTTTTCTTTCTCTTTCTTATCATTATATCGCATATTTTGTTTCGCTTTGACCAGTAAAGACGTTATACATCTCTACTATAGACCAATGTAATTTAAAGTACGGACTTAACTTAGGGACCTTTTGCATCCCTTTTATAAAATGTATTAATTGTATTATAGGTAAGTTAAGTAGAATTTAAGTACTATTGTAAATCTATTTTATTTTGAAAAAATGACTTTCTGCCAAGTTTCTTGCGGCGCATTCTTCTTGGCAATGATGGTCTTTCCGAATGCGCTGGTAGATTAAAAAAAAGACATGTAAAAGAGCCCTCGGCGGCCTATTTGCAAAATAAACTTTTGACTTTTGACTTTTTTGACTTTTGTCTGTCCGTCCGTATATCACAGCCACTTTTTTCCGAAACTATAAGAGCTATACTGTTGAAACTTGGTAAGTAGATGTATTCTGTGAACCGCCATTAAGATTTTCATACAAATGTAGAAAAAAAAAAATTGGGGTTCCCCATAAATTAAGAGAATGATAATACTAAAAAAATATATAATGTACATTACCATGCAAACTTCCACCCAAAATTGGTTTGAACGAGATCTAGTAAGTAGTTTTTTTTATTTAATATTTGTTTTCTATATAATAACCAATATAAAATGACCTCACACTGCCTATATTTTGCTTAAGAGCAGGGCTCTGCTAAGATTGGATTTTATAATAACTTGGCGGATTTGTATTTTAAACTTTGTTCGTAAAACAATCTACCTGCTTAGCAGCTTCCATGTTGATTTCTACCCTCGCAAACACGAAAGCGTCGGGCTCATTGTACATAGTCGGATGGTGGGTCTCTTGGTGAGCCCTCACAGCATCCTCGGCGGAGTACACCACCCATTGGTAGTACTTCATTGGGAACACATCATCCTTGGATATGAGTTTGAGGGAGTCATCAACGTGTCGCTGTATGTGGATTTTTGCTGCTCTGAAATAAGAAACGTTTAAAGTTTGAAATTGTGGTCAAGAGTGGCCACATGCGAGAGAGAGAGAGGAGACTACTGGGGGAGGCCTTTGCCAAAAGGCACACAGATGCCTAAACTTCCTTGTAATTTTACAACCCTTGAATTAATTTATAAGAATCAATATACATCCATATATACATCCATATAATATACATCTTTAAATTCTTCTTATCACCTGTATGCTGATGACTTACAAATTTATTCTGCTGCTGGTTTTGACGATTTTCCTCTATTGATAGATCGTATTAATGCTGATCTTGTCACCATACGCGACTGGGCTGCGAGCTTTGGCCTCATGGTAAACGCCAAGAAGACGCAAGCGATCGTTATTGGCAGTCCGTATTTTATTTCCCGGATGTCTGAATCGGTGGTTAAAAATTTGTCCTTTGACGGAACAATTATTCCTTTCTCAGCTACCGTCAGAAATCTGGGGATTATTATGGACCAGACGCTTTCGTGGTCGGCCCAAGTTGCTGATGTCAGCCGGAAGGTGTTTGCGTCGCTTCACTCGCTCAGGCGATTGCAGAATTTTCTGCCTCTATCGACCAAAATTACGCTTGCTCAGTCACTTTTGCTCCCCTTACTGGACTATGGTGACATTAGTTACCTAGATCTTGCTGAGGGGCTGCTTGACAGGCTTGATCGCCTCCAGAATGTGTGTATCCGATACATTTTTGGGCTTCGTAAGTACGATCATGTGTCTCATTACCGCGCTCAGCTGAAATGGTTGCCTATCAGGGACCGCAGGAACATCCATATTCTGTCATTGCTTTTCAATTCTCTCTTTAATCCTTCAGCTCCGATATACCTTTCCGAACGTTTCAGCTACTTGTCTGTTGGCAGTCAACATCGATTGCGATCCAACTCTAATCTCCTTTTGGCCTGTCCTTCTTCCTCTTCCAAAACTTATTCCAAATCCTTTACTGTACACTCGACTAGGCTGTGGAATCGCTTACCAACCTCCATCAGGCAATCTCCCTCCATAGTGTCGTTCAGGGAAGGTTTGAAGAAGATGTGGCTCGCACCATCTTCTTAAATTAATGGTAAATATTCCTTTGTTTAGTGTGCTCTTTATTTATTTTATGTATTATATTTTATTGATAGGTATATATTATAGGTAGTATAAAGTAGTTTATTGATGTTTAGGTTTTATGAGTTTATGTATTATATTCGGTAAAGTTATGTATTGTGGCTCTCAGTGTTTGCAATTTTAAACTCACTCGTCCATCCCTAATGTAATACTCCTTTCATCCACTCAAAGGTTGACTGGAAGAGATCCCTTAAAGGGATAAGTCCGCCTTTGTGCATGTATCTCATTGTTTGTCAATTGTATTTGTCTTGTTTATTTTGCACAATAAAGAGTTTACATACATACATACATACATCCGAATTGTAAGGCTAAATAAATAAATTGTTTAAAACAGTGTGCAAATTATTTATTTGGTGTGTTATTTATGCCGAGTGGGGCCATTTTACACCATATCAGTACTATTCTTAATTACATTGTATCTCTTTGTTTATATATCTGTGTATAGAATGTGTGTAAATCTCTCTCTCTGTTTCAACAGTTTGTCCATTTCAAACATAACTAGTAATAAATAGTTATTATAATAAATTAAATTAGAGGTGCTCAGTTAAATTTAAATTAACTCTAAGTACTGTACTAAATTAAATTAAATTTGACCACTGGAGGATCAAATTTTATTTGCAATAATTATTTGAAGCACAATATTCTAATTTACAACTTGTATTTATAATTTTATAACATAACTTACTTGTTTTTCTGATTACGGGGAACAAATCCAACTTTGGTGATTTCAACCTTCACCTTCTTAGCGCGAGCCTTAGCTCGGGTACCTTTACGGGCGGCATAGAAAACTGTTGAAGTGTGTATAGTACGCTAAAAAAACAATTTTTATTAGGCACTTATCTTCTAAATTCAGATTTTTAGGCAGATTGTTAAACGGGATGGTTTATCTTGCTTTATGTTAAGCTTCTTAAAATTAGCTATACATAGACACAATTTAAGTGCACCGCACTTCGAATATACAGAGGTTCAGATTCACATTCTAGTATTTTTAACTGGCATTTACACTGTTCAAATAATTCCATGAATAACTATTGTCTGAAAAAGGCTAGCATAGTTATCGTCTGAGGTTATTTAACATACCAAATTTGTAGAATTCGTTTTATAAGCTGATAGAGTAGTATTTAGCACGGACCCTGAAAACAATAGAAATATAATTATAAGTGTGTCGTATTGTTCGGTTTTGAAGCCATAATACTATTGATATTATAACTCACGGAAGAGCGTTCCGGCCATCTTTACTAATGATTATTATAATTTTCTTCCTGTTAGAAAATGTTTATTTTCGTAAAAGAAGTAAAAGAACTGTATCACTAGATTTCTAGATTTAACTTTTATATTTTTAGGTTAAGTTGACGTTGACATTGACAGTTGAAAGCAGTCTTTTTCCAAAGAATTTCAATTGGATCGCTTTTTTCAGGGTGTAAAATAAACTGACAATTTGTTTTGTAATGCCACACACAAACTTATAAACGTACTTGACAAAATTATTTGTGGGAGGCTACTTTGAGGTTAATTCAGGTATAAAAGGAATTATATATTTTATTTTTATTTTTTTCCATCATGGTAATGGTTTTCAGCGTGCATCAAAACGACAAATATTGAGACTCCTCCCACACACACTGTTCACAAAGTAAGTTAACGAATCAAAATCATGGAAGTCCAATTTTTTAGTTTTCAATATGTAATGGAATTTACTAAACTATTGCTAGGAGAACCGGCTTGCTTTACAAAAACTTTTGATTATTGCTTCGTACTGAGTGTGGGACGTTATGATATTTCAAAAACATCTTATCCCTACTAATATTATAAATGCGAAAGTAACTCTGTCTACCTGTCTGTCTGTTACACTTTTACGCCTAAACCACTGAACCGATCTCAATGAAATTAGTTTGATACACGGATAGGTTTTAGTCTTGGTGAAGGACATGATAGTTTTTATCCGGGAAAATCGCATAGTTCCCGCGGGATAGTGATGTGGGTTCACAGACGGTGCCACGGGCAACAGCTAGTGTTATATATTTTAATTTTGTCTCGTTAGCTGTCATAATATCTGGAAGACTATTTTTTTTTACTTTGTCAAAATATTTGTCCAGTACTTTGTCACGTATCTAGGATATAAATATAATGTGTAATCTAGCCTAACTCGGCGTCGGCGTTTTATTTCACTGCTCCATCCAATAAGCTTTCAATTAGTTTCAGTTGGACGTTTGGACAAAACAGTTGTTTGGTTGGTTAGATTTTCGTTTACATCCAAGTTTTGAATTAAATCGTAACAATTTATGAAGTAAAAATGTATTGACTAACTAGTAGATAAGCTGAATTAAGTGTTCAAGTGAAAATGGATAAAACAAACTGCTCTTTGTTAGTTATATCCCTGTGCGCTTTGCTATGGGGTGTGGCCGGGCAATACGAGTGGCAATTGCGGGACGCTTTCGATGAAATTCGAGGCAGAATGGACAGGGTTTCCGCTGACAACTGCTATATCACGCATTTAGATGATTTGTTTTTGCCCTCCGACTCCGTTTCACACCATCCAGACGTGAAAGAGATAAATATCAACCCTGTGTTTCCTAATCGGACCGCTATGCTGCATTTACACAACATGGCTATGAATCGAGCTTTTTTCTGGAGCTACGTCCTCCAGTCCAGGTTTATTCGGCCGGCTATCAACGATACATACGACCCTGGAATGATGTATTACTTCTTATCATCGGTAGCTGATGTTTCTGCCAATCCATATATAAATGCTAGTTCGATTTACTTTTCGCCGAACATGTCTTATACATCGTCTTATAGAGGCTTCTTCAACAAGACTATGCCTAGATTTGCTCCTAGAGCTTACCGGGCAGACGATTTCAATGATCCCGTGCATCTACAGAAGATTTCTACTTTGAACACGTTCATTGTTGAAGATCTTGGGGCTTTTGAGCCTGATAGTTTGTCTAAAGATTATACGTCAGATTTTTATCGTATTAACGAGTGGTACAGCAAGTGGCTTCCCGACAGAGTTGGGGACAGGCACGATACAAAAACTACTTACCAGGTCGAGATCCGATATGCCAATAATACTAACGAGACATTTACTTTCCACGGACCGCCTGGCAATGATGAGGTTAGTAAAATTTCTTTTTTTAATCAATACGTAAATAAAAATGAGTTCTTTTTTACTTTTAGGTGCTTCTTAATGTAAAAAAAAACGAAGCAAAGTCTGCTCAGGTACAAATCGTGAATTATGTAAACAAACTTCTTCAGTGTTTACGTAATTTTTATGTTTCCTCCAGAACCCTGGCCCCGTGAACTGGACGCGTCCGTACTTCGACTGCGGGAGACTAAACAAATGGCTGGTGGGTGCTGTGTCACCCGTTGCGGATATCTTCCCTCGGCACACCCAGTTCAGACATATTGAATATCCCAAGTAAGTCACAACTAATTTTATATTCTTAATGATTACACTTCAGGTCCCAACTGTTTCCGTTTGTTTTGTTGGTTCGTTTGTTTCGTTTCGTATTGTTTCGTTTTGTTTGTTGTTTTCGTGTTTCTGTTTTGATTGTTATAAATGTGGTGTTCAATAAAGAGTTATTGTATTGAATTGTCCCGTGAATGGATGGGACATCAACATAATAATGATATAATAATAATAATAACATAGCCCCTTTATTCCGAATCGCTACAGTTTCAATTAAATATATAATATATGTTTTTAAAATCGCGTAATTCGGCGTGCCTCTTGGCACAGGCCTCCTCCAGCTTGCTGGAGGGGGTTGGTCTAGTGCTCCCGTGGGGACCAGCCATGGTGGGAGACAAATAGTTTTTGGTTTTAGATTCTTTTTTCTATATTTCCTTCGTTTTCGGTTTTTGTTGTTGTTGTTACTATTTTAGTTGTTGATGTTGTTGTTTTTTGTTGTTTTGGTATGTTCTGTATGTAGATATAATGATATAGCTTTTTCTAAATTCCATACAAATATGAATATTGTTATTGTTCATGATTTGATTACATTCATGGAGTTTGACCACAATAAAGAAATCCATTTTTTTTTAATAAATTAGAAATTGAGTTCCTTCTGAAAAACATGATGTGAATATTGCATCCTGTCTGATGTAGGGGATCTGTGTTAGAGATAACTCAACAAGTTGATAACATTTTAACCTTTTGTATAATAACACTCTGATAATTATGAATGACAAACTGTTGGAAACAATGTGTTCAATGTGTGTTGAGGCACAGAATAAGTAATAGTCCTAAAGTACAGAAGGCTCACTCTCTGGAGCCGATTAAATAGATAAAAACTTTTTTCGCGAACAAATAAAGCACAATCTAGTTCGCTCCTGTTATATTTACCTACAGTGATACTAGGGATACTAGACTATATATCAGGGGTGGCCAACTTGATTAGACCCAAGATCTCCTGTTTATTAACAAAACCCTGCACGATCTGCCAATTACATACATCATGAAACCTTAAATGAAACACATTGTGCAGTCTGGTCTACGTATTAATATTTTTTGCCTTGCCACGATCGACTGGACTAACAGTCGCGATCGACCTGTTGGCCATCCCTGCTATATATAAACGAATAAATAAAAAAATAAAAATAATAATTTGTTATTAATTAAATGAAATAAATAAATAAAATAACTTTCAACTCTCACTAGGCTGGCTATAATTTTGCCATCCACTTTAAAAAAAACAAGTTGTAATGTTAATTCCACAGATACACGGCAGCTGTTGTTATGGAAATGGACTATGACAGGATAGACATCAACCAATGCCCGGAAAGTCAGGGAAATGATAAACCGAACAGATTTAAAGCAACAGATAGGTGCAAAAATGAAACAACAGAGGTAAGTATCTGTTGAAAATCGATTTTAATTGTACAATATACTACAAAACCAATGCTCCCTATCTCCAAGCCTAAGCATACACCAAAACATGACAATGTGTAAAACTTAGTTTATAGAAAAAAGATAAAATTGATTGTTCAACTTAAACAAACAAAAAAAAAACAGTACAGCTCTACAAAAGAAAATAACAGCATAGCTTATATATTATTTACGTTCCACTGCAAGGCAAAGGCATCTCTTCCGAAATTTAATATGCTAACAAAATATTCTTTAGTCAACCCAGAAATCTTTACTGTACGTAAACCAAAATTTGACACAATTTTTTCATCACTATTTTCTACTATAATTACATGCATATGCATACGTCAACACTATAAAATTTGCGTTTGTTTTTATAGACATTCCGCCTTTACCTTTATCCATTTTAAAAACGTTCAACTGTCAGTGCGAGCCCCTCCACGGCTGGGGCTTCCGCCGCGGCGGCTACCAGTGCCGCTGCAAGCCGGGCTACCGGCAGCCCAGCCTCGTGCGCCGGCCTTACCTCGGCGAGATCGTGGAGAGAGCCACTGCCGACCAGTACTTCAACAACTTTGATTGTCTACCCATCGGTTGTGAGTATGAGAGGGTTCTAAACTGGTGTTCGATCATTTGACCGACAAATATTTGACAACCCTTTAATATCTGCTATACTGTAAACTTAGCCTCACATTTATTTAGGTTAGCTTCGTTTTTATAAGTTTTTAAAGAATAGAGACTCTCTCTCCCTCTCTCCCTCACTCTCTCCCTCTCCCTTCGTAAGGGCGGTCTGAGCAAGCCTACCGGGACCGTCCGGTCGCCCTAGTTAGGGACCCTTACTCTCTAACTCTTATTACACCACCCTTAGAGTTAGGGTCGCTAAAAATTTGATAGTGTGGCCTTTGGCGCTGTCAACTGCCAATGACCTTGAGCAGCGCCACTCTTCACACATACGGTTCGCGTGTCTGCTAGTGAAAGAGAAGAAACTATTCCGACAGCGTAGTGCGCGTCTAAAGTCTGGCAAATAAGACACAAATAATAAAAAATAAATAAAGTATTGATTATTTGTGAAATATGACTCGTTAGCGGTTTAAGTATGAATATGTTGACTTCATGTTTTTAAATTGCAGACCCATACGTCGAAAAAATAAAGACAGATCCGTTTAATGAGGATTTTAAGACCAATATTTGCAATAATTTTCTATCAAGCCGAATTTGTTCAATTATGTATCGAGTCCGTCCACGGTCTTTGAAATATGATTAATATTAACATATATTTATTTTGATGTGCTAGAACAAATAGTTTTTCTTAAAAAAGTGCTTAAATAACATCAATTTCAACAAAATTAGTTCTTGTCAGCCTTTTAATCATACATAACCCTTGGCAGGGGTCCAACGCCTCCCTGTAAAGTGGGAGCGTTCGCTGCCCTTCATCCGAGCGCTGTATCTGGACCAGTACTACGAGTACGTGAACGCGAGCAGCGGGCCCTCCGCGCTGCACACGGAGCGCCCCAACGTTTACGAAGTGCTCAACTTTATTAGAGGCGTGCAGCCGAGCAATTGTTCATTGTGAGTACTGTAGTTTAGTTTATATACGTCTCTACATAGTATAAAAGAAAGTCGCTTTCTGCTGTCTGTCTGTGTGGCTCTATGTGTGTTTAGATCTTTAAAACTACGCAACGGATTTTGATACGGTTTCTTTTAATAATAATAATAATTTATTTCAGACAATTTTTTTACAATTATCTATATTTTGTTAGATACTTATGTTAGTAATAAACTAACTATACTTAAACTTAAATCTAAATTTACACATTTACAAACAATTAATATTTAGACAACATTAATAGATAGAGTGATTCAATACCTCTCCCGCAACCGGTATACCGGTATATGTCGTTTGTGTTTAAAATGTTGTTCAATGAAATTCTATATTCCTTCAACGGAAAGAAAACCATAACATTATGAAATAGCGTTATAATCACGTTATGTTATAAACTACGCACACGGGTACAGGGGCGCGAGGTAGACGACAAAGGGGACCGAGAGAGGTGCGGGCGGGTAATGCGCCTGCCGCTGTAAAATATAACGTTATAAAAAATAGCCGTTATTAAAGGTCCGCCCGCAAGTCACAACTCTACATTATTATACAAACATTTCAGATACAATCCCTCGGACTTATTCCTCAACGGTGACATAGCTTTTGGAGCTGAGGAGCAGCTAGAGAACCAAGCCAAGATGGCCGTCCGCATGGCCAACTTCATAAGCGCCTTCCTCCAGGTCTCTGATCCGCTGGAGGTGTTCAGCGGCACCAGGGTTGCAGACAAGCCGTTGACTGAGGATCAGATGATCGGGGAGACTTTGGCTCTGGTGCTCGGTGATTCCAAGATCTGGTCTGCTGGTGAGTTGGTATTGGTAATCAGCGAGGATACTAGCTAATTTTTAGCGCTCTTGACTCATTCACTCACTCTTGGGTTGTATTAAGTATTTTTTGACTTTTGTTTTTGTTTGTTTGGTTTGTTTAGCAGTACGGCCACCCCAATACATTTATAATTCCTCTTCAATAAATAATATTTGTAATTGTAATGGACCCGATACAACAGCGGCCGCTAAAATTCCTAATTTTATTTAAGCGTCGCTAAGAGGCATTTCATCTAAGTCCTCTAGGTTGGCAACGCATCTGCAATCCCTCCGGGGTTGCGGGTGTCTATGGGCAGTGGTGATCGCTTAACATCAGGTGACCCACTCGCTCGTTTCCCTTCCTATTCACATTAAAAAAAATCCCTTTGCTATTTCCATTGGATGCGATTCTACGTCCCCATCACCTAAATAGCCTAAATCTAAATGTTCTAAGTTTAAAATTGGTGTTGTCATTTTATTATGACAGCCGCTCATAAAATAGCAAAGGAATTTAGCGACGCTTAATTAAAAGGAATTTTAGCGGCCGCTGTAGAATCGGGTCCAATATTTATGTACCTGAAACTAATTAATAATTAACAACTAACATTATGGTCGTATTAAAATATAATCTGTAAAATGCTAACTAAAGCCAGATTATTTAACGAGAAATCCACTTCCAGGTATATTCTGGGACCGGAACAAGTTCACGAATCGCACGTTCTTTGCGCCGTTTGCCTACAAGACTGAACTTAATACCAGGAAGTACAAGCTTGAGGACCTCGCTAGATTGAACAAGACCGGTAAGTTGGTTCTACTTGACGAAGTTGTTATAGTATGAATCTTCCCAGGTGGATTTTTCGCTTCAAGCCCTAATCTTTCAAACAGGCCATTGTCTCTATTAACGCAAAGTCACAAGCTACCGAAACGCACGTGCCACTACAACATTCATATTGAAAAACAAACGGTATCGTCGTAGTATTAAGGTTCTAATTTAATGTCACTGATATTCTAGATATTATTTGTAATTATAAGTATTATGTATATTATGTGTAAGCTCTCTCGGTGCGGGCGGGGAGTGCGCCCCCGCGGTCTTCCAACCCCGCGCGTCTGCACCGCAAGGGCGAGGACTCATTTAAGCGGTCGGTCTGTCATGAGCTAGTAATTTTATTGGCTGTCCTGCTCTCTGTGCCGCAACACAGCAGTGCAAGCACTGCTGCTTGGCGGTAGGACTAGCGAAACATCCGTATCTATATATACTTCATTTAGTTTAGAATGAGAAACCACAATAACATTATATTGCATCTGGTCAACTATTTCTTACCTAAAAAATAGTACAGTGTATAATAGTTTGGCAGTCGCAAAATAAAATTGTTTTAATGTCACTTTATTTGCGTGTCGTCAATTGTTACTCTAGTACAAATTGTTAAGAGATTACAGTTCACGAGCCGCAATATAATGTTGTTGTGGTTTCTCATCCTAAATGAAATGAAGTATAACCTGTTAAAAATACCCAGTAAAATATCGAAGCCAAAAATATTGGCAACCCTAGTAATCTGTCATTTCAGGAAACCATACTGCGGTTCTTAAATATTGTAAATGGACTTGTTATAATATAAGGTCACATTTAACCTCCTCTCGGCTTTACGGGTAGTTTTGTAACAGCCAGTAAATAGTGCACACACATAGCTGGGCACCGTTAATCAAATAGTTAACTTTGTTAATCGTTAATCCGCTACAAAAAAAGTTAGCTTCGTTAAACGTTAAAGCGTTACATTTCGGAAGAATTAACGCAAGTTAACGTTAATCGTTAATCCGTTAATATATGTAAAATTGCATTTTTATATCGTTACGTTAGTGAACTTATAAAACCTGTTGGTTTAGGTTCTGCGCTAAATAATGAAATGATCAAACGAAACAAATCTCTTCGCAGTTTTCTCACTCGCACACACCGGCAAAATATGTCTAGTTTTAGTTTAGTTTTGTTTTTGTTTCACTCGTTGCCACGCGCCGCCCGGTTCTTGTCGTTTCATACTTGTCTGAATCTGTTTTTCGCGCCGCGCCGCGGTGCCGTGCGGTAAATAGTAAGCATAGGATTAACGATTAACGGACTTCTGCATATTAACGGAAGTTAACGTGTCCGTTAACAGTTTTAAAAGTTAACTTAAAAGTTAATCCGTTAATCAAAATGTTAACTTCGTTAATTAACGATTAACGGATTAACGAGTTAATGCCCAACTATGTGCACACACCACATTATGGTATTTAACTACCAAGTGTAGGGTGCTTTTTTTTATGTGAATAGGAAGGCAAACGAGCAAGTGGATCACCAGATGGTAAGCGATCACCACTGCCCATAGACACCCGCAACCCCGGAGGGATAAATTTGATTTAAATAAAAATGCTTTTTCTTAAGTGAAATTGTATTTTTGTGGAACTTAAAAAAAATGTCAAGAGTGAAGTTTCTAAGTGAAAGATTTTTATAAACTATTGTTGATTTCCAGATGAGCTCTACACCAATAAGCCATGGTTTCAATTCTTAAAGCAACGCTGGTCCACGAACTTTGACGATTTGGAAAAGTTCTATCTCAAAATGAAAATTCGCGACGACGAGTTGGGAAAATATTTGAAGCGATACGAGAGATACCCTACTTACTACATGGCGGCTAATTTGAAGCATGGGCATTGGACGAGGCCCTATTTCGACTGCAAGGGACACTTGAAACAATGGGTGATAACATACGCTGCGCCCTTCTTTGGATGGGACAGTGTTAAAGTGAAGTTGGAGTTCAAGTGAGTTGGTTTTTATGTAACTGTTTCATTTTGATAGCACGAGCGGGGATTTTAAACCGGTTTTTTAAATTAACCGGTTTGGGGAGAATGAGCGAAACTGAAATGGATTGGGGTGTTCGGTTTGGTTACCGGTTTTCAATTCAGGTTAGTGAGCGAAATTTAATATACACGGACTTGGACTCGCACTCGCACTCGCACTCGCACACGCACGTATAGTGATGACTCACACTCACACGTATAGTGATGACTCTACTAAGCACCTACACTTAATGGTATTTTACGATCCCTGGTTGTGAATCTTGTGGTTATAATCATCGTTGCTAATTTTTTACTCTTTATTAAAGGGCCAAAATACTTTTTAATGCCTAATATGAGCATACAATTTTCAACTTTTTTTTTAAATTTAAATATTCATTTTCTTAGTTTTTAATGCAGATATAGATTCGCTATGGTTCGATTTATAATATACATACCTCTGCAGCGATAGTTTTAATGATTTAACTATATTTGTGGTAAATTATATACCAAGGTTAGGGCTTGCAATATCGGAAGGTTTTCAGTTCCGGAACTGAATATCGGAAATTTTACCCAATATCGGAATTCCGGAACTGGTACCGGAATTGGTCTTTTTTGTTTTCTTTCAATTAAGGTGCAGTTTTTTTTTAATAACACGCCGTTTTCGTTTTAAAATCAGTCTTTTAATAATGTTTGCATAATTACTAATTAATAATTAGCCTTTGGACTTCTGTTTAAAAAATATACATGAATCGTGGTGAGCAGGTAAGACTCGAATGAGACCTAGCGTCGCGTGGTAACGAATACATCATATTGCGCGGCGTTGCTAATATGTCTTGTCCTATTTCAAAAATACTTTATGATTGCAGATATTTTTGTAAAAGCACTTTTGCCCCTTGTTTGACCGAACGACCCCGTTTTTAGGCAGAATCGGGCCTTAAATGTTTGCCACAAAAACGAAATAAAAAAGTTTAGCTACGGTAACTGTCAGCTGTCATTGTCACGTCTACATCATAAGTAACTTACATGCCTACCTACTTAATCATACTCATACTCATACTCATACTCATTTATTCGTAATAATTATTGTTATTACATGTCATTTTTATCATTATTTTATTATATTCCATGTCAGAACAACTCATGAAATTAAAAAGAAAAACATTTCAATTAAATCTACAAATATTAGAAATAAAAACAAATTCACAGTATAAAACTGTTGTGCCGGGATGAAAGTGATGCAACAATGACTCGAACAATAGCCCCAACAAAATCATTGTGAAAATCAGAGAAGATTTGCGGAAGGAATAGTGTACGCAAGCTAATATGGAATAATTCAAAGTTTACACCAATGTTTACACGATGTATTGTTGAGAATACCACTATAATGTAAGTAGGAGTCGGGAAAAATGTGATGTATTGATCTATAGAGAAAATCATAGACAAAACTGTTTTTTTATTGCTGAAAAGGCGATTGGGATCGTGCCAAAATTAACAAATTATCAAACAGCGAAAAAATATAATTAATAAACAAAGCTACGTAAATGCATAGGTAATATTAAAATTAGGTGCTTGAAATAGTCCATTTTATCAAATGAAGGTGTTAAAAGCACAGTTTAAAAAATTAACAATGCCAATACCTAGTTTCTTTGTCAAATGTCCCAAATTTATCAATATCGGAATTATCGATATTGAGCTGATCAATTCCGGAATTGAAATATCGTTCAAAATCGTCCGAAATTCCGGAATTACGAGATTCCGGAATCTCGGAGTGCAAGCCCTAACCAAGGTGTCGAAAAATTAAACAACAGCGTTACTTTTTTACAAATTTAAGTTTTATTATTAAAATTGTACAATGAGACTCACTAACATGTCAGTTTTTAACTGTAACGCTTATATTAACCTCTTATGAAGTTAAATCATAGAAATAATCAGTTTCATGGACCATTATCATCAATTTAGATTACTGCGTTACTAAAGCCTACATTTAAAACTTAAACTTTTCTATTAATGATTAAAATAAACTTTAAAATAATACCAATTGACGACATCGTCGTCCATATTTGATGAATAATACCTTCGCATGAAGTTAAGGCATTTTAAATAATTAGAAGCCTTTGTATTACTAAAAATACTATAGTAATCCGAGGGACACAACAGTAACGCAGTAGTAAGCTTAGTAACACAGTTGTATTTTCTTACATATAATACTTGGTACTTTCTATAGAAATCTTGCATAATGATAAAAACAAAACAAAATTGAAGTTCTTATGACTCGACGAAATAAAAAGTAACTCGAAATAACTTCAAACATAGCAAAGCCTAGCTGATTCAACACACAAAA
Organism: Pandemis heparana; assembly: GCA_963854515.1. Classification (NCBI taxonomy): domain Eukaryota; kingdom Metazoa; phylum Arthropoda; class Insecta; order Lepidoptera; family Tortricidae; genus Pandemis; species Pandemis heparana. The sequence continues at coordinate 14,898,227 of OY978015.1, read as the reverse complement.
AAAAACATTTACCTACGTAAATATTCTTGTAAAACATAATTTTGACCTCTCCTTCTTCACCAACTTCACTTCTAGCAACACCTAAGTGTAATGTTTGTCTTTAACAGAAGACACTTTTACTAAAACATGGACACCATCAGATATCTTTGAAGTTCAGATATCTTTTAACGTTTTCGTTATCAATTAGCTGCATTTATTTTATACTTATTAGAAACTGATGGTTGGCTAAAACTTGCTAAAGGCTCGTCAGTCACTAAGTACAAACGGGCCTTGCTCATCTCCTTCAAGGTGTAAAAAGAGGCTTCTGCATCAGAAATAAAATAACCGAACCAGAAGCTACTTTTTCATCTGCGGTGCGTTTTTTCTGAGAAAAAAGAAACAATATATGGGTATTTTGGTTTTAATAACGTATTACTTACTAACATTAAAAATACATTAAAAACAACTGCGTTTCCGATGCAACATCTGCGTTACCATTTTAGTAACGCAGTGTAGCAGTTACGCAGTTGTAAATATTTGACCATGTTGTAAATTATTACTAAATAGAATAACAAAATATAGATTTTCTAACACTGACTGAACCAAGACATGACTAACTGCTTATAAAAATAATAATAATGTAAATAACGTCAGTACGTACCTTTTGACAGCGGTAACTCAGGGGTCACGCAATAAACACACGCACCTCTCTCAACGATTGTGATGCGATTGATCCGAGTAGCGTCCTCCCCCCGCGCAGTTGCTATCATTCGTTATAAGAGTTACAACAAGTCGAACCAAATGAAGTGCAAGAAAATGTAATACACTCACTTTAAGGTTTATTTTCATATAGCAACGCTAGGTAGTTACGATTTTATTCTTTGTTGGGGACACAGACGAAATCACTCTTTATTCCTTTAAATGTTTACTGTAAAAAATATCTATTAGCATTGTAATAAAGTTCAAACTTACATTTGTATACTGGTATTCAAGACAAACACGTCATCTAGGAAATATTGTGAGAAATGGCACAGTATAGCTTGAGACACTGCTCAAGGACAGCAATATTTTGTACGAAGAACTACTGCGTTACTAAAAATGACAACGCCGTTACCGTAATTTTCGAATAAATAACATATTTTTCACAATCAAATCTTGTTTTCTGTATTAGACAATAACGTTATATTTTGAAATTAGTATACTTATTTCACTAATTTGTACTGATTTCCTATAAAATTTAATATTCATTCGGAGAGACCGGTTTTTAGGCATCAAAAAGTATTTTGGCCCTAAAACCTGAAAGTTAGCAGTAAAAAAAATTGCATTTGTGAATTTGAAGATGTAGGTATATGTATTTATGGTCCTTCGAGCCAGATATAAAAAGTTTTATTTTTACAGGGGTGTGGTAGCAGTGACCATGCAGCTGATGTCTTTAGACATCAACCAATGTCCTGACAAGTATTACGTGCCTAACGCCTTAAAGGGGACTGACAAGTGTGACAGGAAATCGTCTTACGTGAGTATTTTGTTTTTTATTTGTGTTGTCATTGGCTGAGGCCGGACATGACATGACATACGCAGCAATGATATGATAGCTGGTATATAATGTATTTTTTCGGCCCGCGGAATTCTGACATTTCTCGGTATTACCAGTCATATAAACGTTCCTTAAATCCGTGGTAAGAAAAGGAAAAAAAATAAAAATGTAGAACATTATGTTGAAGTTGAAATACTTAAACTAAAAATCATTTTTACATATTAGTAATTAACAGATATTTGGTTTAATTTTAAATTGCATAATTTAGACATAATTAATAATCTTTTCTTTTTTTTGGTAGAATATAAATTGTTAAGGGTATCACTTTGAGTATTGTCATATATATTACAAACCTTCGGTCTACGATTATAATAATATTGATTTATTTCGTAATATTTAATAAAAAGAATGAACAGAACGTAAAACTTCAGCAGTCAGCTGTCATTCTTCCGGCAAAATATAGGAAAATATTTTAATTGCTCCTCCCCCAATATCAAAATTACATTAAACCGAACAATCTCCTCACGTGTGTAATGTTATGTCACTACGTCGACATGGCAAAATATGCCTTGCTAAAATAAAGACGTGATTTATGTATGTACGTATGTATGCGATAATAAGGATGACTTTTAAAGTTTTCAACTTAGATCTTCTGTACTCTAATTGGCCAATTGTCGTTAAAATAAAAGCTGCCATTAATTTTTAAATCCATTATTTGAGTACCTAATGTTAGAACGTCACCGTATTTTATTATTTTTATTTGTTAGTTAAAATAACGAAAGCTTAGTGTGACAATTTATTTGTTCAGCAGAAAAAAATGTTGGTGTCCCCTGAAACGTCTAATTCTGACAGCTGTCAGAATTCCACGGGCCAAAAAAACACTATAGATGGTAATATTCTAATTACCTACCCAGCTGTTATGGGTGGTGAGGATCCGGATTCGATTTCCGGCCATAGCTAATATTTTTCGTATTTTTCCGTGTGTTCTGGTTTTCAGTATTGTTTAGAATAAGAAGGTACCAGTTGCTTCTCTTCTCGCGCAGATGGCGAAAGCCGTTCGAGGTCGGCGAAAATCATGTTACAAGCGATGCGGCTAGCAACCCATCACTATTTTGATTCCATTTTCCATCTATACGCCCACAATTTTGCTAAACGTGGCCTGAGGGTCTTGTCACCTTAGCCTCTGTCTACCCCGTAACGTAAGGGATAAAGACGTGATTTGTGTATGTATTATCTTTGTATATGTATTTTTCCAGTGCGTACCGATCCTAGGCCGTGGCTTTGAGGCGGGCGGCTACAAATGCGAGTGCCTCCAAGGCTACGAATACCCATTCGAAGACGAGATCACGTACTACGACGGTCAGATCATGGAAGCCGAGTTCCAAAACATCATAGCGGACAAGGAGACACGTATAGATATGTTTAAGTGCAGGTTAGCCGGTGCCGCGGCTATACAGAGCAGCTTTGCGACTGTACTGGCTGTGTTATACCTCGTGTATAGGTTGAGGTAAACAATGTGGTACCCCCTTTAAGATAAACATTGTGGTATACCCCCTTTATTCATAGGCATGTATTTGACCAGCCTCTTTAAGAGGGATTATTCCTACATACCTACTAAGCGTGAAAAGGAAACAGACAAACAGAGTTACTAACGCATTCATACAGGTCGCGTCATGTAAAAAGAGCGCTGGAAAAACACAGAGGACCCTCCCTCTGCTCATAGTGTACCCATGCGCAAACACCCCCTCTCCACTTTCTTTTAACATGACGCGAGCTGTAATATTAGTAGGAATTATGTTGTGTATTTACAGTATATATATATTTGGGGTTACAGAAAAAAAAATTAAGAGGGGCAGTCAAGGTACTATAACCATTTTATTTCCGGTCTAAAGCATAAACGCCATTAAAAATTATTAGAAAAGTTTCTTTTTAAACTGATCTAGGTGAAATTTCCATATTTTGTGAAGATGATCCTTTACCCACAGTGTATTTTATTTAAACTTAATTATAATTAAATAATCATTGAGTATGGCTTTATGACGACTTTCATCACAATAATATTGGGGTATATACGCAGTCAGCGTCGTAATTAGTACATTACATTCCGAGGGTGGTGAAATAAAGAATGTCTCAGATTACAGGAACTTGTCGCACGAGCCAAAGGCGAGGGCGATAAACATGCGACCTGAGGCTTTCTTTATCACCGCTCGAGGTGTGTACACAATTTTACGTCTTTCCCTGGCCAGAAAGTGGAAATTTCCGCTCGCGTGGCGGGCGGTAAATTGCTATTTACGGCCCGGGCGACGTAATAACTTTTTTTTACACGAAAAAATGTAAATAATCGTAAATTATGATAATCATGAAAATATTGTATTTATGATGCTGCATAAACAAATGTTATGTATTACCAAGTAATGTGAAATAATTATAATGTCAGAATATTTGTCATTTTAAACAAATCAAATGATATTTAGAAAGTAATCAAAATGAAATATTGAACCTCGACGAAAGAATGAATTTTGACGAAAATACGTTTTTTTTACTTAATTTTTATTATTTTTTTACAAAAATTATTGACGAAAATACGTTTTTTTTACTTAATTTTTATTCTTTTTTACAAAAATTGCTACTTATTACTTTTAAGTTCTTTTATATCTCTTTTTATAAAACTTGATCTGAATCCTCTTATTTTGTATATAATATATTATTTTCTTTTATTACTCTTAGCGAAGACTTATATTTTGAGACGTAAGCAATTTTTGTATATTCCATATTAGAATTAGAGACTGACTTATATGTGAATCTCAGTTCATTTTATACTAATGTATTAAATAGAATACTTAGAGGCAAGATTTTTTCACTTGTAGTAAGAGAATAACTAGATCGTAAACAATAATTATACAATGTTTTGTAAACGAATTGTCTATGAATTAAAAAAAACACGACTATGCGCCATTGGCATTGCTGATGATTTCGTAATACATTGCGTGTTGCTAGTTTAACCGCTGTGCGGTGAGCGTCTCCGCCACGCAATGAACGGAGAAAAGGGTCGTAAAGCATCCTTACGTACCGCTTTCAAAAGACAAATAACTTCAAACCTAATGCCTTGACGTTTATAATCGCATTCATCATCCCTTTTGGTCCCTCTCTGACCCACGACATAACCTTCACCGTTTAATGACCGGATGGCCTAGTGGTTTGAGAACCTGACTATGAAGCTTGAGGTCCCGGGTTCGATCCCCAGTCGGGGCAGATATTTGTATGAAAAATACGAATGTTTGTTCTCCAGTCTTGGATGTTTAATATGTATTTATATTTATCTATATAAGTATGTTTATCCGTTGTCCAGTGCCCATATCACAAGCTTTGCTTAGTTTGGTTTATTTAACTATAGGGTGCGCACTGGGCGCGCGTGGGGACTATAGCCCAAACCCTCCAATACACGGAGGAGGCCTATGCCATGAGGCACGCCGAATTACGCGACAATTTAATAAATAAAAAAAAAAACGACAATAACAACAACAACATGTTCTTACTGAAATTGTAGCGAATTCGGAATAAAAAGGCTTATAAAAAAAAAAAAAAAAAAAAAAAAAACTATAGGGTGGCCATTTCAAAGCTGAGGAAATAGCGGTTCCAGAGACAAAAGCCATCATGGGTCCATAGATTTTACCCACCGTTCAACTAGGTGGGCCATGGGGACTTCGAGTGTAGTTGGCCATGGGCCAGAGACTCTTGGTCACCATCTTTTAACCCTTATGAAGGCAGAGGCGATTTAGCGACATTTACAAACCGATTCTTAGTTTTTTTGATTGAAAAGTTGTGTTTATTCAATGTTTTCGTACTTCTGTCTTGTCCTAGTATTCCAAAATAGTATTTAATTTTCACGTAGCATATCTATATGACTGGGGCCTTAGGGTTAAATTATGCTCCAGATTGATCTAGCCTGATTATAGTAATTGTAGAATCATTATGATGATTCCAAGATTTATAACAATGATATTCTTATGATATTGTAATACTTTAAGATGAAAAGCTGTGAATTATGCTTTTGTTAGAAATAAGAACAAGTTTTGTAGCGCATATACATATATTTAGTTACTATTTTTATTACATTCCTATCTGTTTTATGTAAGCAAAGTCCGCATCAAATAAATACTTATATCATATTAGACAACAGATTATTGTGTATCTTTGAAGTTAAATTCAAATATTTACCCCCTTATTCATCAACGCTGTATAGGCTTCTGCTAACTTAGCAATCGTTTGTCCTTATCTGACATTTACCTTTCACAGATAAGGACAAACGATTGCTAAGTCAGCAGAAGCCTACAGAGCGTTTATGAATAAGGGGGTTACACTCTAGTAACACTACACTATGCCACGCTAGAAGCCTTTATATTTGGTGTTTTCAACCAGCTTTATAGTTTTGGATTAACCAACCAATTTGGAGGTCTTTGAATAGGTCTGGATAGATCTTTCAGTTTTGAGTTTCAGTGCTATAAAACGTAATAGATAATTGCAACACAATACGAAATGTACGGGAGTATGAAAAAATAGCCAAAATAACATTGTTAATGATTAAAATTTATTCTAACTAAAAAGGCGAATTATTAGTTGTTTAGTGAATTCAAAAGTATTTGATTGATGTTGACGTTGCTGAAACTCGATAGGAATGTTTGTTTTGTATACAATTTTTCACATTTTTTTTAGCGTTTTGAGCAGTATTGCCTACTGAGGCTAACAATTTTGTCGGCCTCTAGACAATCTGCTAGATTCGTTATCTTGCTCATTCCGCTCTTTATAACATCTAAAGCAGTGTGTTATACCGAGTATAATAAGCATAACGGCAATCAAGAAAATCAGGTCAAAACTAGCACTAATTTGTTTGTCATTGTATTTTATAGTGATTTCTATTATGTGCCGTCCGCATAAAGTGCCTTTACATGATGAATCTGTGTTTGTTTCTGATCCTGTTGACTTCCCTCCTTTTCCCTTTGCAGATTTACTCATATCTTGCTCTTGCTTTTAGTCTGGAGTATAGATCCCTTCTGCTTGGCTGCAAAATTAATTTATACTAGTTGCGATGGATCTGTTGAGCGGTTAAAATTATGTGATGTGACAACGCTTTTGTTGGCAAATACTCTAAATAGACAAGAAATATTAAACTCTAGTCTTTAACAGAGAGTAGGTAGGTGCTCAGTGGAGTACCCTTATAAAAATTAATCAATTATATTACGCCATCTTATAGTTGATGCAAGAAAAAAAGTGAATTGTCTAATGTTTAAGTGAGCCAAAATTATATTTCTATCACACAGGTATAACCGCATCCCTCGTATTGACCAATGTTTACAAAGTTGTAAACATTGGTCAAATGGTCAAAGTAAATTGTAATCAAATCCCTAACCAACCATTAGTTTGCTAAATTGCGGATAGTAGTAATCAGACTACTACTTGGCAAGTTTCGGGTCCATTATTTCGTCTGCTTAAGTACTTACCTACGTCACTGAAGGAACGATCAGTATTCGTTCTACCCTGTAGGTACTATAGTGGTTAGCCTTTGCAGTGTATGCTTATTTATTGATGCAAGTGTATAATCCCGGAGCGAGATGTGTGATGGATTTTGATGATATAACTACTAGTAACAAATGCACAGTGCAAACGCCATTTTTTGAACATTGAACAAATTTGGCGCCATTTTTAAACGTCACTTCAAAAATCGAACACGTCTAGCAACAACCGTTTATCGTGTTCGCATTTCACGAAAATGATTTGTATTTGCAGTTTTGCTTGGAGTATTTTAAGCTTACTAAATTAAGCTAAGAATACCTTTCATATTCAATTAAGTCCACATACTTGTTGCTCCGCAACAAAATACTTCTGGCGTACACTAGGGCTCCGACTAACGCGAAGTAAACAGTGATATAAACTAGGATGTAAATAATGACTAGCACGCGGAACCAGCCCATAATGAGCTGTTTAACTTCATTTGAGTAGCATTTTTGTCTTAATTTTAATTTATTTGCATTTTTTTGGCTGCATTTGTATTAACGACTTGATTTTTTTTTGAATTTTGACGCTGCTTGCCGTCATCTTCATCTGTCATGTCAATGGCCGCCAAAATTTACGCAACAACTAGCTAATAAACTAATCGTATGAACACTTAGAGTAAATCTAAATGAAGACTGATCAAATTTTTAGTGCGCAATATCATTATAAAAATAAATATAGTTAATTTGTTTATTTCATTATTTTTTTGTATTTATTTTTTTTCCAAAATAAACGTTTTTAGACATGTTTTTTATGCGTGGAATGGAGTTGTTACCGGTATCAGAATTATCAGCGTTTGACAAGACAGTGACATTGACTGTGGTATCGTCTGAAGAAGGGCAAATCGACTGGGTCGTGGAATTATTTAGATCGAATAATTATTAAATAAAATAGTCAGGTAAGCAAGTACGAATTATAATACTTTCTACCTTCATTCATAGAATTTGTTCTCTCTTTACACTTATTGTATAACCTTGACATGTTTTAAAATAATGGAATACGTAATTAATTCAATGAAAATTATCATAACGCTGCGTACGTTAGCGGGATATTTATGTATCTAACCTGTTATGCAAGATCGAAGGTTCATATTTTGACTATAATTTAACAAAATTTTATTTACGTCACATATGCCTAAATTGAACTGTGCTTGGTCAACCTTATCAAGAACTTACAAACTCGAATAAATAACGTATTTATATTTCAACTATAAATATTGCTTACAGCGGCAGATCCACGGGGGTGGTCCGGTAGGTCATGACCACCCCCTTCGGCAGTCGCAGATACAAGATTAAAAAAGTAATTAATTGTGTTGTATTATTAAACAAAGAAAAAATCCAGAATTCCTGCATTAAAAAAATATAGCAACACTAAGGGCCTGTTTCACCACTCCTTAACTGTCAGTTATCTATGATTCCGTCTATCTATTACTACGAAACAGAGACGTCATCATAGATAACTGACAGTTAAACAGTGGTGAAACAGGCCCTAAGCATAGTAGGACTAGATTACTTTACTAGGGCTTGTAGCTTAGCATTGGCCAAATTAGGTACTGCCGTAAGTGTTTGGTGTAGGTGATCACCTATTAATTTTAAGGCTGGATCCGTGTCTGATTATTTGAAGGATTAAATATAAAATAAAATATTTTCTCTATTTCAGAAAAATGGCCTCAAAATTACTG